>VDFB02271358.1:894548184-894647632 GCA_007258455.2 Sequoia sempervirens
CTCTCCCTGTCTCTCCCTCTCTCACCATCTCCCCGTCCCGCCCCCTCCTCTCTCTCTCTCGTCGTCTCTCTCCTCTACCCTCCACCCCTCCCTCCCCCCCCCTCCCCCTCTCTCTCTCTCATATCATTGAAATTTACAAGTATAAACATAATAAATAATAATTTTGCATCTCAAAAATTAGTTTCTAAATATTCAAAATTAGTTTCCTACTTCAAATATCAAAATAATTCAATTAAAGAGTCTCTTAGATTATAATTTATTCTTTGTTGTAATGAATAGTTTGTTTAATTCTTTAAATGAACTAAAAAGATAATAAAAATATTCAAAATAAAAAATAAAAAGAATACATACATATAATCTAATGTTAAAAAACACAATGTTTCAAAAGAAAATTGATTTTTAATATTAAACTTTAAACATTCTTGATCAATTTTAAAAGATAGTTTTGACTAATAGAAATTTAAAAATCAGCAATTAAACTAGTTTATATTAAATAGGTTAACTATTCAAACTGATCCCTATTTATCTTTATCTTTAAAAGTGATAATTGTCGATTCTCCTACGAAACTACTTTAGGAATCTCAGGATCAGAGTTGCCCTTCTTTGGGTAGATGACCATGAGACATGTGCATGCGTTCCTTCGCGGTTGGATGGCAAGTAGCATCTTCCAGTCACTGTGTAATGTACCCGCTTCCATAATCCATTTGTAATCTCAACCCTCCTGAATTCAACACAAGTAGAAAACGGAAAAAGCAAACAAAAAATTAAACTAGGAATGCAGCAGCTGAGGATGTCTGCACTCAAATGATTCAACGTATATCAATACTAACTTGGAATCCAATTCTATCATATTATTAAAATCACTACCATAAACCTTGCTGAGTAACGCTAAGACTATTTTTGAGGACTGACAATTGCTCTTTTTCCCTGCCAAACACACGGATGGTTTTCGACCAACATTCTATACAAGATCGTTATTAAAATGATAGATATGGGTGTGTACCGTAAATATTTATGAATCATCAAAACGAGATTCATACAACTTTGGGAAATATTTCAAAATCCCTATTTTATAATTGTTTGCAAAGGATTAAAATAACCTCAACAGGACAACATTGGCTTAAAAGTTAAAACATATTTGATTGCTTTGGATTCACACGAGATAACTGGTAAATTTCATTGCTTATCTCAATTTAATCACCCAACCAACAGATATATTATGTTTATAGGCAAAGGCAATCCCTGTTTTGTAAATGGCTCTAAGCAATAAGGTAGATGCAAAGGAATCTGTTTAAGATATGAAAAAATATCAGCAAAGCCCTGATACAAACACATTCTGCAAATATCAGCAAAGCACTAATAAGCTCGGTGCTGTGCTGCAGCCCAGTGCCAAAGTATTTCTCATGGGTATTCAGGATTCATCAGAGGACAGGTAATTTCTTTTATGGATTTCAGTTATAAGAAAGTCAGCATGCTAGTTATGCTTTGAATGCATAACTGATATATTAGGATCATTAATAGAGGGCTTATAAAACCCTTACACTGGACATATTCATAGGCAATAAATAAAAGATCACTTTGAAAACACATCACATGAATATCAACAAATACCTGATAAATCCCTATAAATGAAAAGCATCTTTAGAACAGGGTAAATCTCAATTTGAAAATCTTATCTCTGGCATTCCCAATCAATTGTAAAGAAATACCTCTAGGTTTGTCAATGTTCTGCCATCTTACGTTGTGAGCCTTTTTATCACAAACACCTTATACGACAAGAAATACACTATTCTACATTCAAATGTTGAAGACATACCTTGAGGCTTGAATATTTTCAAGAACGGCCATTAGAGCAACAAGGCATCGGGGAAAGCTAATCAAACATTTCACATCTGCTCTTCCACTGCACAAAAAATCCCTGTACAATAAGCCTTAGGCAAAATGTGCTGAAAATTCTTCTACTGTTGAACAAAAATCAACCCACTTATAATCATCTTACTAACTAGTTAGTTGCACGAAATTATCTTGCATGACCAGAGTAAGAGAAAATTGAGAGCGCCATATGAAAGGCCCTAATTTAACTTCCACCTCTTAGCAGGCTGAGGCTCTTTTGACAAATAAAAACTCACGCCCTTCATTCTCAACTCTTGAATACATCTGCTCAGAGACCTCGAATAAGTCTTGTCCCTCTGCAAGATCTTTACAACATCTGCTTAGAGACCTCGAATTAGCTTGTGCAGAACAACACAATCGAAAACCAAAGAGGTCAGAAATGGCATAGTGGAAGCAGTCAAAAGAAGAGACATAACAATTCCATGAAAAGCAAAAAAGAAACAAGCAAGTTGGAAAATTTCTGATCTGATGCTCTGAATCCTCTTATAGCAACAATTTCCTCTTCCCTCTGCCACAATTTGAGCAGAAACAGTCGGCCCCTGCTATCTGATGATCTTTATCTGCTCTTCATCCACCCATACTCGCCTTCATCAGTACCCATCTCAACTCTCTTAAAAGCTAAAATCGTGAATCAATCAGAAAATTCCTGCAAATGGGTGTTTTCATCAGTACCCATCTTAACAGAATAAGTTCTCAACTCTTTTAAAATTCAGATCGTGAATCAATTAGAATGCTTGTAGGATATTTCTGTAGAGGGATGAAGTATTTGAAGAACGTTGTAAAACAGTGGAACGGTTATGATTTCTAAATATAAAAAAATGCCCGTTGTACTTTGTTTTTTCAAATTTGGTTCCACCCAAAACTCCACATTAATATTTTTCCTTTTTGCTCTCGTCTTATCCGAATCTCAAATTATATATTGTTTGATTAAATTTGGTTCCACCCAAAGGAATGATATTAATATCCCATTCTAGAGTTGCATGATGTAATATTATATCCTTTCCTTTATTTATTTTTATGTTATTTTCAATGTTTCATGGATTCGAACTCAGCACCTACATTCATCAATTTCTACACATCTCCGTTATGTATTGTCTCCTTACACATATTTGTGGGGTTTTAGTTCTCTTAAAATAGTTTTTATTTCACATGTTTCCTAAATGAATTGGAAAGATTATTTTAAATTGATTTGTTTATTTATTTATTTGCCATGATGAAAGATAACAAATAATTTGGTTCATTAGTAGAAATGATTTAATGATAAGCAGCTAACGAGTCATCTCTTTAGAGGTATTTTTTTATAAGGATTTAATTTTATAGTTTTTAAGTTTTATATAAAAAAAAAATAGTTTAAGTCTTAATAAAATATTATAATAATTATTTAATTATTTAGAATGTAATAAATTGTTTTTTTTAAGTTATAAATATTTATAGAAATTAAGATTATTTAATATTTTAATTAGAATTTAGAGAAATGTAATTGAATTGAGTGATTAATATGATATGCAATTTCTTTATTAAATTAAAAAAAAGAGAGAGATTTGTTTAGTTCTTTAATGATAATGAATGCAATTGAATTAGACTATTGATACATTATCAAACCACATTTTGATTACAAAATTACATCTTAAATGTTATTTTTGAAGTAGATGAGTCTTTGATTCTTATGATATAGCTAGATACAATCATTGTTGTGATCTTAACTTATTTTCCCATAATTATGTCCTTATCATGATTGTTTTCCCATTGGTCACTTACTACTAGATTTTTCACCTCTAATGCAATACCTAAAATAAGGTCAAGGTGGCGTTCAAGACACATTTGGAGCCTTTCTTTGTTAGAAATGAAGTTATATACTTCTTTGAACCTAAGTCAAGCCACTTTTTCTTGTTGTTCACAATCTACATGTGAAGAATTCGCGTGAAAATGTAGGATGTATGGTGCAATGAATGTTATTACTAAATGCATGGTTTCTTTGATCTAATTTCTAGATGATTTGATGGAGCACCCAAAATTTCTTAGGAGCATGACTTTAAATATGCAATCCTATATGATAATTTGAAAGACTTTATGTGCAAGCTACTGGGTATTTGTCAAATTTTAAAATTATATTACCTTAAGAAAAGTGGAACCAAGTTTTGAATATAACGAATATGATCATATCAATAGTTGTGTCTAAGAGATAAAATGATAGCATGATTTTGTTCAAGTAATGAAATGGGTAAAATTTGAGTTAAACCTAGACCTCAAGTGCTAAATCAAGAAAAATAATGGATAAAGGTTGAGTTTGGTCAACTTGTGCACTAAAATTTCTCAAAAATAAGCACCAAAATGACATATTTATCAACAAGGATAAAGTAAGTGTCTAATTCAAAAAACCATGTAGTATGCAATAATCTACTCTACATATTATGTCTACTTCACTAAGCTTATGAATTGATAATGAATCATGCACTCTAAAATAAGATATGGCAATAAGTAACAAGCATGCATTAAAATGATACAACTTGGAAGATGTACCTTATTTTTCCTCATAATATTCTTGAGGTTGCATCTCCAAAGATACACACAAGATGATCCCATAGACATCTTAAAATTTACCCAAAATTACATGTTTTTTAGAAAACTAATGATTAAGCATACATAGATTCCATCTGAGGGGGTTTGATTAAAGAGGATTAGACAAACCTCCAACAATTAAATGAAACCTTAAATAGAGTCTCCTCTGCAATTGTCAAATTGTTGAAAACATATATTTTCTTTATCTTTTGCAAGATCAAATAAATTCATTTGAAAATGCCTCTTCTTCTAGCAATTTATCTACATCCTCTTGTTTTGCTAATTTGTAAAAGAGATGAGACCCTTTCAAAAACCCCTTTCTACCCTTAATAAAAAGAAAATAAGTAATTTTAAAGTACTATTTTGTAAGAATGTAGCCCTTAATGCTAGATTTCTAGAAGTTATTTTTAGTGTAAATAGTGGCATTATCAAAATAGTTAGCTTTTAGCCTATCTAGGCGAATCATATTCACACTAGTTACGTCTCCATCTAGAGACTTGTCCCTTTCTATATCACCTCATGTGGTTGAGACATATGTACTCACCTTTTGAGACACCTATCTCATGTGCATATGACACCTTGGTCACACTTGTCCCATGCACATGACACATCATGGACACATATCCTACACTCAAGGAGGAAGTTAGAGTCCATATACCTACCTTCTCATCTCAAATCAAGGGGGTTTTAATCATCCTTTCATATGGTGTATATTGGAGCCAAAAATACATTTCCATTACACTCAAAAGGCCCAAGAGATGAATTCTTCATATTTCAAAGACAAAAAAAACAAAGTATTTTTCTTAAGGGCACAAATTTTGAGGTAGAATGCGTTTGCATAATTGTACAAAAATCATGCATCCATATGGAATCTATATCACCTATCAACCATCCACCATTAGAAATCTTGTAAAGAATATTCTTTATAAAAATAACATATTCTTGACCATATTTTTGAGGTGAAATACTATTTTTTAATTATTTTTAATCATTAAATTGTTATATTTGGTCATCGGTATAGCTAGAAGCATTAGGGAATATTCTATCAATTTTTGGCATAGGATCATGTTTAAATCATCAACTTTACCTATAAATTAGACCTTAATCCATCAACAATTTAATTTTAGTCCTCTTGTAAATGAAGCCAATGATTTTATATGTCCTCTTTCAATAGTTTGAAATGGCTATGTAGGATTTCTTAACCCAAAACTCCAATAGACAATAGTGAGTAGCCAATGTCACATACACTTTTCTACCCAAAAAATCCATAAATTTTGTGAGACAATCACCCACGACATCATATTCATGGCCATGACCTTGTTCAAGCCTTCACACTCCAATCACCTCCATCTCTAAATTTTAAATGCCGAAAGGGAACCAAAGCTACAAGGAGACATCCTCCTATATACACTCATAGTTCATACCATTGATTTTCACCCTATTTGCCATATTAGGAATGACAAAAATCATCACAACCCATTAATATGTGTCATCCCAACATGGGAATGAGAATTGAAGCAATTCAACCATATCAACCACCAACTAGGGAATCATCACCAAGTACTAAGAGATGACTCAAAATTCCAACTTTGTCATTGTCATCACCCAAAGTCCCTAAATAACAATAATTATTACTAATTTTTCCTGATACTGATATTCATTTGAGATTTTCACTTTCATTGTTTTATCATAGCCACAATTTTCTAGAAATTTTATTGTCTTGTTGGTCTCCCAAAATAAATTTTAAATGGAGAAATACTTAATTTGATTCAATAAGGTGACAATCACATCCACCTTTTTTAAAAGTTTCTAGTTCATCACCTTCCACAACCTCACTAAATTGATCCACAACATGGAGTTCTCTTCAATGTCAAGGGAACCAATATCCTTCTTTGCACATTATTTCAAACCTTCAAGTAGTGCATCCATCTCTACTTCATTATTTGAGCCATGGTGAAGCTACTTCGACATTGCCCAAATGAGGACTTCCACATGATGTTTTATTATACATCCAAGGCCAAAGAAATTGGGATTTCTTCACAAGGCCCTATGAAATATTAATTCCATTCTATCTATCGATGGTGTCAATATATAACATATATAATATATGGTATATAAAATAATAATAGGAATCAAAATATATTAATGAATTATCTAGTTTTATTTAGTTTTTAATTATAATTGTAAATGATTATTATCTAGTGTTTTTCTTATGAAAATAGTATTTTTTGATTAATTTATTGAGATCATTATTTATAGTTTTAAAATTAAAATTTGAATTTAAGTCAAATTGGTTTGAGGAATGTACTTAATATTAATCTAATGTACCATTAATAAACCTAAACATTGGTCATAATATTCTATTTTCCTATAATATTGATAACTAAGTTATCTAATTGGATTAAATGTTGAGACCTTCAAAATAAATTAAAATTTATGCTTGATAAACTATATGAACTAGAATTATCAAACTTAGTGATTAAATGCTATTATTTTCTTCTTTGTTCAATAGGCAATTATTAATTAATAGTTTTTAATATTAAACTTTATTTTATGCAATATAATTAGTTGATTTTGTTAATATCTAATATTTATATAAATTATATTGTAATTATTGTAGAATATTACATTTCAAGTTTAAGTTTTGAATATGTTTTTTTTTCTAATTTTGTTTTTGTATTTAATGCAACTATTTGTTAGTATTTTATTCTTTATCAGTTTTAGTTTAGTAATTAAACAAGATATGAAATGTAGCACCATAAATTGTTGACCCTGAGATGGAAGTTAATGATTAATTAATGGTCTGGATAATGTACTGGTTTGGATTTTAGATTTACCTTGTAAAGAGATTGCACAATTAATTTGTCATCAAATGCCCAAGAATTTGCTAGCTTCAAGGAAGCTACAACCACAAGCTTAGAGGTTAGATAGGAACCTATAGAGTCTAGCTATTAATCACCACTCCATAATTCAAATGTTCATAGTAATGTCTTTGATTTGTAGGTGTCATATATGCACTGCAATGTTAACCCAGAAAAGAAGAGTGCTGGTGAATGTTGTTCTAAGTGTTTGTTTGAAAGTTTCTAAAGTCATTCAACAAATTCTTGGCGTTGTATATGCAAAAACCCTGCATATTTCTTGATATCGTGCTTTTTTGAAGATTTAACAACTCACATAAGGGATAGACCCATAGGAAAAGGTTAATAAGAACTTACTCTGCGTGCAGACAGAACTTGGAGCAAATCCACCTCTGAAATGATAAACTACACTACTCTATCCTCATTCTGCTCTGTCTATTTTCGCTTATGAGATCACTCGACCTTACAAGTGTGAGTGAAATGAATCACTTGTGCATTCATCCATGGTAAGGAATTATGTAGCTGACCCTAACAGGCATGCATGCAAAATGTGAAAACATAGACAAACTCTGAACAACTGGAGTAAGATTTTCCATTTAAAACCCTAGCGAAAACCCTTACAGCTAGCTCCAAATTTTCCTTGCCAATCTTTTAGGCATTTTTTCAAATAGTTCACTGCCTTGTCTATGCTACCACATTTTTCATACATGTCTACTAAATCATTTTATCAAACATTTCATTGCCTTACTGCTATGGCTAACAAGAAGCGTGGTAGAGAATGTGCAAAGCATTGTAGATAGCAATACAAAAGTCATACCTCTGATAACCCATAAACATAAATATGGTTAGAAAAGGACATTGAAGAGGGATCTATCATTTACTTAGCATCTAGACCTCAATAAAAATCCTTGTGTACTTTGTAGATAGGTTCCTACACACAATCAACATATTTAACAGTGTGAAGGTAGAAACATCTGTGGAATAAATTCTCAGAAAAAGCAAAGAAAATTCTATTTTTTATTTGTACAATATTTCATACATTAAAGTTCCCAGATAATATGTTGTGGTTACTTAAAACACATAAAATTGCACAAAAAGCACTTAGAACATTTCTCAGATCATCAAATCATTGTATTGTATATAAAAGGTATTTTGAAGTTGTAAAAGTTTACCAATAGGCTTTCAGTTAGAATTCTTAGAAATACTCTACCATTAATAATCAATAGAAATTGGGAATAAGGAACTGCAACTCCTAAAATAACCTATTACAAGCAGAAAAGAAAAGAGATAAGCATCACCCAGAGAATAAAACTCTTACACAGTTTTATCCAAAATATGTATTGAATTAAACTAAATGTTCCTATTCACAAGTACTCTGTTAATGATACCTGAGCACCAAACAAGCCTTACAAGCCTTACAACATCGTGATCATGGCCGGTGGTTCATCAAATTCAACCACAACTCAAATCTTATGCATTTGGAAATTGAGCAAGAGTTATGTCAAACAATCTATACAAATAAAAGAACAAAACTAATTCTTACCACTCAAATCTCACTGCATTCAGCCATAAAACACACTTTAAGAATTGCGTGCTCATGCTCTTGAATTTAACAAGTTAATTATCATTTTCTTCATTTCAAAACTTATGCAGTAACTTGAACTTCAAATTTGTTACTAGAAACCAATAAATTAGAACAATGTCCTCTCGGCCAACCATTCAAAGACCAAGGACATCCCGCTTAAGATATGGTAAATAACATGAGTACATTTGATTGTCGTGGAATAGCATCACCATGAGACCACATTTCTTTGAGGCATTTTTTCAAACAGTTCACTGGTTTATCTATGCTACTACAATTTTCATACATGTCCACCAAAGCATTTTATCAAACAGTTCATTGACTTGCTGCTATACCTAAGATAGGTGCTTTTGAACAAGCTATGGATGCTTGGAAAAAATCTATCAAAGCATAATAGTAAGCATCTGCTTTAGGCCTTTAGCAACTGCCTGAAAACATTAGAAACTCGTGAAAAAATTTCTCCCGTTCATCTTTACAAATGAAAAAACAAAAAATCATTGGAAAAAATATGAATTGCCAATCAAAATATTGAAAAAATCAATGAAAGTCCACTTTGATGATGAAATCTCTGCAGACCTTAGGATAAAGCTCCTGACGATGTTTTTAAGAAATGAATTAATAGGGGAAAAAGCCCAGCGAAAACATTGTCTACAAGTAACACATGCCCTGCATTCCATCCGCCATTGTCAGCTAGTTTTGAGTAGATAACCAAATTTAATGCAAGACATTAAGAATCCAACTCAAACTAGATAGGAAACTATCAAAAGAAACTTAAAAGCACATGTTTACCCCATTTACAAAACCCTAGCTAGCATGACTGCTCTGCATTTTAGTTAACTAGGCAAAAGCACCACCCGTAACGACATATAAAGCGACGATTGATCTTGAACCAGAGGCATATGAAGCAACAAAGGCATGGGCAAGAGTTGGATCAGATCCCATAGATCGATATTGAGATATAGTACCACCCATTGGAGAACCAATGCCAGTCAATGAACCAGTTGTTGTGCTTGATTCAGAGCGAGTTCACAATCGAGATCGAGACCACTAATTTATGCTGGCTGGAACCATGTTTAGTGAGTATCTCCATAGGCATGTATGCAAAATATGGTAGCAGAAACAAGACACATCAACTGCTTTCATGAATGCCACCTGCCCACTAGAACCTCATAGCAACGACATGTCCACAGCCTGCAAACATTAGAAACTCATGAAATTTTTTCTCCCAGGTTCATCTTTGATTGGTGGCAAGAACAATTTACAAATGAAAAAACAAAAAACCATTGACAAAAATTTGAATTGCCAATCAGAATATTGCAAAAATCAGGTGAAATTCCACTTTAATGGAAAAGGGCTTCTAAACTTAGTATTTGTCAGACTGTAACAATTTCTATCTCTGTGCTGGTTGATGCCCTAGAAGTTTACCAAAAAAATGATTCTAGTGAGTCGATGAAAGTGCATGTAGTATTTATTAAATTCTTCTTGTGTGTAGCAAATGCCCATGCCTTCCGTCATTCTTCCCACTAATCATTGTTCTTTTTAAATCATTTGAGGCAATATTGGCATTTTAGACCCATTAGACCAATTCGATTCTATCCTGACAGCATTTTCTTCTATTTTTGTGCTCTTATTATCAAAGTTCATGTACATTTTGGTAGGACTGTTTGACAAAAGAACGGATTAATATGTATAAAATATCCAGCAGTGATTTTCATAGTGTTATTGCTTTATTTTGGGTGTGAATGTAAATGACATGTACCCTCCACTGTAGTACGATTAACTACTGGTATCAAGAAACAGTAAGCTGGTATCAAGAAACAATTGATTCTGTTGTTTCTGCTTTACTCACAATTAAATATGCAAAGAAAAACAATTACAGTCGTTTGAACAATATCAGAGACAAACTTGATTTCCAACATCTGTGGTACAACCATTTACTAGTTTTGAATTCCATAGTGAGGCGTACAAAAATGTTATAAAGAGCAAATATATTTTGTAAGTTCTATGAAGAAATGTGCATGGCTATTACAAAATTTGGAGTATATTTTCAAAATTGTAAATCATTAAGCACATGGGAATAGTTTCACAGCAGTTGGGCACTAAATTAGTGCATGTCATTTAGGCTCATGAAAGGCTTATAAATCATTTAGCGTAAAAAAAACCTTTTGATTTTCTTACAATATGTCAATACTATGTGAATGTTGATAGATTTCAAGTCATTGATTGAAGATATGTATGGCTTGAAGGTATTGGCCTTCCAAATGGCTGTTAATAGTAATACTTTGCTATACATTTACAGGGTTGGTTGGAAGGGCATCTGGTTATTATCTACAGGGCGAGTGACAAATAGTTGTGTTGTTTGTCTTTTGTGACAGGTATGCACTGTTGTCTATTTAATCTGTGCTGGTCATTATATAGTGTTCTGTAGTTTTGATTATTTCCAAAAAAACAACAGTGCGCTGGTGTTAATGCTTTGTTATACGTTAACGGGGTTCACTGGAAGGGCACCTACTTATTGTCTACAGAACAAGTGACAAATAGTTGCGTGTTTTTATCTTTTGTGATAGGTATGCATTATTCTTAATTTAATTCATTGCATAGTTATAGGCAGGCACAATACCATAACAATGAGGAAAATGTACAAAAAAAATAATACCAAAGGTTACAGATAATAAAGATCTTTTTAACTAAAATATTCTCGAGAGTCTTTACAGAAATTGACTCATCTTGCATGTTTTCTAGATTTTAACAGTTTTTTTAGTTCTCATACAAAAATGACATTGCCCCAGTTGTGTTGTTGGTGCAAAGATACCACATAAATGGAACATTTACACTTGCCATAACCAGTTTATTCATTGTGACCTCTGCACTCAACAGTCAATGTAAATAGTAAATATTTCTTAGCATCAGCAGACAATGTTTACAGAAGTTGCTTTTTTGTTTCTTCCACCCTACAATGTCATAGAACACTATGAATATTGAAAACTATTGTTTTAACATAGCAAAATTTGTTTTAATGTTATGGCACAGGAAGCAATGGTACTGTTTCATGA
Source organism: Sequoia sempervirens (assembly GCA_007258455.2). Lineage (NCBI taxonomy): Eukaryota > Viridiplantae > Streptophyta > Pinopsida > Cupressales > Cupressaceae > Sequoia > Sequoia sempervirens. The sequence continues at coordinate 894,560,130 of VDFB02271358.1, forward strand.
AATGCAATGCGTTTTGTTTAATTTTCATTTCTTTGAACATACTTTATGTAATGAAATAAATGTGAAATGTTCTGATTTTCTAAACTAGTACAAACATACTCCTCTAGCACAAGTTGAATACGTCTTTGTAACAAATCTTTTGACTAGAGTCTAAAACAATATGCATCGCTTTGTTGCATTCATCATAAATTGATAGTAATCACTAGATTCTAAAACAATTTGCATGGCTATGCTGCATTTATCATAAACTGATAGTAAGGAATTTTGTTTTGAATTTCATTACAAGCTGATAAAATTGGAATGAGCTTGGTTTTGATACTGCTAATTACAGAATTTGTTTTATCAAATTATATTTTTTACAGTCATTCCTATATTTGTTGTCCTCTACTTGATTGTTGTTTGAGCCAAAGCTTCTTCTAAACAGAACTTATGCAAGAGTGGATTATATTTTCTCTGAGTCACAGTGGATCTAAAATATGTTAGAAATGTTAGGAGTAATATGTGTGACTGTTACTACAGGGGCTTACATTTTCACACTATTTGTAGTGAGTGAAATCCTTGACACTGACACATTTCTTGCTAATTTACATTTAACAAATAAAATGCTATTGCATTTTCCATACACCATTTTCGTGCATATCTTGCAATTGTTGCAATTCATGCGGTTGCATTTCTTTTGGCCATGTTGGAGAAATTAATTGCCCTTGAGCCTCCTCCCGTTGCCACCTACCTGTCAGGGGCATTTGTTGCCAGCACAACTGGAAGATTGTTTTTGGGTATTGCTTTCCCAACTTGCTCCTGATGTGCAGCTCAGTTTGCAGAAGAATTAAATTTGTCAGGTGAGTTTGAAATTTTGGGGGGAAATTTGTGTGCCCAGCATCAGATGTCAACGTATTGTAGGGCAGTCAGAAGAATAGAATGTGTGCTAGTTTTTTGCAACAGTAGTTTGAGAAAAGGAATTTTTTTGTGGGTTCTCTGTGTGATTCGGAGAAGCTCCTGAACAACAACAGCTGTATTTTTATTTGTATATGTATGAGCAGTGATTGCTCTAGGTAGAGCTTTGTGCAACTCCTGACAATTAGACTTTTGGGTGCAGCTTCAAGATAGCTGCTAACAGTTTGTAATCTGTAGTTTAGATTTTATTTTGAGTTTTTTTTTGTAATGTCATTTCCAACTTATTGAATAGAAAAGAAATTTTGATGTCTCCTTCTTGGATTGTTTGTGCTTCCGCAATTTTGGTTTGATTCCAGTTGTCTAGGAAACAGAACAGTAGTAATGTAGTTGTTTGCACAACCCAGTTTGGGTTTGGAGATTTAGTCTAGGATTTTTTTTGACATGGTATCAGAGCCATAAGTCCCATTTCTTCGTAAATTAGGGCATTTGTTTTTCTGGGTATTAAATTTTTTGTGTAGGAGACATGGCTGGAGATGAGGGGAAGAGTTGGCAGGATCCACCGTCCTTTAATGGATAGAACCACAACGTTTGGGCTAAGAAAATGAAGACTATTATTGTTGCCAATGATTTGTGGGAGTTTTTGACAAATGGGTTCATGGATGTTACTGACCCAGCACAGTTTGCAACTCTCACAAACAACTAGAAGAATTAGTTGAAGGAAACAAGGAGGAAGAATGCTAAGGCATTGAGTTTAATAGAAGCAGCCTTGACAAAGGCCATTTTTCCCAAAATAGCAGCAGCTAATTATGCAAAGGAAGCTTGGGAAATCCTCCAAACCAGCTACAAAGAGACTAATAAGGTCAGATTGGTGAAGCTCCAGATGCTTCGAAGAGATTTCGAGACTCTCTTGATGAGGGACAGCAAGTCCATTTCAGACTTCCACACAAGAGTCTCCGGTTTGATAAGCCAATTGAGGGTGAATGGAGAAGTCATGGACGACCAGAGGATTGTGGAGAAAATCCTCAGAAGTTTACCCACAAAGTTTGATGCAGTTGTGATTGCCATTGAGGAGGCAAAGGACCTCTCTACTTTGACGGTGGATGAGTTGATGGGTTCTCTTCAAACCCATGAGCAGAACCTAAATAGGTCTGCTACTTCCTCCCAAGAGCAAGTTTTTAAAGCTCAGTCAAATGCAAGAGGAAGGGGGAGAAGAAACAATGGTGGAAGGAGCTTAAGAGGTAGAGGTTGTGGCAACTCCGGACAAGGAAATGTTGGAGGAGAAAGCTCGGGACGAGCAAGTAGCCAAGAGGGAGTGAGCAGCTCTCAAACCAGCTCCCGACAAGGCAAGAAGAATAGCAGTTCGAATCAGAAGCATGACAAAAGAAATGTTGAATGCTACTACTGTCATAAATTTGGTCATTATGCAAGTGACTGCTGGAAAAAACACAAAAATTAGTCAAAACAAAATGCAAATGTGGTTGAAGGCAATCAGTCCACAGCCTTCATCATGTGCAACATTGGTGAAGAAGGCAGCCCCAAAGTCTAGTATTTGGATAGCGGTTGCAACAACCACATGAGTGGTAATGAAAGTTTGTTTTCTTTCATTGATAAGAATGTAAAGTTGGAGATAAGAATGGGGAACAATGGATTAGTTCTAGTTGTGGGCAAAGGATCTATCATGATCCGCACCAAGCAAGGTGAAAAGAAGGAGATTCAAAATGTATTTTTTGCTCCTGGGTTAAAGCATAATCTCATGAGTGTTGGACAACTGATCCAAAATAGATATAAAGTGCTGATGGAGAAGGGTCAATGCATTATTTATGACAAGAATGAGAGAACGAAAGTGTTTGTAGTAGTTCAAATGACAAAGAACCAGATGTTTCCTTTGAAGATTGAGACGTGTTTCTCATCTCAATCCATAGCTGCACCTCTCATGAATGAAAAATGTACAGCAGTACAACAAGTAGCCCTCAGGAGTACCATTCAAGACCCCTCCAAGCTATGGAATTTTAGGTTTGGACACTTAGGCTATGTTGGCTTAAGTTTTTTGTCCAAGAACAAAATGGTTGATGGTTTGCCAAGAATAGTAGAGCCTAATGTTAAGTGTGAGGCTTGCATTTTGGGCAAGCAACATAGGCAGCCCTTTCAATTGGGAAACTCTACAAGGGCAAGAGCACCATTGGAGCTGGTGCACATGGATTTGGTAGGCCCTATGCAAACCATATCTATTGGTGAAAACCAATATTTTATGACCTTCATTGATGATTATAGCCGTAGGACATGGGTTTATTTTTTGCAACATAAATCTGAAGCATTTGATAAATTTTTGTTATTTAAGGCCTAGGCTAAGAAGGAGAGTAGACACGTGATCAAAGTCCTAAGATAAGATCGAGGAGGAGAGTATACCTCCAATCAGTTTGTAATATTTTGCAAGCAAAATGGCATCAAGAAGGAGCTAACAGCCAGTTATACTCCGTAGAAAAATGGAGTGGCTAAGAGAAAGAATAGGACTATCGTGGAGATGGCAAGGAGTATGCTGAAAGCAAAGGGACTCCCAAATGAATATTGGGGAGAGGCTGTAGCAATAGCTATATATGATAACTAGAAGTCCAACAAAGGCGGTCCGTGACAAAATCCTATAGGAGGCATGGAGAAAACGCATGTGGACGGTTGAGCACTTAAGAGTGTTCGGGTGTGTGGCATATGCTCACGTGCCCAAAGAATAGAGGCAAAAATTGGATGACAAGGGTGAGAAGTGCATTTTCATAGGCTATAGTCCCGAATCCAAGGCATATAGATTATACAACCCGGTCACCAAGAAGATAGTGATTAGTAGGTATGTGGAGTTCATTGAAAATGAGTCTTGGGATGGCTCGGTGGACACCTTTTTGGGTAACTCAGTTGGTGTGCCCCTTGATGATGAAGAAGATGAGTATGAAGATAAGCAAGATCTTGCAGCAGCAGAGATAGTCGGCTCTCGACAGCTCTTGACAACTCCTGACTCAAATAGGCAGTTAAATAGACTGTCTCAGAATTCAGTTGGAGAGAGTTCCAGTCGGCTCTTGACAGCTCCTGACATAGGTAGATAGTCATAGATAGCTAGAGAATTGGCCGCAGAGAGCTTTCGACAGCTCCTGACAGCTCCTAACATGAGCAGATAGAAAGACAAGCAGCCACAGACAATTAGAGGATTGGCTCTCGAGAGCTCCTGACAGCTTTGGACCCAGTCTATTCAGTAGAGCAGTAGCAGTAGTGAAAGTTCAGACCCCACTCTCACCTCCTTAATGCCAAAGAAGACCAAGAGTCTAAGGGAGATCTACCAAAATGAAGGGTATAATGAAGATTTTGATGAAAATATGAATTTTGCACTATTTTCTCATGGTGATCTGATTTGTTTTGAGGATGTTGTGAAAGAGGAGAAATGATGTGAGGCCATGGATGAGGAGATAGATGCAATAGAGAGGAACAACACATAGGAGCTAACTGATTTGCCTCCTAACAAGCAAGTTATTGGGGTGAAATGGGTCTACAAGACCAAGTGTAATGTCGAAGGAAGGATAGAGCGACACAAGGCACAATTGGTGGTTAAGGGGTACCAAAAACAGTTTGGTAGAGACTATGATGAGACATATGCCCCTGTTGCAAGGATGGAGACCATGCGGGTAGTCATAGCAATTGCAACCCAACACAAATGGAAGGTGTTTCAAATGGATGTGAAGTCCGCCTTCCTAAATGGAGTGTTGAAAGAGGAAGTTTATGTGGATCAGCCACTTGGATATGAAGTTTTGGGTCAAAAACACAAGGTGTATAGGCTGAAGAAGGCCCTCTATGGGTTGAAGCAAGCTCCACGGGCATGGTATAGCAGGATTGACTCATATTTAATGAGCAATGGCTTTAGCAAAAGCGATGGTGAGCCCACTCTTTACATCAAGGCAACAAATGGTAAGATTTTGATTGCTGTTTTGTATGTAGATGATCTAGTTTTTATTGGGGATGATGATTTCCTCATTGCTGATTTTAAAGAGGCCATGAAAAGAGAGTTTGAAATGATAGATTTAGGTCTCTTGAGATATTTTCTAGGCATAGAAGTAAAACAAATGCATGATGGTATATTTATCTCTCAAGAAAAATATGCAAATGAAATCTTGAAGAGATTTAGGATGCTTGAAAGCAAGCCTGCCCCAACACCAACAGTTACAGGTCTAAAGTTGAGCGAGGAAGTTTGCAGCAACAATGTGGATCTGACCATGTTTAAAAGTTTGGTTGGAAGTTTGATGTATTTGACTACAACTAGGCCTGATATAATGTATGGAGTGAATCTTATTTCCAAATTTATGGAGACTCCAAGAGACACCCATTAGCAAGCGGGTAGAAGAATCCTGAGGTATGTGAATGGCACCAAAGGAAATGGAATTTTGTACACAGTAGCAAATGAGTTTGGGCTGGTTGGATACATAGATAGTGATTGGGTAGGAAGTTTGGATGATAGGAAGAGCACATCGGGCTATGTGTTTCATCTGGGTTTGGGAGCTATCTCATGGATTTCCAAGAAGCAACCCATAGTTTTCCTATCAACAACTGAGGCTGTCAAGCTATTTGGCTGAGAAGAATTTTGGTAGATTTGAGAGAAGAACAAGAGGATGGAACAACAATCTTTTGTGACAATGTTTCATCCATAGTTGCAAACTCAGACTCGCTGCGGACTCGGCAACCCAAAAATATGACTCGGACTCGGGACTCGAGACAAACTTGGGAAAAGACTCGGCAAAAAAAAAAACCGTAGTTTTACAAAAAAACAAGAAAAAAATTACAAATTAATGCATTTAGAGAACAAAAGAGCCTAATTTGATTATCAAACACTCATAATTCAAAGATTACACGTCATATGAATTATGATCATCAAACACTCAATAATTGAAATTTAATCATTCATAGTCATCAAATACTCATAGTTTCAATGTATAACAACATCATAAGATTATAAATGTTTGCATATAATCCTGGCTTCTTTCAAACCCAATTCAATTTGCAGACGTGTATTTCACAAACTTGAGTGTTAAAATGAAAGAAAAAGTAAAAAAAAGGGTTTTTAACCCTTTTTGACTCCCAGCCACGCAGGAGAGTCCTGGGTCGAGACTCCTGAGTCCACCTTAGGACTCAGCCGAGTCTTGAGGTCGGACTCCCGAGTCTCGACCCAAGACTCTCCTAGACTCGACTCCCGAGTCCGTGGCGAATCGACTCAGCTCACCAACGGACTCCCGAGTCCGCCGAGTCTGCGGTGAGTCCTGGAGAGTCCGCAAACTATGGTTTCATCAATAGCTTTGATGAAAAATCCTATGTTTCATAGAAGAAGCAAGCGCATTGAAATCAGGTATCACTTTATTAGAGAATTGGTTGAAAATGGTGAAATTAGAATGGAATTTTGTAGGTCTGAGCAGCAGCTAGCAGACATATTCACCAAGCCTTTGAACAGGGACAACTTTGAGCACCTAAGGAACAGTTTGGGTGTTGTTGATTTGGATCAGGATTGATTTTCTTTTTTTGTCGGCTCAGGACAAAGGGGGAGTGTTGGAGAAATTTAATGCCCCTGAGCCTCCTCTCGTTGCCACCTACCTGTCAGGGGCATTTGTTGCCAGCACGGCTGGAAGATTATTTTTGGGGATTGCTTTCCCAACTTGCTCGTGACGTGCAACTCATTCTGCAGAAGAATTTTTGAAAAATTTTGGGGGGAAATTTGTGTGCCCAATATTAGATGTCAATGTACTGTAGGGTAGTCAAAAGAATAGAATGTGTTATAGTTTTTTGCAGCAGTAGTTTGAGAAAAGGAATGTTTTTTGTGGGTTCTCTGTGTGATTTAGAGAAGCTCCTGAACAACTGTATTTTTATTTGTATGTGTTGAGCAGTGATTGCTCCAGGTAGAGCTCTGTGCAGCTCCTGACAGTTAGACTTTTGGGTGCAGCTTCCAGATAGCTGCTAACAGTTTGTACTCTGTAGTTTAGATTTTATTTTCTTGAGTTTTTTTTTTGTAATGTCATTTCCAACTTATTGAATAGAAAAGAAATTTCGATGTCTCCTTCTTGCATTGTTTGTGCTTCTGCAATTTTGGTTTGATTCCAGTTGTTTGGGAAATAGAACAACAGTTTTGTAGTTGTTTGCACAACCCAGTCTAGGTTTGGGGATTTAGTTTGGGATTTTTTTTGACAAGCCATTTATGTGTATTGTTGTCTCTTCAAAACGCTAGATAAGTAGCACTTGTGGTTGTACTTCATACAGTTGCTCTTAAAATAGTTTCAACTTTAAACTTAATTACATTTGCTAATTCATGCTATTCCTCTTAAGATTCACATACCTATCAACTTGGATTAGAGCTCCACATTACTTGATTAATTGCAAAACTTGAGACTGAATAATGTTGTTTCTTGTAATGTCCCCATTTTGCGACACCCTCTATCAGTTGGGATTGTTTTGGGAACACTTACTATTTTTAGTAAGTGTTTTTTTAGCAGGAGGTCTAGTACAATACTCCAGTTAGTGGTGAGCCATCTTGAGCGTCTCAGTTTCTCTCCGGCTCAGGATTCAGGGTGCATTACTTACTATTTTTGGAACTTACTAAAAATAGAAGTCAATTAGGGTTGACCGGTCTTGGCAGGCTAACCCTGGTCGGGTTAGTCATTGTGCACATTCAGAGGATTAAGTCACTTCAAGAGATTATTTTAATATTTGAGGCACTTTGGGAAATGTGCTTTAATAAGTGACTTTATAATGTTTAATTAAAAAGGGGACATAAGGGGATTCAATTAAAAAATAGACCAAGGGCACCTCGTCTATTGACTTGAAGTTGTTTTTAAAGCTAAATAATATTATATCTTTTTGGGGAGCCCAAACTATGGAGGGAAAAGGATTTAAAATTAAATTAAATCAAAAGTAAATGAATTTGGAGTGCATTTTAGGGTTGCTGGAAAAACTTTGTTAAAAGAACATTTTGGAGGCTCATTTGGATATGTTGGAGTTTGAGCTTTTTACAGGGATGTTGCTGTTGTGGTGCTAGGGTATTGAAGAACAGAATTGAGGACGTAGCCCCTCAAGTTCTAAAACTTGTCTTGGCAGTGAGAGACCTGCTCAGACTTGTGCTAGGTGATTTCTTTCAAAGATCACAGCTGGGCTAAATGATGAAGATTTACCAATATTTCTGATTGCATTTCAGTAGTTTTGGGTTGTGTGACTGCTGGATTTTGGTGTGGAGAGAAATAACTTCATTTTGGTGTGTTTTAATCATTTTACAGGAGACCTTACTTTGGACCTGAATCTGGTTATTTGCTCATTGCTCATTATCAGTTGAAGATATTATTCTGGGTATTGATCCATTGGAAGGCCCTTCTCTTGCCAAACTTTTGAGTACTAGATTGTAATTTTTTGGTGAAGATTTGAATTTTCTAAAGCAGGTTGAGCTTCTCCAGGCAACGCAAGGCTGAAACTGATAATTTGTTTATATTTCCTCATTGGCTCAAGGTTTCATTCTAGGTATTTGAGATATCACTTCTCCTATCAAGGGCGTCATTTCAATAACAAGAACATATTTTTTGGTGAAGAATCCAATTTATTAGAGAAAATCGCCCTTCTAGAGAGGTATGGCCTTCTTGGGATTTGTGCACTGTCATTTGCTGGGTTGCATGAAGGTCTATCATCAGTTTCAGGGACACTTTGGCCTGCTCTCAACCTCCATACAGTCAAACACATCATTTAGAAACTGGGGTGTGGCATGGATTTCAAGAGGGCTCCATATATTGCTGTTCTGGTGTTTTTTCCAGGTCTGAAATAACTTTATTTTGCTGCTGTTAATGTTATTGTATGTCTGAAACAACACTAGAAAAGAAACCAGAAATTAATATTGCTGTAGGAAGAGTTTTGACTTGAATATTTGCACATATTTCTATTTCTGTTCATGCACTTATTTGGTATATCATTAGCTACTGTTAAACTCTTCAATCATTGCAAAGAAACCTTTCAAAAAACTCAAACAGCAAACAGCATCAGAAGAAAAATCAGAATTTTTTTTTGGGGTAGATTATTATATTTCTCCATTCCTAGTGCCAGCTGGCAGCATAGTTTGTCAGTTTCCATGCAGCCCTATTTCACCTCATTAATGATATTTGCAAGTTTTCACATTTTTATCTCAGATCATGCATTACAAGAGACATTGATCCATAGAGCATCAATTAGAATCAAGAATAAGGGAAAATCTTACCCAATAGTAGTGTTTGCTGAGAAGCATGAAAGTCCATGCTAGGAATAGAATAACCTCGATTAATTGTCTGGGCTACTGTGTTTGGAAGGTCCTGCAGTGACCATTTTTTAGTAGATCTCTTGTATATTTCCCCAGTAGAAATTGAATAAAATCTATAACACATGGTAGATAAAGTCTGAAAGTGTTCTCAGAGTAATTAATCACTTAAACAAGTTGTTCAGTCAGTTCATTGTCAATAGGTGTAGCAACATCAGAAGAAATAGCAGCCAGCCTCAAGTGCATGAACTGTTAAGAAAAAGGGCAAAAAAAAAAGTAATTTTCAGAATGAAGACAATATATTAACAAACCTCCAAATATGGTTGCAGATCAGCATGCACTTGATGATTGTAGATATGAATGAGGTGCTTAGTAAAAGTGACCAAGCTGAAATTGAGATAAAAGATGAGCATTTAAAAAAGATCAGAATCAGAAAAACATTCGACATGAAACAACACATTACGAATCACCTAAAACTTAATTAATACTGAATATGACCTCTTGAAAGCTCCTTGCTCTATTTTTTGAAGGGTTAAAAATCAATTTAGATACATGGATTTTAGACTCAAAGGTCAGAATCAAATCTGAAGAGTGCTCTGTATCCCATTCCCAAAATCATCAAACTTATTTTTGAAAAAATCTGATTGGATCGGTAATTCTAACCATGGAGAAAGGAAATTTCACAGCATCCTACCAAATCTGATCCATGATACCTATTACCAACCATACAAATGCATTTCAGTACCCATAGCAGTCAATGATTTACCATCACCACTAGCCCCGGCATATACCAAACTACTTATATTATTTTCAAGAAGAGTGTTTTTTGTATCTGGGTTTTTAAATGGTCTCCTCTTTTATACTGTCATCAAATGCCTTACAATTCCAGTAACATCTGTTTATGTATTACCTTTTCACATGTTGTCCACATGCAGGACTGTTGTATGTAAATTTGACAAGACACTAAAAATTCTAAATTGCTCAACTATAAGCTGCCAGTGATGCTATTATCTAACTCAAAAACTACACTTGAGTAGAGGACAGCAAAAATGGTGAAAACTGCACATCTTAGATCCAGGTTGGTGGTTAGGTGGTGCCTGTTCATTGCATTGGTTCCATGCAACGTCACAAGTTAGAGAATGCATCCACATTTAAAAATATTGCCATTTTTTAAAATTAAAAAGACAAACTATGTGAAGTCAATCTCCACAATCTTTGCCAGTGTTCTTCAAGTTTGTGACAAAATTGCAGCCTTGGAAAAGGGCATGTACATTCGTGACAGTATAAAAAGATTAAAATAAAACTAGATTTTATTGGATTTTGCGGTTGCTTGGTGGACATGTTGCAAAATGTAAAAGCATATACAGTGCACATGAATTGTTTCACAAAATGGTAATTTGCAACATTGCAGTTCATGGAGTCTTTCTTGAGGCATTTTGTCAAACAGTTCACTTGCATTGTTTATGATTTTACATTTTGCACAGATGTCCGTTAGTCCATTTTGCATTGTTAATAGTTGCATTTTTGGCGAATCAAAACATTATATTATGCTCGATCAAGTTTCACTCCACTGCTAATTGTGCTTAACTGCTTATACAGTTGAAACTGCTCCTTTTTCTCTAATAGTAGAAAAACAAACAGTATCCATGCATTGTCATTGGACAGAACCTTTTGGGGTTTTATTGCTGCTATCCCTTAAACCAAGAATATATTTGGCCAATACTTTGGATTATAAACCAATCAGTGAAAGCTATTTCTCTATCTTGAACATGGTGCAACGTTTTTTAAGGTTTGCCATTTTTATTAAAAAAATGGCAAATTTTTAAATATCAAAAACAAAATTAAAAGTACAGGCTATAACCCTACCCATCCGGCGGATGCAATCTCTGATGTGTGGCATTGCATGGGGTCATGCGACCACATGAAATGCGGCAATGACTAGCATTGGATGCCCATTTTTTCATTGACCACCTAGATCTAGGATGTTTGGTTTCCCCCATTTTTGCTATCCTCTACTTGTGTGTAGTTTATGAGTGAGTCAGTAGCATCATTGGCAACTGATAGTTGGGCGATTTAAGCTATTTTGTGTAATTTGATAGATTTGCATGCCCTGTTTCAGCGCTTTAGTTTTAGCATAGTCTGGAAATATGTGGGCAAACGTTTTGGAGATTAACTTTACACCTGGCTATTGCAATTTCCTGAGAGTTTTTGAAGGTTTTTAAATAGAAGCACACTCAATAATAGCAATGTCTTAGCCTTTATAACAGATGACTGTCCTCTGCAAATCTAGTCACATTTAGCCAAGTGCAATTGTATAATGTGAAGTCAATCTCCATAACCTTCTGTAGCATTTCCCTTCAAAAATTATGCTCTTTCATATAGATATGAACATGGTGGGCATGATACAGCATTTATTATTATGCTGTTCATTATAACTTGTTCCCCAGCATTTCTGAAGATTGTCATCACGGAAATTGACAGAATGCAAGAACCAAGTTAATTGATCATACAAATCAATAACATCAGTAAGCAAATGTCCTATAGATAAGCTAGAAATGTGTCAGCATAAAGGATTTCACTATGTGCTCGGACTGTGCCTTCGTGCATCTTATCCTCTATGAAACTCTGAGTTAGTTATAACCAGTTGATTGAATATCAGCATACGTCATCAATCATAAACTTTGTATGAATGAGAGGGCCAAGTTGGCAAGCATAGACTAACCATAGTTGTGGGCATCCTACTCTAAGTTGTCGATTGGGGTAATGAAAAGGGAAAGAGATAAGTTCAATATGCACCTATCTGGGTGAGGGGACTGTGCTGTTCATATTGTCAGCAATTTCCATATTGCACAAGTGTATAAATACAACTTGCACTAATTGTTCTAGAATTGATACAAAGACATTTTATCTATATAATTTGATAGAATAAATACTATAACAGTTGTATAAATTAGCAAATGATATTAATTAAAAAGTTGAAACTATTTTTAACGCAACTACATGAATTAAGAGCAAATGATCAATTTGGCCTTTTGTCAAATCTGGTTTGATCTGTACAAACATTTGCAAGTCTAGTTATGTGACTAGAGACAATAGATCTTCAAACTTTAGTTGGGCTTGGACTTTTATCTTCCGGACAACATAGTTGTTGCCTCTCAAAAGGTCAGAATTTGGAAGCATGATTTCTGGTGCATTGTTAGTCATTTTCTTAAGTTTTGAGGATTCACTCTAGATGAACCCTTATAACTCCCTAATTTGGTTTAAAAAGAGTTTTACAAAACTATTAATGGCTTTCTTGAAAAAATATGTAATTTTTTTTCTGAAATTCAAAAAATATAAGTTTTAATTGTTTATAACTATATTTGCTGAATAGAAACTAGGGAATTTGAAATGGAAAATGCACCTTTTCACATATTCCCTTAATTTCACGACATCTACAAGACCTACAATTGCTCCAATCTCAACGAATTAGTTTTGTTCACCTTTTCTTCTGCTTGAATTTGGTATTTTCACCTTATCAAAATGGCTCTTTCTAATTTCTCTGTCTTTTTTTGGATGATTGAACATCCAATACAACAAATTGAATGCCTTCTCTTCTATTTCTCAATGTATCATGGTCTTTTTTTGGATGATTGAACATCCAATACAACAAATTGAATGCCTTCTCTTCTATTTCTCAATGTATCATGGAATTTCATGACAATTTTTTTTATTGCTTATACTTCCTATTTGTATGGCTAGACTTCTTCCATGCTCCTCTTATATTCTTTTAAATGTTTGAAACAAAGCAACAACCATAATGAACTTCCTTTGGTGGAAAATTTACACGGCCAACATCTTCTCCTTGTACAGTTAAACACCTTTTTCAGACCTTGGCATGAGTTTAATAGATGAAAAATGTGTTGTAGATATATTGGATGCCTTTCTACAAGTCATCCACATGCCTTCATGCTTCATGGGGTTCGTTGCTAATTATCATGCCTTAAAAAAATGCCTTTGAAATGAAATCTACAACCATCGCCCAATCTTCTTGCCCCTCTTCATGAAGTTTAAAGATATTTATGGGTGTAGGAATGTTTGCACTTTGATACCATAATGGATAGAAATGAATGATCAAAAGGCAATGAGCACTATATATATCATGAGAATGCAAAAGTGTAAATATATATTGTTATCAATTAGATTTGCACCCTACCGAATACAAGATTTGACAATCTAATGACACATAGAAACCTTCTTCAGATGTGGGTGATCTGAACGAAGAAGGAATCTCCAAAGTGCGCTGGTTCTTCGAAAGATGGATTTTATTCTACGTAATTTCTGGGAAAAAGGATAGAAGAATAGCTTGAAAATGAAATTTAACACTAACTAATGGTTAACTGTTATTTCTGAAAAATTCAGATTTTACCACTCATAACAAATCCTCTATTACAATAGCTCTCACAATCTCATTGGTACATGATTTCATCATTAATTTGCATGAAGATTCGAAAGTATTAAATACATCATGCAACCTGAAAACATGAAATTCTAGTCAAAGACTCATAAAAGCAAGACATATAAGGCTTCAAGCTTGAAAACACAAAGACATCAAATTGTTGTTACAAGGCTGAGACAAGAAATGAAAATGAGAACTTTGCTGCTTTATTGAAACTAAAAGAGTGTATCTGTCTGAACTGAGTACAAATGAATTTACAAGCTCAAAATGTTAAGAGCAAGAAACTACCAATTGAACTAAGAAGAAGATAAACTAAGTCTTCTTCAAGATAAATAGCTCCCAAACCCTAATCCGAGCTCAAAAAGAAAAGCCCAAGAAAAGGTATCAAAACTGCCCAATAAGCTTGCACAAAAGCAGAAAAAACCCACTTTTTGCATGCCCATACTGTCAAACCTCTAAAAATAGGCTAAATCTGCTTTTAAAGTAAAAAAAAATCTGATCTCTCCAGCAGGAATCTCAAATCTGACCAAGACAATATCTCTCAAAAAATCCGCTAAAAATAGCAAAAATTAAAGCAATTTATAAAATATTGCTTTAATTCTGCTTTACATGGTTTGCAGATTTACAATTAGATTTATTTTTGCAATTAAAGATTTAGAAAATCTTTTGCAAAATAATCACTTATCTCTCCATTTACAATGCTTGATTTTTCTCAAAAATCATAAAACATATCTCTTATCACTATCCATAATTGATTTCTTCAAAACCAATTTGAAAACAAAATAAGCCCTAAGTCATAAGTGAAATCATTTTACAATCTTTAATTGATTTCTCACAAAATCAATTAAAATCACAGATTTCCATCACTATCCATTTTACTAAGGCATAAAAAATCACAAGTCCCTATAGTCTATAGCCCCTCATATTGTCAAAAATTCAATCAAACAAACTTAAGGACTTAGACAAATATCACCACCATTTTCACAAGGCTTCGACCTTAGGCATATGAAATCGACCACATGTTGCACTCAATCTTGAAACATTTGATTTTAAATGTTGAAATAAAAAAGGCCCCAAGTTCGAGCAAAGTCAACATAGCAAAACAAGGGAAAACACTAAATCACTTCATTTCATTTCATTTGCACTTGAAACTTCTGGAAGGACTCGCTTTGCCTGAAAGAAAACACCACCATGAGCTAAGGTTCTGGTTTTGAGACTCCATTTGTGCTCTTAACTTGGGCCGCTTTGTAACTTACTAGTAAGACATTCTTTTATGTATTATGATGCCTCTTTTCTATATCATGATTTAAGAATAAAGGCACACAAGCCGCGACCGAGACTAATCTCGATGGCCTTTGTTCTTTCTGTATCTCTCTGTTGAATTTCTTGCTTTCTTTTTCACTATGAGGCACCATTGAGTGAGCTCGAGCTTGAGTTTGGAGTTATATGTGAATGCTTTGGCCGCGGCTTCTTAACTTCAACAAGCAACAATGGTAAGCTTTCATTTTTTTTATTTGCTTTTCATTCCTCACAAAGCTTACAAAAGCTTGAAAATGACAGGTCGCGGCTTCTTAATCTCTTACTGGACATTTGGAAACTTTGTAGTTCAACCCAACAAAGGATTTCCATATCTTTGTATTCTGAAACACAAAACTTGATGTGGGCATTCATTATTCTTTGAAGAAAATGCACTTAACTTGTTATTTCCCTCTAGGGTTTGACCCAACATGATTTCTTTTTGCTTTCTGTTGTTATAAAAACCCTCACATGGGTATCTCAAAAAATTGGAATATCTGTCTTTAAATTTGAAACCCTAACATGGGTATTCAGAAAAATGAACAAGAATCTGCATATTTGATTATTCATGCAAAATATGGGCTTGACCCAACATGGTTTTCAGTTTTCTCAATTTTCACCATATGGGTATTTATTGAATGTGAAGAAAATGTATCTCTGGATGTATTTTCTGTTGTATTTAAGCTCGACCATGAGAGCACTGAATAAATCCTTTTCCTGACAAAAACCCCACCATGATAACTGATATTCAAAAGGAAAACACACTTCCTTTGTGTTATGTTGAAAACCTTCATATGGATAACCCTTGACTAAGACAAAACCCTTATCTTGCTGCTCCGTTAAAATACCCATGTGGGTAAACTGTATTTGGTGAAAATCTGTCTATTTTAATCTACAACAAACTTCTATTTCTATCCTCATATTTTACACCTGGGAATGAAAACAATCATGATCTCATTGCTCAGTGACCACATGAACCATGATAAAATAGTGGCATCTATATTCCTTACAGGTCACTTTGATGCTGTCTCCTCATTGATTTTCTTTGAAGAACCTCAGGATGGTTGGCCTCTTGATTCTGTTTTGAATTTATGCAGAGATTTCAATTAAATCATTGTAGTTCTATGGACTGCATTCTCTCTTACAGCCAACTAACACTTTCAGAAGCACTTTCTCTCATGCTTATTCTGGAAACAATCTTTTCACATTGTAATTCCTAATGCTACATTTGCATTCTCAGCCAAACTGGGACTGACTATTTTTTTATCATTTGAATGCATTGTCTTAAGCACAGTTCCTTTCTTGAATGATGACAATCTGAAACTTATACTATTTGTTGAGGCATTATGTATGCTTGTTCACTATCCTCATCTGAATGTAACACTGTTGCAATATTTGGGAATAGAATGCACAAACAAAACCCAAGGCAGAAAACACAAACCGTACAGCTACATTTGAGATTTGTAGTCATGAAATGATGTACTCAGTTAATTTGATTGAGCTGATTAAACCCACTGTTCACCTGTAGCTTTCAGAAACATATTTGATTGTTATGAGTGAACAGTTGGCTTGATGGCTTGAGAGATTACTCTCCTTTACTCTTTCGGTTGTATAGTACTTCTCCACTTAGCCCCACCTGTAATGTATGTGGGGCAGCATGCCGAGCTCTACCCTTGTGGGAGCCCATTTTTCTCCACATGCTTGATCTTCAAATGATAATCAGCTTCATGATTTTCCCTATACCTGCACAAAGAAACAAATGATGTTAGCATAAAACAATATATGATGATGATGATGTCTCTCTTTCAGCTCATGTTTATGCACTTTTCTTGATTGTTTCAGTGTATGATTAGTAGCATACTACATTATCATTGATGGTTCATGTAGGTATATTCATAGTCAGAGCTCTAACATCCCTCTTTTCCTTCCTACAGGTCAATGGAGATCAAAGAAGACAAATGGTGCACCACTTCTGCGTCAGTCATCAACACAGGCAATGATGATTATGTCTATACTTATGTGATTTTTCCTTTTATGCATCTTCCATAGTGTAGTATGCTGTTTATGATGCATTGTAACAATTACATCCACGACTTGTGTGGATATTTAATTTCATTCTTTCTGCTTTTCATTTTGAAAAGAAAATGCATCTCAATGCAAGTTTGTACTATCATTTGAATGTATCATCATTTGAATTCTTGCAATCAAATGAAATGTTGTAAATATGAAAAGCATCATGAAATAAATGAAAGAAGTTGAAATGCTTTATTGTTTGTATGCTCAGTTTTGTACTCCATTTGATTGTGAAACACTGAATAGCAATTCTTGAAACTCAGTTTTCTCATTTCAATGCATAACTGTCACTTGATGAATGATGAATAAAGTGCAAGCAACACTTAAGCATAATGCAAAAATAACTATAGTTTTCACTTAAGATATAACAATATTTTAACCAGCTCCACCAATTGAGTTGTAGCAAAAAATTGGTAACATATACAAGGGATGTGCAGTTCTATCAAAGCAACCAACATAACTAACATAGCCAACTATATAGTTGGTTAGGTGATGTAATAAACTAACATAAGCAATCTAAAATGTAGTGAAAGAGCCATGTGGTAAAGAATACAATCATTATGATGCATGTTCTTTAAGGCAATGGTAGTAAAATAAACGCTATTAAGATGGGAAGTCGTAAATTGTTTTTGAGAATGAATAATGATGCAAGTTAGTACCAAATATTGAATGGAGGAGTCCATTGTTTAAAATGATTATATGATTATTATAAACTAATTTATATATTGCTAGGGTTAGGCCTCAATTGAATATTATAATAAGTCAAATAAGTAAAACAACATTGGGTAAGGTTTAGATTTACCATCAACTAATTCTAGTGAAGTTAAAAATGTTGGAGGCATGTAGATGGAAATGAATCATTATTAAAATTAATAAAGCCTTGGACTCAGGCATGATGATTTTCTACGTGTATCCTATCCTAAGGGAGGAAATGCATACTTCACAATTCAATCAAAATTCTTTAAAGCAATTATTTAAATAGTTAATGTGGCAACCTTTGTGATGTATTATTTGTTGAATGATTCAATTACCACCTTTGATGAAACTTTGAACAATAGTTCCTTTATGTAAAGGTTATTGCAATAGTAGTTTAATCTTCTTAAGATTAGTAGTTTTAGGTTCTCTGTCATGCCACAGTGGCACAACCATCACACTTTAGATAGTGAGCCTAGAGGGAACCACCTTGGAGTGGTTTTTCCTTGATGTGGCTCATGTATAGTCACCCACCCTCAATTAGGGTATCCATTGTTAGAGGGGGTGAGAAGAATTCCATACACTTGCTTGCGTTCTTCTCTCTCTCTCTCTCAGATGACATTCTAATGATGATGCTACACATGCAATGATATCTGATGCACATGACACACTTTCACATCAAGCATGACATGCTTTAAACAATATTGTATAAAAAAATGGTTGTTTTTTCTTGAGAATTAAAATTTTGGGCATGACAAATAGTATGCCGACATTTCAACATGTCAATGGTCTCACAAGGTTTAAGGCTAGGCCAAAGGGTGAGATAATGGATTCCACATGTCAACATAGTGCACGAGTGCAACTTTAATTGGCTTTCAGATTATGGAGGTGTGCTCTAAAGGATAATTGCGCTCAAATAATAGTCATCCACATGAATGCCAAGTGAGCAATGGTAGGGACACCATATGAGTGCATCAAAGGAAGAATGAGTGTTTTTAAGAGGCACACGATTAGTTGTCTCAACTGGTTAGCAAAATAAGGGGGTTGGCTAAAAAACAACGTCAAAGATATATAATATAACTTAAGTGATATGTAGTGGGCCAAGTTGGTCAACACAAAAAAATCACACTAAGGCACATACAAAGGCTAAAGGGTTTAGTGTTTAAGGGATTTAGAGAAACCCTAGGACTATGACAATGAAACCCTATAATTTTCTAGACATTGACACAATTCACATAAAATTTCTTAGATCGATTATCACTAGTGAAGAGTGTAAGTGGGAGGAGGCATAGAGTAACTACACGAGTCTAGTGATTCTAGATTATCTTTTAGTAGTCTCGTTTTCCAAATCACAAACTAATACAAGAAAATCAGGTTAAATTACCTTGTAATTGATATAGAATTTTCTTTTGTGTAGGAACCTAAATTGACATTTCCATTCAAATCTCAACAATTGTGTACACTGCATTAGTGGTTCCATGTGATAGGTATATTTTCTTGTATTTGGGGCTTTGATGGTTTCATATTTAAAATAATGGTTTTGTCTCGTCTTTCAATAGTCTTACTTTTTACTTAAATTATCAGTTTTAGTTTTATTTTGATTGATCTAACCTATTAACATGCTTTGTTTGATTGTCATTATTATCTTAATATTTATATTGCAACTCTTATCACCAATTGAAGACTATGTAAACCAACAAATACTAATGTTTTGTCTTGCAACATTGCTTGCCAAAGTCTTGTTTTCTGCTAAATTTAGTCACACCTAATTTAAAGTACCTAGGGTAAGTAAATTATGTGATTTGTCTTGGGAGGTTATAGAACATACGCTCTCCCCTCACACCTTTGGGTGATCTTGGGGATCAAAATTTCTATACTTTCTCCTTTATTTAGAGAATCCTAAGAGTGGTAGAGCCACACATGCTTTCTCCTTGCTCTTCATGCGACTTTGGAGATCAAAGGTGCTGAGTATTCCTTTCCCTTTAGGGGACTCGCTTGGGGATTTCATCATCCTAAAGGATGAACTCAACCACATGTTTCGATAAGGCAATATAAATGGGGGATAATGAAAGTTGTACCCCAATCTATCTACACCATATTTGGCATAACTTTGGGGCAACCCAAGGTGAAAGAATCTTTGCTTTTAAATATCCCATGCTTGTTGGCAGACTAATGTTCATAGATTAGGCCTCACATACCCTTGTGATAGTGTGAGGATACCCCTAGAGAATCTATCAATCCTATTTAAAACCTTTCAACCATCTCTTAGTGTGGTGGAAGAGAAGTGGATCACCTCTTGAAGTTACTCATTATGTACCTTTGAGTGTTGAGATAGAGGTAATCTTGGGTGAACCCTTTGGCTATCCTTGGTAAGGGGTCATATGCAACATGAAACTCCCTAGCTATCCCTCACTTGGCATATGGTATCAACTTTATGCTATGAACCCACTCTAGGTGAGACACCCACTTGAATAATTTTAGACATGTATGAGTGGAGTTTTTTCATGTGATGTACTAGTGAATGCCAAAAGTATTAAAATACTTTAAGTCCAAGAAATCTATCTTATGTGGAATTATTGAAAACACCTAAGAAGATTACTTTTTGCCAAATTTTTACCAATTTAGTGTTATTCGAGTTAGTCCCAACATTTTTGTTGCTTGTTTTGATGGTTTCGTTTTGTCTATGTAAACCATAGTCTTAAGAGTATAACCTTAAAATATTTTTTTTTGAGTAAGTCGTAGTGTATCCATCACATGTTTTAGTGGTTTACATAGTCAGTCCAAAACCTAGTTTCACAATCAAACTTCAAATCAATGTTTCCATTCTTAGTCTTGTGGTTCTATCACCTTTCTTAGTGGTTCCACCCCATCATATTAGAACACAGTTCTTGAGTCTAACTACCAATCAATGTATTCATCTATAGATTGACAATTCTTTCATCTGCTTTGATGGTTCTATCCCACATATCACCCAATCTAGAACAATGTTAAACTGTGAATCAACAATTATGTTTAATCTTTGGTGGCTCCACCGCCCTTTTCAGTAGTTGCATCCCCACATAGTAACCAAATTAGAAAACTTCTAGTCTTTGAATCAATACTTTTATTTTGCCTCCAATTGTTAATCACCATATTTTGGTAGCTTCATCATTAGTTCATTTTTCACTCTAGTATGTTTTATTTTAAGCCGATGTTTATGGCTTATCTTTTAGTGGTTGCACCATAGACATAAAAACCACAAATAGCGATCCTAAAACTAGAATCAAGTCACAAAAACGAGACATTAATATTAGCAAGTGAATACCTCATCCTTGACACTAAAGTACAACAAATATACCTCTTTATCTCACACAAGCATTTATCCTCTATCACCTATCTTTTGACAAGGACAAGGTAACACATCTTATAAACATTCATATAAACACATAATAAACATCCAACTAATAAATTAACCTCTTAGACTTGGTTCAAGATCTTAATCAAATGCAAACATCAAACACCTTGATCTCTTGAGAAATTTTCCTATCTCAAGTTTGCAATCCTCAAACCAAGATATTCATCTTGAGACAAAGTCATAGCTTGCATCCATATCTCCTTGCTTGGGAACAAAGACTATCCCAAGTAAGAAATCCATAACATAAAAACATCAACCTAAGATCATGGCTTAAAGTTAAAAAAGTAATATATATTCACCCATACACAAATACATCTCACACCAACAACACTAAGTCCTTGAAGTAAATATAACACACACTCAAACCTAACCACCCCATAAACACACACTCAAACATGTAAACAAACATTTTATGCCCATCACATGTTCATAAGAAAGAAACAAATGGAGCAACCACCCTTCACACTAGAAATGTCGGGGTATGACTATCATGACTTCTCTAGTCAAGGAGGACCATCAAATCCAACCCCCAAGAACAACATGATGAACAAGGAACTATGGTGTCACAACTTGAATTCTCTCCAACGTTTCATGACTTCGTGAACAACCTTGAGAACATAGATCTAATTGATAGGGCCATAAAATTAAATGATACTATTCTTGAACAAATCATAAACAAAAAGTGCAATTTAGCTTCTCCTTAAATTTGACTTATCTAAGTTTGGAGATATAGTAAGACAAGAGACCCCTAATTGAGCTTTTGAAAACCCAAAGGGTAATCTCTATTCACAAGACCAAAGTGTTGGTAATAGCGTGATGACAAGTATTTTGATGAAAAAGCTTCTTTCTACTATATTTCCCACTCTCTCATTACATTATTGGCCCATCCAAATTCTTGACCAAAACCCAAATCCTACATCTCAACTTCACCTTAATATAGGATTTTCTTCAACCCATCCCACTATACCACTTATTATAGTGAATAGAAAGAAATGAAAAAATCCCTCAAGAACTTGAAAACATGGACACAAAAGAAACATTACAAGTTTGAAGATTTATATCCCTACCCATTCAAAAATCTATGATAATGGTACCTTTCCCTCAATACTTTTAGATTCCAAAATTTGACAAATATAAAGGGAAGGGAAACCCCTAAGATTATGTTAAAAAGTTTTTCATGGCATGCCAAGAGGTCACTTATAGTGACCAATACCTACTCCTCTTATTCCCTCACAACTTAAGTGGACGAGCCTTGGAGTGGTTCATACACCTTCCCCAAGGTTCTATCTCATCTTTTGTTGATGTATTTGAAAATTTTATTGCACAATTCTCATACAATATTGGACAAGAACTTACCATGTTGGACCTTTGTAATATTAAATAATGTAAGGGTGAAGCCACAATAGTGGTTTATAATTGAAGTGAGGAAGGAAAAATCACAGAAAAGGAATGCATGACAAAAATATTGATTTTAGGGGTTCGTACGAACATACTGGTTTGACTGAACCCATTAGGGGTTCGCTAGAACTTGGGTTCGGGCGAACCCTTTTAATGCTTTCCCGCCAAAAAATGCCAACAAAAACCCTTATAAAAGGGGGGTTCAAATGAACCCTGGTTCGAGTGAACCCCTAGGGGTTCGCTCGAACCCCTAGGGGTTCATTCAAACCCCCCTTATTCCTCATCCCTCCTCTGAGACACAAAAAAACCCTGAATTTTGGTACTTCGAAGCTCGGGTTGATGATGAAAATGGAGGAATCTTCACAAACCTAACTGGAATCAGGTATTCCTCGGAACAAGCTATCCAACAAATATAATCTTAATATGTTTTGGTTTTATTATGTATTTGTTTTTTTAGTTTTATTAAACATAGGTTTTTAATCGAAAATAAAGGTCTATGTTTTGCACATGTGGAAAAATAGCAGATTATCAAAAAAAAAAATTTAAAAATATGAGTGCACCAGATATTGAAGTCCTTGATCCAACAAAAAAAAAATAAATTAATTTTGATATATACAAAAAACGTTATGCGTTATACGGTCGCGCTATGTCTGAATTGTAATTTGTTTGACTTCGAAACTTGATTAAAGAAAAAATATTCAATAAAAAACCATCTAACCAAGTGGAAGCACTAGATATCAGAGTTACAAATCTAAATTCGAAAGAATTAGAATTTTATCCTTCATGGAAAAAAAGTTATGCATTATACGGTCTGCGTCACTTTTTAAAAATGCAGTTTTTTGAAAAAAACTAGTTTTCATGGTAGATGGAAAAAGAAGTGTAAAATGATTCCAAAATTTTTTAAAAAAATATTTTTAGAATCTACAGACAAAACGTGACGAGACTCTAGTTTATATTATCTTCAAATTCTTCACGGTTTAGCCACTATAGCTGCCCGAATGTGAAGATTTAGTTAAAAATAATAATTTCAGTGTCCAGTTTGGCCAAAAATTGTAAACCACTATTGTGGGATCACCCGTAATGGTGAGAATTTTGTGGCTTACTTATAGTTATGGAGAGCACTCACTAGTGCCTCCCTTAGACCATGCTTGAAAAAACTTGTCAACATCTTCATTCAAAACTTGAATAAGGAGATGCTAGTCCACTTGTAGGTACATTGTGCCTCAACATTTGATGAGATAATAGAAAAGGGGGTTAACATTGAGAAGGCCCTTGTAGCTAAATATCTAGTCAAGATTCACAAAGAACATAATAATAAGCAATCTAATGATAAACCACACTTTTGGGCTAAGAACAACTCTATTAGTGATGGTGTCACAGATGCTAAACACATCCTAGCAACAAACACATCTAATGCCAACCAAAAGCCATCAACACCTCATTACACTAACACAACCAAGAAAAAATCCCCAAAACAATCCCAAACACAAATTTACTACTCTTGGGGAGCCTATGGATGTTGTGTTTAATAATCTTGTTCAAGAAAACATGGTAAATTTTCTTATGGCACAACCTTTCGATGAGTCAAAACTGAAACAATCATAGTACAAAGACAATAAATATTGTGGCTATCACAAGATCATGGGTCATTGAACAAATAAATGCATGAATCTCAAGAACCATATCCAATATTTCATTGATTAGATTGAAGGAGCCTCATCCTCCTTACACGATGATCAACTAGGGATCTATCAAAATCCACTCGCTAATTATAACCAAAATACCCCATCCACTTCCACCACTCCTAACCAAGGAAAATACCAAAACAACCATGCCAATAATGTCCATTATAATAAAACCCCCCATAACTATGAAAATGTTGTGGGATACATGTAATGACCAAAACTACTCACAAGTTTCCACCATCAAGATAAAATCTAAAAGTCATGATTGTGTTGTCACCACTAGATGCAGTAAAGTCATCGTCTGAAGAACATCTACCTCCTCTTCACAAAGTTCCCAATATAATCTCTTAGACCATCTTGGGAAGAGTCCAACATAGATACCCATCTTGGAGCTCCTCAAATCACCCCCCATCGTTAGAGATTTTTGAACCAAGCTTTGCAAGAAAAATGTCCCTAAAGACATTGACCCTGAATAATTTCAATGTCTTGTGGGCCACCCTTAAGCTACTTACCAACTTTATTTTATCCAAATGATACACTACCATTGACCCATCCCATACCAAATCCTTACACATCAAAGTCCCCATTTTAAAGCACAAGGTTAAGAGAGTCCTATTGGATAATGGCTTTGTCTTGAACTTGTACATTGAAATTCATAAAATAATTGGGATATTCTATGATAGATCTAGAGCCCCAAGTTATTACTATCAACACATAATAATGCAAAGTGTGAATCTAAATGTATGATATGTCTTCCTATACAAATGTGTCAGGCCTTGTCGTAAATTACTTGCCATGTTCTTGATCTTGACCTCCCCTATAATCTTCTCCTCAGTCGCCCATGACTCCATGTCATGCAATCTGTTCCCTCCACCTACCATCAATGTGTTAAGTTCCATCATAATGGCATTGCAATTACTATCTATGTCGATCCCCATCCATTTGACTACTATATATCCATGGAAGTTTCTATCATTAGTATCACCAATACCCAAGTACTGAGGTTGTGACTCCTAATTCAACTAGAATTTCATCATATATCGATCCAAACTACTTTCATCCTCTTCCACTACATCCACCATTCTTGATCCCATCATCCTTAATGTCAAGATCATTAGAAAGGGTTATGGAGAGTATGCGTTGCATGGGACCTTTCACATTGGTACCATGCCTCTCTCTCCCCATCCATATAGTCAACCCTCTCAACAAGCACAACATAAACCACCTACCATAAAGGAATATTGACCGATTACCTTTTGGCCACTAGGGACACTTGAGGATGAATAACTTGAGGAAGATATCAATACCTGGTTATACAAAGATGAGTTTGATTTAGATAACACGATTCTTGAATATCTACAACAAAAGCTTCCTTTTCCCTTCCATATTAGTTAAATACAAGGGGAAAATGATTAGGTCTTAATGAAGGGTATTGTGCAACCAATTTTTCCTCCAATATTTTTTTATAGGAGGGGATTATTGATACATACCTCCACAAGCACAACACACATAACTATCTAATGCCTTTGATGATGATGATGATAAAACTTCTAACATTGTTGATAGTATCATAGATGGAATCATTATACTCATTTGATGATCTCAATATCTCCCCACTCTTTCTCGATAATGCCATCGTTACCATTGAACTTCCACAATGTTATCTTTATCTTATAGATTGGGACCAACAAGGCTATGCACCCCTCGACACATTTCAAAATGATGAGGCATTCACTAAGTTTATGGGGCTTCATGACACCCTCCCTATGGGTGATCATAAATTAGGCTTTGGATATGAATTGAATGCTACTATTTTGGAGAGAACAAAGAGTTCCTTGGTCATAAAATAAAAAATTAAAAAATAAATAAGGTTTTCCCTACTAAAAACCTCTCTAAGGCACTATCAGACTTAAAAAATGTAAAGACAAAGGACATATCTCTTGGTGAAATCCTCTTTGAGGAATTGAAAGATGAGGAAATCAAGCTTCCCCAAATTGATTCACAATGGAAAGAGAGATCTAAAATATTGGTTGTGGACATGTAGGAAATCAAATTGGGTAGAGAACCAGACCCCAAAATTACATACACAACAACTAACCTTTTAGTTGATTTTTTTTTGTCAATTATCCTACATTAAACATCCAATATTTTTTCATCATATACTAACATGCTTGGATTGGATCCATGATTGGTGGTTCGTCGTCTGGTAGACATCCAAATGTAAAATCTATCAAGAAGAAGCTAAGGAAAATCGACAAATCACCCTCTTGGTCAAGGAAGAATTGTAGAAACTACTTGAAGTAGGCTTCATCTATCCAATCAACTATCCAAAATGGGTATTCAATATTGCCCCAGTTGCCAAGAAGCCTGGGGGCATACATGTTTTCATTTATTTTAGGCATCTAAATAATGCATGCCCTAAGGAATATTTCCCACTTCCTAATATTGAAATCATAAAAGATATTATAGTAGGGCATGATATGCTATCCCTCATGGAGGGATTTTTAGGATACAATTAGATCTGCATCACTATCGATGAATGACACAAAATAGATTTTATCACATGATGAGTAACTTTTTATTATTAGGTCACACCTTTTGGCCTAAAAAACATAGGAGCTACCTACCAAATAGGTATGGTAGTTATATTTAATGATTTAGTCCATGACATGATGGAGGACTATAAGATAACCTAAAGACAATAAAGGAACAACCCCAGGTCCTATATCCATTTATTTCCTTCATGTGAAGGTGAACCTAACTTGTAGACCTCCTCCACTACAATCACTTGCCATATCTAGTTTTTTATTAAAATTTCACATCTCCCATTCTCACAGCCTTGTCCACCTCTAACTTTTTTTTTTTTCCAGATGGCTTCCTCCACTCCCTAGATCTACCCAAAAGTACCATTAATGACTAGATTTGACCTTGCAACTACCTAGTCAAGTTTTTCCTTCACAAGAATTTTTTTTAAACCTAAGGGTGTATATTTAAATACAAAATTTAGTAATGGAGGACGAGGGTAGCCATACTACCATTAATGAGGTAGGTGATTTTCACCTCCCAATGATCTCCATTCCAAATCTTAATCATTCATCTCATGGATTTTATGGATTTGAACTTGTGCTACACTAAAAAATGATGATGTCCACTTCTCCAACAATTTTTTGCAAGCAATATATTGTAGTGTTATTTTCCTTCAAGCACAACCAAGGAACCCATGAAAGAGCCTAAGTTGGATTTCACCAAAAAGAGATGAATTTCACATTCTTTTTACCAGTACAAGGCAATTCAAATATGATGCAAGAAAGCATGAGTGACCCTTGCACTTACAAGATACTATGTTTCTTCTTCCAAGACTATTTGAGGGTGTTGAATGATCTATACATTTCTAGATTTTTATTTGTAAAAGGATGGAAAATAGGTTGTAGAGAGAAAAAAGAGGAAGAGGTTTTTAGGCTATAAGGATTCATCTCCTACAAAAGGGGTAAAGGAATTTTTGTATCATAATGATTTGGGTTTCATCTCAAAGGTGTGATGAAGTGTTGTAATCTCAAAAGAATGAGTTAAAGAGGTAGATTCAATATCTTGTGAATGTCTCCATGTGTATTGTGTATGTTCTTGAAGATTTCACAAGTCTTCTTAGTCACATTCTAGTGATTTGAGTGTTAATATTGATTAGTTTGTCATCTAGATGGCTATAACATCCTTGTAATTTTTTTACAAAATATCTTATCAGATTAATACAAGAAATATTGGATATGTTCATCGATAACTAAGTTATGCTCATTTTGATGTTCTAAAACTTTTATTTATTTATTTACTTACATTCATAGAGCCTATATTATGTGTGAATTTAAAAAGATATATTCTTCATTGGTATCGTGATTAAGGTATTACAAAGGGGATTCCAATTATTAAATTATTTTGCATATGAAACTTTTGGACTCTATTCACCTAGTTAGACATAGGCACCTATTTGCTTCATGCTCAACCTCCTATCACATCAACACACTAAATATTTAAACCTAAACTTCATTTCATATTGTGTTGATTACAATTTATTTATTCTAATGTCTAGATGTGTACAAGAACTTTGGAGGAGCTATCAAAGCCATATTTTTAGACACTTTACATAGTTGTTTTTTACTTTATGAAGGTGTAGGACCTTGCATTGGCAAACCAACATATAGATACTTAGTGAAAGACAAATTAGAGTATAATATGCACTTGATATGGTTTGTGTCAAGGTATATATCAATTTCCTATAGTTGTATCTATCACAACACCTCAGGGAATCCCCCTTGGCCTAGCAAAGCCTAAAGTATAAGGTGGTCTTGCCCACCTTAGTAAATTGGTCCATAATTATCCTCTCTTATCATAAGTGTGAAGTATTCTACCTTGTCTTTGACACCCATGGGGCTTAGGGAAAAATCGCCTTTAGGGATTGTCCCTTGTCTTTGGGAGTTACCTTGAGATGTAAACTTTGTCCCTTTTGTTTTTGAGTGTATGTATTATTTAGCTCTTACATGTGTAAAAATGGAGATATATGTGTGTATGTGTGTGTGTGTGAAATGTGAGTGTAAATGTATTTTGGCCTTGGTTTAAGATCCTTGAAGTGTTCCCCTGGTGTGTTATAGTCCTTGTGTATTTTTGAGTGGTTTTCTAACTTGTAATTTTGTGTTGCACCTTAATTATTCCTTGATCTCTTGGCTTGATGGTTGGCAAGAGCCTTTGATGGATCAATGATTTCATAATGGTTGGGTGGAGAGAGTTCTCTCTTTGTTGTCTCACTCAATCTCATATGGAGTTTTCTTTGTATATGATGACTTTGGAAGGAGCTTCATAGTTGGAAGAAAAATAAACCTTGGTTATAATATAATGAGAAAGACATATTTCTCCAACATTGTACATGTGACTATTATAATTAAAAAAATCATTAGATAGTTTATTCATTTACATTAAACTTGAAATAAGAGTTATAACATGTAGAGATATGTATAGTTATATATTTAATTTCAAATTATATATTTATGTTGGTTCACATAGAAATATAAGAAATTTAAAAGATCAAATTGTTTAAAACATCAGGTTATAAAGCTATGAGTATGTTTGCTTTCTAAAAAAACTATTTTTTTTTCTAATATTTGTATAAAATTAATGAAAGTGAATTTGAGCTTACAATGGAAATAACTATTTATGAACCTATGCAAAAACAAATATATAAAATATAGAGAAATGGGTTAAACGAAGAAATAGTATTGAAAAAATATTACATGTATATATGTTTAAAAAATATATATAACATATACATGCATATGTGTGTGTATGCATGTATGTGAAAAAAATGACACATATATTAAACAATGTGTTTTGTTTTACATTCATTATTTGAAACTATATATGTGTGTACACAAAATATATTATATATTTTATTTGTACTATATATATGAAAATTATTCTTATATTTATAAATAAATACATGATTAGTTATGATAAAATCTATTTTGAATAAATTAATAAAAAAGGTGGTTTTTTAAATGATGCTTTTTTTTTATAGGGGATGAAACTACCCTCCCCTACCAATAGTTGTAAGAATGGCTATGCTCTTGAAGAGGGGGTTCAACCCTAGTGAGGGCTATGAAACCCATATAAGGGATGCATTCCCTTTATGGGAGGTGGCATGGACATAGCCACCACCCTCCATAGTTTGTTTAAACAATGAATTAAAAATATAAAAGTAAATAAGTAAAAGAGAATAAAAGAGAGGATGTATTAAAAAAAAAATGTCCATGGTTTTTATTGAGTTTTGAAATATTCTCTTCTCTCCACCATGATCTTGCTTCCAACTTGAAAAAAAAGATAATTGTTTGAGAAAATATATTATATGAGTATCTCTTAGAATTTGGGCAATTAGTGCCCTAGATCCAAGGGTAAGCCAAAATATCATCTAATGGATATGAATTTTGATGCTCACCCTCAAGATGAAAATCTTGACCACTCAAATAAAAGTATCTTTAATCTAATTAATTATAGAATTTGAAATTGTCATGTTGGAGTCATGTTAACTAGGACCCTATGACTCAAGATATAACTTTAAGTTATTTTCAAAAGAAATTTAAGTTACTTTTTGATTGAATATTGTAAAGTGTGCTTAGTCTATAATTCCCCCCACTCAGAAATAGATTTGTGAAGAGACTGCATGTGGAGAATGGTTCAAACATCCCATCATGAGGGCTTAAAAACATTGTTTGATGCACATTTAACGAGAACCGAACAAGTAGTTTTTATAAGCCGCCCATCCTTATTCATTGTACTAACGAAATTATCATTAAAAATGGAATGTTCTATCGATGAAATAAAGCCATTTGGAATTGAGTGTCGTTAAAAATCAACTATATCCATCTGAGATGAATTATATCCGAGTGGAGGGGAATTATTTATTATTCATCCTTATATAATAATTCTTTGAAATTTGATATTTATACATTAAGAATGAAATCAATTGATCTTGCATTTTAAATTTTATTGTTATTATGTAAAGGACAAGATTCTATTACATATTATTGTATTTACATTATTAGTTATTCATGTATTATCATAAATATTTTACTATTAATTGTGTCAAATGATGTATTTAAATGTATTTAAACAACCAATGTTCCATTTAATATTAATATTTTATATCTAGTTAAATGAGGTCCCTATTCCATTTGGTGGGTTTTCCTAGTTATCCCATCTAGGGGTGCCTTCAAACCCTTATTGTGAATTTACTCAACCCTAGTCAAGTTGTTAACTCTTATTCACTTAGTTGTTTATTTATATGCCCATTTCATATATTATTGTCACCTTCTTGCCTTTATGCATTATCAATGTGTGTTCCTAGGAACATTAATTTACATGCATTAAATGTGGCAATGATACATGTGTGAGTGCATTGCTATGTAAATTCTTAATTTATTAAGAATTGGGTTCTATTTGAGTTATTTTGTGTTTATTTTGTGGGCATGACAAACATACCTTGAAAAGTTTAGGTCATTTAGAGCATTTTTGTTTACACTCCATGGGACACCCAACATTAGTTTATGTTTCTTAGACAAGAAGCTTGCATCCCATGTATTTTTATCCTCTAATAGTAGCCCTAAAACTTAGATATTTCACAAGTATTTTTTTATACTATTATGGGCCTACTTTCTTCATCTGCCACTAGTTTCTAATTAGATCTAGTGTTTCAAATCATCGTTTTATATTCCTACTCCTTCATGTTTTTCTTATCATCTAAATTAGATTTTAGCAAATATAATTTCACTAATTTATTTGTTTTTGTCTAGGAACAAAGTACAAACTAATAAAAAATGTCTATCAATGTACCAACCTAATCTAAAAGTTTTTTTTATCATTAGGACAAGGAACATGCACCCCACACATTTGTACCACCATTTATTTGGTCAAATTTTTTACTTATATGTTCATCTTAGTATTTGTAGAATTTTTTGTACCTACGTAGTCAAATTCTATGTGCATTTTGACCTTATGTTTTCTAATCTTCTCTCTTAGTGGGACTAGTTTAAAGTTGATTATTGCTATTTCTAAAGTTGTGATTCTAAATTTATGCTTTCAATCTTGTTGAAAAACCTATCTCCCGTGTGATCAAATTAGGCTTATATATTTTCCTTTTGAAGATCCTTTCTTTGACCTAATTAATCACACGAAAATAAATATCTAATTTTTTTCAAGACATGACAAATTGTGTAAATTTGTGTTTAGTTAGATATAAGAAGGGAATGAATGGGCAAGAGTCAAACACAATTTAAATTTGAGAGGGTCAATTCCATGATTGCAAAACAATACCCCAAAGATGTAAAATGATACCAAATCCAATTGAATAATAAGTACATAGAGATGAGTGAATGCATGGGTGTTAAAAATGTATGGATATGATTGATATATTAGGATTTTTTTTTTATGTGAATAAGGTGGGAATAAATGTATAAGAATTGGTGTAAGTGGAAAGGTAGATATCATTGAAAAAGGGACTCAACTTTATATAGATTTATACTATTGATTGACATACAAATATATTAAGAAAAAAAAACACTAAACTAAATGGAAAACGACATGGGTATAAAAATTTAGCAATTACAAGTGGAAAGTAGAATTTTAAATAATTTACAAAAAGATTTAAAAAAAACATTAAAAATCACTAATTAAAAATGTTATTTACAAATTTTGGGAGTTTCATTGACCATGCACATTGCCAAACATTCAAACATCAAGAAGTCACATGAGTTCCCTAGCTATTGTTAAAAAAGAAAGAATGCAACTTTAAAAACATATAATCAACAAAAATGAGATTGATAGAAACAAATCTATAAGTGTGTATAGAGGAAATGACCCAATAGTTGAGTGTGTTCCAATTTGTGAGGGTAGTCATATCTTGATCTATTAATAGAACATATTGGTATTATTATTTAAATATAAAAATATCAATAGATATATAATAAAGTGTGAATCACCATTTAGCATAACATATACCATTAATACACAAAAATGAGTTTAGCTATTCATGACCTCATAAAAATATAAACAATAGTAGTCAAGATGTAGCTCAACATGAGTTATAAAAAATATAATTAGTTGCAAATAAATATCACATAGTGAAATATTATGCTATTAAAATAAAATATAATGTTGGAGTTTACACATCTTGCAACATTTTTGTTTGGACACATAAACATGGTTGCCAACTTAATTTAACTATTTAATTTAAAGAATATATAAGTGTACAACTACTAATCCTAAACCAAACAAGAAACTTGTTTTTAGCGAACAATATATGTTCCCAACTTGTCATATTTTAAAATATCAATTTATAATAAGTAATTCCTTCTCTTCCAATTAATGTGCAATTACTATCCATTATGGAGACCTCAACCATTATATATTGAAGAACCTACAAGAAAAAGAAGATGCAAGGTTCACCATTTGGCACATAAATTACATATAATATTACATTTTACATTTAAAATTTAAATATTAACACCCATATTTCAAAATCAGCTCCTCAATCCACAACAACCCATTTCAACCAATATAATTAAGTCCATCAACCAATTGAGTTAAAAATTTAGGAGGGAAATCTTTGTAAATTTCAAAATAAAGAATCAATCCAACACTAAACACATTTTGACAATGATATTTATTAAATCTATGTTGATAGTGATATTGTTTAAACCTTATTTTGTCCTTTTACTATGCCATGTGTTATTGGTCTAATTAGGATATCAAAATACTCCTTATTTTGATAATAGGTATTTTTATGAAGTATATAAGTAAAGATAATTGGGTTGTCATAGTGCTTACCCTTGGAAGTTTTGGAATGTTATATTCTACCCCTATATTTTGGTTGTGCTAGAGTATCCCCATCATAGAGGTTATCATTTTTACTCCATATGACCTTATTAGAATTGGATTGAGAATTTCACACAAATAATAGGTCAACTAGAAGATATTAGAAAGCCTCATTGACTCTTTGATCATGGAAAAGGAGTCATTTTTCTCAAGGTAGTGATGAGCATTTCCCTAATTATAATTCTTTTATATAACTAGGACCTCATATATAGACAAACCAAAATACTCTTGTTTTTTGCACTCTCAATTGTTTTTGATAAGATAAGCAACATTTACAGGGTGTTGTACCATTTACATAGAGAGCCCAAAGGGCCAAAGGAAGCTAGTTCAAACCAGATGAACTAGAAGAGAAACAAACAGAGACAGCTGACTGACAGCTGTAGAACAACAAAACAAGGATTAGACAACCCCACAATCGAGGGGACTAATCTGACTCCCTGAACCCGAGGCCATGAAGAGGCAACGGATTTGGGGAGTCCCTTCTTCTTCCTTAGCAAAACTGACCAAGAAGGATCTGAATCAAAATCCACTGAGCGAGGCGAGGGGAGCAGATCCACAACAACCACCCCGAGCGAGGAGCCACCACGCAGCAAGGGAGCTAGTAGTGAAGAAGAGGAGACAAGAGCGATCAAAGGACCAATAGATTCATTAAACAAGAGACAGGTAGGTTCCAACAACACAACGACAACAAAAGGTTTTGCGGAAGGGATAGCCAAAAGAGGAGCCAGGAAAGGCTCCAACTCCATGGGAGCAGTCAAGGGAGGGTCACCCTCCTCAGAGGGAGACCCTGGTGCAGGAGCACCTACACCACAACATCAATTTTTGATCATTTGAATGATTAGTAGGTTAATGCTAGTATTTTTGAGTCTATTTTGTCTAAATAAGGTCTAAAAGACCAATCATGTAATGTAAATGGAGGAATTTTGAGTCCTTTAAGGATGAAATGTTAACCTTGCACTTGAAGAGTCCTTGTAGCCTTTGATGGAAAACTATTTAAAATATAAATGGGAGTGCAAGACAGGAGTTTAGAAGTCATGTTAAGGGTAAAATAAAGGTTTCTAAGCGGTTCTAGGTGTCTTAAACAACAAACTTGCATAATGGTGTTCATTTAGCAAATAATTGTCTTTTAAGCCAAATGGGTGTTAAGTTGGTTAAAAGGTGGTTGTAGGCATTGGGGAAGATTGTCATGACTTGAAAATGTATAAAGGCCTTTGAAAGGAATGGGGAAAGGATGATGGATCGATGGTGGTGAGCATTCATTGAATAAAGCATCAATTCTTTGTTAATTCACTAATTTTCTTCTATTATCACTGTATTTCTGTGTTTTCCTCCATTATACAGGCTGTACAAGTAGATTGATGCTCTAAATCCTTGTGATTCCTATAGGATATGGAAATAGAATGCTTATGAATCTATTCTGAGTCTTAATCACAAACTTCTAGAGTTCTTTGTTAGTTTTCTGTGATATGCCTATGCAGAGCAGTAAGGGCACCGTTTGAAGTTTCATTATGTTTTAAGTCATCCCCACTTACTGTTTCGACCTGTTACTTAGTGGGGAGGCATGGAGTTAGATTAGAATATGTTTCTTTGTGTTTTGGAGTAGAAATAAAGTGGGTTGCAGACTGTAGGATGTCACCACAGTGTGAAATGAAGTATTGCTCATGCAAGAATGGATGGTATAGTAATGAGTTTTAATCATTTGTTGATGGCATTGTCTAGGAAATAGTGTGAAATGCCTGTGCAGACCCTAAACAAGTAATTTGATGCTTTGGTTGGGCTTGGAAGGCCTTAGAAGGTTAAAACCCTGAAGACCCTAGGTATTTGTGAGGAAATTGAGGGTTTTGAAGAACAGTGGCTTAGAGGATGTGAAATTGTCAAAGACCTATGAAATTGGATGTTTTGAGACATGTTTGATGACTGTCCAAGAGATTGTGGGGTTAGGAGAAGTTTAAAGAGCACTTTGTTTGTAAAACAAGGCTAATCTTGTAGCCTTTTTGCAAGGTAGTTTGATGGTTCTCCAAGATGTTGCAAAGAAACCTTGTATGTTTAGTTTGGGAATTATATGGAGGGTATGAGTGGATGCTAGAATGATGTTGAGATGGTCCTTTAATGGCCTTCTCTAAAAGATAAGCCAAATTGTTGAGTTTTGGAGTCTTTAACCTTGTTGAAGTCAATTGATCCAGTGTGGCTAATTGTGATTTCAAAGGATGATGTTTTACTACTCGGTCTGATTAGTTTGAATCTTCTCCACCTTGGATCTGCATCATAGTGGTATCAAAGCATCAAGGAGTAGATTTGTTTGCATTTTGCAGGTTGTGAAGAGCAAGGAAGAAGTGAAGAGTTTAGCATTCAAAGATGCCTCCAAAGAACAAAGATATGGCTAAAGAGATGAAGGAGATGAAAGATAGACATGGTAGATAAATTAGAGAGTTGGAGGAAAGAATCATAGCCTTGGAGACAAACAAGAGAAGGGATGTGGAAGAGAGTGAATCAGATGAAGAGGAAGATGATGAGTTTGAAGACATGGAGGAAGAACTTGATCCAAAGGACCAAAGGATTGCAAAGTTGGTGAAGGCAATAAGGAATGACAAGCCTAAGGTAAAAAATGATGTTCCTAAATATGGTGGAAGTTTAAATGATGAAGAACTACTTGACTGGATTGCTGCATTAGATAATCATTTTGAATGTGATGAGGTTCTTGAGGAGCAAAGAGTAAGGATTACAAATACAAAGCTGCAAGGCCATGCTTTGGTATGGTGGGATTACTTTCAATCCGAGAGGAGGAAGCAAGGAAAGTCTAAAATCACCTCATGGACAAGATGATATCTAAACTCAAAGGTAAATTCTTACCCAAGGATCATCAGGTTCAAATGTTTAAAAAATTACAAATCTTTAGACAAAAGGAGATGGATATTAAATCTTATAATGAGGAATTTTATAAACTAAGTTTAAGGTCTAGTCATCATGAGAATGAAGATGAAAAAGTTGCAAGATATATGGGTGGTTTGAGGTTAAATATACAAGATGAATTGGTTTTGGCTAACCCTAGGAATGTTACCAAATGACAATTAGGGTGGAGGAAAAGATGAAGAGAAGACAATATAAAGCAGCTAGGGGTAGAGGTAATGCATCAAGAGGTAGAGGATCTATTCCTAATACAAAGCCAAACAATGACAATCAAGAAGATGCCATGAAAGGTCAAGAGCAATATGATTTTAGAGGTGGATGGATAAGCACAAGGGGTAGATTTGGAGGAGGTAGGAGTTCTAATGCATTTTCAGGTAGATGTTACACTTGTAATGAATTTGGCCATCCATCCTACAAGTGTCCTGAGAAGATTGGTGCTTCATCAAGTGGAAGTAAAGGTGATAAAATAGTTCAACTTGTGCAAGAGGATGAAGAGGAGAGTAATGGTTCATCAAGCCGTCTTGCAGACCTTGAGTTTGGAGAAGCCTTGATGCTACACAAACAACTTTTGAAGACTTCCAAAGAAGTGGAGCTATTGCATAGGAAAATAATTTTCAAAACCACTTGCAAAAGTAAGGAAAATGTATGTAAAGTTGTGGTTGATTTTGGTTCAACTGAAAATATGGTTTCATGTAAAATGGTGAACAAGTTAAACTTGAAAAGGATTCCTCATGACTTTCCTTACAAGGTATATTGGTTAAGTAATGGTCAATCTTTGTTAGTAAATGAGCAGGCTATTGTAGATTTCCAAAAAATGGTGAATATAAGAACAGTGTTATTTGTGACATTCTTCCAATGGACTGTTGCCACATACTCCTAGGAAGACCATGGGAGTATGATAGGAGTGCCATGTATGATGGAAGAGCAAATAAGTATACCATAATGAAAGATGGTCATAGGTTTGTTTTGACCCCTTGGGTAGAAGATGAGAAAGGTAAGGAAAAGCTCATAATGTGTGGTAGGAAAGAGCCCCTGAATGTTGTAAAGGAAGACAAGAAATCTGATCATGTAATCAATCCTAGGTCTGCTAATGCAGGGGTAGTAGGTATGAGGTTTGAAATAGGGGTAAAGAAGGAAATGACAGTGAGTTTGCATGACAATGTGATGGTAGGAAGCATTGAATGTCTTCTGGATAAGACTAGAGTTGAGAACCAAGTGAAGTTTGTTGGTATTGTAAGTGGAAAGCCTGATATGACAGTGCCAAGGCATCTTGATAGAGCAGACAGTCAAGGACATAAAACACAGAGTATTAAGGGTCCAGTGGCAAGCATGTACATGAGAGGAAAATGAAGTCAAATCAAAGGAATGCTAACAAATTTTTTTTTGTAGGTGTAGAACATGGTAAACACCTTAATTTTGGGCAGAGGAAAGATAATAGACTGATTGCAAGTTTGAGAACAAAAGAACAAATAAATGCACATGTGAACACATTCCAAAATGCTAATTGTATAGGGCAAGTTGTAAGTCTAGTCTATATGAACCAGTGGAATGGTTTTGTGAACCAGTGGAGCATGCATGAAGCTTGGAGATAGTGGATTCAAGGACAACTCATGAGGCATGAGTATTTTCTAGGGGGGGTGTATGGTGCAGGAGCACCTACACCACAACATTAATTTTTGATCATTTGAATGATTAGTAGGTTAATGCTAGTATTTTTGAGTCTATTTTGTCTTTATAAATAAGGTTTAAAAGACCAATCATAATGTAAATGGAGGAATGTTGAGTCCTTTAAGGATGAAATGTTAACCTTGCACTTGAAGAGTCCTTGTAGCCTTTGAAGGAAAACTATTTAAAATGTAAATGGGAGTGCAAGGTAGGAGTTTAAAAGTCATGTTAAGGGTAAAATAAAGGTGTCTAAGTGGTTCTAGGTGTCTTAAACAACAAAATTGCATAATGTTGTTCATTTAGCAAATAATTGTATTTTAAGCCAAATGGGTGTTAAGGTGGTTAAAAGGTGGTTGTAGGCGTTGGGGAAGATTGTCATGAATTGAAAATGTATAAAGTCCTTTGAAAGGAATGAGGAAAGGATGATGGATCAATGGTGGTGAGCATTCATTGAATAAAGCAACAATTCTCTATTAATTCATTGATTTTCTTCTATTATCACTATATTTTCGTGTTTTCCTCCATTGTATAGGCCGTACAAGTAGATTGATGCTCTAAATCCTTGTGATTCCTATAGGATATGGAAATAGCATGCTTATGAATCTATTTTGAGTCTTAATCACAAACTTGTAGAGTTCTTTGTTAGTTTTTTGTGATATGCCTGTGCAGAGCAATAAGGGCACCATTTGAAGTTTCATTATGTTTTAAGTCATCCCCACTTACTGTTTCAACCTGCTACTTAGTGGGGAGGCATGGAGTTATATTAGAATATGTTTCTTTGTGTTTTGGAGTAGAAATAAAGTGGGTTGCAGATTGTAGGATGTCACCACAGTGTGAAATGTAGTATTGTTCATGTAAGAATGGATGGGACAGTAATGAGTTTTAATCATTTGTTGATGGAATTGTCTAGGAAATAGTGTGAAATTCCTACATGCAGACCCTAAACAAGTAATTTTATGCTTTGGTTGGGCTTGGAAGGCCTTAGAAGGCTGAAACCTTGAAGACCCTAGGTATTTGTGAGGAAATTGAGGGTTTTGAAAAATGATGGCTTAGATGATGTGAAATTGTCAAAGACCTGTGAAATTGGATGTTTTGAGACATGTTTGATGACTGTCCAAGAGATTGTGGGGTTAGGAGAAGTTTAAAGAGCACTTTGTTTATAAAACAAGGCTAATATTGTAGTCGTTTTCCAGGGCAGTTTGATGGTTCTCCAAGATGTTGCAAAGAAACCTTGTATGTTTAGTTTGGGAATTATATGGAGGGTATGAGTGGATGCTAGAATGATGTTGAGATGGTCCTTTAGTGGCCTTCTCTAAAAGATAAGCAAAATTATTGAGTTTTGGAGTCTTTAACCTTGTTGAAGTCAATTGATCCAGTGTGGCTGATTGTGATTTTAAAGGATGATGTTTTACTGAGGTTTGATTAGTTTGAATCTTCTCCACCTTGGCTCTGCATCATAGTGGTATCAGAGCATCAAGGAGTAGATTTTTTCGCATTTTGCAGGTTGTGAAGAGCAAGGAAGAAGTGAAGAGTTTAGCATTCAAAGATGCCTCCAAAGAACAAAGATATGGCTAAAGAGATGAAGGAGATGAAAGATAGACATGGTAGAGAAATCAAAGAGTTGGAGGAAAGAATCATAGCCTTGGAGACAAACAAGAGAAGGGATGTGGAAGAGAGTGAATCAGATGAAGAGGAAGATGATGAGTTTGAAGACATGGAGGAAGAACTTGATTCAAAGAACCAAAGGATTGCAAAGTTGGTGAAGGCAGTAAGGAATGCCAAGCCTATGGTAAAAAATGATGTCCTAAATATGGTGGAAGTTTAAATGATGAAGAACTACTTGACTGGATTGCTGTATTAGATAATCATTTTGAATGTGATGAGGTTCTTGAGGAGCAAAGAGTAAGGATTGCAAAGACAAAGTTGCAAGGCCATGCATTGGTATGGTGGGATTACTTTCAATCTGAGAGGAGGAAGCAAGCAAAGTCTAAAATCACCTCATGGGACAAGATGATATCTAAACTCAAAGGTAAATTCTTACCCAAGGATCATCAGGTTCAAATGTTTAAAAAATTGCAAATCTTAAGACAAAAGGAGATGGATATTAAATCTTATAATGATGTCCTAAATATGGTGGAAGTTTAAATGATGAAGAACTACTTGACTGGATTGCTGTATTAGATAATCATTTTGAATGTGATGAGGTTCTTGAGGAGCAAAGAGTAAGGATTGCAAAGACAAAGTTGCAAGGCCATGCATTGGTATGGTGGGATTACTTTCAATCTGAGAGGAGGAAGCAAGCAAAGTCTAAAATCACCTCATGGGACAAGATGATATCTAAACTCAAAGGTAAATTCTTACCCAAGGATCATCAGGTTCAAATGTTTAAAAAATTGCAAAGCTTAAGACAAAAGGAGATGGATATTAAATCTTATAATGAAGAATTTTATAAACTAAGTTTAAGGTTTGGTCATCATGAGAATGAAGATGAAAAAGTTGCAAGATATATGGGTGGTTTGAGGTTAAACATACAAGATGAATTGGTTTTGGCTAACCCTAGGAATGTAGAGGAATGTTACCAAATGGCAATCACGGTGGAGGAGAAGATGAAGAGAAGACAAGATAAAGCAGCTAGGGGTAGAGGTAATGCATCGAGAGGTAGAGGATCTATGCCTAATACAAAGCCAAACAATGACAATCAAGAAGATGCCATGAAAGGTCAAGAGCAATCTGATTTTAGAGGTGGATGGAGATGCACAAGGGAAATATTTGGAGGAGGTTCGATAGAGCATTCTTGCACCAAGTAGTAGCACCCTTGCGGCGAGCAAGAGGGCAGTCAGGGGCCAAGTGACTAACAGAGAAACATCTCCTGTATCGTAAAGGGAGCCCCTCATAGTCTAGAAACTGCTTCCAAGGTGCGTCCTCCACCATCAAAACCACATCACCATGGAGAGGTTTGGAGATGTCCAAATCGATTAAAATATTCAAGCCACCACTCTCAATTGTTTTACTCAAATGTCTTTTTTTTTTTCAAATTTTAATACCAAGAAAGAATTTAGGAGTTTGATGAGGAGCACATTAAATTGGATGAATATGATTCACAATATTATGTCATAATTGGAATGCTATAAATTTCTTGGGAGGAAAGTTGAGCAATATAATGATTGAGAAATTTTGATGGGTTTTGATTTTAATATTTATGGTAGATTAGAAGTCATCCATAGTTTTTATTATGGAAAGTACTCTCTATTTCTATACCAAAGAATTTGACAAAAATGCACTTGATATTTCTATTATATTGAGATTAGTCATTGAAGGTTTTTTATGCTACCAGATGACAAAAAAGATATCTCAAAAAATTCGTATTTCCCTTTCCATTTGGACATTAATACCCATAATGAGCAATGCCAAGAGATACACACAATTTCTTATCATCACAATAGCTCTTAGAGGCCTCCAAGTGGCAAGGGCTTTAATCACTCCTTTATATTCTAATATTCTTCATCCCCATTGTGTCCCTTACATTTTTTGGCTATCATTCCTGGTCCCATTATTGTAATATCCCTTTCTCCATGACCATTCAGAATGCTATTTTAGTCTTATCAATTCCTAAAAGCTAATAAGTGAATTCATTTATTTAATTATTTAATATTGTTTGGTGGGAAAAACCTAAGTTAAAAGGTAATATTAAGTGATTAATTAAATAAAGTTATCTCCATGACCATTCAGAATGCTATTTTAGTCTTATCAATTCCTAAAAGCTAATAAGTGAATTCATTTATTTAATTAT
This sequence comes from Sequoia sempervirens, assembly GCA_007258455.2. Lineage (NCBI taxonomy): Eukaryota > Viridiplantae > Streptophyta > Pinopsida > Cupressales > Cupressaceae > Sequoia > Sequoia sempervirens. Next base: position 894,602,055 of record VDFB02271358.1, read on the forward strand.
TTAATATTGTTTGGTGGGAAAAACCTAAGTTAAAAGGTAATATTAAGTGATTAATTAAATAAAGTTATCTCCATGACCATTCAGAATGCTATTTTAGTCTTATCAATTCCTAAAAGCTAATAAGTGAATTCATTTATTTAATTATTTAATATTGTTTGGTGGGAAAAACCTAAGTTAACAGGTAATATTAAATGATTAATTAAATAGAGTTATAAAGTAATTTTAAATGAAATATTTAAAAAGTAATTTTATTATATTTGAATGGAAATTTAAGTGGGAAATATAAAAGGTATTTAAAAGCTCATTTTCATTGATGCTTGGATTATTTTTCTCAAACTAATCTACCCTAACTGGATTTTGGAGGTCATTCACATCTTTGATCATCTATTGAAGCTTATCGCAATTTTGTGAATCTCTTTCAATGCAAATCGATTATACATTTTCAGTCTAGTTTGAGCAAGGGTTTGAAGAATAAAGAATGTCATTATGGTAAGCTGCTCGCCATCTCTCTTTGGGTTTAGTCTTCAGTTCTGAGTTATTATGGGGTTATGAGAGAAGTCGACCACTTCATAAATTGATAAAGGAGGTCCTATTGGTGGCGTGAGGGTTTTTGGTTTCCATATGCAATGTCGACCTCCACCATCAAGGTCGTGATATTCAGTCTGGGCCAGCGTTCCATCTTATATCAGTCTGCAACCTCATTTAGCAACCACGTGGGGGTTTGTCTTCAGGACGAATATGCAATAGCAGCCAAAACGTGGGGTTTAGAGCAGATACCAGGGCTTAACAGAGGCGTGTTCATTATCACTGTTGCTAGGCAACTTGGCTATCCAGAACCTATGCGTGACCTTCCTGGGTGAAGCTGCTGCCTCTATGAGAGTCGCCTGGGTTCCATATTGCAAGGCGTGACAACCTTAGGTGGAAAAAGGACGTTTTCTGAAGCTTGCAGCAGTTCTGAACCTTTCACACAACAGTTCGAACTCATCTGTAGCTTATGATAGCGTGGTCTCCAGGTCTGAGCACACTTTACTTATGTATTCTGATAATACCTTGGTCTGTGATGTTGTAACATGCTTGGAGAGTGGTTTAATAACCTGCTGTAGTGAACTGTAGTTGCTGTTTATGTGTTTCAGATTGTATTGTGCTCAGAAAATGTCTTTAAATCTGCTGTTTCAGTCCTAATGCCTTTGCTGTGTAATACCATTGCTAGCATAGTAAGTTTAGAGTGAAGAACTCGTCAATATAATACTGTTACAGTCCTTGTCAATAGTTGTAATGAATGAATTTACTGCTGGTTATTGAAATGCAAGAAATCTGAAAGTGTCCAGCTACTAGTCATATCTAAATATCCATTTCCATTGAATGATATTATTTTCATGCATAATATTTATCTATGTTTGATAGAACAAAGTCTATCAAACTGAAACAGACAGAAAAACCTTGCACATCTTGGAAGGGTTCTTTACAATTATGCACCCTATTTTCATCACTCCTTTCACTACTAGAAGTAAGAGAATCAGGCTAGTATTACCAAGCTAGAACAACATGCAATGATAAAAGATACATCTACAATATTTGAAGCACTAAAATAATATATAATGTAGCTTCTTCAAAAGTATAGCACATCAAATACAGAACACAAAAGACTCCATAAAACCATAGGAATGTAGTGCACACTTAAAAAGCTGTAAGAATGTAGTATAATGATATGCTTATTAGTTAAGTGGGAGATAATTCTTCACAAAATAAGATGATATGAAATTTCTAGGTGCTCATAAGGTAGGGGCTACATAACATGTTTATTTTGAACATTATCATAATATACAAATTATTTTGAATGTACATTAACATTTTTAAAGGAGTTCTATATTTTAAATTAAAGAATTGAGAAAAACATGAAAAACATCTTAACATAAACTCCATTGGTGAGAAAATGTTGAGAATAAATGATATTCAATATTGGAATGTTGGAAATTTGGATGGCTTGTCAATGTTGAGATGTGTTATATTTCTAAGGTAATAACCAAAACCTTAATATAACTAAATTGATAAAGTATCATCTAGGAAAAGTGGGCAATAAAACAACCATTGAACTATCTATTGTAACTAATTAAAACCTTCTATAACCTTGGAAACATGACTGACATTATTGAAGGAACAAAACTCACAACCAAGATTCTAGAAAGGCAGCGACATTGGAGTTTCAAAGGTTGAAAGAACATTATGCCAAGTAATCTCTTGTGTTGACATTCTTAGGAAAATGTTAAACTATGGAAAATATATTAAAATCCCTTGAAAATTTGGAAGCTACATCCCTAACCAAACTATACACACGTGTTATATTTACCATATCAAGCAAACCAAAAATCTTGGTTTCCACTATTAGACAATAGAATGTTTTTGTGATGCCTTGATGATCAATTCATGCATGTTGTGGGAGAGATGTGCATCAAATGATTGATATTTGGAAATTTCTATCAATAATAACAAAATTTCTGCTATATTTATAGCATCAAAAGATATATTTTGCATTTGATTTTGCTGAACTTACAAAATGATTGACCATTATGTTATTTAAGTCCTCACCTTTAAGATGCATGTCAATAGCAATAACCTTCACTTCCAAAAATTTCCTATTCAATTATCTGTTGTGTTCTACAGTTTTATAGATGTCATTTGTTAATGCCTACAGAAAATAATGAAATCTATAAATACCAAAAATTTATATGCACTACCATGAATGTTTTGAAAAGTTGTAAAATACCCGACTCAATTTGATATCCAATAATTAGCCTTCTTAACTCAAACACCTCAAACATCTTCTAAATAAGAATGGTAATTCCCCCTGGGTTTGAGTGAGGGGAAAGATCAAATGTGAGGTTTGGTTGTGGGCATGCTAGATAGCAGTTCACTCTCACACATATGCCAGTAGTTTCTTCACATCTAAAAGCATCTAAGAAATGTTTAGGAGGAAGACCCAAATTTTGAGAGAACACAAACAACAAAGTCTTGCACTCTTGAAGGGCTCCATTACAGTATTATTTTATCGTGGGCCTGCAATCATATTATAATTATTAACATGCAGGCCAAGCACAAGAAAAAAAGTAGCATAGAATTGATTTCATGTAAATCCATTACAGCTGGGTTCTCTTCAGCACCCTTCTCATAAACCACTTTGAAATTAACCACCACCAAGAGAAGCTATGTTGACTTTGGAGGACAAGCATGTCAAGGGCAATGAGTGATTCTGAAAGAACGACTGGTGCAACACTATTGCCCACTTTACAAATTGCAATCACTAACCACTTGATGGTGAGGATGAATCTTGACCGTTCATAATTTTTGTCTGTTTGAATTACAAAAAGTACAGAATTTTATCAGACCAAACTGTGTGGCGTATGCCAAGAAAGTTCACATACAATGGCCTGTCGGCCAAATTGACCCTCAAGGGTCTCCGTTTCAAAGTCAGCATTCATCTGCCGGCATTCAGGTTATCTCGAAGGCTTTGAACATCAAATGACAGGAGTTCACTGGGTGGGTATAAGTCAGTCATTTGAATTGTATGCTCCTCGTTCACTTCCCCATCCAATAGAAGAGAGACAAATTCTTCTTCATTTTGTGCTGCATCAGACTTTAACCACGCGTGTGGCCTTGGCCCCCCTCTGATCCAAAGCAGCTCCTGAACCACCTCTTTCATCGTCGGCCTCTTCTCCCCCTCCACGCTCAGACAATCTTTTGCTAAATTCGCCAATTTCTCCATCGATTCCATATTCCCCACTTCCTCCTGTGTGAGCTGAGAATCTAAAATATCAGTCAGACTGTTCGTCTTCATTGTATCGAGGAAATAAATGGCCAAGTTGCTCTGGTTCTTTGTTCTTTCAAAGCAGACAGGTTTCAGTCCCGTCAAAAGCTCCACCAGAACAACCCCAAAGCTGTAGACATCACTCTTCTCTGTAAGCTGAACTGTTTGAAAGTACTCAGGGTCCAAATAACCCATCGTGCCTTGCACAAGTGTGGTGATGTGTGTTTGGTCCATTGGCACTAGGCGAGACAACCCAAAGTCTGCAACTTTGGGGGTATACACATCGTCCAATAGAATGTTGGAAGATTTCACATCTCTGTGTACAATGGGGATTGATGCAGCAGAGTGCAAGTATGACAATGCTTCTGCAGTTTCTGTAGCGATGCGCAAACGATTTTCCCAATGAAAGCGTTGCTGAGATTTGTTACCATATAGATGATCAAACAAAGTACCGTTGGAAATATATTCATAAACTAGCAAGGGGACTGGAGTCTCCAGACAACACCCCAACAACTTCACCACGTTTCTATGTCTTATTTGATTCAAAATAACAATTTCATTGATAAAATCATCAATTTCTTTGGAATCAACTTGTTTCGAATTAGCTTTCTTGATAGCCACAAGAATCCCATCAGAAAGAGTACCTTTGTAAACTGTGCCATAGCCACCGGATCCCAAAATTAAACTTGGAGAAAAATTCTCAGTTGCTTTCTCAACCTCATCCAAGGAAAATATTTTCATCCCATCTGCTTGCGATGAGATTAGTTTCTGCAAATGAGTCCCTCCATTTCGAAGAAAATTGTTTTTCTTGACAAACCTCGCCCTTCTACGCTTCAAAATCAACAATACCATACCGCCACCAATAATTACAGCGATTAGCGTCACACATACTCCTGTACTCCAATATAGAAAACAAGATTTAACATTTTTAACATTACAAGAAACCGTGCATACAATTGTAAAACACAGAGAAGTTGCTTTAAAGTTGTACCTATGGCGACGGGTAAAGTCTGAAACCTTCGTGTAGAACAACGGGTGCCGTCTTTTGTGCCATCCCCATGGCCTCTGGCGCAGAAGCACTTGTACGAGCCCTTTATATTTTCACATCTACCTCCCATTGACGAAGGGTAACAGTCATTCAAACTAGGATCTGAACATTCATCGATATCTGCGACAGCCATAAGTGAAATCAGAAAACTAGAGTTAGAAAACATTGGGTGGCTCCACAACTCATTAAAGCAAATAAATCCACATCATAAACACAATACCTTTGCAGCCGGTGCCATTGGAGTATCCGTCTCCATAGAAACCAGCCTTACAATTGCATACATAGCCCCATTCTAGTTCCTTGCACTCCGCCTCTAGAGCACACTGGTATGAATCCTTTGCTTTGGCCGATGCGCAGGTGTCGTTTGGAATACTCCAATTCAAGCTTATGTAAGCATAATTTAAGTTAAGGGTATCTGATTTAGAAATCAAATCCCAACTATTTTGATCAAGTATACCAGCATAATTACATTTTGTCTCAAAGGTATCTTCTGCTAACGAGAGATTTCTTATTGTGATGAGATAGCTCGTGTAATTTGAAGGCATGGAAGTTTGACAGCAGCCATCGCCATTGCAAGTAGAAAAAGTGGGAGAATCAGGACAGACGGATATGCATCCACCCAAAGTAGTGTAATTATCGCCTTCAACCATGCCAAACATGCCCAACGCTCCACACCCAACTGAAACAAACTTGTTTTGCTTGGAAAGTCGGAATGGCCCTTCGTTAGAAATGACGATTCCTGTGATATTTGGCTGACCTAAACATTTGGAAGTAGAAGCGAGAAATTGGGTTGCGTTAATGAGGAGATGATCGTGAGAGAAATTCAAGATTTGTACTTCCCCGGAAGGAATAGACAGAAAGGGAATAGGCTGTGTACTTCTAAAAACCTGATTCTCTGTGCAGTTGATTTCAAAGCCAGGCAGGCCACAGCTGTTTCCTTTTCCTGCAATTGAAAAAGGGTAGGGAATGCCCATCTCTCCGCACTTGTCGAAGCATCCATCTGCTTTAACCTCAGAAATAAGAATAAAACACCATATAAAAACAATCCACTCAATTAGAACTACTCTTGATAAACTCGACATGAAGATGTGGCCACAGTGATCAGACAATGCAATCGCTTAATCTCCCAGCGTAAACTTTGTTTGCAATGGCTATCTTTTATATTGTTGCTGAAAAAGCGTATGCATTCCATCGGCTGCGATCAAACAGGAAAAAGTCATATGAATATGAAAGACTATGTTCGGAAGTCAAGGAATTGTTTTTAAATTGAGACCAAGTCATGGTAGTAAACATGGACTTGGCATTTGTAATGTCCACCGATCCTTGGTCGGTAGCAAATTATATTTAAATCGATTTAAATACAGTCACAAGCAATGCGTCCACCAACATACAGACAAATAAGATGCGTGTTATAATGGCCGACGTAATTGCTGTTCTATTACGTCTTCCCTTCGATTAAAATACGTGCTAAATTTATTCTCCCGGTCATAGAACACCATTGCCAAATTATGATGGAACGAAATCCAGGGCCGGCGGAGCCACTGACCTCAAGTCTTCAAACACATTACGATTCTCATTGCGGAGAATTCATGGGTTTTGTTCTCACAACTATGTTAGCCACGCACTTCAAAGCTGAGAATTTAAGCATTTTGCACTGCCCTCTATCACGAGGCCGTTTGTGATTGTTTGGACCCAGGTGCCACAAATTAGACGTCTATTTCTTGTCTTACTCCGCTGTCATATTCGGGAAGCTTCTACAAATATTCCAAGAACCTAAATCTTCGACCTGCTTTGTCTTTGTATTTCCCCCATTGGGAGTACTCATTTCTAAAATGTCTTCCCTATGTATAAACTTCATTTTTTTTCATTTCATCTTTAATGGCGTCGAGAAAGCTTCTTAATGTTCTTGCTAAGAAGGCCCAAATGCAACCAACTCCATAGTTGTGACTCGAACAAGTGTGGATGAATGAGTGTATCATATTATTGCGAGTTTTACTATTACACAAATTATTTTTCAAATATAATAGATATTAACTCATTATTATTCATACTTATTATTATTTTAATATATTTTGCAATGATAGTTAAGCAAATTTTGTTATTTTATTGAGATTATCAACTAATTAAAAAATCAAATGAATAATATGCTGACAAAAAAATAATAATGATGAAGAGTGTTAATATTATATTAAATAAAAATTTAATATAATGTTCATATGAAAAGTAGGTGGTATGACATCACACCCGACAAGTTGGAATTAAAAGGTAACACCAACAAGAAGCAATCACATCATCAAGTTACTAGGGTTATATGAACAAGAGGAGGAGGGGGACCTTTATTAGGAGTAGGCCCCAAACATCTAGGAGATCTTGCCCATCAAGAATGGGCTTGCAACCCCTAATGGTATCATCATTAGCTTTTTCTTCTTACTGATTAGGATCTACGTGAACATGAAAGACACCACAATCTATGCAAGGGAACTTTTCTCTATTATGCCAACTAAAATATCAACAATCTTGTTGGGAGGTAAACGACCAACCATAGTGTTAGTGGCAATGAGAACCTTACAAACAATGAGGCCATGCCTAGAGTTGTAGCTATAGCCATGTGATGATGCTCATATGGAAGGAAATCATCTCAATTGATAGGAGTAGGTGGCACATGAGCAATAATACAAGGGGTGTTGACCAAGTGCTCTATGCTTGTTTACAAGTTTAACAAGTTTCAAATCCACTTTATTAATGTAGACTTGTATGTGTAATCTGGTCCATTAAAACATATAAACACAAAGAAAATTCCATAGTAGACCTAAAAATAAACTAGAATTTTTATCTTTCTATATTTTAAAGAGAATCTCCACTTTGAAAGCATGCCAAATCTAGGTTTATCTTACAAGAATTTTGGGCCAATTGTATAAAAGGATCATATGCTTAAAGAATGGTTTTCGTTAAAAATACATAAAACATCACAAATCTAACTTTAAACAACTTGGGCCCACAAGAAAGCCTAGAAAAAATACTTAAGATTTTCTAAATGTCAACAAAAAGGGCAAAGGGAATAAAAATTCCCAAATGGATAATGCAAGATCAAATGATGAGACCCTAGTATAGGAGACCAAACTATGGACCAAACTATTTGAAACCTATTACACCATTACATAGTAGTGGACTAGAGATTCCACCTAGCATTAAATTTTGGAACTATGTGTAGGTGAGGAGATATCCAAGAATATCCCTTAAAGGGCTTGTAATTGTAATGTCTTGTGTCAAGATAATAATGCAAGTCTAATTCTTAACCTTCCTCAAACACTTATTATTTAAATAATAACACTATCAACCCTAACATTCACTCACATCTTGGATAACTTAGATTAAAAATTTAAAACTACTATTTATGTATTAGCAATTTGATCATTACATTTCAAATAACAAATGGAAAAATAACTCTCAATCTTCTTATTATAATGAAAAAAATAATATATGTAAATACCAATCTTTATTTTATTCAATAATGACTATATTACATATAAATTATTCTACAATATCATTACCTACAACAACAACTCATACCAAAAGCAATACCAAATTAGAAGAATACAATGCAATTGAAGCCTACATCCAATAAAGCTCAACGACAAACTTTTTGTATGAGATTTTCCTCCAAATCACTAGGGTTTTCATCTTAGGATTTCCATGCTCAAATATAAGTGCTAAAATAGATTCTAAAAGGAATTGATTTACCATAGATGATGATCTCTAAAACATTTTGTCTTTTATATCCTCCACAAATAAACAAGCTAGCTACTATGCATACCCTCAACTTTGAATTTAAATACTAATCATGAAAGTGAAAGATTCCATAAATAATGACACCAAAAAATTAAAATATTGGAAATAATACAACACATGTTGGGAAGTTAGGAGGGAAATGTAAACATAGATACAAATATCAAGGATCAAGGTTTGACCATAACACAAGATTCAATGATGGGATGAAGTGTTGGGGGTCAAGCAACAAGGATGGAGAAGTTATATATATATATATATATATATATATATATATATATATATATATATATATATATATATATATATATATATATATATATATATATATAATGGTGTGGTGGTAGATGGAAGGTATGCAAGGATGGAGAAAATATATATATATATATATATATATATATATATATATATATATATATATATATATATATATAATGGATGAAGTGTAGATGGAAGGTATGGAAGGATGGAGAACTTAAAACTTTGATAGAAAGAAGGGAAAAGTGGAGTTGGAATAAAAAAAATAGTTTAGAATGGAAAAAACATAGTAGATGGAAATATAGAGGACACTAGAATAGTGTTAGGGATATTACATCATTAGTTATATTTTTGAATCTAGTCATGAATCCCATGTGATAGGTTTATTAGTCTTAGGATACAATAAAATTATTTGTTTGAAGTCTATTTATTTGTTATCATGTAATAATCTATGTAAGGGAGTTTTAATACAAGCTTTCCTATAATATAGGAGATAAAAATCCTATAAACATGTAATATCATATTGAATGAAATAAGAGATAATATAATGGAATCTATTTTCTCATGTATAGAATCTTGAATGCTTTAATAACCTTACCCCTTGAATTTCTATCATGGTATCAGAGTGAAAATATCATAGGAAAGTTAAGGTTGTCTAAGGAAATCTTGAATTTACCAACAATTATAGCTGAGGAATAAGGAGATCACATGTTAATATATGTAAAGGAGCCAACAAATAAAATTTATAGAAGTCCATCATGCCTTTTATCTATCATAGAAGCCTATTTGTAGGCATTTGCATCAACCAAGGAAGAGATTTGCAAAATATAGTTGTCTTTAAAGGAAAAATGAAGCCACCACATTGGATGTTGCTAGACTATTTTGAGCAGATCAAAGTATTCAAAGATGTCACAACTCATCTCTTGTGTTTCCTGTGCTTATGAACAAGTTGGATGATAAAAAAAGTTATGGAATTTTGAAGATAAGATGCCTATTGGGGTCCTTTGCAATGAATATCTACAAGATACTATTAATGTAGACATCTTCTTCTAGTTGTCCATTCAAAAATGTTGACTTAACATCCATCTGATATACATTGAAATTCTTGAATGTTGATAGTGCTAAAAACATCCTGATTTCCTCTAGTTTGGCCACCAGAGAAAATGTCTCTTCAAAATTTATGCCTTCAACTTGTGCATACCCTTTGCATACAAGTCTTGCCTTGTTCTAGATCACTTCACCTTCATTTAGTTTGTTTCTAAGAACCACTCATCGATACATTTTGATCAATTTTCAACGACGCCCATCAAACAATTTCTCTCGACGGGCTATTTGTCGTCAGCATGCGTCAATTTCGGTTTACATTTGAAACGTCAGTCTCCGCCGCCCACATCCAAATATTTAAAAATTGATCAAAATGTAATGCTGGACTTTGTTCCAATTACATTATTGCCTTTTAGGTCTTGGGACAAGTTCCCAAGTTTCACTCTTCACTTATATGATCCGCCTTCGTTAATAGCACCTATATCCTACCTTTCTCCTCCTTTCTTGCCTCTTATGTAACTTAAAGTTCTTTTTTTGAAAGTAAAGAAAAGTGTACTTGCTCAGTTTCTCTCTCAAGTCTCTTTCAGGTTTGAACCCCATTGTCTTTATCTCCTATGATATGATCTTCAAAGTGATTTAGCTTAACATTCTTTGTTGGAGTCTTTGTAACAACTTCTTCTGGATCTTCAATACTACTGAGCTAGTTCTTCATCATCTTATTGTTCTAAAATACCAGTAGATTGAATAGTTTCATCAACTCTCAAATTTGCACTTTCAACTATCTTCTTCAACCTTTTGTTTTAACGTATATAAGCTTTACTTCTTAAGGAATAACTAAGAAAAATACCTTTGTTTGACCTTGAATCAAACTTACCCAAATTCTCTCCATCTCTCTTGATGTAGCACTTGGTTCCAGATATCTTGAGGTGTCTTACTGATGTCGGTGGACTTTCCATAACTCATATGGTTTCTTCTCTATCTTATGCCTAATGTGAAATCTGTTCAGAATGTACATAATAGTCTATGAGCTTCTCTCCAATACATGTCTAGTAGATTTTCTTGACATAACATAGTTTTTTTCATCTCCTGTATAGTCCGATTCTTTCTTTCTGCAACTCCATTTTGTTGAGAAGTTCTAGGAGTAGAAAATTTCCTCGAGATTCCATGCTCTTCATAGAATTTTTCATACTCCTCAGAAGTGAATTCTCCACCTCTATCAGATCTTGAAACCTTAATTGTTCTTTTGGTTTCATTCTCCACCATTGCCTTGAATGCTTTAAACTTCTCAAAATCTTCTGACTTCTCTTTTAGATATGTAATCCAAGTCATCCTAGTGTAATCATCAATAAGCATCATAGAGTACTTGCCACCTTGTAGAATTTTCGTTCTCATGGGTCTACATAGATCTGTATGAACCAGATCTAATGGATTTGATGTAGAATACTCCTTTGTTAGATACTTGCTTCTTGTCTGCTTCCCTTCATGACATGGTTTGCAATTGGTTGATTGAGAATTCTTGATTGTTGGCATATCCCAAACCAGTCCTTTTGAAATAACCTTTACAATATCATCAAAATTTATATATACCAACCTTTTGTGCCAAAGTCAGCTTTCATCTTTCTGAGTAGTGAGACAAATCTATCCATTCAACTCACTTAGGTGATAAATCATTGTCTATCTTGCTTCCTTCTACAATTAATTCATCGATACTAATTTCCTAGATTTCACAACCTTTGACACTAAAAGATAGCTTATAGCCCTTTATTGAACCCACAAAATACTAAGAGGGGGGGGGGTGAATCAGTATTCCATTAAACCATTTTAACACTAGCCATCCAATTACCAAAATGTATTTAACTACAATGATGAATGAATGCATGAAACATCCACAAAATCATGACACAAGAACACCAAGATTTTTACGTGGAAAACCCAAAATGGGAAAAACCACGGTGAGGCTTAGCTCACAATATATTATATCTAAATATAGTACATTACATAAATGCTCACTGTGGGTGGACTCACTATCCATAGAAAATAAGATAGAAGTAGAAAGGGGTGGCTCACAACCTTTTGAACTATTACAAACACATCTACAATATGCTGGGATACAGTTCCAATGAAGTACAAAAACATTCTTTTCACTGATTTGGATCAATGCTCTGCTTTGCTCTGCATTCACACACTTTACAATACAATTCACTCAACTCTGATCAAGTTCGCATCATGTATGTCACTTTTCACATATTACTCACACCATGCTTATCCTCTTCTCTTCAAAACATTGAAATCAATTCATTATTTATATCCACATCAAGTGTAACTTCAATTAGGTCAGCCTAATTAGAAGTAACACACAAAATTGAACTTGTTGTCCTTAAAACATTTCATCCACATTTCATGCTTTAATCAAAAAATTAATTCACCTTAAGATAGGTCGGGATAGACCTATAAAAGATCTTACATAGGATAGCAACACCTATTTATCCTTCACTTAACATGAAAACTTGTTTGATTTGCCTTAAATAGGACCTAAACACAAGACTTCCATCTATTTTACACATTTTTTCAAGCATGTGACTCAACACTTGATCTTACTTCGAATTCCCACTCAACCAACATCAAAAATCTTATCTTCAACATCACAGAACAAAATAATTTTCCACAAAGGAATGCAAAATCTCCCACACCAATACCGTGTACCAAAAATAACTGCAATATACAGGACTAAGCTCTATCAACCATATCTTCCTGAATACTTCACCAAACCACATGAAATCTTGGATTTAGATACATATGATGATCATAAAGACACTGTTAGAATCGTAGAGTGACATCGCAATTTGCGGTGGAGTGCAGACCAAAAAAACCTAATGCACTAAACCACTGTATTGACAAATTTGACACTTAGACATTCCCTTTGTAGTTGTGATTTCCAGAACAACTTATCTTGTACAAAAGTATTAAAAAATGTTTTCAAGTCATGCTGGAATGATCCACAACAATGTTGACATCAATGACAATGCTATCATACAAAATGTACATACCATGCTCCATACCATGCTCATGTTGCTTGACGACATCATCAATGACAAACTTTAGCATCACTTCGAACACCCTTGTCACACATCTGAATAACACTTAATAAATTGTTCTTTAAACCTTCAACATACAAAACATCACGTCTTTTTTCTACCACCACCAATACTCAAAATACCCTTACCTCAAATTCTGACAATTGAATTATTTCCAAGGGTAATAGAACCACCTTCAAATTTCTTGAAATTCATGAACTTACTTTTATTTCTTGTCATGTGGCTTGAGAAACCATTATCTATGTGTTACCTAATTTTTAGCTTTCAGCTGAAATCAAGTAACTTAGTGTTGTTCTTTTCATGTTAGTTAAACATTTAAACGATAAACCATAAGACTGCCAGTTTCAATATGCATGGAGTGATTGTCAAATTAAGTAGACTACATTTTGTCATTTCAACGTCAACAAGTGAGAAAGAGATCATAGATATACAAATGTTGTATTTGACCGCTTTACCCTCCTCAGGATTAATTTGAGTAAGCAATGCATTGATTGAATTGATGATTAGCTGAATTGTGTTTATGAAATAACATTATATGTATTGATTATATAAAATAATAGTGATGTTTTAATGGATTCAAATAAATTAAAACTTATGATTTGATAAAGAAATATTTATATATATATAATAGTTATGGTATTATATAAACAAATTAAAAAGGAAGATTAAAACTAATAAATTAAGAATGATTTAGTCTTATTGTCTTTTGGAAAATATAAGCTATTTCAAATTTTAAAATAGTGGCTTTAAATATATTTAAATATATATATGTGTGTGTGTATGAGTAGAGAATTATTGCATTCATGAGAAATCTAAAAGTTATGAGTTATTCTTATTCATTAAGTATTAAAAAGGAAATAAATAGAAACAAAAATGTTGATTAATATTGGCACATTTTATTTACCTCCATAAATGTATTACAAATGAGGAAATTTAATATTAAAAAATAAATAAAAAAAGATCTTTGTATTGATATAATAATAAATTGTTGAAAGAAGCTAAAATATTCTCGTGTCCTTGCCTTTATCTCCACCTGGCTTCATGGTTTATCTCCTGCCTTCCACGTGCTTGGCTTGGGCTTCCTCTTCTCGCATGCCCTCAACGTGGTATCATTTCCTGAAAAGTATGCTTTTGAATGGGAGGCATTCCATGAGATGACATTTTTCTTGGGAAGGAGTTTGCCAAACAAAGTTCGTGCGCCTTGATTATGCGTCCACATTTTGGCAAGGACCTGGAAGTGACAGTTTCCAAGTTCAAAAAAGGGCATACTGGTTGTGACTGCTAATAGAAGAACGCCCCAGCATATTGTTTGGGCCATGGAGGAATGCACGTATTTCCCAAGCATGGAAGAAAGCAGATGATGCTACTGTGAAGGCCTTGGAAGCTAGAATCAGGTTTGGTGTTTTTCCTCATTTTCTTTTTATGTTAATACCAGTGAAACCCATGTAGTTAATGCAGGGTCCTCATTATATTTCATTAAACTATAACTGTCCCTTCTATTAAGAGGACACAATCATGAAATCAAGGCTTCCAGTGCCAAGGCGTTGAAACCTAACACAGCTGAAGTATTTAGGCTTTAGAGTGTATAAATTTTTATAATCTCCCTGATACCGTGGGCATCCCATTACATTTGTAGTACTTGAAAACATCATGTTGTAGAGGTTTAAGTAATCTCTCTGATTTCATTGTTAGTCTGTCTCAGCCACCACACTTGAATATAATAGGAAGTTTAAAGGTTTAAATAACCCGCTTGATTCCACTGTCAATCTATCACAGCTGTAGAATCAGACTTTAGAGGGTGTATAAATTTAAATAATGTCCCTATGCCATTTGCAACCTATCACAGCAGCAACACTTGAACATAGAAGACTGCAAAGGTAAAAATATCCTTCCTGTTTCTGTTGGCAACCTGTCACATCTGTAGTACTTGAAAATAGAATGTTATAAAGGTTTAAATAATCTCTCTAATTTCGCCGTTAACCTGTCTTAGCAGCAGCGCTTGAACATAATAGGAAGCTTAAGAGTTTAAATAACCAGCTTGATTCTTTGGCAATCTATCATAGTTGCAGCATCTTATTTTAGGATCCAACTAAAAAGCAGTGTTGCTGGAAATGCCCAGCCTATATTCATATATGATCCACAGGCACCACGGGTGTAACTGGTCTCTTAGTAATAAGATTTGGGTTGTCTCCAAGATAGCCGGTATGAAGGTTAGCCATGCACACCAAATAATCAACTATAATGCAATATACCGTGGATGTGAAGCATAAAGCAACCCCTCATCCACTAGACCTGCATGATTTTGTGCACTCCAAAATACACACAAAGCTGCAAGCGCCTGTATGTGTTATTGACTTTCATTAATTTTACATTTGTGAGAGCTTCCTTGCAAAAGCCATTGTGTGTGCATTCCAATTGCTTTTCTTTCCTTTATAGCTGGGCCTCTCTTGGGCACTGCAAAATAGTTCACTTTGTTCTGTTCTAATGCTTTCTGCAAACGGCTGCCTACTGCAGTTGCACCAAATACTTGAATTTCTCTATCCTGGGTACCTGATGGATCGCCTTTAACCTCAGCTCCAGTCTCAACCAAGTGATAGGAAGGT
The DNA here is from genome assembly GCA_007258455.2 of Sequoia sempervirens. Lineage (NCBI taxonomy): Eukaryota > Viridiplantae > Streptophyta > Pinopsida > Cupressales > Cupressaceae > Sequoia > Sequoia sempervirens. Next base: position 894,617,691 of record VDFB02271358.1, read on the forward strand.
GAGATGCTGGTAAAGGCTGACCTTCCACCTCTCCGGTTTAGCTATAACTACAACTTGAATAAGGATTCTGCAGTGATTTTAGAGTAGGTTTATCAAACTGTAAACTACGGTCAAGATTCTTATAATAATAAAAGATAAATTATGCCAAACTAAAATGTTATCAATTTTTAATGTTTAACATGTTAGTTGAGGAATGCGTCTCTTTTTTAATTGATCTGGATTGTAACATAGGCTCCTTAAATAAATTTTAAATTTTCACCTTCCAATACGTTGCCTAATAGTGTGGCTTGAGTAGTATATAATTAGAAGCTTTCTACACTTTATTCAAAACAAAAATAAAAAATTAGGAGGTATACGTGGAAGGGAAGGGGAACTAATTCCCTTAAAATTAGCCTAAAAGTAAGGAATAAAATAAATATTTATATGTTTAGATTCCATCATAAAATAATCTTGAAGGATCCCCACTATCTAATAAAGTTATGAAAATATTAACTTGGGTAGTAAAGTAGATCAGTTAATGATTATTTTAAACATATATATGATATCATTTCACCATTTAAGTTAGTAACTTTAAACCACCTAAGTAGTAATATATTGAGGGATTTTGAATTATTAATTATTTCATCAATAAATTTTGGGTAAGATATTATTTGTTATTAACTAATATTTTCTATTTAAGTTTGAGAAAGATGATATTATATTTTTATGTTTCATTATTCAATTATAGAAAATATTAGTGTGTGATAGTCCCCACAACCTGGAGGAAAATTTTTAAATATAGCCATAACATTAAGCAATGGGATTTTTACTAACGATAATATTATTGGTTGAAATATTTTAATATTAGCAATATTGACAATTGTAGATAATAATAATAATTTAATTATGTTGTCAATGTTGTTACTTAATTGATCATAATGCCCTGACATGTTATATAGTTTGACACTGAAGAGATTATAGAATTATGACATGACACACTGACACATTCATGGATAATGAATAATGAATATTAAAGATTTATATGATCATTACACTAAGTTTAATAAGTTAATTATTGAGAATAATGTAATGAAGAGAATTCTAGAAATCGTAATTAAATGTTGAAATTACATAGATATTAATTTTGTTATGTGAGGTGTAAGTATAGTTGAGTAATTAAATGATAGGAGTATTAATTATTATCTAGTTGAGTAATTAAATGATAAGAGTATTAATTGTTATCTATTGCTTGTTGATTTCATTTACAAGTGGCTATTTATCAAATTGTAAGCCCCTTGTGTATTTAGTATGTTTATAGATTGCGAAAATTTGTATATATGGAAACTAATTGATTATAATAGTTATATGAAGTGGATTCTCTTATATTTATTGATCATTTTCTGAATTATTCAATAGTTATGAGATTGATTAAATTGTGTTAGGAAGTTAGAGGACTTATTCAAAATGAACTTGATAACTTTTGTTAAAGTTGAATTCTTTTAATTTAGATAGTGAATAAATGAATAAAATGTAAATCGAGTGTCTATTAGTCTTTATGATTATGAATGTTTTCATATATATATTTAAATATGAATTTTAATGGTTATCATGATTGATTGGATTGATCTTGAATTGAGATTGTGTATCGTTGATTGTTGTGTTGTCATAATTATTGTCTTTGTCAAGGGTGATTAGTTGCCATACTGCAAGGGTAGCTTGAGAGGAGAAATAGAGGTCTCCCTTGGACACCCAGTTGAATTTGTGTCGAAATTGATTATGTTTGCTTCGGTTGAATTTGATGATCTCTTTATGATGAGGCCACTTTTATTCTACTCCTTTCGATTTATGATTATGAAACTTATATAGTCTTTTGGTGGGGTCCTTGATGATAGTCTTCCTTATTGTGTTAATTCTGATTGAGGAGACTTTGTTGCATTTCTTTCTTGTGGTCATATTTGAGATGGTTGGGAACCTGATATATTTGAATTACCTTCAATAGAAGGTTGTGGATTTACGGTTTTTGGCTTCCAGAGGCAATGGAGGAACTTGACTTATGTTGATTTTTCCACAGTTGTTCCTTGTGTTATTGCTCTTATTTAGATTTAGAGCTTGGGTATACTTTGTACTATGGTGTTGAATTTTGTTGTGGTGGGTGGTACCTCCTTGTTCTTGTTTCAGTGATATGGAATGGGTTTGCGAGATGGTTCTTGCCTCGCATGTTGTGTGATATGTACTCCTTTGATTTTTATGTGAGATGAGGTACACCCCTTGCATGTTTTGATTTGGTACCCATAGGGAGAGTGGCTCTTCATGGGGGCTGCACACAAAGGGGCTATTTGGATAACCCATGGAAGAGTTTCTTAATCAAGTGATAATGTAATTAATTAACTAGTAGGTTGGGTAGATAAACACTAAACAAGATTAATTATGAGCCTCACCCATACCGTTAGTGCTTTCACAGACTAAGGATGGGATGAGAAGACTTGGTTGGTAAGATCACTGCCTTGTCCTCACGAAAGGTAAGTGGTTCCACATGAGTCACCCTATGGAGCGGTCACCTTGAGATAGGCAGCCTGGATAACCATAGATGGAGGCGGGTACCTTATGATAGGTTGCCTGGAAAATCCATGTAAGGCCATGCGATGACACTCTCCTACAGTACCCGTTTATCTTCCTTTGTTTGGTAGCCTCTGGGAGTGTTGTTTGAATTGTTGATGTTGTTGAGGCAATTGGTTCTTGGTGATTGTTGTTGAAGCCTCCAAGTTCTATCTTTTAGTGTTGCATACATGCCTCATGGCAACTTGATTGATGTTAATGAAAGGTTCCCTTGATATTTATTGTTGGTTGATATTGCAATTTTATTTGAAGGCTTGGATCCTATTGTTGTTGGCACTTCTTATGGTTATTTAGTGTTGAGCTATAATCTTGACATTTGGTTATGTTGGAATTTTCATTATTTTGTTTTGGCTAAGTGATGGCAATGTTGTGGTTCGTTATCTTATGTTGATGATATCCTTGTTGTGGAGTTGGTTTGCTATTGGGTTCATTTGACTATTTTGGTTGAGGAATGGGGATCTTTCTTGTCAACTCCTAGCATGGGGGTGGACTTTCGGGTCCACGTGGTCGGGTGGAACGTGCTATGCACCCCATTGGGTCCCCATCCAAGGATCGAGATATGCAGATTGTGCCACTTGCAGCGTCTCCAAATTGTACCCAAGTCTGAGCTAGACTTGTTACTTTGTATTCACCTTTCCAGTTGTATCATTCTATCTTATTGTATTGTTCCCATTCTTGTTGGGGAACACTTCTTGTATCACTATCACTCTTGTACGATGTAACTTTTATTATCATTGTAATGAATGCAATCTTTGACCTTAATTTATGATCTTTGATGGGAGCTTATCATGCTGAAATGTATATTGATGCTTGGTACTATTATGAGTTTTCGTTTCACAGTGTGCAATTCTTAATGGTGTTGTATCTGTGGAAATATGTATAATTACATCCATAGATGGTTTTATGTATGTTATGATGTGGATGTTTGTATTTCGTCTAGTAATTCTAAATAATGGTTAAGTGGAATACTTATAGTTAGTTAAACATCGTCTTGGTATGGGTTTACATTAGTAATGCTGTCACGTGTACCCCAGAGGACGTGGTTTAGGATGTATATGTTTAACTTCAAATTATGTGTTGGTTGTTCATGTTCATCATATGTATTGTTCTACTTTCAAAAAAAAAATTATTGTGCTTTTACTGTAAGTTCTATAGTTGTCCTTTGGGGTTCGCGCGGCGGGGCGTTACAAATGTAATCTTTTATTGATAACCCTAAAGTGTACATGTCCCTCACAAACCAAGGGACTAACTCTCTTATTCAATGAAAATATGAAGCAATTCATACATGAATAAGTAAAGTAAACAAACAATGTGCATATAAGAATGGAACCAGTCATTGGTTGAGAATGACTGGTTGCAAGTTGCCCTCTTGCTACTACCCCGAACCGCTTGTGTCCTTCCCCAGCTCCGTAGTGCTCCTAGATCTTGCATCTGAAAAGACAATGATGTTAGAGCAAGACTCTCTAAGCAATGAAAGATTCAATCCTTACATACACACCTACCTATACATGTATAAACTGATCCATAAGTGCATTAAATAAGATTGCAAACCTTGGATGTCCTGGAAAACAAAGAAGTCATCAAACACATCCAACATATGCATTTATTTTCCAACTGTTTGCTTCATGTACAGATTTATGATAAGTCTAGTTACTGTTCTGATTTGGATCAAATACAACATGTGGGGTAAATGTGGCTCCCATGAGGGTAGAGCTCAACATGCTTTGAAAGAAAAAGGAAATTGAGCAACTTGATCAAGTATTTATTTGTTATCAATGCATTAAATCAATATGGAATCACACCAGTTGATCAACTTTCATTATCAGATTCAAAAGATGTATCAATTTCAATTATGCATCTCTTAAATAAGGAAGGAGCAATCCAAAGTGTTGTCAAGTCCCTCTCACCTTGACCCTATTGGATAGCTACACATCACATAGGACGGTGAGCTTTCAGGTCACCGACATAGGGGACATGTGTCTGCCCACTAGGATCAAAGTGGGAGACAATTATGTATCACACATGAGCAAAAAGGAAACAAATGTGGTGGAATCAGATAGCAGATTTAGGTGGGACAACAACATGTATTCTCATGTCATGGAAGGACAACAATAATGAATGTATACTATAGTACCATTAAAGGCTCCAAAGTCATAATACAATACCCCTACAATGCAGACTGGGTTTCAAAATGATCAATGCACATGCCTCATGATAATGTACCGGTCACAATGGCCTTTAAGGAATGAAAAGTAGATTCATGTAGTACAACAATCAACAGTGAATGCAAGGTGTAGTCATTACATAAAGAAAATACTTATGGCACTGCTATCAAAAAGATGCTATTGTGATAGTGTTTCTACATGTAATACAAGGAATAAGCATGATCATCAGAAGGCATGAAGTATAGTCCATTCACAACAAGTTTAGAGCATAAGTAAGGAGCAGTCCCAGATTCAATCAAAATAGTAGCAACCATTACTTCTAATGGGGCAGTCATGTGCATTGATAGACATAGATGTGCTTCAAGGTAAGTCACCAATTAATGAGTAGTTTAGTCAATTCAATGCCTAAACAATGGGATGCAACAACAAAGAAAGTATGCAACTGAGGCAATAGTTGTGGAGCAACAACATCATGGAGGACAAAGAGTATTAAGACTTCATAGTGCTCCTATAGTAGTGGAACATGGGTGATAGGCCTAGGGACTTTCAATGAACAGTAATGGTGGGTTCCAATTGTACACTTACCTGATGAAAGTCACCATTCTGATGCAAGAAGAGGAAACATATACTTTGATTTCGAAGACTCTTTGACCTTCTTAGTGATAGAAAGAAATTGTGCATTTGAAGGAGATGTTGACAACGAGTCAGTATTGCTAGTTTGTATTGGATATATAGTCTATGCATCATAACCTTGTATGAAGGTTGGAGCAGTAGTTTTGAATCCATAAGCACATGGGATCAACATATGCATTAGTAATCATGCTTTCAACAATAAAGTGATAGATGAGAAAATATAAATCAAAGATAGTGCTATTGACGTATCATTAAAGGACAACAACAAGTAAAGTATGCTACAGGGAAGCAAGGGGATAGTCAAGCATGAGTGACTTATGAGGTAATCCTTTATATGTATCATGGTGCCAAAGTTGCATATAATAATGATTTGTCAAGTATTGAAGCTAATGCATAGGTTACCATGAGTGTTATGAATAGAAAGAACACAACATCATTAAAGGAGGAGTATGGTATTCTCAAAGGAGTGCAATACAGAAGCCATTCACAGTGATAAGCCCACTTTGGGGTCATGTCTTTTAAAGACATTCTACAAAAATGAAATACATTGTAAAAACAATTTAGATGCTTATTGAAAAAAGCTTGTTTTGCTACAGTTTGAAGTTTTATAAACTTGTTTGTTGATAAGGATGCAAACAAAATTCCAGTATAAATGTCGACTCAAGTTTTAGTGCAACAAAATGGACCATCTCATGTAGTTGTTTACTCAGAGCAGATACAGTGCAATTTTTCATGGAGACTCATTTTTTGACCAAATTTGAAGTCATTTTCAAATTGAAAACATACCCATTTGGGTTCATCATAAAATCTGAGAAAGAAATGACAACAGGGTAAAACATTCTACAGTCCGTAAAGAAATGAAAAGCCATTTCATGTGTTTTTGACAGGCTGTGGTGAAAATTGGCCTTTTCCTACAAATATGAAAAACCCACTTGGGGTTTTCAAAAAATGGAGTCACATTTGTTATATTCTACAAGAAAATGAAAAAAACTTGCAAAAGTCATCTGTATTTTGCAACAAATCTGAGCTCTGTAAGAAAATCCAGTAACCCACTTGGGTTCTTTACTAATAGTTGCAGATTCAGCAACAAATGCATGCTATAGGAAACCCAAACAAGGGTTTTTCTCAAGACAAGAAAATGAAGCAGAAAAAATCATGAATGAAGAAAACCTAGTTTGCAAAATGGAGGTCAAACCCACAATTGGTTCTTTCTTTTCTACATTCCAGAAACCCATCTGGGTTGTTAAATATTTGTGAAATATGAGGAAACCAAAATAATACATGAGGGTTTTGAGAAATGAACATAAATACACTTTGTTCTTGTTCATGGCCATGACCAGTGATGCATTTTTTCATAAAAACAACAGAAACAATGATGAAGGTGTCATTGTTAACAAATGCAAAGAAAAGAAAATGAGCATTTGTTGTTGTCTTAGAAAAATGAAGAGCTCGAATGGTTTTCTGTTGCTCAAAAACAACAATGGAGTGGTCGACTAAACTTACTCAGAGTTTTTCTCATACAATCTTTGCAATTTGCAAGCTTTTTGTTGCTTAAAAGCTTCATAGAAGCTTCTCATGATGACTGTCAAACAAGAGAGCAACAACAAAAAATAAGAAAATGAAGCAAAGTTCATCAAAATGCTACAGGCCGCGGCCTATAAGTTATAGAAACGGCCTTCAAAAGTGTGATGAAACACAGTTTGACACAAATAGATACATTTACCTATGATTTCATTCAAGAAGTGTCAATAATCGACAGAAAACTAGTGTGATCTCCATTTTCTCGTGTTTTTCCAAACCCCGCGGTGGCAGAGCATCATTTTTGAGATTCTTCCAAGCGACCAAGTGATGGTGTTTTTCCATTATTCAGGTATTATGATTAGGGTTTGACCTCCTTTGGATTTCAATGGGATTTTTTATCCCTTGTTTTTAAAATCAAACACATGGTTAATGATGGGGCCAAAACATATGGTGTTCTCCCTTAGGCATTTTATGCCTTGAGACTTTTTCCATTTTCCAAACTTTGCTAAGTCATCATTTTGCATCATATGTTATCACTTAGGCATTTTATGCCTTAGGGATTTCTTCCCTTATTTCAACTTATTGCTAAGTGTTTTCAAACATACAATGCATGGAGTGTGCAATGCAATATGGAGTATGGCATGTGACCTATGTGTAATGCCTTTGTTTTTCCCAATATCATGTGACTTGGAAGATGCTTTCCAATGGACTTGGAGGTTGGCCATATTGGCCAAGTGCTGTTGAAGACTATAATGCCTTTGCAAAACAATGTGTTTAACATGTGTGAGTAAAATGCAAAATATGGTGAGTTGGTGGTCAATGCCTTGGAAACTTTTGAGGGTTTTAAGATATGATATTATATGTTGCAATTATTTTCAATTTTTGAAATGTCATAGAAGTGATTTGAAAGTCACTTTTAGTTGCTTGAAATGCAAGTGTAATGCATTTTAATGGTGGGGCCCTTTGATTTGTGCTTAATTGTAAAGTGATTTGTTAAAGTGATGTTTTATGAAGATTCACTTAACAAGATCACTATCTTTAATGTTTTAAAAGCCATGTGTTTTAAAAAAAAACACACATATTGCATGATGGAGGATGTGGTCAAGTCTTGTAAGAGGACCAATGATGACTTGCAGAAGTGTGAGATGTGTGAGATGTTGTTTTGACTGATTTTGGTGAAGGGTAGGCCAGCTGGAGGCATTTTTGTCACATTTTTGGGGTGATTATTGACTTGGCCTATTTTTTCTTCATATGGAGGACATTTTGGAGAGTTATGGAAGGTTCTTTTGGGGCTTTTTCTATTTTCTCCAACTAGAATCTTTTAGAAACACTAGTGTGAGGGGTTTTTGATGGTTTTGGCTTAAGTATGTTGATTTTGATCATTTTGGGGGAGTTCTTTTATTTCTTCCTATAGGCATTGTGGCTTTTGGAGCCTTTTCTAGACAAAGGACAACATTGTAACTCATATTGGCAGACTTATGCAGTAGTGTAACACCTTCTTGATGAATAAGTTAATATATTTTACCTTCTCATTATGCTATTTATTGTGAAAACCTTATAAATGGTTGATGAAATCTTATGGCATAATTGTTTTCCCTTTGATTTTGTCTTGTTTTTCTTTTCCTTTATGCAGTTAGTATGAATTTGCAGGTCATAACATGTGTTGAGTTAGTTTAGGATAAAGTCTAAGTTGTGAGGATGCAATTTTCTTCCTTCTAGATGTTGTCCATGACATTTTTAGCCTGGTTATGAAACAATGATGCAAAGGAATATGGAGTTTTGAGTTGTGTAAACGACTGTTAAGTTATTGACCATTCTTGTGTGTAGAAGCAACTGTATGGGTCTAAGAAATATCATTAGGTGCATCACCATAGGGGTTAGTTTATCTTTTCATGCTTCTTTTTCCCCTTTTCCCAACAAAGAATAGTTTAGGTGACACCATCAAAAGGGGAAGCTGACCCATAATCCAGAGGTTTGCTTTCAAATAGGTTACCCACAACCTGCAAGCAGTCCCATGTTAGTCCAAATCTGCTAAGTTCACTCAAGGCTTAGCAAACAGGGTGCAGATTTGGGGAGCTAACACTATGATCCACAGGTTCTTCTACTGTACCTATTGATTTACCTTCTCAAGCTCTTTTCTTACTGTCACAATTTCTACTTCTAACTTCTCACAGTCTTTCTCTCTTGATAGTAACTTCTTTGTTAGAACTTCTTTAATTCTTTTTGCTTCTTCTGCCTGGGTCTTTAAATGAACAATCATATTTTTTGCTTTCTTCAAATCCAAATACCTTTTCTTTAGCCTTCACTTCTTCTATGATTCTATTTTTTATCCTTTTGATTTCCTTTCTAGCACACATCAATTCTTCTACAAGATCAACTTCATCTTCATTGTTTCTAGAATCCATATCCGCATCTCGATCAATAGATTCAAAAGCCATGAACACAACCTTTTCTTTTTCATCTTCGAAACCATCTTCATCTTCTTCATCAGTGAAATAATTTTCTTCCTCATTAGTGTAGAAACACATGTTTTTTCTGACTTTTGAACTTTTTCTAAAGTGTTTTCTTTCCATTCTTTTACTCAAAATTGTTTGTATTCTTATGGGGACACTTAGCCATAAAATTTCCTACTTCACCACAATTAAAACACTTGAAAGGTAATTTTCCTTTATACTTACCATAACCTCTTTGTGTCTTCTTGACAAAATTTTCTTCTTTCAAAATCTTGATCAACTTGCTTCTTAGATACTCTTAATGCAATCTCTTTCCTTATAGACTCTTCACTTTCAAATCTCATCTCAAAAGCAGTTATAATTCCATGTAGTTTAGTCATTTTCAAAGCATTCAAATCCTTAGCTTCTTCAATAGTAGAGACTTTAGGATTACATCTTCTAGGGAGAGATCTAAGTACATTTTTAACAACCTTTTCTTTCAATTCTTCTCCAAGACCTTGAATAAAGTTGACAACATCATCAACTTGGAGCAAGAATGTAGCAATATTCTCATTTTCTTTCATCTTCAAGCTTTCAAAATGAGAGATTTTATGTGTTTGCAACTTCAAATGCCTCCTTGCATTTTTCATCACCTTTATAGATAGTCTCTAGTTTATCCCATATTTCCTTTGTTGTTTTGCACTGCATCACTTTCACAAATTCAAAATTAGTCAATCCACATAAAATAACATTTTTATCCTTAGAATTAACTTCACAAGCCTTCTTTTCAACCTAATCTCTAGGAGGGTTTTCAAGGATCTCATATCCCTCTACTATTGACATCCAAATGTCCATTCCAAGAGCCATTTAGCAGGATTCCATCCTAACCTTCCAAAATGAAAAATTGGATCCATCAAAGAGTGGTGCTTTGTTTGTAGAGAATCCTTCCAAAGCAACTGAGCATGCCATCCCGGATCTAGCATAAGTTGTTAGACTTATTCAAAGGATCCTTGCTCTGATACAAATTGAAGGGCACCCAACCTACTGAGAGGCAGAGCCACTAACCTCTAGTCTTCCAACACATTACGATTCTCATTACGGAAAATTCATGGGTCTTGTTCTCACAAATATGTTAGCCACACACTTCAAAGTTGAGAATTTAAGCATTTTGCACTGCCCTCTATCACGAGGCCGTTTGTGATTGTTTAGACCCAGGTGCCACAAATTAGATGTCTATTTCTTGTCTTACTTTGCTGTCATATTCGGGAAGCTTCCACAAATATTCCAAGAACCTAAATCTTCAACCTGCTTTGTCTAAGTTGTATTTCCCCCATTGGGAGTACTCATTTCTAAAATGTCTTCCCTATGTATAAACTTCCTTTTTTTTACATTTTATCTTTAATGGCGTCGAGAAAGCTTCTTAATGTTTTGCTAAGAAGGCCCAAATGCAACCAACTCCATAATTATGACTCAAACAAGTGTGGATGAATGAATGCATCATATTATTGTGAGTTTTACTAATACACAATTAATTTTCAAATATAATAGATATTAACTCATTATTAATAATATTTATTATTATTTTTATTTTAATATATTTTGTAATGATAGTTAAGAAATTTTTGTTATTTTATTGAGATTATCAAATAATTGAAAATTAAATGAATAATAAGTAGACAAAAAAATGAAGAGTGCTAAACATTAAATTAAATAAAAAATTAATAAATGTTTATATAAAAAGTACGTGGTATGACATCACACCTTGCAAGTTAGTGTTGAAACTAAAAGGTAACAATAACAAGAAGAGATCACATTATCAAGTTACTAGGGTTACATGAACAAGAGAAGGAGGGGGACCTTTATTAGGAGTAGGCCCCAAACATCTAGGAGATCTTGCCCATTAATAATGGGACACAACCCCTAATGATATCATCATTAGCTTTTTCTTCTTACTGATTAGGATCTACGTGAACATGAAAGACACCTCAGTCTATGCAAGGGAACTTTCTTCTATTATGCCAACTAAAATGTCAAAAATCTTGTTGGGAGGTAAAAGACCAACCATAGTGTTAGTGGCAATGAGAACCTTGCAAACAATGAGATCAAACCTAGAGTGTAGCTATAGCCAATTGATGATGCTCATATGAAAGGAAACCATCTCAATTGATAGGAGTAGGTGACACACAAGAAATTATACAAGGGGTGTTGACCAAGTGCTCTATGCATTTTTACAAGTTTATAAAATTCCAAATGCACTTTATTAATGTATACTTGTATGTGTAATGTGACATTAAAACATATAATTGCTTTACTATAAACGCACAAAGAAAATTCCATAGTAGACCTAAAAATAAACTATAATTTTTATCTTTCTATGTTTTAAAGAGAATCTCCACTTTGAAAGCATGCCAAATCTAGGTTTATCTTACAAGCATCTTGGTCCAATTGTATAAAAGGATCATATGCTTAAAGAATGGTTTTAGCTAAAAATACATAAAAAATCACAAATCCAACTTTAAACAACTTGGGCCCACAAGAAAACTTAGAAAAAATGTTTAAGATTTTCTAAATGTCAACAAAAAGGGAAAAAGGAATAAAAATGCCCAAACAAATTGTAGACACTTAAATTTGGCCACTTACGTTTGGTCAAATTTATCCTTTTCATTTAAATATCCTCTTATTTGCATTAATTTAAGTAATATTACTATTATCTAATTAATACCCCTAAAGCCCTCTAAATCCCCAAGTTATTTAGTTAAATAATTAAATACCTTAAAATTTATTCCTTTCCTCCAAGGAATTAAATAAATAATCCATTTATTTAATTCCCTTTATCTCTCATCCCCCATAATCTACACCTAATCCTAATCCACCTCTTAATCCCATCATTAGTGATGTGCACATTGCTAATCCATGATTAGGATGTGTCACATCCTCCAACTTTTGCAAGTCGGCTCTTAATCCTCATTAGCCACCTAACTTCCCTCTAATCATTGATTAGCTATCCCAATCAACCCCTTAGTCAACTCTTCCCATTCCACAAAGAATTTTTAATTCCTTTTTGTTTTCCCAAGGTCCTTTTGAGGAATTTTTAATTCCTCTCTCATCTCCCAAAGAATATTAAATTCCTTTTCCCTTTCCCAAGGAATATTAAATTCCTTTTATCCTTTCCATGCACATTAAAAATGAATTTTTAATTCCTTTAGTCAATTCTTTGATCTCAACCCTTGATCTTCCTCCCCCTTTCAATCTCCACCGTCCATTCCATCTCCCTTGGTTAAATGACTAACACTTAGCCATTTTTTTTTGCCCTCTCAACCACATTCTCAAGTAGAACCCTAACCATTCTCAAGCATTCATCATCTGAATCTCTCAATCTCACACCACCATCTTGCATCCATAGCCAAATCCACCATCCTTGCATCCAAATCAAACAAAATCAAGCCGTTATGCTACCAAAATCATTCTAGGAGCACATGTATCGAACGAATCAACCAGGCGAACCAACCAATCAACTTGGACAAGGTAATTCACTCTCTTTGTTTTGTTTTTGTTCAAGTTCAACTAGGCTAATTGTTGAGGTGTTGTTTGTGTATTTCTTTGCTTGCATTTCATTTTGTTTTGCATTATAGACTAGGAGATTTCACCTACACACATTTTTGGCATGCCCGGTGGGACCCACGTCATGGGTCCAACATTTTACGTTTGTTGTTGTTTGAGTTTTGTAGGTTCAGGTTTGCACACAGGGGTGAATCTGCCTTGATGGGAAAATTTGCACCACATAGGGGAAAATCTGCCCTGACGGGCGAATTTGCACCACACAGGGGCAAATTTGCACTAGAAAATAGGCAAACCTGCTATTTGAAGCAAATCTGCTTGGGTTATAGGGGAAAATTTGACTTTCAGGGCGAAGTTGTAGAAGCAAGAAAATTCACCCATGCTCACTCAACAGGCGAATTTTCCTTGACAAGAGAATTCGCCCATCCTCACAAAACAACCAAATTTGCTCTAAAAAATAGCCAAATTCGCTCTGAAGAACAACCAATTTCGCTTTGAAAAATAACCAAATTTTCTTTAAAGAACAACCAAATTCACTTGAAGAATAGCCAAATTCGCTCACTGAACAACCAAATTTTCTTTGAAGTGAATTCACCCATCCTCACAGAATGACCAAATTCGCTCACTAAACAACCAAATTTTCTCTGAAGCAAATTCGCCCATCCTCACAAAACAACCAAATTTGCTCACTGAACAACCAAATTTTCTTTGAAGCAAATTCTTCCATCCTTATAGAATGACCAAATTTGCTCTGAAAAACAACCAAATTTTCTCTTAACAGGGGCAAATTTTCTCATCCAGAAAGACGAATTTGCCTCACACAGAGGCGAATCTAAGGTAAATCCGAGACCTTAATTTTTAGTTTTCAGCATCATTTTGGTTCCATTTTTTAGGTACTAATCCACTAACTCGTCTATTTGTGAGTGTGCTTGGTTTTTGCTAATGATTTGTGCAACTTGTTCTCACCCGTCCAAGACTGGTGGTTGCAAACGACTAACGCATTTTCTGCAAAATGATCTGTCCAAAATTTTTTAGGTAGTATGTCTGTTGTTTTTCCATACTAGCTAGGAACACATAGCTTTAATTAGAGGGTCAATTAACTTTTTTTCCATTCTTGAGAGTGACTATTGATGTATCCAATCCCCTTGCACCATTTGGTGATCTTGGGTGATGAGAAATCATAGTTTACTCTAGTCCAATTGAGTCTACCTAGGAGGTGCTTACGAGTTTGGGGGCCAGCCAAAAATGTCTAGTATCTTCTTCCTTTAGTGGGACCTACTTGGGATTTCATTACCTGGGGGACAATTCCAACCACATGTTATCGACGTGGTATTTAAAGGGGGGAGAATGAAAGCTATACCGTAATCTAGTCACGTTGTGTTTGGCGGAGCGTTGAAGCTAGGGTGATACCTAGATAAGACATGAAGATTTGGTCTGAGTTTCCAGTACCTCTTTGGGGCTTCTTACTCACGCTTGTGACAGGCTAGTGTTTATGGTTGTGCCTCACGTACTGTGCATATATCAAGGACTCACGAGACAACCTTGTTCAACCTAGATAGAAACCCATGTTTTAGTCACGGCTTGGTGTAGTGCAGGGGATGCGCACCGTACCTCAAAGTTACTCAATGCATATTCCCTTGGGTTGAGATAGAAATCCTTGTGGTGGACTATGATAGTCCTCGAGTGAGAGTGTGAAGGTGAGTCCGTGGCATCTGTTGACAACCCTGTGCCACTAGAACGCTAGCTATCTTCCTTCACGAGAAAGGGTGATCCAGAGAACCCTCCGGTATCATAGAGTATTAACCTTGGGTTGTCTGCTCAAGGTGGTGGGCCTCCATTGAGTTTGCAAACCCTTATCACTAATTCTAGGATTGTGTTGCCTGGTGTGTCTTCTTTGTGTGATACCAATACTTTTCATTTTTAGTTGAGTCAGCCTAGCCTTCTATCTGCTGTTTGTTGTGCTTGTCGTCCTTTGCCACAGTCAGGCCCTGCCTTTAGAGGAAAATTTTCCCCTTACAAAGGCGAATTTGCACTATAGACAGACAAGTTTTCCCTGCAAAAGGTGATTCTACATCCAGTCCAGTCCAGGTCATCCGTTTAGGCAAATTTTTCTTTGTCAAAGGTGAATTTTCCTGTGGGTCACTATCTTAGGTGACCCCATTTTCACCCGTTCCTTGGAATAGGCGAGTTTGTCCATCCCTTAAGCGAGTATGCATCAATCCTCTATCAAATTCGCTTGTTTCCCTAGAATAGGAAAATTTGCATGGTGACTTATCTTGTTTCCCAAGTGACTTAGCCTATTTCCCTAGGTGACTTAGCCTGTTTCCCTTGACGACTTAGCCTAGATCTTAGCGACTTAGCTTGTTTCCCCTGGCGACTTAGCCTGTCTTAGTGATAGCCTATTTCCCCTGGTGACTTATCCTATCTTAGCGACTTAGCCTGTTTCCCTAGTGACTTAGCCTATTTCCCTTGGTGACTTAGCTTGTTTCCCTGGCAACTTAGCCTGTTTCCCTAAGCGACTTAGCCTATCTTAGCGACTTAGCCTATTTCCTTGGTGACTTAGCCTATTTCCCCTGGCGACTTAGCCTATTACCCTGGCGACTTAGCCTATTTACCATGGTGACTTAGCTTGTTTCCCTAGCAACTTAGCTTGTTTCCTTGGTGACTTAGCCTATTTCCCTAAGTGACTTAGCCTGTCTGACTTAGCTTATCTTAGCGACTTAGCATGTTTCCCCTTGCGACTTAGCCTATCTTAGCGACTTAGCCTGTTTCCCCTGGTGACTTAGCCTATTTCCCTAGCAACTTAGCTTGTTTCCCTAGAATAGGAAAATTTGCATCATGAATTTTCCTATTTCTTGTACCTCCCTAGACTTAGGTGAATTTCACCCACATCCTCTTGTCCTTATCCAATGTCCACATCCTCACATCCTAATCCAATATCCACATCTTATCTTAATCCAATATCCCAATATCCCAATCCTAATCCACCATTCCAATCTTCCCATCCTAATCCACCATCCTAATCTTCCCATCCTCATCTTTTATCCCAATACCCCTACTACAATCCACCACCCACATCCTCTTGTCCTAATCCACCACCCATATCCTCTTATCCTAATCCATAATCCATGTCTTCCTATTCTAATCCACTATCCCAATATTCCTACCTTAATCCTCCATCTAATCTTGATCCCCCCACCAATCCTAATCTTCCACCTACTCTTAGTCATCCATCCAATCCCACTCCTCCATCTAATCCTAGTCCTCCACCCATTCATAATCCTTCATCTACTCCCACCACGCCATCTAATCCTACAATAAGAAAGTGCCTCATTCTAGATGTCACCCAAGGACTTACGACAAAGCATACATCCCCAACTCCACATCTTGATGTTGTGGATCCATGCCAACCCACTCCACCATGTATGGTCACTGGTGATGAGACCCTTCTCCATCCCACAACTATCATTACTATTACACCCCTAGCACCACTCAAACCATTGAAACCATCAAACCCACCAAATCCATTGAATCCCCATCTTCTACTCCTAGATCCACCCAATTTATTGAAGACACCCAAATCCAATCCACTCCTCCCACTCCTAGTATCACAGAAATCCATTCCCATGAACTCCATGAATTCCCCATCCTTCCGTCTCCCCCATCCGAGGATCCCAGTCAACACTCCTCTTCCACTGCACCATCCACACCCATGGAAACTTGCCAAGAGTTTGTTCCAAAACATACTAATGCATCCCCTTATCCAAATGAAGATCCTTCCATCCTATCTACCCCAATTCAAGATCATAGTCCCTCATCCACTCCATCCCATGATCCCCTTGACACTCAAGATCCAACCGCTCCATCTCATGAGCCCTTATCACCAACTACCACAAATCTAGATCCTATCATATCACTTATTCCCTCTCTTGCTCCCTTACCACTCACTCCTCCCGATCATGATGTTGCCATCCTATCATCTCCATCCAATGATCCTTCATCACCACCTAACCAAGCTAGCCCAACACCACTTTTATATCCCCTTGGTACTCTTACTTTCATCCATGGTGGATTTCTTGCAGAAGAAGAACAAAGCATATATGCCACCCATCCCCCCCACCTAATAATGGACTCGCATCATGTTTCCAAAATAACAAGCATCCCACTATAGATCGAATGCTCAAGATCATGAACTATCAAGGAAAAGGTTTAGGCCTTCATTAGCAAGGTATTTTAGAGCCCATTCATGTCAAAGAAAATCTGCGTACATTGGATATATACAACCTCTATACGTCCTCAACGAGCCTCCTCCAAAAGAATAATAGGCTCTTCCCATCACTCCACTAAACCATTTTCCACCATCCCCCCTCCATCGTATCACCTCAAAACAACCATGCATATTCCTCCTTCATCTTCCAAATCCATTTTGGGTCCTCATGTCCCTCCATCCACCATCTCCCACCCCTCATCTAATCCATCTATTTTGGGTCCTTATGTCCCTCCATTCACCGCCACACATCCCCCACATACTAAGTCCATTTTAGGACCTTATATATCCCAAAATCACATCCTCCATCTTGTCCTTTTCCTCCTTTTATCCATCCATCACCTATCCATATCACCCATCATAAAACATCCCACTCTCATGTTCCCCAATCAGGATCAACAAAGGCATGTACCTACACATTCTCCATCCACATATCATCCCCAAAATCCTACCTCCATCACTCCATTCATGTTTCCTCCACATCATCCATATCCTTACACCCATCCCATTGCTACTAAAAGCACTTTGGATGCTAAAGTAAAAATGCATAAATCTGAATATCCACATGAATCTAAAGCTTCTCATGTTCCCTTGAAAAGACATGTTGAAGAAAAGAAAAAGAAAATCCAAAATCCAAATCAAACCCATAGGCCACGAAGGCCCACCAAAGCAAAAATCAAAACCATGTGGATCCCAAAGAAAAAAGATACAATGCCTTCAAATAAAAAATCTATAGTGACATCCAAAGTTGCTAATCCAAAAGCTAATGATAAATCTATTTTGGGTCCTTATGTCTCGAAATTCACTATCCCATATCCTCCATTATCTCCACATCATCCATCCACTAATCCTCCTATCCTTTCACATCCACCACCATATGTGCCAATGTTGGTCCTGAACACATTACCCCATCACACACCTACCCCATCATTCCATCCATACACTTTCCAACATCCCATCCATTATCCCACATATCTCCCAGATCAAATCCCTTTAATCCATTCTCTTGTATAATCCATTTATCCACATAAGGTTGTAACAACATCCAATAGTCACTTCACACATGGGATCTTAATACCTCGTATGGAACTTGATGCTTGAGTCCTTCATCCATCTCCTTATCACATCTCTTCTAAATCCACTTATCCACATCCCTATCCTTATCCATCTCCATCTGCATACTATCCAAAATATCCAAAAAGTCAAAAAAATCCGAAAAATAAAAAAAGTCAAAAAAATACGAACAATCAAAAAAATAAAAAAGTAAAAAAAAGAAGTAAAAAAGAAAAGTAAAGAGAAATAATCTGTCTAATGGTGAAAAATTGGAAAACAAGCGCCTTGGATAAGTACCATGATGAAAACCTGGCAAATAGGCATCATGTGTAAATCCCTCATCCAGTTTACTTCCACACTTGGGGGCTGATGGAACTTCCTAATTTTTGTTCCTTGTGTTCCATTCCTGCCATGCCTTATGTTACTGGTCTTTCATGGTGTTGTAAATTTTCCTAGGGTTGGGGGTTTTAGCTTTGTTTTCATGTAAAACCCTTGTGTTTAATTTATGCCTTGGTTGGGATCTTTTTCCTTGTTACCTTTTTGAAGGGTTTTAAAACGACTTATGTCCTATCGTTTTATCTAGGCTGGGTCCCTTTGGTCTTAATACTTTAATTCTTGTGCGGGATTTTATTTTCCTAAGTTTTGGTTGGCCTTGTACTTCATCATTTAAAAACAACTTGTGTTGTTGTTTACTATCCGCCTAGTGATGTCCCCTTTTCCTTTTAATAAATGTTTTATTTTGCAGAGGGATAAAATTCACGTGACCGTTGATCAACCGTTGTTTGATCTCAGCTGCTCCCCGCCATCCCGCAATGACCCCACCACACTGCTTTGGTTGATCGCGATATCACGGGTAGGCGCCATGTGTCCTATCTGGTGAGGCCGAAGGGGATAATGTTTGAGTGACCGTCGATCTAATATTGTCAGATCTCAACGGCTGCTCACCATCGCGTGATCGAGAATTACAAGGTTTTTACTGATTGCGATATCACGAGCGGGCACCATGTGTATCATCTGTCGAGGGAATATAGAAAGAACCTTGGTGAATTAATCCCATCTTAATAAATTAGACGACAGATTACTAAAGTGTTCTTAAGAAGCACATGTTTTAAATCAACGAGTATGTTATAATCTGGATGGGAAAGCTACTCGACGGTTAATGATAAGGCTAGCAACTATGTTGAAAGAACGAGATCATCGATGCTCAAGATCTACGGTTGCCCGCCATCGCGTGATCATAAGTTGCAGGGTTTTTATCGATTGCGATATCGCGGGCGATCGCCATGTGGATTTCCTTGGCAGTGTATGGTGTGGTGGGCCCTTTTTTTTTGCCATGTTGGCAATTGTGTTAGCCTATTTTTAAGACAACCATTCGATGATTTGATCTAATTGAAGGATCGACAACTAGAATTTAAATCTGCATCAAATATGGTTGGAGCCGTTCATGCAGTGCTCGAGTAAGCTTTAATGGCGGATGAGACACTTGCTGGCATGATTTGATTGAAATAAAATCAATTCTCCTGCTTTATTTGTATCACAAAACATTCAAGTATTTTGCGAAGCAGTCTCAGAGTTGAAGGAAAAATTGTGAGTCTCTGTAGCCAAAATTTGGGATTTCTACAAGCACAAACCCATGAGTCAATTTTTGTGTTTCCTAGTTACTTTGCACTTAAATTTGGGAAAAGATTTGCTATACTTATCATAGGGCTTGTTGATAAATGTTAGGGCTATAGTTTATTTAAATTTTGAGAAATTGCAATGTGTTGTTCTATAATTTCATATCCTTGGTTAGTCCTAGCTATTTGAAGTGTGAAGTTATAAGGAGGCCCTAGTTTGTCCAAGGTGGCACTGCCAAAGCAACATTCTGACCAAATTGACTATTTAAGAAGAAACCTGTATGATGATGTCCTGGATCAATTGCCCTTGTCAACGAATGATAGAAAAAAGGGATTGGTTCTGATGTGAGGGAAAATCCTTGGAAGGGTTAGTATATAATTGCTCCAACATAGCCGATGCTAGGGTTCCTCTCACAGGATTGGAAATGTTTAGATTGTGGTATGGATAGAGGAATTTTCCTCACCCCTTTTCAAATGGCTAGATGTATGATTTGGGGAAGCTGGTGGTGCCAAACGTGTTCCCTAATATAGACTTGCTTAGGGCAGTGGCCGCAAGATATGACCCTGTCACACGAGTAATCAGGGATAATGATGGAAGGGTTTTGTTGAGCATTAATAGAGATGAAATCCAACAGGTTTTTGACTTGAGTGAACCGAATGAATATTTGGTTCCTATTGATCTTGAGGAAATGAAGCAGAAATATGCAAAGTTGAAGACTCTTTTCTGAGCTAATTTGCTTCCACCTCATCTAGCTAGGGTAGGAGGTTCGAGATTTCACATCAGCCCTAGTGACCAAGAGCCTTTCAAATTAAACTGTTTTACAAATAATTTCTTGGCCACTTTTTATTCGTTATGCCAGATTTTGGGTTTCAGTCCTGGTATGGTGATGCCCATTGCATACATGTTGGGGGTGCAAATACAACACCCTAACTTCTCTGTGACTTATGACTTTGCTTCTTTCTTGGCTGAGAGGATACATGAAGGGTTGTCAAAGTTGTAGAAAAATGATACCGACACGCAATTATTTTGGTATTCTATGTTGATGTATATGTTCTTATGCAAGAATGCTGAATTTTTTTCTAAGAAGATGGAATTGAGGCAATCGATTGATGGAGAAAGATTTCCAGTACAATTATGGACTGCAGATTTATCTTACAATAAGGAAAGCACCAGTTATGTGCAATTTGATAATTTATTTGCTTCCAGTTTGAGGGCTAGACTGATGGTAAGTGTACCCAGGATCCCTAAGGAATTGCATGATTTCCTCAGACCAAAGGGGAGGAAGCCAGAACTGAAGGTCTACCATAACTGGGGTGACATTATCCCATACCCAGTCAGCATTGTTTTAAGAGTATATGGTTTTCAAGGAACCCCCCATATATTGCCATACAATGTGCCACAAAGAGTGGGGTTTGCAGAAGTTATGCGGCAGATAGGTTGTATCCATGAGGACAACCTCACTGGGAGGGTAAGGGAACATTTTTCCTAGATTATACAGTGGTGTATGAATTTGCCTTTTCAAAACGAGGTTGGATGCATTTTGAGAAATTCTTTGAGGATTATCATTTGAGGTGTGGTCCAAAGCAACAACATGATCCTGAGGGTTTCTTTTCCCTTTTCAGACAAAGAATAAAAGCTGGCAAGTTTGTGCATGAGTTCAAATTTCCTGAGGACTTGATTAGAAATGAGTTCGATCTACATAGGCAGGAGTTGAACAAGGAGAAATGGATAGCTTATGATAAGCTATTAGATATTGTGCACAAAATGGATCCAAAGTATGATCCATTGTTGGAGTTCAGTCCACACCATAAGAAAATTGATTTTCTGATGGAGAAATTTAAAGAGATTATGGGAACCTTGAGAACCAAGAAGATAAACTTAGAATTGAGTCTGGGTGTACAAGAACAAGGTGCCAGACCAATTGGAACAAGGCCAACATGTCAGCCTATAGGAAAAAGGCCCATTTACAGGAGGAAAAAGGATGACAATAGTGATGAGGAAGAAGTGGACAAAAAGGGGAAGCAAATAATGAAATTTCCTTCATAGCCAGGTCCAAAATTCAAATTGCTCGGGGCAATTAAAATCATTGATTTAGAATCATCACCAGAAGATAGTCCCTCATCACCACCATCTGAGCCAAGCCCTAAGAGGAAAATAATTGATCAACCACAGGAGGATCTGATGGATGAAATTGTTGTTACTGATCATGGCATGCAGGTTGGTATGCCTTCCCCTCCTAGGCCAGCTAAATTGCCTTTATCTGATTTGGATATGAAAGGAAAATGTGTGCAAGATGCAAGAATGGAGGCATGCAAGGAATTTCTAGATGACAATGCATTTGTAAAGACTCCTGTATTCTTGCAATTGGTATGGAGGATGAAATTTGAAGAATATCAAGATAAATGTAAGAAGAGAAGAGAACTAAAACTTGACAGGTCAGACCAGGAGAATGATGAGGAAGTGAAAGTTGAATTAATGGAAGAATTCAAGAAAATCACTCCTAAGGAAGGTAGAAAATTGGTGAGTCAGGATGGTGTAATGATTTTTCCTGAATGGGACATTGTAGATGCAGTGGCCTTTAATGCTATTTTGAAGTCCAAGCATCCCTTGCAAGACTCTGAAGAAGAGGTCAAGGCAGCACTGCGAGACTCTGCTTTCAGTGAAGAGTATGAAACATTGGCAATTTGGGCATTGGCCCCACAGGGGAGAAAGCCAAATGTTTTTGATATCAACCCAAATTTAAGAGGACAGATCATAATAAAGAGAGCTTCAAAGACCTCAACCACTGAGGCCACTAATTTGACTGTGAATGTGGCTAAATTATCCCAAAATATTACTGAAAGGGAGGAGGCCAAAAAAAGAGCTTAATGGAGAAGTATAACCTTTTGATTGAGGAATACAACAAGATACAGCAGAAGAATGTTGAGCTGCAGACTGAGGTGGAAAGGTTGAGGTATAAACAGATTGGGGAGACATGAAGTACTCTGGGGATCAATATGTTACCTTCCACATTAGGGCTAGTGCCTCCTGCTTCTCCAATTGTTTCCACACCAGGGTCTCCCAGTCAGAATCCTTCTTTCACCCCTTCTTTAGAGGAGATTGATGAAGAAATAGAATGCTATGTGGATCCTACAAAGAAGCAACTCATGCATAAAATTGATGAATTACAGGCATCTTTGAAGGTAAGTGAGGAAGGATCTCTTTCAAAGCAAAAGGAGATTGTTACTACTGTCTTGAGACATTTAAATGAGAGGGTTGATAATAAATTTCCATCTGTACATTCTTTATATTCATTATTATTGGATGCAATAAATAATATTGATAGGGATCAGGAGGTAGTGATACCATTGATTGAAAATTGGATCCTTAGGGCTAGTGATTTAGATGTAATGTATAAGGCCTTAAGGTTTGATACAAGTAATATGCCCCAATCATTAAAGCCTACTCATGTATTAGTTAAATCACTACAAGGTTTTCAGACCATACTGGATGATTTGAGTAGGAAAATAAGGGAATTGATGAATAATTTTAATGATTGGGGTAACACATTGTTACCTGATATAATTGATGAGCAGAGGAAAGTCAGGTCACTCCAACAATGGCAGTATCAAGCAAGTGAGGTCATCAATGATCAAATTAAATTAATTTGTGATGACTAAGATTATGATTTGTTGGTGAGCTGTATGGATAAAATCATTAGTACCAACTCATTTTTGGAATATTTTGAAAGAGATGCGAATTAGGTAGCGGTAAAATACACACCTTATAGTACCAAGGTGAATGAGGTGATTAATTTTGACTAGACGACTGATGAAGAATATTAGAAATGGGTAACTAAATATTTAACTGAGGAAGAGTAAAAAGGATGAGCTGCTAACGGGTGGTAAATCAGATGTTGCAGTTACAACAGTTTCCAGTCTTGCTTTGGTGGCAATCTTGGTGCGGGATTCTTATGGTTTTTTGTTGTTGCATCAACTTTTCTTAACGTGCACAATGAACAAGAATATTCTCTAGGGTGATTGCTATTGTAACGATTTTTGGAATATCACTAGGTGCTCCAATTGGCTGGTGACATGTGTACTTTCTGGCCCGATTCTTGTTTGCTACTTCATTTTCTATAAGAAGGATTTCAAGGCCAGAAGTACGAGTTAGCAAGTTAGATAATTTTGGGTCGAGTCTAGGTGAAGTTGCAAAGCAAATTGTAAAGTTCAATGGTTTTAGAGAAGAATGCAATTTAGGTTTTGAGTCATTCTGTAACAGATTTTGAATTCACGGGGATTTAATGTTGTATAGCAGTACTAGCATTCGATTTGAAATGATAAATTCAAACTCATGTCTCTCCACTGTACATGCATATCTGCATTTTGAATAAGATGACTAAGGGTTGTTTCATTCATCTCATTTTTGTGGTGTGTATGATCCTTATTTTAGCTTTAATTCAAGGAATTAATTAAAATGCTTGAATGGGATTATAGACAAATATGTTTTGTATAAGGATTTGATAAGTAGTATTGGGTTAGAATGTGTGTTGATGAAATTGTAATGCAATATTGTCAGGGATCTTATATGTTATGTGTTGAATCTGTCATAAACCTTTAGATACTTATGAATTTGACTCCTCCAATGGATATATGGCACTGATCTAAGTTGTAATTACCCATATGATTTAGTATTTGTTTTTCTTTTCCTAGAGCTTGCTACAAATTGCAAATCAATGACTATCTTATACTGTGGATTGTGTTTAGTTATCTCATGCTCTAGATAGTTGATATTGTCGATGAACAACCAATTCTATTTGATATTATCCTATCGTGTTTAGCTATTAAGTGAGATTATATGTTATTGTTAATATTTTTTATAAAAATGGTGTAGAGGTTGTAAACACATTAAGGGATCACCCTCTCGGGTCTTGCAGAGCCCGAAGTGTAGGAGGATTTTTTAAAGTCCTCGTCAGTTGGTCCAGGTCCTTTGAGCTGCCCTTGATTGGAATTGGAAATTCCATAGGTAGATTAGAAGACCAACCTAGTTAGTCGTAAAAACAAACCAACAGGGGCAATTGTATCCCCTTCACCCATCTCCTCCTATCTTACACATCTTGCTTTTCCTATCCCATTTATCACAATCCCTCCATCCTCCTTGTGATCTTGATATAGATAGGGGAAAACATATGTACATGCTTTGGACACCTCTTGGCATACATTCCCCTTGCCTATGCACTATCCTAATCCTTATCCACATCCATCTACCTTCCCTGTCCACTTGTCATACTACCATTAATCTCCCTTCCTTATCCATGTATCCTATCCATATCAATCTCACTCCCTTATTTTCCCATCCTTCTATCTTCCATCCCTCCTCCCTCATCGTACATGACATATCTAGAGCGGAGCATCTCCTTCTTTGTGACATAGTCCTTGGAGATATATTCCTATCCATCCAAACAATCCCTTCCATCTTCCTATCCTTATCTTCCTATCCATCCATCATAGCATCCCTTCCATCTCCCTATAGTTATCTTCCTATCCATCCATCATAACATCCCTTCCATCTCCATATCCTTATCTTCCCATCCATCCAAACAATCCCGTCCATCTCCCTATCCTTATCTTCGTATCCATCCATCATAGCATCCCTTCCATCTCCCTATCCTTATCTTCGTATCCATCCAAAAAAATCCCTTTCATCTCCCCATCCTTATCTTCCTATTTGTCCATCATAGCATCCCTTCCATCTCCCCATCCTTATCTCCTTACCCATCCCAAAATGCTTTTCATCTCCCCATCCTTATCTCCTTACTCATCTCAAAATGCTTTTCATCTCCCCATCCTTATCTCCTTACCCATCTCAAAAAAAATTTCATCTCCCCATCCTTATCTTCCTATCCCTCCATCATAGCATTCCTTCCATCCCCCATTCTTATCTTCCCATCCATTCATCTATATCCTCATCCCATCTCATAATCCCTTGTCATTGGTATCTGGCTAGAGGCTTCCCCCCCATGCAACTCAATTCCATCTATCTCATCATCATCACTCCCACTTCTTTTGCACATGTTTCCAATCTCCTATCACTTCTCATCACTCATCTCTCCATCATGTCATCCTCCCAATTCATCTTTTGATGATTTGGATTACTATCCCATTCTTGAGCTACATGTGATCACCACCATCCTATCCATCACCCTATCTTTTGATGATTTGGATAACTATCCCATTCCTGAGCTACATAGGGAAGGTTGATCATTTGATTCGCCCCTGAGGCATTTTGTTCGTCCAATCTTGGTCATCCATCATCGTCTCCATTATCCTCTTTTCACTTTTTTCCATGGTCTTTTATTGAACTACAAGGGCTCTACGCTTTCATGTAGGCAAGGCTAATATTGGATTGGCCCCCAAGCCCTTAGGTCTTTAGGGTGTGTCGGTCTTGTGTCTTGTCGTTGAGTATGTCCCTATCTAGCTGGTTCTTAACAAACAAATCCACTAGTATCACAAGGTTCAATTACTCTTGATTGTCCTGAGTCATGTCGATCACTTAGTTTAGTCTCCATCTTTGGTCTTAACAAGATGCATCCTTCCTCATCAGACCACATCAATCCCATCCACCTTTTGATCCTGTGGCAAAGGGCATTTGAAATTGATTGCTTTCTTGTGATGCTTTTGGCATTTTTTTTTATCATTTGAGCTTCCTATCATACCCTGTCAAGGTTGCCATGATCCATCATATCATGGTAAACATAGGGGCATATATTGATCTTTTATTTTTTTTGTCTTCTTGGTTGTCCCACGTAATACCCATCAAGATCCTCGTGATCTTGTGTTACGTTGGGGAATCCTTTGTGTTTGTGGTTTTCCAACATTGGCCCTACCAAAGCCCCCATGACTTTGGGATGTTGGACTAACCTTTTGTTTGTTGTGTCAGTCCCATGCATGTGGTACAAAGTCATTTGGGTTCCTCATACCTTGGTGCATAGTATCTCATGCTATATCAAATTAAGTGCTCATTACATGGCAGCAGAACACATAAAAATTAACTTGCTTGATTTGGTTACTATCCATTCATCCTTCATCATTCTCCTCATCTCTCTATCTTAACCATTTTCATCCCTCCACTTTCTCCACCCTCATCATATCATAATCTATTCAATCTTCTTAGGATAATATAGATTGGTTATTCTAAGCATCTTTTCCTTCATCATTTTCATTTATTTCAACCATCTCACATCTCCATCCAATCCTAATCCATTACATCTAGTATGAATCATCTAATCACATCCTTGGTCATGTTCCCAGCCTTGCTACAAGCCTCGATCCAATCATCATCATCTTCATCATCATCGAGATGTATCCTTCCCTATCCTTTTGTTTTGTTTTGGGATGTATCCTTCCCTCATCAACAACACCCTCATCATCATTGGGATGTATCATTCCCTATCCTTTTGTGTTGTTTTGGGATGTATCCTTCCCTCATCAACAACACTCTCATCATCATCATCATCATTGAGATGTATCCTTACCTATCATCTTGTGTTGTATTGGGATATATTATTCCCTCCTCAACAACAATCCATCCATCATCAACCCATTTTGGCTTGTGGCTTGACTGGGGAAACATCACATTTGTCCTTACATCCATTTGTGCTTCCTTTCTTCTCATCTTCTCTTCCCAATCTCCTATCGCTTATCATCTTCTTCTATCCATCACTTTGCATCATCTTCCCCATCTACCCTTTCATCATCTCATCCATTTCGAGAGCACACCCATGTTCTCTTGAACCTGAATGTCCTCTCGAGGGGGCATCCTTAATCCCTAATCTTCATCTTCACTCCTATCATCTTTCTTCCTAGTCACTTCTTTGAATGATTGAGGCATCTCTCACAATCTAACCATCTTCTTCTTGGTGCCACCTTTTAATCTTCTTTGAAATGATGCTACTTCATAACACCATCTCAAAGAGGGGAAAAATGTACACACCTAAATTTGGCCACTTACATTTGGTCAAATTTATCCTTTTCATCTAAATATCCTCTTATTTGCATTAATTAAGTAATATTACTATTATTTAATTAATACCCCTAAAGCCCTCTAAATCCCCAAGGTATGTAGTTAAATAATTAAATACCTTACCCTTTATTCCTTTCCTCCAAGGAGTTAAATAAAATTTTCATTTATTTAATTCTCTTTATCTCTCATTCCCCATAATCTGCACCTAATCCTAATCCACCTAATCCCATGATTAGGATGTGTCACATCCTCCAACTTTTGCAAGTCGGCTCTTAATCCTCATTAGCCACCTAACTTTCCTCTAATCATTGATTAGTTATCCAAATCAACCTCTTAGTCAACTCTTCCCATTACCCAAGAAATTTTTAATTCCTTTTTGTCTTCCCAAGGTCCTTTTGAGGAATTTTTAATTCCTCTCTCATCTCCGAAGGAATATTAAATTCATTTTCCCTTTCCCAAGGAATATTAAATTCCTTTTATCCTTTCCATGCACATTAAAAATGAATTTTTAATTCCTTTAGTCAACTCTTTGATCTCAACCCTTGATCTTCCTCCCCCTTTCAATCTCCACCATCCATTCCACCTCCCTTGGTTAAATGGCTAACAATTAGCCATTTTTTTTGCTCTCTCAACCACATTCTCAAGCAGAACCCTAACCATTCTAAAGCATTCATCATCTCAATCTATCAAGCTCACACCACCATCTTCCATCCATAGCCAAATCCACCATCCTTGCATTCAAATCAAACAAAATCAAGCTGTTATGTTGTCAAAATCATTCTAGAAGCACACATATCAAACGAATCAACTAGGCCAACCAACCAATCAACTTGGACAAGGTAAAACACTCTTTGTTTTGTTTTTTTTCAAATTCAACTAGGCTAATCATTGAGGTGTTGTTTGTGTATTTCCTTGCTTGTATTTCGTTTCGTTTTTCATTCTATACTAGGAGATTTCACCTACACACACAAATAACACAAGATCAAATGATGAGACCCTAGTATAGTAGACACCTAGCAAAATTAGGTAGCTTGGGCCCCACAAGTATGGACCAAATTATTTGAAACCTATTACACCATTACATAGTAGTGGACTAGAGATTCCATCTAGCATTAAATTTTAGAACTATGCATAGGTGAGGAGATATCCAAGAATATCGCTTAAAGGGCTTGTAATTGTAATGTCTTGGGTCAAGATAATAATGCAAATCTAATTCTTAACCTTCCTCAAACACATTATTTAAATAATAACACTATCATCCCTAAAATTGACTCACATCTTGGATAACTTTGATTAAAAATTTAAAACTACTATTTATGTATGGGTATGTGCATGATCATGATGGGCCAAAAAGTGGCGATATGAAAAAAGTAGCATTTTGCATTCACCAAAAAAAGAAAAAATCTCAAGTTGACTTTTTTTTGGGTTGGGTGTCAATACATTGCTCCAAAGCAATGCCCAAGCCTAAGTGACACAAATCAGATATTCGATTTGGATCTGGCAATATATACCCATGACAACCATTTTGAAGTCATTTTAAAATTTTTAAAACCTTTGCATCCAGTGACAACAACGTGAGGGTGTATCCAATATCGAATTTGAGCTGATATCCGATTTATAAGGTAAGTTTTTAGTTTTTTTTTTTAATCAATTTTTGTATTAGTTTTGTATAATTTTAACTAGTTTTTTATGGATTTTTATTAAAAACTAGGGTTTTTTTTTATGGATTTTTATTAAAAACGAGTTTTTTACAATAATTTTATTTATATTGTGTAATTTCAATTAGATTAATTAGTTTTGAACTTCAATAAGGTATTATAGCTAAGAATCAAAACCCACAAATTCCAAACTCTCCACCACCTCTACGCCCATCAATTGAAGAGTTAATTGGTGAAAAATTGGAGCAATTGAGGGGCATTTGTGATGTTTATAAGACAATCCCTTGATTATCCTCGATGAAAAACACATTGAAAGAAATAATTAAAAATATAGAAACCCTCTCCACCCAACATAATGCTATTCTTTCGTGGCAAGAAACCATGAGTGAATATTACTCTTGTGGATTGTCATATGAAGATGTGAAAAATCTCAAAATAACAA
>VDFB02271358.1:894647732-894719793 GCA_007258455.2 Sequoia sempervirens
GATCAAATGATGAGACCCTAGTATAGGAGACCAAACTATGGACCAAACTATTTGAAACCTATTACACCATTACATAGTAGTGGACTAGAGATTCCACCTAGCATTAAATTTTGGAACTATGTGTAGGTGAGGAGATATCCAAGAATATCCCTTAAAGGGCTTGTAATTGTAATGTCTTGTGTCAAGATAATAATGCAAGTCTAATTCTTAACCTTCCTCAAACACTTATTATTTAAATAATAACACTATCAACCCTAACATTCACTCACATCTTGGATAACTTAGATTAAAAATTTAAAACTACTATTTATGTATTAGCAATTTGATCATTACATTTCAAATAACAAATGGAAAAGTAACTCTCAATCTTCTTATTATAATGAAAAAAATAATATATGTAAATACCAATCTTTATTTTATTCAATAATGACTATATTACATATAAATTATTCTACAATATCATTACCTACAACAACAACTCATACCAAAAGCAATACCAAATTAGAAGAATACAATGCAATTGAAGCCTACATCCAATAAAGCTCAACGACAAACTTTTTGTATGAGATTTTCCTCCAAATCACTAGGGTTTTCATCTTAGGATTTCCATGCTCAAATATAAGTGCTAAAATAGATTCTAAAAGGAATTGATTTACCATAGATGATGATCTCTAAAACATTTTGTCTTTTATATCCTCCACAAATAAACAAGCTAGCTACTATGCATACCCTCAACTTTGAATTTAAATACTAATCATGAAAGTGAAAGATTCCATAAATAATGACACCAAAAAATTAAAATATTGGAAATAATACAACACATGTTGGGAAGTTAGGAGGGAAATGTAAACATAGATACAAATATCAAGGATCAAGGTTTGACCATAACACAAGATTCAATGATGGGATGAAGTGTTGGGGGTCAAGCAACAAGGATGGAGAAGTTATATATATATATATATATATATATATATATATATAATGGTGAGATGGGTGGTAGATGGAAGGTATGCAATGATGGAGAAGTTTAAAACTTTGATAGAAAGAAGGGAAAAGTGGAGTTGGAATAAAAAAAATAGTTTAGAATGGAAAAAACATAGTAGATGGAAATAGAGAGCGCACCAAAATTGTGTTAGGGATATTACATCATTAGTTATATTTTTGAACCTAGTCATGAATCCAATGTGATTGGTTTGTTAGTATTAGGGTACAATAAAATTAGTTGTTTGACGGACCTATTTACTTGTTATCATGTAATGATCTATGTAAGGGAGTTTTAATATGAGGTTTCCTATAATATAGGAGATAAAAATACTATAAGCATGTAATATCATATTGAATGAAATAAGAGATAATATAATGGAATCTATTATCCCATGTATAAAATTTTGTATGCTTTAATAACATCGCCCCTTGAATTTCTATCATAGTATCAGAGTGAAAAGATCATAGGAAAGTTGAGGTTGTCTAAGGAGATCTTGGATTTTCCAACAATTATAGAGGAATACAGAGATCACATGTTAATATCTATAAAGGAGCCAACAAATAAAATGTCTAGAAGTCCATCATGCCTTTTTTCTAGTATAGATGCCTATTTGTAGGAATTTGCATCAACCAAGGAAGAGATTTGCAAAATATAGTTGTCTTTAAAGGAAAAATGAAGCCACCACATTGGATGTTGCTAGACTATTTTGAGTAGATCAAAGTATTCAAAGATGTCACAACTCATCTCTTGTGTTTCTTGTGCTTATGAACAAGTTGGATGATAAAAAAAGTTGTGGAATTCTAAAGATAAGATGCCTATTGGGGTCCTTTGCAACAAAGATCTACAAGTACTGTTAATGTAGACCTCTTCTTCTAGTTGTCCATTTAGAAATGTTGACTTAACATCCATCTGATATACATTGAAATTCTTGAATGTTGATAGTGCTAAAAACATCCCGATTGCCTCTAGTTTGGGCACCGGAGCAAATGTCTTCAAAATTTATGCCTTCAACTTGTGCATATCCTTTACATACAAGTCTTGCCTTGTTTTGGATCACTTCTCCTTCTTCATTTAGCTTGTTTCTAAAAATCCACTCACTGATACATTTTGATCAATTTTTCGACGATGGCCCGTCGGAATTTCGATGGTTGTTTGTCGCTGTTATAGCGTCAGAATTTTGACGACATTTGAAATGTCGAAATTCCGGCCCGACATCCAGTCGTCAAAAAATTGATCAAAATGTATCAGTGACTTTGTTCTAATTACATTATTGCCTTTAGGTCTTGGGACAAGTTCCCAAGTTTCACTCTTCACGATATGATCTAGTTCTTCCTTAATAGCACCTATCCTACCTTTCTCCTTTCTTGCCTCTTATGTAACTTAAAGGTTCTTTTTTTGAAAGTAAAGAAAAGTGTACTTGCTCATTTTCTCTCTCAAGTCTCTTTCAGGTTTGAACCCCACTGTCTTTATCTCCTATGATTTGATCTTCAAAGTGTTTTCTCTTAACATTCGTTGCTGGAGTCTTTGTAACAACTTCTTCTGGATCTTCAATACTACTGAGCTAGTTCTTCATCATCTTATTGTTCTAAAATACCAGTAGACTGAATAGTTTCATCAACTCTCAAATTTGCACTTTCAACTATCTTCTTCGACCTTTTGTTTTAACATATATAAGCATTACTTCTTAAGGAATAACTAAGAAAAATACCTTCGTCTAACCTTGAATCAAACTTACCCAAATTCTCTCCATCTCTCTTGATGTAGCACTTGGTTCCAAATATCTTGAGGTGTCTTACTGATGTAGGTGGACTTTCCATAACTCATATGGTTTCTTCTCTGTCTTATGCCTAATCTGAAATCTGTTCAGAATGTACATAATAGTCTATGTAGCTTCTCTCCAATACATGTCTGGTAGATTTTCTTGACATAACATAGTTCTTTTCATCTCCTGTATAGTCTGATTCTTTCTTTCTGCAACTCCATTTTGTTGAGGAGTTCTAGGAGTAGAAAATTACCTCCAGATTCCATGCTCTTCATAGAATTTGTCATACTCTTCAAAAGTGAACTCTCCACCTCTATCAGATCTTGAAACCTTGATTGTTCTTTTGGTTTCATTCTCCACCATTGCCTTGAATTTTTTAAACTTCTCAAAATCTTCTGACTTCTCTTTTAGATATGTAATCCAAGTCATCCTAGTGTAATCATCAATAAGCATCATAGAGTACCTGCCACCTTGTAGAATTTTAGTTCTCACAGGTCTACATAGATATGTATGAACCAGATCTAATGGATTTGATGTAGAATACTCCTTTGTCAGATACTTGCTTCTTGTCTGCTTCCCTTCATGACATGGTTTGCAATTGGTTGATTGAGAATTCTTGATTGTTGGCATATCCCAGACTAGTCCTTTTGAAATAACCTTTACAATATCATCAAAATTTATATATACCAACCTTTTGTGCCAAAGCCAGCTTTCATCTTTCTAAGTAGTGAGACAACTCTATCCATTCAACTCACTTAGGTGATAAATCACTGTCTATCTTGCTTCCTTCTACAATTAATTCATCGATACTAATTTCCTAGATTTTGCAACCTTCGGCACTAAAAGATAGCTTATAGCCCTTTATTGAACCCACAAAATACTAAGAGGGGGGGTGAATCAGTATTCCATTAAACCATTTTAAGACTAGCCATCCAATTACCAAAATGTATTTAACTACAACGATGAATGAAAGCATGAAACATCCACAAAATCATATGACACAAGAACACCAAGATTTTTACGTGGAAAACCCAAAATGGGAAAAACCACGGTGAGGCTTAGCTCACAATATATTATATCTGAATATAGTACATTACATAAATGCTCACTGTAGGTGGACTCACTTTCCATAGAAAATAGGATAGAAGAAGAAAGGGCTGGCTCACAACCTTTTGAACTATTACAAACACATCTACAATATGTTGGGATACAGTTCCAATGAATTACAAACACATTATTTTCACTGATTTGGATCAATGCTCTGCTTTGCTCTGCATTCACACACTTTACAATACAATTCGCACAACTCTGATCAAGTTCGCATCATGTATGTCACTTTTCACACATTACTTGCACCATGCTCATCCTCTTCTCTTCAAAACACTGAAATCAATTCATTATTTATATCCACATCAAGTGTAACTTCAATTAGGTTGGCCTAATTAGAAGTAACACACAAAATTGAACTTGTCGTCCTTAAAACATTTCATCCACATTTCACGCCTTAATCAAAAAATTAATTCACCTTAAGATAGGTCAGGATAGACCTATAAAAGATCTTACATAGGATAGCAACACTTATTTATCCTTCACTTAACATGAAAACGTGTTTGGTCAGCCTTAAATAAGACCTAAACACAAGACTTCCATCTATTTTACACATTTTTTCAAGCATGTGACTCAACACTTGATCTTACTTCAAATTCCCACTCAACCAACATCAAAAAGCTTATCTTCAACATCACAGAACAAAATAATTTTCCACGAAGGAATGCAAAATCTACCACACTGATACCGTGTACAAAAAATAACTGCAATATATAGGACTAAGCTTTGTCAACCATATCTTCTTGAATACTTCACCAAACCACATGAAATCTTGGATTTAGATACATTTGATGATCATAAAGACACTATTAGAATCACAATGTGACATCTCAATTTGCGGTGGAGTGCAGACCAAAAAAACCTAATGCACTAAACCACTGTACTAGAAAATTTGACACTTAGACATTCCCTTTGTAGCTGTGATTT
The DNA here is from genome assembly GCA_007258455.2 of Sequoia sempervirens. Taxonomy (NCBI): domain Eukaryota; kingdom Viridiplantae; phylum Streptophyta; class Pinopsida; order Cupressales; family Cupressaceae; genus Sequoia; species Sequoia sempervirens. Next base: position 894,652,514 of record VDFB02271358.1, read on the forward strand.
CCATAACAACTTATCTTGTACAAAAGTATTGAAAAATGCTTCCAAGTCATGCTGGAATAATCCACAACAATGTTGACATCAATGACAATGCTATCATACAAAATGTACATACCATCTTCATACCATGCTCATGTTTCCTGATGACATCATCAATGAAAAACTTTAGCATCACTTCGAACACCCTTGTCACACATCTGAATAACACTTAACAAATTGTTCTTTAAACCTTCAACATACAAAACATCACATGTATTTTTTCTACCACCATCAATACTCAAAGTACCCTTACCTCAAATTCTGACAATTGAATTATTTCCAAGGGTAATAGAACCACCTTCAAATTTCTTGAAATTCATGAACTTACTTTTATTTCTTGTCATGTGGCTTGAGAAACCATTATCTATGTGTTACCTAATTTTTAGCTTTCAGCTGAAATCAAGTAACTTAGTGTTGTTCTTTTCATGTTATTTAAACATTTAAATGATAAACCATAAGACTACCAGTTTCAATATGCGTGGAGTGATTGTCAAATTAAGTAGATTACATTTTGTCATTTCAACTTTGCAATTACAAGTAGTGAGAAAGAGAATCATAGATATACAAATGTAATCTTTTATTGATAACCCTAAAGTGTACATGTCCCTCACAAGCCAAGGGACTAACTCTCTTATTCAATGAAAATATGAAGCAATTCATACATGAATAAGTAAAGTAAACAAACAATGTGCATATAAGAATGGAACCAGTCATTGGTTGAGAATGACTGGTTGCAAGTTGCCCTCTTGCTACTACCCCGAACCGCTTGTGTCCTTCCCCAGCTCCGTAGTGCTCCTAGATCTTGCATCTGAAAAGACAATGATGTTAGAGCAAGACTCTCTAAGCAATGAAAGATTCAATCCTTACATACACACCTACCTATACATGTATAAACTGATCCATAAGTGCATTAAATAAGATTGCAAACCTTGGATGTCCTGGAAAACAAAGAAGTCATCAAACACATCCAACATATGCATTTATTTTCCAACTGTTTGCTTCATGTACAGATTTATGATAAGTCTAGTTACTGTTCTGATTTGGATCAAATACAACATGTGGGGTAAATGTGGCTCCCATGAGGGTAGAGCTCAACATGCTTTGAAAGAAAAAGGAAATTGAGCAACTTGATCAAGTATTTATTTGTTATCAATGCATTAAATCAATATGGAATCACACCAGTTGATCAACTTTCATTATCAGATTCAAAAGATGTATCAATTTCAATTATGCATCTCTTAAATAAGGAAGGAGCAATCCAAAGTGTTGTCAAGTGCCTCTCACCTTGACCCTATTGGATAGCTACACATCACATAGGACGGTGAGCTTTCAGGTCACCGACATAGGGGACATGTGTCTGCCCACTAGGATCAAAGTGGGAGACAATTATGTATCACACATGAGCAAGAAGGAAACAAATGTGGTGGAATCAGATAGCAGATTCAGGTGGGACAACAAAATGTATTCTCATGTCATGGAAGGACAACAATAATGAATGTATACTATAGTACCATTAAAGGCTCCAAAGTCATAATACAATACCCTTACAATGCATACTGGGTTTCAAAATGATCAATGCACATGCCTCATGATAATGTACCGGTCACAATGGCCTTTAAGGCATGAAAAGTAGATTCATGTACTACAACAATCAACAGTGAATGCAAGGTGTAGTCATTACATAAAGAAAATACTTATGGCATTGCTATTAAAAAGATGCTATTGTGATAGTGTTTCTACATGTAATACAAGGAATAAGCTTGATCATTAGAAGGCATGAAGTATAGTCCATTCACAACAAGTTTAGAGCATAAGTAAGGAGCAGTCCCAGATTCAATCAAAACAGTAGCAACCATTACTTCTAATGGGGCAGTCATGTGCATTGACAAACATAGATGTGCTTCAAGGTAAGTCACCAATTAATGAGTAGTTTAGTCAATTCAATGCCTAAACAATGGGATGCAACAACAAAGAAAGTATGCAACTGAGGCAATAGTTGTGGAGCAACAACATCATGTAGGACAAAGAGTATTAAGACTTCATAGTGCTCCTATAGTAATGGAACATGGGTGATAGGCCTAGGGACTTTCAATGAACAGTAATGGTGGGTTCCAATTGTACACTTACCTGATGAAAGTCACCATTCTGATGCAAGAAGAGGAAACATATACTTTGATTTCGAAGACTCTTTGACCTTCTTAGTGATAGAAAGAAATTGTGCATTTGAAGGAGATGTTGACAACGAGTCAGTATTGCTAGTTTGTATTGGATATATAGTCTATGCATCATAACCTTGTATGAAGGTTGGAGCAGTAGTTTTGAATCCATAAGCACATGGGATCAACATATGCATTAGTAATCATGCTTTCAACAATAAAGTGATAGATGAGAAAATATAAATCAAAGACAGTGCTATTGAAGTATCATTAAAGGACAACAACAAGTAAAGTATGCTACAGGGAAGCAACGGGACAGTCAAGCATGAGTGACTTATGAGGTAATCCTTTATATGTATCATGGTGCCAAAGTTGCATATAATAATGATTTGTCAAGTATTGAAGCTAATGCATAGGTTACCATGAGTGTTATGAACAGAAAGAACACAACATCATTAAAGGAGGAGTATGGTATTCTCAAAGGAGTGCAATACAGAAGCCATTCACAGTGATAAGCCCACTTTGGGGTCATGTCTTTTAAAGACATTCTACAAAAATGAAATACATTGTAAAAACAATTTAGATGCTCATTGAAAAAAGCTTGTTTTGCTACAGTTTGAAGTTTTATAAACTTGTTTGTTGATAAGGATGCAAACAAAATTCTAGTATAAACATCGACTCAAGTTTTAGTGCAACAAAATGGACCATCTCATGTAGTTGTTTACTCAAAGCAGATACGGTGCAATTTTTCATGGAGACTCATTTTTTGACAAAATCTGAAGTCGTTTTCAAATTGAAAACATACCCATTTGGGTTCATCATAAAATCTGAGAAAGAAATGACAATAGGGTAAAACATTCTACATTCCGTAAAGAAATGAAAAGCCATTTCATGCGTTTTTGACAGGCTGTGGTGAAAATTGGCCTTTTCCTGCAAATATGAAAAACCCACTTGGGGTTTTCAAAAAATGGAGCCACATTTGTTATATTCTACAAGAAAATGAAAAAAACTTGCAAAAGTCATCTGTATTTTGCAACAAATCTGAGCTCTGTAAGAAAATCCAGTAACCCACTTGGGTTCTTTACTAATAGTTGCAGATTCAGCAACAAATGCATGCTACAGGAAACCCAAACAAGGGTTTTTCTCAAGACAAGAAAATGAAGCAGAAAAAATCATGAATGAAGAAAACCTAGTTTGCAAAATGGAGGTCGAACCCACAATTGGTTCTTTCTTTTCTACATTCCAGAAACCCATCTGGGTTGTTAAATATTTGTGAAATATGAGGAAACCAAAAGAATACATGAGGGTTTTGAGAAATGAACATAAATACACTTTGTTCTTGTTCATGGCCGTGACCAGTGATGCATTTTTTCATAAAAAAAACACAAACAATGATGAAGGTGTCATTGTTAACAAATGCAAAGAAAAGAAAATGAGCATTTGTTGTTGTCTCAGAAAAATGAAGAGCTCGAATGGTTTTCTGTTGCTCAAAAACAACAATGGAGTGGTCGACTGAACTTACTCGGAGTTTTTCTCATACAATCTCTGCAATTTGCAAGCTTTTTGTTGCTTAAAAGCTTCATAGAAGCTTCTCATGATGACAAAAGAGCAACAAGAGAGCTCTTGAGAGCAACAACAAAAAATAAGAAAATGAAGCAGAGTTCATCAAAATGCTACAGGCCACGGCCTCTAAGTTATAGAAACGACCTTCAAAAGTGTGATGAAACACAGTTTGACACAAATAGATACATTTACCTATGATTTCATTCAAGAAGTGTCAATAATCGACAGAAAACTAGTGTGATCTCCATTTTCCCGTGTTTTTCCAAACCCCACGGCGGCAGAGCATCATTTTCGAGATTCTTCCAAGTGACCAAATGATGGTGTTTTTCCATTATTCAGGTATTATTATTAGGGTTTGACTTCCTTTGGATTTCGATGGGATTTTTATCCCTTGTTTTTAAAATCAAACACATGGTTAATGATGGGGCCGAAACATATGGTGTTCTCCCTTAGGCATTTTATGCCTTGAGACTTTTTCCATTTTCCAAACTTTGCTAAGTCATCATTTTGCATCATATGTTATCACTTAGGCATTTTATGCCTTAGGGATTTCTTCCCTTATTTCAACTTATTGCTAAGTGTTTTCAAACATACAATGCATGGAGTGTGCAATGCAATATGGAGTATGGCATGTGACCTATGTGTAATGCCTTTTTTTTTCCCAGTATCATGTGACTTGGAAGATGCTTTTCAAGGGACTTGGAGGTTGGCCATATTGGCCAAGTGTTGTTGAAGACTATAATGCCTTTGCAAAACAATGTGTATAACATGTGTGAGTAAAATGCATAATATGGTGAGTTGGTGGTCAATGCCTTGGAAACTTTTGAGGGTTTTAAGATATGATATTATATGTTGCAATTATTTTCAATTTTTGAAATGTCATATAAGTGATTTGAAAGTCACTTTTAGTTGCTTGAAATGCAAGTGTAATGCATTTTAATGGTGGGGCCCTTTGATTTGTGCTTAATTGTAAAGTGATTTGTTAAAGTGATGTTTTATGAAGATTCACTTAACAAGATCACTATCTTTAATGTTTTAAAAGCCACGTGTTTTAAAAAAAAACACACATATTGCATGATGGAGGATGTGGTCAAGTCTTGTAAGAGGACCAATGATGACTTGCAGAAGTGTGAGATGTGTGAGATGCTGTTTTGACTGATTTTGGTGAAGGGTAGGCCAGCTGGAGGCATTTTTGTCACATTTTTGGGGTGATTATTGACTTGGCCTATTTTTTCTTCATATGGAGGACATTTTGGAGAGTTATGGAAGGTTCTTTTGGGGCTTTTTCTATTTTCTCCAACTAGAATCTTTTAGAAACACTGGTGTGAGGGGTTTTTGATGGTTTTGGCTTAAGTATGTTGATTTTGATCATTTTGGGGGAGTTCTTTTCTTTCTTCCTGTAGGCATTGTGGCTTTTGGAGCCTTTTCTAGACAAAGGACAACATTGTAACTCATATTGGCAGACTTATGCAGTAGTGTAACACCTTCTTGATGAATAAGTTAATATATTTTACCTTCTCATTATGCTATTTATTGTGAAAACCTTATAAATGGTTGATGGAATCTTATGGCATAATTGTTTTCCCTTTGATTTTGTCTTGTTTTTCTTTTCCTTTATGCAGTTAGTATGAATTTGTAGGTCATAACATGTGTTGAGTTAGTTTAGGATAAAGTCTAAGTTGTGAGGATGCAATTTTCTTCCTTCTAGATGTTGTCCATGACATTTTTAGCCTGGTTATGAAACAATGACGCAAAGGAATATGGAGTTTTGAGTTGTGTAAATGACTGTTAAGTTATTGACCATTCTTGTGTGTAGAAGCAACTGTATGGGTCTAAGAAATATCATTAGGTGCATCACCATAGGGGTTAGTTTTTCTTTTCATGCTTCTTTTTCCCCTTTTCCCAACAAGGAATAGTTTAGGTGACACCATCAAAAGGGGAAGCTGACCCATAATCCAGAGGTTTGCTTTCAAATAGGTTACCCACAACCTGCAAGCAGTCCCATGTTAGTCCAAATCTGCTAAGTTCACTCAAGCCTTAGCAAACAGGGTGCAAATTTGGGGAGCTAACACTATGATCCACAGGTTCTTCTACTGTACCTACTGATTTACCTTCTCAAGCTCTTTTCTTACTGTCACAATTTCTACTTCTAACTTCTCACAGTCTTTCTCTCTTGATAGTAACTTCTTTGTCAGAACTTCTTTAATTCTTTTTGCTTCTTCTGCCTGGGTCTTTAAATGAACAATCATCTTTTTTGCTTTCTTCAAATCCAAATACCTTTTCTTTAGCCTTCACTTCTTCTATGATTCTATTTTTTATCCTTTTGATTTCCTTTCTAGGACACATCAATTCTTCTACAAGATCAACTTCATCTTCATTGTTTCTAGAATCCATATCTGCATCTCGATCAATAGATTCAAAAGCCATGAACACAACCTTTTCTTTTTCATCTTCGAAACCATCTTCATCTTCTTCATCAGTGAAATAATTTTCTTCCTCATTAGTGTAGAAACACATGTTTTTTCTGACTTTTGAACTTTTTCTAAAGTGTTTTCTTTCCATTCTTTTACTCAAAATTGTTTGTATTCTTATGGGGACACTTAGCCATAAAATTTCCTACTTCACCACAATTAAAACACTTGAAAGGTAATTTTCCTTTATACTTACCATAACCTCTTTGTGTCTTCTTGACAAAATTTTCTTCTTTCAGATTTGATCCAATATCAAAATCTTGATCAACTTGCTTCTTAGATACTCTTAATGCAATCTCTTTCCTTATAGACTCTTCACTTTCAAATCTCATCTCAAAAGCAGTTAGAATTCCATGTAGTTTAGTCATTTTCAAAGCATTCAAATCCTTAGCTTCTTCAATAGTAGAGACTTTAGGATTACATCTTCTAGGGAGAGATCTAAGTACATTTTTAACAACCTTTTCTTTCAATTCTTCTCCAAGACCTTGAATAAAGTTGACAACATCATCAACCTGGAGCAAGAATGTAGCAATATTCTCATTTTCTTTCATCTTCAAGCTTTCAAAATGAGAGATTTTATGTGTTTGCAACTTCAAATGCCTCCTTGCATTTTTCATCACCTTTATAGATAGTCTCTAGTTTATCCCATATTTCCTTTGTTGTTTTGCACTGCATCACTTTCACAAATTCAAAATTAGTCAATCCACATAAAATAACATTTTTATCCTTAGAATTAACTTCACAAGCCTTCTTTTCAACCTAATCTCTAGGAGGGTTTTCAAGGATCTCATATCCCTCTACTATTGACATCCAAATGTCCATTCCAAGAGCCATTTAGCAGGATTCCATCCTAACCTTCCAAAATGAAAAATTGGATCCATCAAAGAGTGGTGCTTTGTTTGCATAGAATTCTTCCAAAGCAACTGAGCATGCCATCCCGGATCTAGCATAAGTTGTTAGACTTATTCAAAGGATCCTTGCTCTGATACAAATTGAAGGGCACCCAACCTACTGAGAGGCAGAGCCACTAACCTCTAGTCTTCCAACACATTACGATTCTCATTGCGGAAAATTCATGGGTCTTGTTCTCACAAATATGTTAGCCACACACTTCAAAGTTGAGAATTTAAGCATTTTGCACTGCCCTCTATCACGAGGCCGTTTGTGATTGTTTAGACCCAGGTGCCACAAATTAGATGTCTATTTCTTGTCTTACTTTGCTGTCATATTCGAGAAGCTTCCACAAATATTCCAAGAACCTAAATCTTCAACCTGCTTTGTCTTTGTATTTCCCCCGTTGGGAGTACTCATTTCTAAAATGTCTTCCCTATGTATAAACTTCCTTTTTTTTACATTTCATCTTTAATGGCGTCAAGAAAGCTTCTTAATGTTTTGCTAAGAAGGCCCAAATGCAACCAACTCCATAATTGTGACTCAAACAAGTGTGGATGAATGAATGCATCATATTATTGTGAGTTTTACTAATACACAAATTAATTTTCAAATATAATAGATATTAACTCATTATTAATAATATTTATTATTATTTTTATTTTAATATATTTTGTAATGATAGTTAAGAAATTTTTGTTATTTTATTGAGATTATCAAATAATTGAAAATTAAATGAATAATAAGTAGACAAAAAAATGAAGAGTGCTAAACATTAAATTAAATAAAAATTTAATAAATGTTTATATAAAAAGTACGTGGTATGACATCACACCTTGCAAGTTAGTGTTGAAACTAAAAGGTAACAATAACAAGAAGCGATCACATTATCAAGTTACTAGGGTTACATGAACAAGAGAAGGAGGGGGTGATCCCATAATAGTGGTTTACAATTTTTGGCCAAACGGACACTCAATTAATATTTTAATGAATCTTCACATTTGGGCACCTATAGCAGCTAAACGTGAGGAATTTGAAGATGGTGCAAACTAGAGTCTCATCAAATTTTGTCTGAGATTCTAAAAATATTTTTTCAAAATTTTTGAATCAAATTACACTTCTTTTTCCATCTCCCACGAATTTTTTTTTCTTCAGAAAACAACATTTTTAAAAGTGAGCATATATAACATATAACTTTTTCCATGAAGGATAAAATTTAATTCTTTCAAATTTAGATTTGTAACTCTTATATCTAGTGTTTCCATTGGTTAGATAGTTTTGATAGTTTTTTATTGAATCAAAGTTTCAAAGTCAAAGCGAATTACAATTCGGACATAACTTATGGTATATAGCGTGAACTTTTTGGCATGTCAATAAAAGATTTTTATTTTATTTTTTTTTGGATCAGGACTTCAATATCTGGTGCCTCATATTTTCAATTTTTTTTGATAATCTTCTATTTTCCACATGTGAAGAAAAAAGAAATTCATTTTAGATGAAAAACCTATGTTTAATAAAACTTAAAAAACAAATACATAACAAAACCAAAACATATTAAAATTATATTCATTGGATAGCTTGTTATGAGGAATACCATAATCATTTCAAATAAATTTTAAATGAATTCATTTGATCCCCCAAAGGCTAAATCAAAAGTTATTTTTTATCAGCATTTTGATAGGTGTAAAGGAGACGCATTTATAGGTATGGTTTAAAACTAGCGAGGTTCTATCCAAGGGGGTTTGATCTAAGGTGATTTGATGAAACCCTCTTCAATTGGAATCCTTAAAATGGAACTTTTTAAGGCTTAAATCATTATATTTTCTAAAAATATGTGATTTCAACTAAAATTCGTTCCTCTTAGGAATTGTAAACCACTATTATGACAGCACCCAGGGGGACCTTTATTAGGAGTAGGCCCCAAACATCTAGGAGATCTTGCCCATTAATAATGGGACACAACCCCTAATGATATCATCATTAGCTTTTTCTTCTTACTGATTAGGATCTACGTGAACATGAAAGACACCTCAGTCTATGCAAGGGAACTTTCTTCTATTATGCCAACTAAAATGTCAAAAATATTGTTGGGAGGTAAAAAACCAACCATAGTGTTAGTGGCAATGAGAACCTTGCAAACAATGAGATCAAACCTAGAGTGTAGCTATAGCCAATTGATGATGCTCATATGAAAGGAAACCATCTCAATTGATAGGAGTAGGTGACACACAAGAAATAATACAAGGGGTGTTGACCAAGTGCTCTATGCATTTTTACAAGTTTATAAAATTCCAAATGCACTTTATTAATGTATACTTGTATGTGTAATGTGACATTAAAACATATAATTGCTTTACTGTAAACACACAAAGAAAATTCCATAGTAGACCTAAAAATAAACTATAATTTTTATCTTTCTATGTTTTAAAGAGAATCTCCACTTTGAAAGCATGCCAAATCTAGGTTTATCTTACAAGCATCTTGGTCCAATTGTATAAAAGGATCATATGCTTAAAGAATGGTTTTAGCTAAAAATACATAAAAAAATCACAAATCCAACTTTAAACAACTTGGGCCCACAAGAAAACTTAGAAAAAATGTTTAAGATTTTCTAAATGTCAACAAAGAGGGAAAAAGGAATAAAAATGCCCAAAAAAATTGTAGACACTTAAATTTGGCCACTTATGTTTGGTCAAATTTATCCTTTTCATTTAAATATCCTCTTATTTGCATTAATTTAAGTAATATTAATATTATCTAATTAATACCCCTAAAGCCCTCTAAATCCCCAAGGTATTTAGTTAAATAATTAAATACCTTAAAATTTATTCCTTTCCTCCAAGGAATTAAATAAATAATCCATTTATTTAATTCCCTTTATCTCTCATCCCCCATAATCTACACCTAATCCTAATCCACCTCTTAATCCCATCATTAGGGATGTGCACATTGCTAATCCATGATTAGGATGTGTCACATCCTCCAACTTTTGCAAGTCGGCTCTTAATCCTCATTAGCCACCTAACTTCCCTCTAATCATTGATTAGCTATCCCAATCAACCCCTTAGTCAACTCTTCCCATTCCACAAAGAATGTTTAATTCCTTTTTGTTTTCCCAAGGTCCTTTTGAGGAATTTTTAATTCCTCTCTCATCTCCCAAAGAATATTAAATTCCTTTTCCCTTTCCCAAGGAATATTAAATTCCTTTTATCCTTTCCATGCACATTAAAAATGAATTTTTAATTCCTTTAGTCAATTCTTTGATCTCAACCCTTGATCTTCCTCCCCCTTTCAATCTCCACCATCCATTCCATCTCCCTTGGTTAAATGACTAACACTTAGCCATTTTTTTTGCCCTCTCAACCACATTCTCAAGTAGAACCCTAACCATTCTCAAGCATTCATCATTTGAATCTCTCAATCTCACACCACCATCTTGCATCCATAGCCAAATCCACCATCCTTGCATCCAAATCAAACAAAATCAAGCCGTTATGCTACTAAAATCATTCTAGGAGCACATGTATCGAACAAATCAACCAGGCCAACCAACCAATCAACTTGGACAAGGTAATTCACTCTCTTTGTTTTGTTTTTGTTCAAGTTCAACTAGGCTAATCGTTGAGGTGTTGTTTGTGTATTTCTTTGCTTGCATTTCATTTTGTTTTGCATTCTAGACTAGGAGATTTCACCTACACACATTTTTGGCATGCCCGGTGGGACCCACGTCACGGGTCCAACATTTTACGTTTGTTGGTGTTTGAGTTTTGCAGGTTCAGGTTTACACACAGGGGCAAATCTGCCCTGATGGGAAAATTTGCACCACATAGGGGTGAATCTGCCCTGACGGGCGAATTTGCACCACACAGGGGAAAATTTGCACTAGAAAACAGGCAAACCTGCTATTTGAAGCAAATCTGCTTGGGTTACAGGGGCAAATTTGACTTTCAGGGCGAAGTTGTAGAAGCAAGAAAATTCACCCATGCTAACTCAACAAGCGAATTTTCCTTGACAAGAGAATTCGCCCATCCTCACAAAACAACCAAATTTTCTCTAAAAAATAGCCAAATTCGCTCTGAAGAACAACCAATTTCGCTTTGAAAAATAACCAAATTTTCTTTAAAGAACAACCAAATTCACTTGAAGAACAGCCAAATTCGCTCACTGAACAACCGAATTTTCTTTGAAGTGAATTCACCCATCCTCATAGAACAACCAAATTCGCTCACTAAACAACCAAATTTTCTCACTGAACAACCAAATTTTCTTTGAAGCAAATTCTCCCATCCTTACAGAATGACCAAATTTGCTCTGAAAAACAACCAAATTTTCTCTTGACAGGGGCAAATTTGCTCATCCAGAAAGACGAATTTGCCTCACACAGAGGCGAATCTAAGGTAAATCCGAGACCTTAATTTCCAGTTTTCATCATCATTTCGGTTCCATTTTTTAGGTACTAATCCACTAACTCGTCTGTTTGTGAGTGTGCTTGGTTTTTGCTAATGATTTGTGCAACTTGTTCTCACCTGTCCAAGACCAATGGTTGCAAATGACTAACGCATTTTCTGCAAAATGATCTGTCCAAATTTTTTTAGGTAGTATGTCTGTTGTTTTTCCATACTAGCTAGGAACACATAGCTTTAATTAGAGGGTCAATTAACTTGTTTTCCATTCTTGGGAGTGACTATTGATGTATCCAATCCCCTTGCACCATTTGGCGATCTTGGGTGATGAGAAATCGTAGTTTACTCTAGTCCAATTGAGTCTACCTAGGAGGTGCTAGTGCATCTAAGCTCTCCCCTTGTGCTACATACAAGTCTGGGGGCCAGCCAAAAATGTCTAGTATCTTCTTCCTTTAGTGGGACCTACTTGGGATTTCATTACCTGGGGGACAATTCCAACCACATGTTATCGACGTGGTATTTAAAGGGGGGAGAATGAAAGCTGTACCGTAATCCAGTCACGTTGTGTTTGGCGGAGTGTCGAAGCTAGGGTGATACCTAGATAAGACATGACGATTTGGTCCGAGTTTCCAGTACCTCTTTGGGGCTTCTTACTCACGCTTGTGACAGACTAGTGTTTATGGTTGTGCCCCACGTACTATGCATATATCAAGGACTCACGAGACAACCTTGTTCAACCTAGATAGAAACCCATGTTTTAGTCGCGGCTTGGTGTAGTGCAGGGGATGCACACCGTACCTCGAAGTTACTCAACGCATATTCCCTTGGGTTGAGATAGAAATCCTTGTGGTGGACTATGATAGTCCTCGAGTGAGAGTGTGAAGGTGAGTCCGTGGCATCTGTTGACGACCCTGTGCCACTAGAATGCTAGCTATCTTCCTTCACGAGAAAGGGTGATCTAGAGAACCCTCCGGTATAATAGAGTATTAACCTTGGGTTGTCTGCTCAAGGTGGTGGGCCTCCATCGAGTTTGCAAACCCTTATCACTAATTCTAGGATCGTGTTGCCTGGTGTGTCTTCTTTGTGTGATACCAATACTTTTCATTTTCAGTGGAGTCAGCCTAGCCTTCTATCTGCTGTTTGTTGTGCTTGTCGTCCTTTGCCATAGTCAGCCCCTGCCTTCAGAGGAAAATTTTCCCCTTACAGAGGCGAATTTGCACTATAGACAGACAAGTTTTCCCTGCAAAAGGTGATTCTACATCCAGTCCAGTCCAGGTCATCCGTTTAGGCAAATTTGTCTTTGTCAAAGGTGAATTTTCCTGTGGGTCACTATCTTAGGTGACCCCATTTTCACCCGTTCCCTGGAATAGTCGAGTTTGTCCATCCCTCAGGTGAGTATGCATCAATCCTCTATCAAATTCGCTTGTTTCCCTAGAATAGGAAAATTTGCATGGTGACTTAGCTCGTTTCCCAAGTGACTTAGCCTATTTCCCTAGGCGACTTAGCCTGTTTCCCCTGACAACTTAGCCTAGATCTTAGCGACTTAGCTTGTTTCCCCTGGCGACTTAGCCTGTCTTAGTGACAGCCTATTTCCCCTGGTGACTTAGCCTGTCTTAGCGACTTAGCCTATTTCCCTAGTGACTTAGCCTATTTCCCTTGGTGACTTAGCTTGTTTCCCTGGCAACTTAGCCTATTTCCCTAAGCGACTTAGCCTATCTTAGCGACTTAGCCTATTTCCTTAGCGACTTAGCCTATTTCCCCTGGCGACTTAGCCTATTACCCTAGCGACTTAGCCTATTTACCATGGTGACTTAGCTTGTTTCCCTATCAACTTAGCTTGTTTCCTTGGCAACTTAGCCTATTTCCCTAAGTGACTTAGCCTGTCTGACTTAGCTTGTCTTAGCGACTTATCCTGTCTTAGCGACTTAGCATGTTTCCCCTTGCGACTTAGCCTGTCTTAGCGACTTAGCCTATTTACCCTGGTGACTTAGCCTATTTCCCTAGCAACTTAGCTTGTTTCCCTAGAATAGGAAAATTTGCATCATGAATTTTCCTATTTCTTGTACCTCCCTAGACTTAGGTGAATTTGCTTGCCATGGATAAGCGAATCTTCTTTGCAAATTTTCCCGTTTCTTGTGTTAGCCCTAATTTGGGTGAATTTTCTCTCACTGGATAGGCGAAGTTGCTGAACACAAAGGTGAGGGTGCTCCTTGTAGAAAAGCGAAGTTGTGACCTAAAGGGGAAAATTTGTTACACATAGAGGTGAATCTGCTTTTCATGAAAATTCCAAAACGTGAATCCTTTTGGCCATTGAAAGCCTGTTGTTTTCCAAGTCCTTTGCTGCAATCAATTTTATTTTATCATCACCCGTTTTCCCATAATCGTCATTTTCGTCAGTCTTCCTTTTCCAAAAGTTAGCGTTTCATCAATCGAATCATATAGGTGCATCTTATAAAATTCTTAGATCTCATATCCATCATCGGTTCATTGATCCCAATCACCTAGACTTCATTTTAGGGGTTTTTATCCAAGTTGACTTAGGTGTCTGATCCTGATCAACATCAATCACACTTACTTAGGATTTCCATCTGTCCTAAGTCAGTAATCATTACGACCCAATCAATCTGCTTCCATCTTGAGGTAGATTCAGTGTCGTAATCATCCTTTTGCAATCCAATCCAATTGTCAATACCTTACGTCATCTAAGTCAAATCTCTAAACGGGGTTTAGAATCTGTTTGATCATCCTATCTGATCAATCATCCAATCCTAACTGATCAATCATTCTTATTGAATCTCATCACATCCTCCAATCCAATCCTAATATGAGCTTTAATCCAATCCCAATTTGAGCTTTAGTCCATTTGCATCCAAGATCTTTTGATATCAAAAAAAATCTTATGATCCCTTCTTCCATCTTCTAATCCATCCCATTTATCTTTTCATCATCTTTTCTTTCCTTTTAATCATCTATTCCCATATTTTTAATCCGTATCCATCCAATCCAGTGTCATGAATCATTAGCCTCCATCAATGCAACCAATAATAGTAGTAAAGGGAAATCTCAGTTACGTTGATGAGGATAACAAAAGTCTTGTTGATCAAAATGAGTATGATATAGACCCACTTGATGCTATCGTTACTAGCAAACTATCCCCAACTGTCAGCCAAAATCCAATCACTCCTCTGAGCTGTCCCATCACGCCTTCATCCACACCTACTAGCAATCCCTATGCTACCTTTGACAAGGGATATCCAGTATCTTCCCCATCCACATATTCACTATATCCTTCATCTCCATCTTTCTTTAATCCACCATCCATGTCCTCCTATCCTAATCCAACATCCACATCTTCCTATCCTTATCTACTATCCCAATACTCCTACTACAATCCTCCACCTACATCCTCTTGTTCTAATCCACCATCCACATCCGCCTATCCTAATCCAACATCCACATCTTCCTACCCTAATCCACCATCCCAATACTCCTACTACAATCCACCACCCACATCCTCTTGTCCTTATCCAATGTCCACATCCTCACATCCTAATCCAATATCCACATCTTATCTTAATCCAATATCCCAATATCCCAATCCTAATCCACCATTCCAATCTTCCCATCCTAATCCACCATCCTAATCTTCCCATCCTCATCTTTTATCCCAATACCCCTACTACAATCCACCACCCACATCCTCTTGTCCTAATCCACTGCCCATATCCTCTTATCCTAATCCATAATCCATGTCTTCCTATTCTAATCCACTATCCCAATATTCCTACCTTAATCCTCCATCTAATCTTGATCCCCCCACCAATCCTAATCTTCCACCTACTCTTAGTCATCCATCCAATCCCACTCCTCCATCTAATCCTAGTCCACCAATCCATAATCCTAGTCCTCCAACCATTCATAATCCTTCATCTACTCCCACCACACCATCTAATCCTACAATAAGAAAGTGCCTCATTCTAGATGTCATCCAAGGACTTACGACAAAGCATACATCCCCAACTCCACATCTTGATGTTGTGGATCCATGCCAACCCACTCCCCCATGTATGGTCACTGGTGATGAGACCCTTCTCCATCCCACAACTATCATTACTATTACACCCCTAGCACCACTCAAACCATTGAAACCATGAAACCCACCAAATCCATTGAATCCCCATCTTCTACTCCTAGATCCACCCAATCTATTGAAGACACCCAAATCCAATCCACTCCTCCCACTCCTAGTATCACCGAAATCCATTCCCATGAACTCCATGAATTCCCCATCCTTTCGTCTCCCCCATCCGAGGATCCCATTCAACACTCCTCTTCCACTGCACCATCCACACCCATGGAAACTTGCCAAGAGTTTGTTCCAAAGCATACTAATGCATCCCCTTATCCAAATGAAGATCCTTCCATCCTATCTACCCCAATTCAAGATCATAGTCCCTCATCCACTCCATCCCATGATCCCCTTGACACTCAAGATCCAACCGCTCCATCTCATGAGCCCTTATCACCAACTACCACAAATCCAGATCCTATCATATCACTTATTCCCTCTCTTGCTCCCTTACCACTCACTCCTCCTGATCATGATGCTGCCATCCTATCATCTCCATCCCATGATCCTTCATCACCACCTAACCAAGCTAGCCCAACGCCACTTTTATATCCCCTTGGTACTCTTACTTTCATCCATGCTGGATTTCTTGCAGAAGAAGAACAAAGCATATACGCCACCCATCCCCCCCAACTAATAATGGACTCGCATCATGTTTCCAAAATAGCAAGCATCCCACTATAGATCGAATGCTCAAGATCATGAACTATCAAGGAAAAGGTTTAGGCCTTCATTAGCAAGGTATTTTAGAGCCCATTCATGTCAAAGAAAATCTGCGTACATTGGATATATCTCTCAAGACTCACAATCCAAAAATGTTGGTACAACCTCTATACGTCCTCAACGAGCCTCCTCCAAAAGAATAATAGGCTCTTCCCATCACTCCACTAAACCATTTTCCACCATCCCCCCTCCATCGTATCACCTCAAAACAACCATGCATATTCCTCCTTCATCTTCCAAATCCATTTTGGGTCCTTATGTCCCTCCATCCACCATCTCCCACCCCTCATCTACTCAATCTATTTTGGGTCCTTATGTCCCTCCATTCACCGCCACACATCCCCCACATACTAAGTCCATTTTAGGACCTTATATATCCCAAAATCACATCCTCCATCTTGTCCTTTTCCTCCTTTTATCCATCCATCACCTATCCATATCACCCATCATAAAACATCCCACTCTCATGTTCCCCAATCAGGATCAACAAAGGCATGTACCTACACATTCTCCATCCACATATCATCCCCAAAATCCTACCTCCATCACTCCATTCATGTTTCCTCCACATCATCCATATCCTTACACCCATCCCATTGCTACTAAAAGCACTTTGGATGCTAAAGTAAAAATGCATAAATCTAAATATCCACATGAATCTAAAGCTTCTCATGTTCCCTTGAAAAGACATGTTGAAGAAAAGAAAAAGAAAATCCAAAATCCAAATCAAACCCATAGGCCACGAAGGCCCACCAAAGCAAAAATCAAAACCATGTGGATCCCAAAGAAAAAAGATACTAAATAAAAAATCTATAGTGACATCCAAAGTTGCTAATCCAAAAGCTAATGATAAATCTATTTTGGGTCCTTATGTCTCAAAATTCACTATCCCATATCCTCCATTATCTCCACATCATCCATCCACTAATCCTCCTATCCTTTCACATCCACCACCATATGTGCCAATGTTGGTCCTGAACACATTACCCCATCACACACCTACCCCATCATTCCATCCATACACTTTCCAACATCCCATCCATTATCCCACATATCTCCCAGATCAAATCCCTTTAATCCATTCTCTTGTATAATCCATTTATCCTAATAAGGTTGTAACAACATCCAATAGTCACTTCACACATGGGATCTTAATACCTCGTATGGAACTTGATGCTTGAGTCCTTCATCCATATCCTTATCACATCTCTTCTAAATCCACTTATCCACATCCCTATCCTTATCCATCTCCATCTGCATACTATCCAAAATATCCAAAAAGTCAAAAAAATCCAAAAAATAAAAAAAGTCAAAAAAATACGATCAATCAAAAAAATAAAGAAAGTAAAAAAAAGAAGTAAAAAAACAAAGTAAAGAGAAATAATCCGTCCAATGGTGAAAAATTGGAAAACAAGCGCCTTGGATAAGTACCATGATGAAAACCTGGCAAACAGGCATCATGTGTAAATCCCTCATCCAGTTTACTTCCACACTTGGGGGCTGATGGAACTTCATAATTTTTGTTCCTTGTGTTCCATTCCTGCCCTGCCTTATGTTACTGGTCTTTCATGGTGTTGGAAATTTTCCTAGGGTTGGGGGTTTTAGCTTTGTTTTCATGTAAAACCCTTGTGTTTATTTTATGCCTTGGTTGGGATCTTTTTCCTTGTTACCTTTTTGAAGGGTTTTAAAATGACTTATGTCCTATCGTTTTATCTAGGTTGGGTCCCTTTGGTCTTAATACTTTAATTCTTCTGCGGGATTTTATTTTCCTAAGTTTTGGTTGGCCTTGTACTTCATCGTTTAAAAACAACTTGTGTTGTTGTTTACTATCCGCCTAGTGATGTCCCCTTGTCCTTTTAATAAATGTTTTATTTTGCAGAGGGATTAAATTCACGTGACCGTTGATCAACCGTCGTTTGATCTCAGCCACTCCCCGCCATCCCGCGTTGACCCCACCACACTGCTTTGGTTGATCACGATATCATGGGCGGGCGCCATGTGTCCTATCTGGTGAGGCCGAAGGGGATAATGTTTGAGTGACCGTTGATCTAATATTGTCAGATCTCAACGGCTGCTCGCCATCACGTGATCGAGAATTACAAGGTTTTTACTGATTGCGATATCACGAGCAGGCACCATGTGTATCATCTGTTGAGGGAATACAGAAAGAACCTTGGTGAATTAATCCCATCTTAATAAATTAGACGACGGATTACTAAAGTGTTGTTAAGAAGCACATGTTTTAAATCAACGGGTATGTTATAATCTAGATGGGAAAGCTGCTCGACGGTTAATGATAAGGCTAGCGACTATGTTGAAAGAACGAGATCATCGATGCTCAAGATCTATGGTTGCCCGCCATCGCGTGATCATAAGTTGCAGTGTTTTTATCGATTGCGATATCGCGAGCAATCGCCATGTGGATTTCCTTGGTAGCGTATGGTGTGGTGGGCCCTTTTTTTTGCCATGTTGGCGATTGTGTTAGCCTATTTTGAAGACAACCATTCGATGATTTGATCTAATTAAAGGATCGACAACTAGAATTTAAATCTGCATCAAATATGGTTGGAACCGTTCATGCAGTGCTCGAGTAAGCTTTAATGGTGGATGAGACACTTGCTGGCATGATTTGATTGAAATAAAATCAATTCTCCTACTTTATTTGTATCACAAAACATTCAAGTATTTTGCGAAGCAGTCTCAGAGTTGAAGGAAAAATTGCGAGTCTCTGCAGCCAAAATTTGGGATTTCTACAAGCACAAACCCGTGAGTCAATTTTTGTGTTTCCTGGTTACTCTGCACTTAAATTTGGGAAAAGATTTGCTGTACTTATCATAGGGCTTGTTGATAAATGTTAGGGCTATAGTTTATTTAAATTGTGAGAAATTGCAATGTGTTGTTCTATAATTTCATATCCTTGGTTAGTCCTAGCTATTTGAAGTGTGAAGTTATAAGGAGGCCCTAGTTTGTCCAAGATGGCACCGCCAAAGCAACATTCTGACCAAATTGACTATTTAAGAAGAAACCTGTATGATGATTTCCTGGATCAATTGCCCTTGTCAACGAATAATAGAAAAAATGGATTGGTTCTGATGTGAGGGAAAATCCTTGGAAGGGTTAGTATATAATTGCTCCAACATAGCCGATGCTAGGGTTCCTCTCACAGGATTGGAAATGTTTAGATTGTGGTATGGATAGAGGAATTTTCCTCACCCCTTTTCAAACGGCTAGATGTATGATTTGGGGAAGCTGGTGGTGCCAAACGTGTTCCCTGATATAGACTTGCTTAGGGCAGTGGCCGCAAGATATGACCCTGTCACACGAGTAATCAAGGATAATGATGGAAGGGTTTTGTTGAGCATTAATAGAGATGAAATCCAACAGGTTTTTGACTTGAGTGAACCGAATGAATATTTGGTTCCTATTGATCTTGAGGAAATGAAGCAGGAATATGCAAAGTTGAAGACTCTTTTCAGAGCTAATTTTCTTCCACCTCATCTGGCTAGGGCAGGAGGTTCGAGATTTCACATCAGCCCTAGTGACCAAGAACCTTTCAAATTAAACTGTTTTACAAATCATTTCTTGGCCCACTTTTTATTTGTTATGCCAGATTTTGGGTTTCAGTCTTGGTATGGTGATGCCCATTGCATACATGTTGGGGGTGCAAATACAACACCCTAACTTCTCTGTGACTTATGACTTTGCTTCTTTCTTGGCTGAGAGGATACATGAAGGGTTGTCAAAGTTGTAGAAAAATGATACTGACATGCAATTATTTTGGTATTCTATGTTGATGTATATGTTCTTATGCAAGAATGCTGAATTTTTTTTCTGAGAAGATGGAATTGAGGCAATCGGTTGATGGAGAAAGATTTCCAGTACAATTATGGACTGCAGATTTATCTTACAATAAGGAAAGCACCAGTTATGTGCAATTTGATAATTTCTTTGCTTCCAGTTTGAGGGCTAGACTGATGGTAAGTGTACCCAGGATCCCTAAGGAATTGCATGATTTCCTCAGACCAAAGGGGAGGAAGCCAGAACTGAAGGTCTACCATAACTGGGGTGACATTATCCCATACCCAATTAGCACTGTTTTAAGAGGATATGGTTTTCAAGGAATCCCCCATATATTGCCATACAATGTGCCACCAAGAGTGGGGTTTGCAAAAGTTATGCCACAGATAGGTTGTATCCATGAGGACAACCTCATTGGGAGGGTAAGGGAACATTTTTCCTAGATTATACAGTGGTGTATGAATTTGCCTTTTCAAAACGAGGTTGGATGCATTTTGAGAAATTCTTTGAGGATTATCATTTGAGGTGTGGTCCAAAGCAACAACATGATCCTGAGGGTTTCTTTTCCCTTTTCAGACAAAGAATAAAAGCTGGCAAGTTTGTGCATGAGTTCAAATTTCCTGAGGACTTGATTAGAAATGAGTTCGATCTACATAGACAGGAGTTGAACAAGGAGAAATGGATAGCTTATGATAAGCTATTAGATATTGTGCACAAAATGGATCCAAAGTATGATCCATTGTTGGAGTTCAGTCCACACCATAAGAAAATTGATTTTCTGATGGAGAAATTCAAAGAGATTATGGGAACCTTGAGAACCAAGAAGATAAACTTAGAATTGAGTCTGGGTGTACAAGAACAAGGTGCCAGACCAATTGGAACAAGGCCAACATATCAGCCTACAGGAAAAAGGCCCATTTACAGGAGGAAAAAGGATGACAACAGTGATGAGGAAGAAGTGGACAAAAAGAGGAAGCAAATAATGAAATTTCCTTCATAGCCAGGTCCAAAATTCAAATTGCTTGGGGCAATTAAAATCATTGATTTAGAATCTTCACTAGAAGATAGTCCCTCATCACCACCATCTGAGCCAAGCCCTAAGAGGCAAATAATTGATCAACCACAGGAGAATCTGATGGATGAAATTGTTGTTACTGATCATGGCATGCAGGTTGGTATGCCTTCCCCTCCTAGGCCAGCTGAATTGGCTTTATCCGATTTGGATATGAAAGGAAAATGTGTGGAAGATGCAAGAATGGAGGCATGCAAGGAATTTCTAGATGACAATGCATTTGTAAAGACTCTTGTATTCTTGCAATTGGTATGGAGGATGAAATTTGAAGAATATCAAGATAAATGTAAGAAGAGAAGAGAACTAAGACTTGACAGGTCAGACCAGGAGAATGATGAGGAAGTGAAAGTTGAATTAATGGAAGAATTCAAGAAAATCACTCCTAAGGAAGGTAGAAAATTGGTGAGTCAGGATGGTGTAATGATTTTTCCTGAATGGGACATTGTAGATGCAGTGGCCTTTAATGCTATTTTGAAGTCCAAGCATCCCTTGCAAGACTCTGAAGAAGAGGTCAAGGCAGCACTACGAGATTCTGCTTTCAGTGAAGAGTATGAAACATTGGCAATTTGGGCATTGGCCCCACAGGGGAGAAAGCCAGATGTTTTTGATATCAACCCAAATTTAAGAGGACAGATCATAATAAAGAGAGCTTCAAAGACCTCAACCACTGAGGCCACTAATTTGATTGTGAATGTGGCTAAATTAGCCCAAAATATGGCTAAAAGGGAGGAGGCCAAAAAATGGAGCTTAATGGAGAAGTATAACCTTTTGATTAAGGAATACAACAAGATGCAACAGAAGAATGTTGAGCTGCAAACTGAGGTGGAAAGGTTGAGGTATAAACAGATTGGGGAGACATGAAGTACTCTGGGGATCAATATGTTACCTTCCACATCAGGGCTAGTGCCTCCTACTTCTCCAATTGTTTCCACACCAGGGTCTCCCAGTCAGAATCCTTCTTTCACCCCTTCTTTAGAGGAGATTGATGAAGAAATAGAATGCTATGTGGATCCTACAAAGAAGCAACTCATGCATAAAATTGATGAATTACAAGCATCTTTGAAGGTAAGTGAGGAAGGATCTCTTTCAAATCAAAAGGAGATTGTTACTACTGTCTTGAGACATTTAAATGAGAGGGTTGATAATAAATTTCCATCTGTACATTCTTTATATTCTTTATTATTGGATGCAATAAAGAATATTGATAGGGATCAGGAGGTAGTGATACCATTGATTGAAAATTAGATCCCTAGGGCTAGTGATTTAGATGTAATGTATAAGGCCTTAAGGTTTGATACAAGTAATATGCCCCAATCATTAAAGCCTACTCATGTATTAGTTAAATCACTACAAGGTTTTCATACCATACCAGATGATTTGAGTAGGAAAATAAGGGAATTGATGAATAATTTTAATGATTGGGGTAACACATTATTACCTGATATAATTGATGAGCAGAGGAAAGTCAGGTCACTCCAACAATGGCAGTATCAAGCAAGTGAGGTCATCAATGATCAAATTAAATTAATTTGTGATGACTCAGATTATGATTTGTTGGTGAGCTGTATGGATAAAATTATTAGTACCAACTCATTTTTGGAATATTTTGAAAGAGATGCGAATTAGGTAGCGGTAAAATACACACCTTATAGTACCAAGGTGAATGAGGTGATTAATTTTGACTAGATGACTAATGAAGAATACTAGAAATGGGTAACTAAATATTTAACTGAGGAAGAGTAAAAAGGATGAGCTGCTAACAGGTGGTAAATCAGATGTTGCAGTTACAACGGTTTCCAGTCTTGCTTTGGTGGCAATCTTGGTGCGAGATTCTTATGGTTTTTTGTTGTTGCATCAACTTTTCTTAACGTGCACAATGAACAAGAATATTCTCTAGGGTGATTGCTATTGTAACGATTTTTGGAATATCACTAGGTGCTCCAATTGGCTGGTGACATGTGTACTTTCTGGCCCGATTCTTGTTTGCTACTTCATTTTCTATAAGAAGGATTTCAAGGCCAGAAGTACGAGTTAGCAAGTTAGATAATTGTGGGTCGAGTCTAGGTGAAGTTGCAAAGCAAATTGCAAAGTTCAATTGTTTTAGAGAAGAATGCAATTTAGGTTTTGAGTCATTCTGTAACAGATTTTGAATTCATGAGGATTTAATGTTGTATAGCAGTACTAGCATTCGAGTTGAAATGATAAATTCAAACTCATGTCTCTCCACTGTACATGCATATCTGCATTTTGAATAAGATGACTAAGGGTTGTTTCATTCATCTCATTGTTGTGGTGTGTATGATCCTTATTTTAGCTTTAATTCAAGGAATTAATTAAAATGCTTGAATGGGATTATAGACAAATATGTTTTGTATAAGGATTTGATAAGTAGTATTGGGTTAGAATGTGTGTTGATGAAATTGTAATGCAATATTGTCAGGGATCTTATATGTTATGTGTTGAATCTGTCATAAACCTTTAGATACTTATGAATTTGACTCCTCCAATGGATATATGGCACTGATCTAAGTTGTAATTACTCGTATGATTTAGTATTTGTTTGTCTTTTCCTAGAGCTTGCTACAAATTGCAAATCAATGATTATCTTATACTGTGGATTGTGTTTAGTTATCTCATGCTCTAGATAGTTGATATTGTCGATGAACAACCAATTCTATTTGATATTATCCTATCGTGTTTAGCTATTAAGTGAGATTATTTGTTATTGTTAATATTTTTTATAAAAATGGTGTAGAGGTTGTAAACACATTAAGGGATCACCCTCCCGGGTCTTGCAGAGCCCGAAGTGTAGGAGGATTTTTTAAAGTCCTCGTCAGTTGGTCCAGGTCCTTTGAGCTGCCCTTGATTGGAATTGGAAATTCCATAGGTAGATTAGAAGACCAACCTAGTTAGTCATAAAAACAAACCAATAGGGGCAATTGTATCCCCTTCACCCATCTCCTCCATCCCATCTATCTTACACATCTTTCTTTTCCTATCCCATTTATCGCAATCCCTCCATCCTCCTTGTGATCTTGATATAGATAGGGGAAAACATATATACATGCTTTGGATACCTCTTGGCATAAATTCCCCTTGCCTATGCACTATCCTAATCCTTATCCACATCCATCTACCTTCCCTGTCCACTTGTCATACTACCATTAATCTCCCTTCCTTATCCATGTATCCTATCCATATCAATCTCACTCCCTTATTTTCCCATCCTTCTATCTTCCATCCCTCCTCCCTCATCGTACATGACATATCTAGAGCGGAGCATCTCCTTCTTTGTGACATAGTCCTTGGAGATATATTCCTATCCATCCAAACAATCCCTTCCATCTTCCTATCCTTATCTTCCTATCCATCCATTATAGCATCCCTTCCATCTCCCTATAGTTATCTTCCTATCCATCCATCATAACATCCCTTCCATCTCCATATCCTTATCTTCCCATCCATCCAAACAATCCCGTCCATCTCCCTATCCTTATCTTCCTATCCATCCATCATAGCATCCCTTCCATCTCCCTATCCTTATCTTCGTATCCATCCAAAAAATCCCTTTCATCTCCCCATCCTTATCTTCCTATTTGTCCATCATAGCATCCCTTCCATCTCCCCATCCTTATCTCCTTACCCATCCCAAAATGCTTTTCATCTCCCCATCCTTATCTCCTTACTCATCTCAAATTTTTTTTCATCTCCCCATCCTTATCTTCCTATCCCTCCATCATAGCATTCCTTCCATCCCCCATTCTTATCTCCCCATCCATTCATCTATATCCTCATCCCATCTCATAATCCCTTGTCATTGGTATCTAGCTAGAGGCTTCCCCCCCATGCAACCCAATTCCATCTATCTCATCATCATCACTCCCACTTCTTTTGCACCTGTTTCCAATCTCCTATCACTTCTCATCACTCATCTCTCCATCATGTCATCCTCCCAATTCATCTTTTGATGATTTGGATTACTATCCCATTCTTGAGCTACATGTGATCACCACCATCCTATCCATCACCCTATCTTTTGATGATTTGGATAACTATCCCATTCCTGAGCTACATAGGGAAGGTTGATCATTTGATTCGCCCCCGAGGCATTTTGTTCGTCCAATCTTGGTCATCCATCATCGTCTCCATTATCCTCTTTTCACTTTTTTCCATGGTCTTTTATTGAACTACAAGGGCTCTACGCTTTCATGTAGGCAAGGCTAATATTTGATTGGCCCCCGAGCCCTTAGGTCTTTAGGGTGTGTCGGTCTTGTGTCTTGTCGTTGAGTATGTCCCTATCTAGCTGGTTCTTAACAAACGGATCCACTAGTATCACAAGGTTCAATTAGTCTTGATTGTCCTGAGTCATGTCGATCACTTAGTTTAGTCTCCATCTTTGGTCTTAACAAGATGCATCCTTCCTCATCAGACCACATCAATCCCATCCACCTTTTGATCCTGTGGCAAAGGGCATTTGAAATTGATTGCTTTCTTGTGATGCTTTTGGCATTTTTTTTTATCATTTGAGCTTCCTATCATACCCTGTCAAGGTTGCCATGATCCGTCATATCATGGTAAACATAGGGGCATATATTGATCTTTTATTTTTTTTGTCTTCTTGGTTGTCCCATGTAATACCCATCAAGATCCTCGTGATCTTGTGTTACGTTGGGGAATCCTTTGTGTTTGTGGTTTTCCAACATTGGCCCTACCAAAGCCCCCATGACTTTGGGATGTTGGACTAACCTTTTGTTTGTTGTGTCAGTCCCATGCATGTGGTACAAAGTTATTTGGGTTCCTCATACCTTGGTGCATAGTATCTCATGCTATATCAAATTAAGTGCTCATTACATGGCAGCACAACACATAACAATTAACTTGCTTGATTTGGTTACTATCCATTCATCCTTCATCATTCTCCTCATCTCTCTATCTTAACCATTTTCATCCCTCCACTTTCTCCACCCTCATCATATCATAATCTCTTCAATCTTCTTAGGATAATATAGATTGGTTATTCTAAGCATCTTTTCCTTCATCATTTTCATTTATTTCAACCATCTCACATCTCCATCCAATCCTAATCCATTACATCTAGTATGAATCATCTAATCACATCCTTGGTCATGTTCCCAGCCTTGCTACAAGCCTCGATCCAATCATCATCATCTTCATCATCATCGAGATGTATCCTTCCCTATCCTTTTGTTTTGTTTTGGGATGTATCCTTCCCTCATCAACAACACCCTCATCATCATTGGGATGTATCATTCCCTATCCTTTTGTGTTGTTTTGGGATGTATCCTTCCCTCATCAACAACACTCTCATCATCATCATCATCATTGAGATGTATCCTTACCTATCATCTTGTGTTGTATTGGGATATATTATTCCCTCCTCAACAACAATCCATCCATCATCAACCCATTTTGGCTTGTGGCTTGACTGGGGAAACATCACATTTGTCCTTACATCCATTTGTGCTTCCTTTCTTCTCATCTTCTCTTCCCAATCTCCTATCGCTTATCATCTTCTTCTATCCATCACTTTGCATCATCTTCCCCATCTACCCTTTCATCATCTCATCCATTTCGAGAGCACACCCATGTTCTCTTGAACCTGAATGTCCTCTCGAGGGGGCATCCTTAATCCCTAATCTTCATCTTCACTCCTATCATCTTTCTTCCTAGTCACTTCTTTGAATGATTGAGGCATCTCTCACAATCTAACCATCTTCTTCTTGGTGCCACCTTTTAATCTTCTTTGAAATGATGCTACTTCATAACACCATCTCAAAGAGGGGAAAAATGTACACACCTAAATTTGGCCACTTACATTTGGTCAAATTTATCCTTTTCATCTAAATATCCTCTTATTTGCATTAATTAAGTAATATTACTATTATTTAATTAATACCCCTAAAGCCCTCTAAATCCCCAAGGTATGTAGTTAAATAATTAAATACCTTACCCTTTATTCCTTTCCTCCAAGGAGTTAAATAAAATTTTCATTTATTTAATTCTCTTTATCTCTCATTCCCCATAATCTGCACCTAATCCTAATCCACCTAATCCCATGATTAGGATGTGTCACATCCTCCAACTTTTGCAAGTCGGCTCTTAATCCTCATTAGCCACCTAACTTTCCTCTAATCATTGATTAGTTATCCAAATCAACCTCTTAGTCAACTCTTCCCATTACCCAAGAAATTTTTAATTCCTTTTTGTCTTCCCAAGGTCCTTTTGAGGAATTTTTAATTCCTCTCTCATCTCCGAAGGAATATTAAATTCATTTTCCCTTTCCCAAGGAATATTAAATTCCTTTTATCCTTTCCATGCACATTAAAAATGAATTTTTAATTCCTTTAGTCAACTCTTTGATCTCAACCCTTGATCTTCCTCCCCCTTTCAATCTCCACCATCCATTCCATCTCCCTTAGTTAAATGGCTAACACTTAGCCATTTTTTTTGCTCTCTCAACCACATTCTCAATCAGAACCCTAACCATTCTAAAGCATTCATCATCTCAATCTATCAAGCTCACACCACCATCTTCCATCCATAGCCAAATCCACCATCCTTGCATTCAAATCAAACAAAATCAAGCTGTTATGTTGTCAAAATCATTCTAGAAGCACACATATCAAACGAATCAACCAGGCCAACCAACCAATCAACTTGGACAAGGTAAAACACTCTCTTTGTTTTGTTTTTGTTCAAATTCAACTAGGCTAATCATTGAGGTGTTGTTTGTGTATTTCCTTGCTTGTATTTCGTTTCGTTTTTCATTCTATACTAGGAGATTTCACCTACACACACAAATAACACAAGATCAAATGATGAGACCCTAGTACAGTAGACACCTAGCAAAATTAGGTAGCTTGGGCCCCACAAGTATGGACCAAAATATTTGAAACCTATTACACCATTACATAGTAGTGGACTAGAGATTCCACCTAGCATTAAATTTTAGAACTATGCGTAGGTGAGGAGATATCCAAGAATATCGCTTAAAGGGCTTGTAATTGTAATGTCTTGGGTCAAGATAATAATGCAAATCTAATTCTTAACCTTCCTCAAACACATTATTTAAATAATAACACTATCATCCCTAAAATTGGCTCACATCTTGGATAACTTTGATTAAAAATTTAAAACTACTATTTATGTATGGGTATGTGCATGATCATGATGGGCCAAAAAGTGCTGATATGAAAAAAGTAGCATTTTGCATTCACCAAAAAATGCAAAAATCTCGAGTTGACTTTTTTTTGGGTTGGGTGTCAATACATTGCTCCAAAGCAATGCCCAAACCTAAGTGACACAAATCAGATATTCGATTTGGATCGGGCAATATATACCCATGATGACCATTTTGAAGTCATTTTAAACTTTTTAAAACCTCTGCATCCAGTGACAACAACGTGAGGGTGTATCCAATATCGAATTTGAGCTGATATCCGATTTATAAGGTAATTTTTTAGTTTTTTTTTTTAATCGATTTTTGTATTAGTTTTGTATAATTTTAACTAGTTTTTTATGGATTTTTATTAAAAACTAGGGTTTTTTTTATGGATTTTTATTAAAAACGAGTTTTTAACAATAATTTTATTTATATTGTGTAATTTCAATTAGATTAATTAGTTTTGAACTTCAATAAGGTATTATAGCTAAGAATCAAAACCCACAAATTCCAAACTCTCCGCCACCTCTACGCCCATCAATTGAAGAGTTAATTGGTGAAAAATTGGAGCAATTGAGGGGCATTTGTGATGTTTATAAGACAATCCCTTGATTATCCTCGATGAAAAACACATTGAAAGAAATAATTAAAAATATAGAAACCCTCTCCACCCAACATAATGCTATTCTTTCGTGGCAAGAAACCATGAGGGAATATTACTCTTGTGGATTGTCATATGAAGATGTGAAAAATCTCAAAATAACAAAAGCCCAAATAGCCTCTTTATTTGTTAACCCCCACACTGGTCTGCTAGTTAATGTTAATAAACCAAAAATTTCTATAAAATGGTGCATGAATAAGGAAATTGAAGATAACTTTTGGGATCGTTGGTGGATGGTTTTTGATAAACCACTCAACAACAATATTGATGTACCATTTTACTTTATTAAAAAAATTATACGTTGAGTTTGTGTTAGGACATCATGTAAATTACTTTGACATTAAACCCTTCAAGGGCGTAGGTAGAGGTATGCCCGAAGATAGACCAGAGGCAATTAGAGTAGTCCAGGGCCCATATGTTCCCCTTCCTCAACCACCTCCAGTGTATCATCCAAATATTATCGAGGATGCAACCACATAGACTTTTCAAGCTATTCACTCTTTGAGTGATCTTTTGGTTTCCCATATTGCTACAATAGCTCAACCACATGCTAGTGATGTTGGCAATGGATCAAGTGTTGCTACATCATCCTCCTCAGGTCCACATATCTATCTGCCACATACTTGCACTATGTGCCACCA
This sequence comes from Sequoia sempervirens, assembly GCA_007258455.2. Classification (NCBI taxonomy): domain Eukaryota; kingdom Viridiplantae; phylum Streptophyta; class Pinopsida; order Cupressales; family Cupressaceae; genus Sequoia; species Sequoia sempervirens. The sequence goes on from VDFB02271358.1 coordinate 894,682,241, forward strand.
GATATGCTTGGGTGCTCTTGTACAACCCGTTGAGCATCCCTTGGACACTTCTGATTATGACCTCCATGATGTGGACATTATAGGAGACCAGACACAGAGGATTGAAGCACACCTTGTAGAGTCCTCTCCTGCTAGAGAGGGGGACATTGGAATAGTTACATAGGTAAGATTTAAGTTGCAAATTCATAACTTTCATTTGTTTTTAAATGAATATTAATAAGAGATAGTATTTGTAAATAGGAAAAAAATCAGATTTAGTGTGTTTAAAACAAAAAACTATCTAAACCCTATCAAGCACTATGAAGCACAAACTAGAATGAAAATGCAAATAAACAAAGGAAATGTAAAATGATTTTCAAACTAGACTTGATTGACCTCCATGGCTCTTCTCCACCTGCATAAGAATGTGAGATTTTGAAGGATTGATAATGGAGGAATGTTGGGTGCTCATTCCTACAACATAACAACCTAATGAAAATGACAAATAGAGAATGATAAAGATGGATTGAAGAATGATTTTGATAGAGTGAGGATGCTAGACGAATCAACCCCCTAAATGGATTGTAAGAGGCCGTATTTATAGAGCCTTGATGTGGACAGAGATAAGATTTGATAAGATTATGATAATGATTTGATTTTTGACAAAAGAGGAAATATAACGAGATGAGATAAGATTTTTAAAAAGATAAATGGATTTTGATTTATTGTTTTAAAGGAAATAAATCCTTAAAAAGACAAGAATGATAATTGATGAATTATCTAATTAAATAAATTAATTAGATACACATGAGTTTCAATTTTGGAAAGAAAGCGAGATCTTTTTAGGATTTTATTAATTAAATAAATATTTGATTTATTTAATTAATGTTGAATTTATGATTTCATTAATTAAATAATATAAATTATTCAATTAACATTAGAAGAATAAATAGAAATGATTTAATTAATTAAATAATATAAATTATTTAATTAACATTAGAGGAATGAATGGATTATGCATAGGAAGGGAATAAATGAAATTAGTCAAATAAATAAGATTTATTTAACTAATTAGATGATGACATGGGTACATAGGGAAAAGCATGCCATCAGATGCCTAAATGATGTAATGTTGTGACAAAGTATCATGAGAGGACATTTTTGGGTGTCTACATTTTTCCCCTCTTTGAGATGATGTTCGAGATGATGAGATTTGTGTCGAGTAACATCATTTCAAAGAAGCTAAGGTATGGATAGAGGAAAATGGATGATGATAGAAAGATAGAATGATGATGGTGATGCCCCCTCGAGAGGATAGGTGGGTTGGACAAACATGGGTAGGCTCTCGAAATGAAAGGGATGGGTCAAGAACTAAAAATGAATGAATGGATATAGGAAGTGAAGGATGCATTATGCTGCAATGAAAGTGAGCAACCATGATATTTGATTTAGCACTAGACGTTATGCACCAAGGTATAAGGACTAAGGTGAAAATGTGTCTCGTGCCCCAGCATAATACAACCTTGTCTAGATACAAGATATGAATATTAGCTGGAATAAGTCGGATTTGATGCAAATGCAAGAAAAAATGATAACACACACAATCAATGAAGCAAGCATGCATAAATGATACAAAAACAAACAAGGTATTGCCCCTGTCAAGCTGTAAACCGATGAGTAATTGATTGATTGATTGATGATGATAGTGTTGTCATTGCAGGGAACAACATATCCCTAGATCAACACAAGGATGACTGATAATTGATTGATTGACTTTGATTGATTGGGTTTACAACAAGATTAGGATCAAGACCAAAGGATGTGATTGGATAATTTGACAAGATTGATCGACTTGATTGGTATGGATTAAGGACTGACTTGCATTTGGATTATTGCTTGGATTTTTGTTGGCTATTTGATTTTTTTTGTCATTTTTGAGCCTTTTTCCATTTTTTTTGTAATTTTGGGGATATTTTGATTTTGATTTTTTTTTGAAATGTTTTGATTTTTTTTGGACTTTTGAAATGTTTTGATTTTTTTGGACTTTTGAAATGTTTTGAGGTGTTAAAGGATGAAAATTTGAGTAGCCTTTGTGCTAGATACTAATGACAAGGGGAAAACCAAGTCTAGGTGCAAGGGTGGGTGATGGGATAAGGGATAAAAGGATCATGATAGATGGATGGATGGTATGGATGTATGCATCCTAAGAGAGCAAGGATGTGATCTCCAAAGACTATGCCACATAGGAATAAAATGTTCCATTCTAGGTACAAGACTTCGGATTTTTGTGGAAAAAATGTATGACAATAGGATAATGATAGGGAAAAAAATCAGATTTAGTGTTTTTAAAACAACAAACTATCTAAACCCTGTCAAGCACCATGAAGCACAAACTAGAATGAAAATGCAAACCAATTTTCAAACTAGACTTGATTGACCTCCATGGCTCTTCTCTGCATAAGAATGCGATATTTTGAAGGATTGATAATGGAGGAATGTTGGGTGCTCATTCCTACAACATAACAGCCTGATGAAAATGACAAATAGAGAATGATAGAGATGGATTGAAGAATTATTTTGACAGAGTGAGGATGCTAGATGAATCAACCCCCTAAATGGATTGTAAGAGGCCGTATTTATAGAGCCTTGATGAGGATGAAGATAATATTTGATAAGATTACAATAAGGATTTGATTTTTGACAAAAGAGGAAATATAATGAGATGAGATAAGATTTTTAAAAAGATAAATGGATTTTGATTTATTGTTTTAAAGGAAATAAATCCTAAAAAAGACAAGAATGATAATTGATGAATTATCTAATTAAATAAATTAATTAGATACACATGAGTTTCAAGTTTGGAAATAAAGCGAGAAGATCTTTTTAGGATTTTATTAATTAAATAAATATTTGATTTATTTAATTAATGTTGAATTTATGATTTCATTAATTAAATAATATAAATTATTTAATTAACATTAGAAGAATGAATAGAAATGATTTAATTAACATCAGAGGAATGGATGGATTATGCATAGGAAGGGTATAAATGAAATTAGTGAAATAAATAAGATTTATTTAACTAATTAGATGATGACATGGGTACATAGGGCAAAGCATGCCACCAGATGCCTAAATGATGTAATGTTGTGACAAAGTATCATGAGAGGACATTTTTGGGTGTCTACAGTAGAAAGTACTAATATTCATTTAGATGATCTATTTAACATTTGATGTTTGAGGAGGAGCTTACACAAGTTACTGATAGCACCCTCAAGGCCATTTCATTTGGCCTCAACATGCATGGGGTATATATTTTTGCACCCACTTGTTTACATTTTTTATTATATACTTGCTTGTCATTTGAATTGTCATTAATGAAATTATATATTAACTTATATGTTTATCTTATTTTCCTCTTGTAGGAAACAACTAGTGTGAGTGAGGTGCATTGCTGTCCAGACTATGGAGGCGCAATGGTAGATAAGGGAAAGGTAATTGAACTCAAATTCGATTGAATTAAGATTTTTAAGATCTTATAGTGATTATACATACATCGACATAGATTGGTAGTTTCATATACTTGTCATTTTTATGTACAAGAGGTTATGAGCTACACATCCTTGTTGACAAGTGTCACAACACCTGAAGGAGTAGGTGTTGGAACACCTCAAGAAGGGGGTGTCGAAACACCTGAAAGAGATAAAGAAAAAGAGATGCCTAAAGAGGTATGTGTTTATTTTATTTTGTGTTTGGTAAATATGTTCCTATTACCAACAATTGTATGTTAACTTGTATCAATTTTATGTTTTTGTTCACATATATAGATTGACATTGCAAAAGTTGGTTTGATTGGTTCTTTGAGAGGGGCATATTCTAGGACTCCTGACCCTTTGAAGAGACGTATATATGAGGTAATCAAGATTTCAATTTTAGAGTTCAATTATAATTCAATGTATATTGATTTTGATGTTAATTATTAAATTTTAAATTATATTTAATATAACTAATCTCAATTGTGGTTTGAATTTTTCTTGTGTAGCTACCTTTAGAGCCAAAGAGTGCTTCAAAGAGGCTCCATTTTGATGATCCACCAGTAGTTTAGGATGAGATAGACATTTTGGCATGTATATTTTGAATAGATATCGAGATGGCATATGCCACATTTTGTAAAACTTTGTTTGAGTTGGTGTTGATACCATTTTTGTATATGGACATACACTTGATTATTGGATAATTTGATATATAGAAGTTGACAATCGAAATAATTTATTCCTCATGTGCATGTTTAAACTCTTCAAAAATTTAATCTTGAGCAATGGTTAAATATCAATGTACAATAGCATAAAAAATAATGGTTATATTATATAGTTCACAATAAAAAATAATGAATAATCCAGTTAAATTATATCATATATTTCTTAGTTATATAATGGTTATATTATATAGTTTAAACCATAGTAGCAAAAATATTTTGGGGAAACAATTAGCAAACCAAAAGTATAAGATTTTAAAAAAAATCAGATTTTAAAAAAAATGTAAAAAATTGTAGAACAAGAGATAAAAAATTTTTATTTTGAAATTGAAAGGAATTTCCATAGCATAGAGATATAGAGAGAAAATAAAATAAAGAATTTAACTAATGAATTGTAAGAAATAGATTTTTGTAGTTTATATTCATATCACTGATTACATTGCATTGCACATCTTTCAAACTCAAAGCATTACTTCACATTGCATAACTAACAACTAGATGCTGATAGATGAAAAAATTTCAATTACAATATAGTTTGTACAAAGTCAACCTAAGAAGCTATTCAATTACTTCACATTGCTTAACTAATAACTAGGAGCAGTTGTCAATTGCATTTTCTTGTCATGGCATTCTATGGGACCACATTTCTTTGAGGCATTTTTTCAAATAGTTCACTGCCTTGTCTATGCTACCACATTTTTCATACATGTCTACCAAAGCTTTTTATCAAACAACTCATTGGCTTGTTGCTATGGCTAAAAGCCTAAAAGAAGTGCTTTTAAACAATCTATGGATGCTTGGAAAAATTCTATCAAAGCATAATAGTAAGAAATAACATAGACAAGGCAATGAACAGTTTGAAAAAATGCCTCAAAGAAATGAGGTCTCATGGTGATGGAATGCCATGACAATCAAAATTTCTTTTGATTGTCATGGTATTCCATCACCATGAGACCTCATTCTTTGAGGCATTTTTTCAAACAGTTCACTGCCTTGTCTATGCTACCACATTTTTCATACATGTCTATCAAAGCATTCTATCAAACATTTCATTGCCTTGCTACTATGTCTAAAAGCCTAAAACAAATGCTTTCGAACAAGCTATGGATGCTTGGAAAAATTCTATCAAAGCATAATAGTAAGCAATAGGATAGACAAGGAAATGAACTGTTTAAAAAAAATGCCTCAAAGAAATGTGGTCTCATGGTGATGGAATGCCATGACAAGAAAATTGCTATAGATTGTCATGGTATTCCATTACTATGAGACCACGTTTTTTTGAGACATTTTTTCAAGCAGTTCACTGCCTTGTATATGCTACCACATTTTTCATACATGTCTACCAAAGCATTTTATCAAAAATTTCATTGCCTTGCTGCTATGGCTAAAAGCCCAAAACATGTGCTTTCAAACAAGCTATGGATGCTTGGAAAATGGTGTAGGAGCACCTTGGAAACAAAGGACTAGGTGACGGTTAGTGAGTAAAATTTTGAGTTTTAGTTTTATTGTGTGTTGTTAATAAGGTATATTAGATCAAAAATATTAAATAAAGGCCATATGGGGTTAGTTAGTCATTTAGGAGTGAAAGTTGGTAGTTTTTTGAAAAGATACTAAAAATAGTATTGAAGTTGCTTTGTACAACTTGTCAACTTTGCATGTTAGAGGAGGATTAATGCTATCCCACTCGAATTATTGCTTGTAACTGATGTAATATGGTTGGAAATATGTTGAAAATACTCTGATTGATTCGAGGCATGAAGATTGAATGATTTTGAAGTGAATAATAGAAGTTTGCTCTATTTTTCTACAAAATTTGAGTGTTTTCAGAACTTGTCGAGCTCAGTACTATTTTGTACGGAAGATTTACATCAGAAAATCATTGGGATTAGTTATATCTATGTCTTAGATTTCATTTGATTCTTATTTGGCTTGATTTCATCAGAAATTGAATTAGTTCTAAATATTTTTCTGTCGAGAGGTCTGAAACCCTCATTTTCAAGGGTTGAGATTAGTAAAAATGTAAAATCTCATCATTCCACCATTGTAATTTTGTGAAAAATGGTGGAATGATGCTTTGTGGGGTTATTTATCATATTTTGTTGGTTGCAGGGCCGAGAAAGTACATTTCATGTATTTTTGATTGAGCTCTAGCTTGATTTTCTCATGTGTTAAGCTAGGAAATCAAGAGAATAGTGTGGATCATTAGCTTTTTTAGAAGATTTTGTTAAATAAATGGTGGATTCCTATGTTTTTCCACCCAAGGAGTCTGTTGGTGAAGTTATTTGGAGTCTGTGAGTTAATTTGAGCACACCTCCTTTGTAAAAGTGGCCTATTTAGGTCTAATTACAGTGTTGCAGGTCAGATTAGACCAATTTGTTCCAAAGTAACATCATGAACCTTTTTGATATGTTGAAATATGTGTTAAAGAGTTATCAAAAAGTTGATATTCCTATCTTTATTCCATCATCTACAATGGAATTGAATGAAAACTAGGTATACGTGCCCTAGTTGGTGAATAGCTGAAATGGTGCAAAACCCCATTGTTGGGTTTGTAGCCTTCATGAAAGTTTGAAATTATGTTAGTTTGAGTTGTTGTGACCTTTCCACCCTTGTCCTTGCATCAAAAAATATCTATCAAATCATAATAATAAGCAATAGCATAGACAAGGCAGTGGACTATTCAAAAAAATGTCTCAAAGAAATGTGGTCTCAATGTGCTTGTCATGGCATTCCATCACCATGAGACCACATTTCTTTGAGGAATTTTTTCAAAGAGTTCATTTCCTTGTCTATGCTACCACATTTTTCATACATGTCTACCAAAGCATTTTATCAAACAATTCATTTCCTTGTTGCTATGGCTAAAAGTCTAAAACAGGTGCTTTTGAACAAGCTATGGATGCTTGGAAAAATTCTTTCAAAGAAAAATAGTAAGCAATAGCATAGACAAGGCAATGAACTGTTCAAAAAAATTCCTCAAAGAAATGAGGTCTCATGGTGATGGAATGCCATGACAATCAAAATAATTTTGATTGTCATGGCATTCCATCACCATGAGACCTCATTTCTTTGAGGCATTTTTTCAAACAATTGACTGCCTTGTTGATTGTCATGGCATTCCATCACCATGAGACCACATTTTTTTGAGGCATTTTTTCAAATAGTACACTACCTTGTCTGTGCTACCACATTTTTCATACATGTCTACCAAAGCATTTTATCAAACAGTTCACTGCCTTGATGCTATGGATGCTTGGAAAAAATCTGTCAAAGCATAATAATAAGCAACAAGCTATGGTCTCATGTATTTTTTTCACACGAAAATCAGCATTGGAGTTCTGTTGGAGGATGAAAAATACTTGTAAGGGCATAAATAAATCTTGTAAACACGACCTCAGGGTTGGAGAAGTTGAAAATAATAATTTACATCTTTGAGGAAGAAGATTTTTGTGTTTTTCCAATGTCCTGTGCTGTTCTTTTGCTTTTGTATGGTCTGTATGGACTTATTATGATTTTCACATGTGTGGTATGGTTAGATAATTGAGTTATCTTTCAAATGCCTTTGGTTTGGTCAAATTTTATGGAGATTTCAATAAGTTATGGTAATTATACCACTGGCAGCCTAGAAGTTGTTTTTTTCTGCAACTTTTATTTTGCAACTCGCATGACCAAATCGAATATTCCAACACATCCGGATGGGTACGTTTAGGTTAGGTATGGTCCCCTTTCACACCCAAATAGGTTGAAGTAGTCTGAGCTACATTCAACCGATGAAATCCCTTAAGAGTCCAAAGTGCAAAAGGGAAACAATCTTTGACGGGTTGTTACTCAGAAACCATGATGCCTACAAACTTTTTGTTTGAGGTTATGAGATTGTGATGGGCCCCTCTACAATAACCTCTCAGTTTTTTCTATCTCAGAGGCGTTTTCCTATGGTGATGAGTTTTCAGTTGAGGGAAAAGTTGTCAAATGGAAGCAGTTTAAGTTGCAAAGTGGTGCAACTTTCATTCTGCAACTTGTACGACCAATTTTTTTTTTCTAATACATCATGATGGGTACGTTTATGCTAGATATGGTCCTCTTTTGCACCCAAATACGCTGAATCACTCCAAGTTACATTGGACCGACGATTTCCCTTGAGAGTCCAAAGTGCTAAAAGACAACAATCTTTGAAGGGATATTTCTCAGAAACCGTGATGCTTATAGAATCTTTGTATGAGGCTATGGGATTATGTTGGGACCCTCTATAATAACCTCTCTCAGTTTTTGCTATTTTGGAGGCGTTTTCCCGTGGTGATGAGCTTTTAGTTGAGGAAAAAGTTGTCAAATGTAAGTAGTGTAAAGTTGCAAAGTGGTGCAACTTTCATTTTGCAAATTGTACAACCAAACAGACTGTTCCAACATGTTTGGATGGGTATGTTTACGCTAGGGATGGTCGTCCTTTTCACCCAAATACACCAAATCACTTTGAGCTACATTGGATTGACGATTTCCCTTAAGAGTTCAAAGTGTTAAAATACAACAATATTTGAAGGGCTATTTCTTAGAAACCTTGACACTTACAAAATCTTGTCTAAGGCTGTGAGATTGTGTTGGGACCCTCTACAATAACCTCTCTCAATTTTTGCTATTTCAGAGGCATTTTCCCGTGGTGACGAGTTTTCAATTAAGAAAAAAGTTGTCAAATACAAGTAGTGTAAAGTTGCAAAGTGGTGCAACTTTCATTCTACAACCCATATGGCCAAATGGACTATTCCAACACATTCGGATGGGTATGTTTTTCTAGGGATAGTCCTCTTTTGCACCCAAATACGCCGAATCACTCTGAGCTACATTGGAACGACGATTTCCCTTAAGAGTCCAAAGTGCTAAAAGACAACAATCTTTGAAGGGCTATTTCTTGGAAACCATGATGCTTATAGACTCTCTGTCTAAGGCTACAAGATCATGTTGGGACCCTCTACAATAACCTCTCTCAATTTTTTCTATCTCAGAGACGTTTTCCCATGGTGATGAGTTTTCAGTTGAGGGAAAAGTTGTCAAATGCAAGCAATATAAAGTTGCAAAGTGGTGCACCTTTCATTCTACAACTCGTACAACCAAAAAAATTGTTCCAACATGTCTGTATGGGTACGTTTACACTAGGTATGGTCCTCTTTTGCACCTAAATACATTGAATCACTCTAAGCTACATTGGACCAGTGATTTCCCTTAAGAGTCCAAAGTGCTAAAAGATAATAATCTTTGAAGGACTATTTCTCAGAAACCGTGATCCTTACAGAATCTTTGTCTGAGGCTATGGGATTGTGTTGGGACCCTCTACAATAACCTATCTTTGTTTTTGATATCTCTAAGGAATTTTCTCATGGTGATAGGTTTTTAGTTGATGGAAAAATAGTCAAATGGATGCAATGTAAAGGTGCAAAGTGGTTTAGGGTTCGTTTTGTTCCTCGTGAGTAAGTGAAAAAGTGATTCATTTACTCAAATACACTTAAGTTGTGAACTACACACATGAATACAAAGTGATTCCTAATGAGAGCAAAATATAAGCCTGCAGGTTTAAGAGTCTGAAACAATGTTTTTTAATCCTTAAACATGTAAAAATGGCCATACCATCTATTGTACGGTCTGTAGCTTGATGGTATGGCCATGGTAGATGTTATTAGGACTGTATAAGGTGACTATGTGGGTTTAAAGAGCTACTAAATTCTGTAGTTGAGTTGGTGAGTTGCCATGCATGGAAAAAAATGAGTGAAATTAGGTGAAAAATGGTGGTTGCAACATGCTAATGTCAATGAAACATGGGGGAAACAAGATTTAAGGTTGGATCAATCTTTTCCAAGTCCTATAGATGTGTTTGATGAGTTGATAGGGTGTGGCAAAGTTGGAAACATTGATTTGCTTAAAAACATCATGAAAGTTGCTAAAAATGAGGGTTTGTTGAAATAGAGCTTTACAAAGCATATCTCACCAAAAAAATTGTGGCTTTGGTGGTTTGGTAGGCTATTTAATGCTGACCCATCAAAATTTTAGGTTTGGAAGTGTTTAAATATGAGTCTCTTTGTAAAATGGGCCTATTTTAGAGTCTTGCACATCAAAAGAGTGCTAGTTTGAAGCCTTTGTTTCAAAGGAACCTACTAAAGTTTTGAAGTATGTTATAGTTGGGCATAAAGGGTATTTGAAAGTGTCAAGGGTTGGTTGGTTGGTTGAGCTAGTCCTAAACAACTTAAATGATGATGAATTGGTAATACAAACAAGAAAAGATGCTTAGAATAACTAATCTATATTATTGTAAATGACTTAATTGATGATGAAATGGTAATGCAAACTATAAAAGATGCTTACAATAGCAAATATATATTATTGTAATCTGTCACATACCTCTCCAAAAGGATTAGAGTTGGCTATTGTTGCAGTAGGTCCATGATCAATCATGTCAGGAATATCACAAAAGTTGTCAAATGAGAAATCTATATTGTCACAATAGAAAATATGCTTAGACTAACAAATCTATATTATTCTAAACAACTTGAATGATGATGAATTGGTAATGCAACTAGAAAAGATGCTTAGAATAACCAATCTATATTATTCTAAATGACCTAATTGATGATGAGATGGTAATGCAAACTATAAAAGACACTTACAATAACAAATCTATTGTAGACATTCAAATTATCTTGATTGATATCGTGCACCTGATCCTGATTCACTAACATCGATTCTTCCTAAATCACTTCTTTATTAACTAGTTAATTAAATAATCCTTATTTAATTAATTCATCATAATTCCGCTTTTAATTAAATAAATCACTTTATTTGATTAAATAATTATCTTTTTTTAATTAAATAAATCATTTTATTTAATTAATCCTAATGTTCCCCTTTTGATTAAATAAATCATTCTATTTATTTTATCCTAAGGTCATCTACTTTAAATTGAATAAATTAAACTTTATTTAATTTAAATCTAACATCATCCCTTTTAATTAAATAAATCAAACTTTATTTAATTAAATCTAATGTTCATTATTCCTCTCATTTGATTTAAATAAATCCAAAAATTAAGTCAAATGTCAAATCAAACTAATCTCCATCTAAGTTAATGAAATCCTAATTAACTCTAGTTCTAATCTATCAAATCCTCTAGATTTTGCAACTTGCACAAGTAAATCAATTTAATTGATTTATTAATTCTTCTATTTCATTAAAAAATGACATCCCTTTGGAATATTCCTCCAATTTGAAATCTCCCTCCTAAAAGGTCTTGTCCTCCAACATGACATTTATAACTCTTACAAGTCTTTTTTCTTGAGCCAAGTGGCATTAACTCCTGTTTCACATCTTCCTCCACAAGCCATCTTTGAAATTTCAAATTTCCACCTAATTGCATTTATTTGCACATTGATCAAAATGTGCTCCACCTCTCTTCAAAAGCATGTTGACAAGTGGCACATTGTTATTGGTTCATCTTTAATCCCACATCCTTCATGATTCTCATTCCTCCATCCTTCTTTCCTATAATGGAGAGCTCCTCTATTGATTTTGGATCCACAACTTTATGCAAGATCACTATCTATAGATTTGGAGCAAGTTCATCATCATTTTATCAAAGTTTTCATAGTTTCTCATCAATCTTAGCTAGGTTATTGTAAATTTCACCAAGGATCACATTGTTCATCATCAAATCTTGTAAGGAATTGGGAAAGGGCTAATTTCCACATCAAAGTAGCACCAATTCCCCCATGGGATGTTGGTTTGAATGTTTTAAATAGGATTTCCATAAGCTTTCATTTGATATTCAATCTTTGTTTTCTTGTTTATTGCATTTAAATGAATTGAATGGGGAATGATTGTTTTAGATGTGTTTGAAGACTAACATTGTGTTGTTTGTCCATGTTTGAGCAGGTCTAGATCAGCCATTCACATTTTGATGCTAGAAGGAAGATGAATCTTGAGAAATTAACACATTTTTTTATCAAGATTCTGCAATTTTTTTAAATTTTTGTGTCTTTAGGAAATAGTGGCATTGAAAGGTGCAAACAATGATGCTATCAGTCTAGTGTCACTATTTAGTGACGTTGTCAACACTCCAAAATGCAACGCTAAAGTCATTTTCCTAAGGCCAGACTAGATAAACTCCAAAGTGCGACGCTGAAGAGAAATTGTGATGCAATCATAGTCTTTGGTTTTCCACAGAGTGACACTGACCTCACTAGAGTGACATTGATTTCCTCAAACTGCGATGCCTCTGTGGATTGTGATGCTGGAGTTGGGTAAAAGGTCATTTTTTAGTTTTAATTCAACATGTACTTTTTTATTTTGATCACCTTTGACTCCTAACATGTTTGTGGCTCTATTTTCTATAGGCTAACCAGTTTTTGTAGGTTGAAGTGATCAAGAGGGAAAGGAGGAAATGAAGACAAGGATTCTTATGGAATTATCACATGATTTGTAAACAAGTGTTTTTAAACACTTTGGGAGCAATTATAATCCCATTTTTAAGGCTTTTGTTATCTTCAAGTTTTAGGACTCAAATAAATTTCTTTTGGGTTTTAAAAAGAACAATCAAATGGTTAAAAAGAACCTTAGGAAATTACTATAGTTGGTTTTGGATTTTAAAAATTGAAACAAGAAAACTTCACACTTCATCTTGGTGCTATAAAAAGAATCCATTACTGCTTTGAGGCCTAAAATGAACATGTGTTTTTCATGTTTTGTAATCTTTTTTACAAAATAATATAATTTAAAAGGTGTATGCACTTCTCTTGCGCTTCACGGTGATCTTGAGAATCAAAAGTCTTTTTGTGATATTAAGTTGTATAAAAGATTGCCTCCACATTTCAATTTGAGCTCTTAAAATTGAACAAAGCTTGCTAGTGTGAGTAGATACATTACGTGTGTTCTCTCTTTTTTCACGTAAACAAAGATTGATCGAACTACGGATGTACTTTCTTTCTTTTGTTTACCCTTAGAGGGGCCTACCTAAGACCAATTCAAAGGCGACTCCAACTAGTTTTTCACTCAGGCTGGTATACAAATGGATAAGATGAAACTGTCAAGTCCTCATGGTATGTAGGCCTTAGCCATACATTGTCTTTCAGAATGGGGTACTACTGTAAAAAGTATAAGAGCCCCTAGTAGGATTGATTATAGAATTTAGTGGCTTGTTGGATGCTCGTAAGGTGCCATGTCTCCGATCACCCTGACTAAGAACCAATTTGTAGAGAGGCCAAAATCCTTACTATTTGTTGGTGCAAGAACGGTCATTCTGAAGCTATCTCACATTTTTTAGGTTTTTAGTAGAGATGAGAAGTATGCCATGGGAGTTTCATGGGTACTAAAGCTTGGTTGACCCAAGAAGTGTGTGCCATGGAGGGGAGCTAGTGTGGTCAAGCTTCTAATCATCTACTAAAAATAGGCGCAATTGGATTTATCCAAGTGGGAACTCAACAAAAATTGTCTCTTTCTATCCTAGGGTTGTGCATCATTTTGGAATAAAAACACTTTGCTTGGATCTAAAAAACATTCAACAAAATCCTCAAAATTTCAAACCCTTTAGGAGGAGAAAATACCTTTGACAAATCCAAGTTCTATTGCTTTCCCTAAGAATTCCATCCTTAGAGGCTTCTAAGTATTTGAATTTACATCACAATTTTCTCTTACTATTGTCAACATTAGGGAACTATTGCCTTAATTTACTTGATTTCCACATAATGGACTTTGTGGGATGAAAAGAAATTGGGAAATTAGACATTTAGTTTGAAAAGCTAAGGCAAGAAAGTGTTTGTGGTAAAAATAACTCATTAAGCAAAGATAAGAAACAATTGAACCCCACACATGTGTTCTCTCAAATTATTTCTTGAAAGATCAAAATCTGAAAACCAAAGTCCAAAGGTCTTAGTCCAAAATCTCTCAAGAAACATCAGTCCATGCTTTACAAAGTTAGGGAAAGATTGGTTTATAACTTTTACAAGCGTACATCAAAAGATAATCCCAACTTGTACTCATTTTAATATTGTTAAAACCCAAGTCTCTTTCAAAGGTTTGAGTTTCTCACATAGGAAGTATAGCATGTTCTTCAATACTGAGGTCTTGTAAGAAAAAGTCTCTTTAGGTTCACTTAGGATGAAAATCAACACTTCGGTGATCCTCAAACATCAAATCAAAATAATCTCAAAAACAACTCTTGGAAATCTTGGAAAATCTCTATGCTAGACTTTTGGCAAATCCTTTAGATCAAATAAAAATCATCTTGTTTGACTAGGTGTGTGTAGATGAATCATTCTTCATACATTTAGTCAAATTATCAATCCTTGTGAACAAGTTTATCCCTTGATAACATCCAACATCTTAGGGTTTATGAGTTCATTATCCAAAATACACAATCAAAATCAAATCCAAATCAAGGACAAAGTCAAAACCAAATCAAATCAAACCAAATCAAAACCAAATCATATCAAACCAAATCAAAACCAAATCAAGGCTAAAGTCAAAACCAAATCAAATCAAACCAAATAAAATCCAAAATAAAAAATTCAAAAGTCTCAAAGTCTAGTATCTCCTTCAATATTTCTTAAGAGTTCAATCATTCACATCATCCATCTTTCATCTCATCATCAGCCTTTGATCCTTAATATCTTAGAATTTCTTTTTTGTACCTAAAGTTTAGATCAATCTAAGGAGTTAGAGGTTCACCTCCCACATTCCTTAAAATTGATCCCTATTTTATGGTTCAAACTAGATCTCAACACAAGTGTGATATAGGGAGATTCGCTACTCACGAGTTATCTTCACTCAAAGATCCTCATGGGGTGAACTTCCCTATATTACCTCAATGGAATAGTGCAAAAGTTTCAGATTTTGAAAGAGTAGGTCACATAGGTTCTCTGGACAAACTGTCGGGCTCTCAGCCAAAGGATGTCAGCATAGAGAGTGGATGACAACATGGTACACTGGCATCTTAGAGGCACGCGGGTGTCTGTATGGATCAGAGAGTGAGTTTATCACAAAAAACACTTAAAGTTCAACTACTTCTATTCGAATTGCTAAGAAATCTTAAAATGTAGGAAAGTGACAGAATTGAAATAGAGTGAAGAAAAACTAATAAAGATTAAGAAGAAGAAAGGAAAGAAATACTTACAACCACATGAGTGATGAAGCCTCCACCAAATAAATTCCTTCAAAACCTACACACAAGAGGGAGAGAGAAATTGTTGGGGCTATAAAGGAACCTGCCTCAATTAGAACCTGTTTTGGTGTTCCCACCTCCACAGATAGCTAAAGGAAGAGATAAAGTAACAAAAACACAAGAACTACAAAACAATACTATTCTACTCAAACAAATGATAGAGGAGAGGAGAGGGACGCTTACCACCTCCACCAAGAGCACTCAAGGCTGCTTGGGGGAGAAATGAGAGGAACTCAAGCCTCTGTTGCAATGGTGTGGTCCCAAACTTTCTCTACTGACATGATGGAGTGTTGATGTTGCTATTGTGAAGTGTAAAGTGTTTGGAGTGAGATTGTGAAGCTTGCATATGAAGTCCAGAAGTGGTGAAGAGATCTTCCAACCCCCAAATGCAAGTTCAAGGGCTGAATATGAAGGAATGAGGAAGAAAACGACCATATTCAGGTCAGCCGGTTGAGGAGGGCATTAAAAATTGACCCCCAATGGGAAGTGTAATGCCTCTGTAGGCTCCAGATGCAGGAATCTATTAGGGACGCAAGTGCATCGCATGAATGTCTGCGTGCTGTGCAAGCATCCTTGACAGAAATGCCTCCACTGACGCTCAAAACAGGCACCAAGTGTGATACAAGTAGTGGGCTTAGGTGGAATTAAGCCTCTGAACTTGGTTTTCTAAGGTGGAAAAAGGTAAAAAAGGGAATTGCACATAGGGTGCAAATTCACTCTTATACAACAAGAACATGGAAACCAACAAAGAAACATCTACTTCAAGTGACTTGAGTCAAACCGCTCTCAAAATCAATCCCATTGGATTGAGCAATCCCCACTCAACCTTCCTTAACTTCCACAAGATTCTCAAGAGGGAGGTTGCCAAGTGGAGGACATCACCAATAATATCCTAGGGATGACTCAAGATGAAATCATAGAAATGGTTGAAAATCCCAAGACTCACAAAATTGTCAATGCCATGATGAGACTCAATCCTTCACAATACATGCTAGAATTAGAAAAAGAAGGGGCTAAAATCCCTTCTAATTTTGACGTAAGCACTATTGTGGAGAAACCTATTGGTATTATGCCACTGGTCTCATTCACACCATCTTTTCAAAGCATCATTCAATCCATCCCTCAACCCACATCATCTCTTGCTGCAACTCAACCAATTGTCAACAAGGGGAGTTTATTACTTCATGCTCTTCAAACACATCCCCTTGTAAACAACCAAGACTTGGATGCAAACACCTTCTTGGGTCAATCCGTCCCTCAAGATCCGAAAAACCCATATGTTCCACTCATCTTTCATGATGTCAATTATCCATCTACTTTCTCTGCAATACTGACATATCCTCTTAACATACAAGTCTCTCTCCCCATGACCTCACAAGGAGAAGGTGGATTATTTGGAAAATGGTGAATCTTTGATCCCTCATCATCATCATTTTCTCAAGAGAACACACCACCTATCTTCCCACCATTTCCACCTCTACCACTAACATCCACACCAATTCTCAGTTTAGGGCAACCCCCTTTACCAATCCTCAATCAAACCAATCAAACCATCATATCGAATCCTCTGATCATGCCACCGATATCGCAACAATAGGTGGAAACAATCCAAACAACCCAATCAATCACTACACCATCTATAAATGTCATTTCCCAAGGACTTATCATATCAACCACACCATCCACCACACAACCTCTTATCATCAATCAAACGATACCTCAATAACCACCTCAAACTCTCATCATGACATCTCATACCATTCCAAACCATCCACCACCACCTCCAAAACCAAACATGGAAAACTAATAAAGCATCACATTGCAAGATGCCCAACAGGCCTATCAAAAGGCACTTCAAAAATTTCAAAATCAACAAGCTAGACAAGCTGCGCAGCAATCACAATAGGCTGCACAAGCCCAAGCTTTATTGCAACAACAACAAGTCGCACAAGCTGCACAAGCCACATAGAGTTCTCAAGCCACATAGGCTACCCAAGCTGTACAAGCTACTCAACAAGCTCAAGCTCAAGCTCAATCTCAATATCAAGCCCAACAAGCTCAAGCACAAGCACAATACCAAGCATAAAAACAAGCAACCCAACAACAAGCCTATCAATAGGATTTACAACAATACCAAGCACAACAAGAAGCAAATCAATTAGTAGCCCAACAAAAAGCATTGTTGGCACAACAAAAACAAGCCCAACAACAAGCCTTGTTGGCATAACAATAAAAAGACCAACAGCAAGCATTGTTGGCACAACAAAAATTTTAGGCATATCAACAAGCATTAATCACACAACAAGGCTCACAACAAACTCCCACGAACACACAAAGAAATCCACCCATCACTCCAACGATCATACCACCTCAAAACACTTTCATCCCACCACCTAATCCACAAGGTGATGTGTTGGCATAGATCGAATTTCTCTCACAACAAGTGGTAGACCTACAATCAGAGAAAACAACAAAAACACCAATGAACTTGTGCTCTTATCCATTCGATAGAAGTCTTGTGATAGTCCCATTCCCAAAGGGATTTGAAATCCCTAAATTTGAAAAATATCATGGGACGGGTAATCCTAAAGATCACATTAGGGAATTCTAGGTACATTGCATGAAAGTTGCATACGAAGACACTTATCTAATGTGACTATTCCCTCAAAGTTTGGCTAGGCCTATAATGGAGTAGTTCTCTCGCCTTCCTACTGAAATCAAAAAATTCCAAGAAATTATGGATGCATTCATACATAACTATGCATTCAACATAGGCATGGATGTGAGTCTAGAGGAACTATCTACTCTCAAATAAGCTAAGGGGGAAACATTTACATCCTTCTTACAATGATGGTGATCCAAGGCCAACAGGAGAAAGTGGACCATGCCTGAAGAACAAAAAAATTGCACCATCATGACTAATATTGAAGGAACTTTGTCCTTCCATCTAAAAATGCAATGTATCACCACCTACAACCAGTTGATGCCCAAGGCACTCGACATCGAAAGAGACCTTATCACACAAGGGGGAACACCTACTTATCAAGATAATCACCCATCAACTGGCTATAACGAAAAACCTTGCACATGGGCCAAAAAAAAAAATGTCACTAACGATGGTGTCGTTGATGCCAAAATTGTAATAAGTGATCCAAGGTAAAACACACAAACATATCAACAACCGCAAAAGAATAACTAAAACAATACGAAATCTAATGTGGTATCACAACCACCCAATAATCAAGCTTTCAACAATCTGAATAATGAAGGGGGACCACCCTCGTGAAAAAAAATCCCCCCAAATGAAAATACACAACCCTTGGGGAATCAATCGAATCTGTCATAAAAAAATGGTACAAGAGAATCTCATTAAAATCCCCACTTATGAGAATTATCAAGAGCCCCAAGTGAAACCACCATGGTATAATGAAAAATCACCTTTGCAATTTTCATTAAATCAAGGGGCACACAACGACTAGTTGCATGAGACTAAAAAAATATGATCCAAGACCTTATTGATGACAAGATCATAAATGTTGAACAACATGTAGGAAATCAAGACCTGAAGATATACGCGAATCTAATGCTAGACCACAATAAAGGGAAAAACCATGGAAAGGTAGAGTATGGCAATGTAAACCATGTTTACGATCATGTCATGGCATCCTTAGATGAATGGGTCACTGTTGTTAATGTCAAGGGAGCCAAAGCCGATTGTGGAGTCACCACACATGGTGATAAGGTTACCATTGCTAGACCATCCCAACCATCCATGGCATCAAACTATAATCCAAAATTCATTCCCAATGGTTATAATTTCTTGGACCAATTAAAAAGAACCCCCGCTCAGATCTCCATCATGGAGTTACTAAAGATCTCACCTGCACATAGAATAATCCTAGAGGAAGCATTGGCTTCATCCACTGTCCCCACAAAGCTTGATGCAGATCAGTTCCAAGCTATGGCCGGACACATTACCATGCCCCGTCTCCTAACATTTTCTGATAAGGACCTCCCAACGCAACCATCTCATAACTGTGCACTCCATCTCGAGGTCTTGGTCAATAAAAACAAAGTCAAAATGGTTTTGGTGGATGGGGGTGCAGGTCTAAATATCGATTCTCTCAAGCTAATAAAGAATCTGGGATTCTCCAAGGATGTCATTGAAAAAGATAAAGGTATAACAATCAAGGCATATGATGATTAGGAAAGAGTGTCTCAAGGCACTATTCAACTCCCTATTCAAGTAGGTCCAACCATGATGGAAACCACATGCCAAGTCCTTGATCTCGATTTACCTTATAATATCCTCCTAGGGCGTCCATGGATCCATGGGATGCAAGTAGTTGCATCTACCTTTCATCAGTGTGTTAAGTTTCCCTATCAAAACCAAGAGGTCACAATCCATGGTGATCCTGAGCCTTTTTATTATTACAAGAATCTGGAAGCAAAGTACTACAAAATCCCCCAAGTCCCAAAGAATGATGAAGGCCCTACAACTCCATTTATAGACCCAACTACTTTAGCCTCCACTTCTGAGACAAAGACACCCGCCATCCCTGATATCTCTGATATCAAAGTCATTGTCCAAGAAAATGGGTGTGGGGATTACAAAATGAAGAAGAATGCCTTTGTGATAGGAGAGTTACCACAATAATCTAGATCACACGGGAAACCACATCCAAATAACACCTCATCCCAAACTTTCAAAGCAGACCCATCCAGGTTCAGGGGTTGGGAGGAACTAAGCGGTGAAGTGGTAGACAAAGAGGACCCATCAAGTATACTATACCAAGATAATAGGCCTACGACTGATCTTCCCATGGATGATGACAACAAAGGATTGTAGATGATGCTTGGCATGGGCTATAACAAAAACAAGAAACTCAGACATAATGACAATGGTTTTCTAGAACCCATCATTCCTAAGAAGCATATAAGGAATCTTGGCCTCGAATGTACCCATCTGAAGGTAACCATACTTGGTAGAGCGTCCCTAGTTAAAAAATTCAAAGCTCCCCTTTAGTTACCAGTATCCACAGGTTTTCCCTTAGATAACTTTACCTTTGACATAACTGATATGTGCAGTAGTGATGATGAAGATCCCATAACCGACCTACCCATGCTATTCGAGGATTCCTCCCTTCACATGATTAGTACCCTGTCTCTTGAGTCAAAAAAAAAAACCCATGAGATAAACTTATTCTATACCCAACTCATCGATTATGACCAACGAGGATCACCGATTCTAGACATGTTCGAAAACGATGAGGCCCTCTCATAATTCATGGGATTGTGGGATTCTATACCATATGGAGACCACAAAGCTGGATTCAACATTGAGCTTGACACACATTTCTATTATGGGAAAACAATTGAATCCTTCAGTCAAAAAAGTTAAAATTTAAGAATAATATTTAGGTATTTGAGTGAAAACCACACTGTGGCACTCTCAAACTAAAAAATAGTAAAAATAAAGGATGCATCCAATGGTGAAAACTTCTCTGAGGCACTAGAGGATGAAGGATTCAATATTCCCCTTAGTGCTATTCATTAGGAGAAGTCAACAGTCTTAGTAGAGAAGTGAAATCCAATCAACCTAGGGAAAAAAGAAACATCACACATAACCTTCTATGGAGAATCACTTTTGATAGAAGAACATGAACTCCTAGTTGCATTCCTAAGGGAAAGAAAAGTAATTTTTTCATGGACCTATGCCGACATGCCTATTCTTGATCCAAAAGTTGTGGTGCACTGGTCACCTAGCTATATATCTAGAGGCAAAGCTAGTAAGATAAAAGTTGAGAAAGATGCATCCAAAAATAACATTATTGATCAAAATGGAATTACAGAAGCTCCTTGATGCCGGTTTCATACGACCAATTGATTGTCCAGAGTGGGTTTCAAATCTTGTACATGTTTCAAAGCTCATTGGGGGCATCCACATCTGCACTGAATTTAGAGATTTGAACAAAGCATGTCCCAAGGATTATTTACCTCTCTCAAACATAGATATGATTGTGGATATGACAATGAAATGCTATCACTAATGGATGGATTCTCAGGGTACAATCAGATCATGATAGCAAAAGAGGACCAACACAAGACAAATTTTACTTGTCCATGGGGAACATACTATTGCAACATGATGCCATTTGGGTTGAAGAATACATGAGTGACCTATCAAAGAGCTATGAAACTAATCTTCCATGATACGATCCACAAAACTGTGGAAGATTATGTGGATGACATTTTGGCCAAATCAAAGAAACATTGAGATCACATACCAGCTCTAAGCTCCATCTTCGACATACTAGAAGAGTACAAGGTCAAACTAAATCCAAAAAAGTGTCTTTGGGGTACACTCAAGTAAGTTACAATCGAGATATATCCTTCCAAGGTCAAGGAAATTCTTGAAATGGAGGCACCAAGGACATTGAAGCAGTTAAGGGGTTTGCAAGGAAGACTCCAGTCCATCCGTTGATTCATAGCACAACTAGAAGACAAGGCTATCCCATATTATCATCTACTCTACAAGGGGGTAGCATTCAAATGGGACAAGAAATGTGATCAGGAATTCAACAAGATCAAGGAGTACTTGCTCATACCACTAGTTCTCATGCCACCAATTCTAGGAAAGTTATTGATCTTGTATATATCGGCAGCACCAACAGCTCTTGGTGCTCTCTTAACACAACATGATGAAAATTGGAAAGAGATGGATATTTACTACATCAGTAGAAACATGGTGGGACATGAACTAAATTATACATCCATCGAAAAGGCTTACTTAGAAGTCATGTTCGTAACACAAAAATTCAGACACTATATGTTGGCACACAAGATAAAACTCATTACCAAGATAGATCCTCTTAAGTATCTACATTCTAAAGCAATGCTCACAGGGTGAACATCTAAGTGGGTGATGATCCTGATAGAACACGACATTGAGTATGCGGAAAAGAAGGCCATTAAAGGAAAATCAATTGTAGATCAATTGGAAGAAGCACTGATGTATTCAGAAAACCCACTTGTATCAGAGTTCCCGAATGAGTCCATCTTTAACTTAAGCATTACCGATCATTGGAAAATGTGTTTTGATGGATCCTACACACAACATAGGTTAGGAGTTGGATTCTTCTTCATTACACCACAAGGAGATTGCATACCCAAATCATATAAGCTATCTTTTCCTTGTACAAGTAACATTGCAGAATATGAGGCTCTTGTTATAGGGCTGAGAATTGCAATATAGTGGCAGATCATGGCACTCAAAGTCTATGGAGACTTGCAACTCATCATTAACTAGGTCAATGAAAAATATGAAATGAAGGAAAACAAGTTGAATCCATACAAGAAACTAGTGGAAAGTCTCAAAGATTGCTTCATTGATATCATGTTTGAGCATATACCAAGAGAAAATAATAGAGCAACAGATGCTATGGAAACAATTTGATCGCTATTGGATATCCCACACAATGTCCCAAAGCAAGAATTCCTTGTAGAGTAGCTTCTCGTACCAGCATTTGAGGTACCAGAGTTTGAATTTGCGTGTGAAATTGTTCGTCCTGGTGATCCCTGGTATCATGATATATACACCTACTTGAGAATAGGAGTCCTTCGCACTGATATAACCTCAAACCTTAAAAGAACATTTGTCAAGAAGTCATCCCACTTTGTTAACTTAGGAGACACCCTATACCATAGGAGTATTGAGGGAACCTTGTTATGATGCCTTAACATTGATGAAGCTTTGACTGCTTTAACTGAGGTGTAAAATGGCATTTGTGGGTCACATTCGAGTGGTATGACCTTGGCTAAGAAACTATTGAGGACTGGGTACTATTGGCCTACAATGGAGAAGGAAGCTCACGACTATGTCCGAAGGTGTTTCCAATGTCAATAACATGGGGACCTCATCCATGCACCAACTTAGGAGCTCCACCTAATCATTACACCCTAGCCTTTTTCACAGTGGGGGCTTGATCTCATTGGTAAAATTACCCGTACCTCATCCAATGGGCATAAGTTCATCATCACTGCCACGAAGTATTTCACAAAGTGGGTAGAGGAAATTCCCATGACCTATATCATAGGAAAGAAGATTTGTAAGTTCATCCTAAACTACCTAATTTTCTACTATAGTGTCCCTCAAGCCATTATCTTAGATAACCGAACACCTTTCAAAAACCAGGATGTTTGAGACCGATGCCAAAATTTTAATATCCAACATTGCTTTTCCACTCCATACTACCCCCAGGGTAATGGCCAAGCTGGGGCTACAAATAAGACCATCTTAAAAATCCTCAAGAATACAATCAATGAAGATGGTTGTGACTCGCACTTGTAGTTGAATCTTGCCTTATGGGCCTACCGAACAAGTATTCACACACCAACATATGCAACCCCTTTCTCCCTGGTCTACGGATCAGAAGGCATCCTCCCCATTGAGATCGAGCTCCCATCCCTAAGAATATCATTATAGAATCTCATCATTGATGAAGAATATTGGGTGTCATGATTGAATGAGTTGGAATTGCTGGATGAGCGGCACATGGATGCCTTAACCATTTGCAAGTCTACCAAAACTGTCTCAAGTGGAGCTACAACAAAAAGATTAGGAGTCAAACCTTTCAAGTCAGAGATCTTGTGTTAAAGGAGAATTAGAAAAATGTACCAAATCCAGATAGCAAGGGAAAGTTTGAACCCTAATGGAACTTCAAATTTTGTTCCTAATGTTTCAATCATGCCCCACCTTATGTCAATGGTCTTTCATGGTGTTTGAAAATTTCTAAGGGCTAGGGTTTTAGCTTTGTCTTCATGATACTTATGCCTTGGTCGGGATCTATTTCGTTGTTACCTTTTTTGAAGGGTTTTTAAAACATCTTATGCCCATCGTTTCATCTAGGCTAGTTCCCTTTGGTCTCAATTTCCTCCGGGGGTTTTATTTTCCTAAGTTTGGGTTAGCCTCGTGCTGAATTATTTTAAAAAAACTTATGTTGTTGTTTACCGTTGGCCTAGTAATGTCCCATTTCCCTTTAATGAATGTTTTATTTTGCAGAGGGATGATGTTCATGCCACCGTTGATCAATCGCCTTCAGATATCAATGGTTTCCCACCATCCCGTGATTGGGAATTGAAGATTTGCAATATCGCGGGTGGATGACACGTGTCCCATCTAGGGGATCAACATTGTGTGACCATTCATCAGTTGTCCTTTGATCTGAGTCATTCCCCACCATCTCGTGATGGTGCTTTGGTTGATTATGAAATCACGGGCGGGTGCCACATGTACAAGGTGGGGCCTGAGGAAATTCTTGTGCGATATATTTTAAATGTTTCATTGCTTCCGAAGCAAAACATTTAAAATGAAATATTTGACAAGGTCGGTGGAATTCATTAAAAATGAGTAAAATCAAAGAAGTTAGGGCAATTAGTCAAGTCAAAGAAGATCTATGGTGGAGATTAGAAGTTGAGTCCGACCGCATCTTAGCCGTTACCCGCCATCCCGCGATCAGAAATTGCAAGATCGTGATATCACGGGTGGGCACCACGTGTCTCATCCGATGAAGCTGAAAGAATAAAGGAAACACTATCCGGCCTTAAATGCATTAAAAGGCAGGTTACTAAAGTGCTTGTGAGATGGACGTGCTTTAAATCAACACAGATGTTATAATCTTGAGGGAAAATATGCTCGACAGTTAATAAAAAGGATGGCAACCATCTTGAAGGAGCGAGATCTCACTGATGATAAAGATCAATGGTTGCCTGCCATCCCGCGATGGTGCTTTTTAGGATTGCGATATCGCAAGCAACTGCCACATGGATTTCCTTCGTGGCGTATGGTGTCGTGGGACCCTTTTTGTCACATTGTTGATTATCTCAGACTGTTTGGAAGGTATCCGTTAGATGATTTGATCGAACTAAAGGATCGACGGCTAGAATTTAAATCTGCATCAAATATTTCCATTGATTGATGAAGAATACTAGAGATCAGTGATTTCTCCAGGATGATTGCCATTGTAACTGATTTTTGAATATCACCAGGTGTTTCATTCAGCTGGTGACATACGTATTACCTCACCAGGTGCTTTATTTGACAGGTGATAGGTGTACCCTTTTGGCCTAATGCTTGTTTGCTCCTTCATTCTCTATAAGAAGGATTTCAAGGCTAGAAGTAAGGGTTAGCAAGTTAGACAATTCTTGGTTGAGTCTAGGTGAAGTTACAGAATACATTGTAAATATAGATGATTTTAGAGATAAATACAATTTAGGTTCTACGTAAGTTTGAAATAGGTTTTGAATTTATGAGGATTTAATGTTGTATAATAGTACTAGTATTTGAGTTGAAATGATAAATTCAAGCTCATGTCTCTCCATTGTACATGCATATCTGAACTTTGAATAAAATAACTAAGGGTTGTTTCATTCATCTCACTGTTGTGGTGTGTATGATCCTTATTTTAGCTTTAATTCAAGGAATTAATTAAAATGCTTGAATGGGATTATAGGTGGGTATGTTCTGTATAGGGATCTGGTAAGTAGTATTGGGTTAGAATGCATACTGATGAGATTGTAATGCAATGTTATCAGGGATTTCATATGTTACGTGTTAAATCTGTCATATACCTTTAGGTGCTTGTGAATTTGACTCCCCAATGGATATATGACACTAATCTAAGTTGTACTCATTCGTATAATTCAGTATTTGTTTTTCTTTACCTAGAGCTTGCTACAAGTTGTAAATCAATGAAAAATTATATTATAAATTGTGTTGTAATTATCTCATGCTCCAAATAGTTGATACTACTGATAAACAACCAATTTATTTTAGTATTATCCTATTATGTTGAGCTATTAAGTGTGATAATTTGTTATATGTTAATGTTGTTTATGATATTGGTGCAGAGGTTATAAACACATTAAGGGATCACCCTCCCGGGTCTTGCAGAGCCCAAAGTGTAGGAGGCATTTTAAAGTCCTCGTCAGTTGGTCCAGGTCCTTCGAGCTACCCCTAATTGGATTTGGAAATTCCATAGGTAGATTAGAAGACAAACCTGGTTACAGTGTAAAACAAACCAACAAACCCAATTGGTTGGGACCCTTCGTCATCATAGCAAGCTACAAGTCACAGGCATATCAGTTATCCACACCAGAAGGTGAACCTCTGCAGGATCCTATGAATAGCTCCCATCTCAAAAAGTTTTATGCCTAATCTTGCAAGGTATAAATCCAAAAATACAAAAAAATAAATAAATAAAATCCAAAAAAATTAGAAAAAGGATTGAAAACAATAAAGAAAAGAATCGTCCTCTAGTGAAAAACACTTCGGTGGGGCTTTGGGCAAGTACCTTGGTGAAAAATTGGAAAACAGGCACCTTGTGTAAATAAGCACTTTCCATCCACCATGATCTCTGCAGCTTGTTTTTCATCATTCATCCATCATGCTTCCATATATCCATCCATCATCCATCCGCGTTCGCATCATAGCTTGATCTTGTGGTCGTATCATGATCCCTCCTAGTACTACTTGGCCCATTCCCAAGGTTAGTTTGTCTAGGTGCCTTTATCGGAGTATTCTATTGCATCACGCTTGGGGCATGTTCTTATACCTGCATCAGATTAGATTTGTGTATATTCTTGAAGTCTTCCTTAAAATAAAAAAATCCAAAAACATTTAGAAAATCAGAAAATCCAAAAACATGCAAATCATATCAAAAGCCCAAAAACAAGACAAAAAGTTAGAAAAAATCAAAAATAGAGTCATCTTGTCAAACTACGGGTCTGTAAGCTCTGAACATAGGCAAGGTTGATCTTTAATCATCCCCCGAGACACTTAGGTCAGTCCTTTAGGAGTCTGTCACAATAAAATGGCAATCCATTTGTTCATATCTCATCAAATAATTGAGTTTGTGTTAGTCAAACTACATGGTCTTTGCATGTATAATGTAGGCAAGGATAATCTTTAACTAGCCCTCGAGGCCCCCAGGATAGGTCTTTAGGTTAGTCTCTTGGTCAAAATCTCAGAAAACACAAAAAAATTAAAAAATTGGAAAATCAAAACATTTGTAAAATCTTGTAAATACCAAAAACAACCTCAAAAAATTTCAAAAATACCAAAAACATCCAAATATTTGAAAAAAACCCATCCATCCCATCTCATTTTCACCTGAAATAAACATCCACTCATAATAAGTCATCATCATCCTCAACCTTTGGTAAAACAATCAAAAACAAGTCTAGCAGGTTACAAAGTGAAAAATCAATCGTCAAGGGTCTCAAGTCTAGGTCAGTAGGTAAACAAGTTGGTCAACTCTTGGTAGTAATAGCTCATCATCTAGTTTATCCCAAATCATCTGATATCATCATGTCTTAGGATGCATCCTTCCTACAATGGACATCAACATCAGGAATCACCGTAGTTTAGTCTTGGCTAGCAGTATGAAGAAGATTAGCTTGTTTGTTTACTTGATCTTTGTCTTTTGATTTATCTTATTGCGCTCATTCCAATGACCTCTCAATGATGTAAAAACAAAGGGATTTAGAGAGAAAGGAATGGGGCAATGATTATTATCGTTTGTCTACTGTGTTTTTTGGATATTCTTGTAATATAACCTTGGTCATGCTTACTTTGTTTGGTCTATATGGAGGGTGTTTTAGGTGTCTTGTTGACCACATAGGAAGGCTTTGCTTTCTATGTTTTGGTCTGAGATGTTTGGAATATCTAAACTGTATTCTAAATAGGGTTCCATATGCGAGGTGTGAACAAGAATACTCCTATCTAATTGTCGAGTCAAATTCCATCACACTAGGTGCAATGCCATCTAGGTTCTTTATACCTTGATGCATCGTATCTATGTGTATTATCAAACATAAGGTAAGTAAGCCCTTTTAAAATCCCAATTCCTAATAAGCAAAGCATCATCATCATCATCATCATCATCATCATCATCATCTCTAATAAAGTCTCGTAGATCATGGACTTGTTGGATCCTCTTATCATCATCTCATTTCTTCTTTCTTCTATTTGCGCTAGCATGGTATCATGATGTAGTTAATCTAAACATCACCAATGCATCCATCCTACATCCACAAACCGTCAGCATACTACATATCATCCATAATAGAAAACATTGATCATCTCACATGTATTGCATTTCCATCATTTCCATCATAATATAGATTGGTTAGTCTAAGCATCTCATAAATCATACATTTGCATCCATTGCATAATCATATAAGCATCATCATATCATCATATGAGCATTGTCATATCATCATATAAGCACTATCATATCATCCATATATGCATCATTATATCATACATGAAAAAGATAATGAAAAAGAAAAGGACCATGTCACAACATCCCATACATCTCATAATCATAACATATAACATCATCCATTAGAGGCATAATATATAGATTTGTTAGTCTAAGCATATTAAAATCATTTTCATATCATAACATTTGCATTCATGCATCCATACTCCATACATCACCATCATAAAAGTGCATAGAAAAAATACAAAAAGAAATGCATCCATGACATCCATAAAATGTCTGTATAATCATCCCATCATATCGTATAAAATCACATCACATCGCATATTGCACATCAAATACATGTGCCCATAATGCACAAATAAAATAGGACACATCTCATAATGAATCGATCATATCGTATATATATCAAAAAATGTAATTGTCATGGTACAAATTAGGATCAAATGTGTATGTGTATCAATTAGTGTATACAATTCCCAAGGGGCTATAAAAAATGGAGCCCGTGGATCTCAAAATGAACCAAAATGCTGATCAAAACTATGTGAGCTAGCCCTCATTGCTACTCTCCTTGCCTGCCTACTTCTCTGGCTGGTCCTTTGCCCGTCTCATGCCAGTCTGCTAGGAGTACTTTGGTACCCGAGCTACTGAGGGTACAACTTGTCGGTAGTGAAGCTGATAATACTCAACCTCCCATACTACCTCACGGTACATTCGCGGTGGGACTGTCCTTCCTTGTGATGCAGCATCCATACTCTCTAGCTGATGTCACCTATTGACCACCTGGGCCAGCTACAGCTCTATCACCTGCCTCTGCTGGCGCTCGTGGTCTCGATCTGTCATGAGGGCCTAGACCTGCTGTCGGGCCTAGTCCCTCTCTGCTATAACTACATGCAACTAAGCATGGAGCCCCTGTATCTACCCCTGAAGCTGTTGAATTTGGGCTTCTCTCTGATATGGTGGCGGTGGATGTTGATCCCTCTGTGGTGGCTGCAGGTCCCTCAGCAGTGGCTATTGATCCCTAGGCTGATCCCTCTGTTGGTGCTCATCTCTCGAGTCTGGCTAGTGAGGAGGTGGTCCTCCTCCTCCTCCACCTCCTCCTCCTCTATCTCCTCCTCTGGGTGCCCTTAGGACCCATCTTTCCTATCCCCGCTCTACTGTCCTACCTCGTGGCCTCCTCTGTGGAAGCACTAACCTTGGAACTATGAGTTGTAGTGG
This sequence comes from Sequoia sempervirens, assembly GCA_007258455.2. Lineage (NCBI taxonomy): Eukaryota > Viridiplantae > Streptophyta > Pinopsida > Cupressales > Cupressaceae > Sequoia > Sequoia sempervirens. Next base: position 894,712,167 of record VDFB02271358.1, read on the forward strand.
AGGCCTGAACTAGTCATCGTAGGTATGTGTGGTGCCTGGATATGCCTGTCCCTGCGCATAGGCCCATGGCCTAACTACTAGTTGCCTAAATGAATCGACCATGTCAGACACTGGGATCATCCAACCCCAAGTAGTCTCTCTAGATGTGCATGTGAAGATAGCCATATACTAATCATCGAGGCAATCCTGCACATCCCCGAACTGTCTCGCTACCCTTTTTGGTAGGTAGCGCTCGATCATGGTATGCTCGCACCCCTGCATAAGCCGATCTTGTCTGGCATAAAATAACTATTGTACATCATCATACCAAGCAAGCATGTGTAGCCATGGTCACTAAGTGAACACTGTCATCTCATCCATAACACGGTGCCAGTGAGGTAGGCCAAGCTATCCTGTATGTGTAAAAGTGAGGCTGCCCCTATACCTCCAAATTGCTAGGTCACTAGGATCAACAGCGACCACCGTATCCCTCAGTCAAAGCACGACTATGTGCTCCTAGGCCCAAATATGTAAAAGTGTGATGCCAACACCAATCGCTCTGCTGTCACAATAGGGGAACTCATGAAGATCATGATATAAAGAGGCCAGCATCACTGGTCCCTAGGGAAACAATATCCTCTCCTACAACATCCGCTCCCAGGCTAGGCCCCATCCCAAACTAAAATATCTGCCCCACTGATCTAGAGCCACCAATCTTGAAATGATCATAGCAATAATCAGCCTGACCCGACATCTGTAGTAGTCCAGATCAAGCTAGCCCTTAGAGAGCATGAGCTTCTCAACCTCCAGGATCTTGAGACATGCATCGGCATCGGCATAGGTATCATATATCAATCGTTTACCATGGATGGGAAATTGGAAGATGCACCAAACGTCCTCCAGTGTGACACTAGCCTCATTGGTAGGAAGGTGAAAGGATGAAGTCTCGCTATGCCACCGCTCGGCCAATGATGTCATCATCGCCAAATGGGTCCTCATGGTGGGTGTGTAAGCAACGTACCATAGGCCGATCTCACCAGGTGCTCCTATCGTAACTCATGTAATCCGCTCAATTTTCTCAACACCGAGGGTCGATGCTCACATGAATGCATAGGCTCTCTATCCTCCTGCACTCATAAAGTCACAAGGTCAAAATTCGTAAAAAATATGATCTTGTTTGGAGTTTTCAACACAAGAACCACAAATGCATTGCTAGCTGCAAAGGCGTCTCCCTTTGCAAACTCAAAAATGCGATGCTTGACCCCTTCAAAATGCATACCAGGCAATGGCGACGATCTTTGCACATGCGGGCCCGTTTGACCAAAAACCCTAAAAACCTAATAGATGTGCGGCGTCACTAGGCACACTGGCATCACCCTTTACAATTTGGACCCCTAAAGCTAAATTGTGATGCAGCGTTGCAATGAACACTAGGGGCACTATTTGACCCATAGGGTCGCCGATTATGCACTTCCAACGTTGCTATATAGTGACATTGGACAAAGTTTGACCTTTTAATTGTAATAAATGTGCTCAAAAATTGAAATTAAATGTTGGGTTAGGATCACATACTGTTGGTCTTGCACCTGGAGGTTGCTGGTACACTTGAACTCGCTCAAAAATGTGTCAGGGAAGCACTCTTTGTGCCATTCTACAGGAGGGTCAGAGCTCAAAAAAAAGAAATTCTCAAAGTGTGAATGTAAAAATGAATTGAAAGTGATCCCTCCAGGGCTACTTAAGCATAAAAATTAGGGGATTTTGCCCCATTTTAGCTGCCAAACTAGGGTTTTGTGCCCTTGACCTCATTTTTTCCCAACCGAGGCTTGTTTTGCATCTTTCTTTTGTGTTTTGGCACATTTTCAGCATCCTGGAGCCTTTCTAGACCTGTCGTGTGACTTGTCCTCTTTTTTTGCGAGATCACCCAAAAATCCAAATTTTCATCCGATCTCTCGAGGGGGTAGTATACTAGTGTAATTCTTCCACTGGGGCAACAGTTGGGCATTTGGAAAAATAAAAATAAAAATGAATTTTGATCTCAACAAGTTTATTCTTTAAACCAAAGCAGCAAGTACATTACTTCAAAGAGGGGAAAAATGTAGATGTTCAAATTATGCTGATTGATATCATCCACTTGATCCTGATTCACTAACATTGGTTCTTCCTAAATCACTTCTTTATTAACTAGTTAATAAAATAATCCTTATTTAATTAATTCATCATAATTCTGCTTTTAATTAAATAAATCACTTTATTTGATTAAATCATTATCTTCTTTTAATTAATTAAATCATTTTATTTAATTAATCCTAATGTTCCCCTTTTGATTAAATAAATCATTCTATTTATTTAATCCTAAGGTCATCTCCTTTAAATTGAATAAATTAACCTTTATTTAATTTAAATCTAACATCATCCCTTTTAATTAAATAAATCAAACTTTATTTAAAATTAAATCTAATTTCCATTATTCCTCTCATTTGATTTAAATAAATCCAAAAATCTAAGTCAAATGCTAAATCAAACTAATCTCCATCCAAGTTAATTAAATCCTAATTAACTCTAGCTCTAATCTACCAAATCCTCTAGATTTTGCAACTTGCACAAGTAAATCAATTTAATTGAGTTATTAATTCTTCTATTTCATTCAAAAATGGCATCCCTTTGGAATATTCCTCCAATTTAAAATCTCCCTCCTAAAATGACTTGTCCTCCAATATGACATTTATAACTCTTACAAGTCATTTTCTTGAGCCAAGTGGCATTAACTCTTGTTTGACATCTTCCTCCACAAGCCATCTTTCAAATTTTAAATTTCCACCTAATTGCATTTATTAGCGTGCATTGATCAAAATGTGCTCCACCTCTCTTCAATAGCATGTTGACAAGTGGCACATTGTTATTCGTTCATCTTTAATCCCACATCCTTCATGATTCCCATTCCTCCATCCTTCTTCCTATAAATGGAGAGATCCTCTATTAATTTTGGATCCACAACTTTATGCAAGATCACTATCTACAAATTTGGAGCAAGTTCATCATCATTTTATCAAAGTTTTCATCGTTTCTCGTCAATCTTAGCTAGGTTATTGCAAATTTCACCAAGGATCACAATGTTGATCATCAAAGCTTGAAAGGAATTGGGAAAGGGATACTTTCCACATCAAAGTAGCACCAATTCCCCCATGGGATGCTGGATTTCCATAAGCTTTCATTTGGTATTCAATCTTTGTTTTCTTGTTTATTGCATTTAAATGAATTGCATGGGGAATGATTGTTTTAGATATGTTTGAAGACTAACATGGTGTTGTTTGTCTATGTTTGAGCAGATCTAGATCAACCATTCACATCTATATTATTGTAATCTGCCACATACCTCTCCCAAAGGATCAAAGCTGGCTATTGTTGCAGTAGGTCCATGATCAATTGTGCCAAAAATATTGCAAAAGTTTTCAAATGAGAAATCTATATTGTCACAATAGAAAAGATGCTTAGAAATCTATATTGTTAGGTATGGCCCTCTTTCACACACGCAAGGTAGATTAAAAGTACAATAAAAGAATCATATTAATCACATTATAGGATAGTCATATTAATCACAAGAAGGAAAGGAGAATAATATATGTGACAACCATCAAGAAAATTCAATTCCACATTGACAACAAAGTGAATCACATTGACATAGTGCATATTACCTTCTTAGGACAGTCAAGTTGCAATCATTTAATGAGTATACAAAATATCACTATTAAAGACACCTGCATTGCAAGAGTATACAAAATATTAGTATTAAAGACACCTGCATTGCAAGAGTATACAAAATATCAATATTAAATAAATAACATTAATGAACTTAAGCATAATGAACCTAATCATTGTACCTTCCATTCTTGAATATGTTATTCAAGTGTGCCTATTCAGGGTCATCTCTTTGCTTAAGAGTATCCAATATTGCTTCATGATCAACATTACTAAGTGTCTATAGTTGTTTTATCTTTGGTTTGGTATGATGCTTCACCAACTTAACATTTGTTGCTATAACAAGGTGCGAATACATGAGAATGGTTTTGTGTTTCTTGTAGACTTCAAATGCAAGTATGTCATTCTTTCTGATCATGTATGTTCACAACCAAGTTCCTACAACCACAACTGAACCTGGAGGATACATGAACCCATCATCATATTCCATCAGTTGTGTTAGCTTATGCTTTACCTGCACACATCAAGCCAACCAATAGTTTGATCTCTCTTCATTCCCTTATAGTGCAACTACAAAAACATGTCTTGGCTGTAGTAGATTTGAAAGATGATTGTAATCAACTGAACTTTCCATTATGTCATTTGTCATGGATATTGTTTGAGATAAAGGAGTTAGATACTGTGGAACCCATTTATCCACCCACTCACTTGACTCGCATTGATAGCACTCGTACTGAATACAAATTTGAAAAAACAAGCCAACTCTCATGTCCAAATGGTCCATGTGCTTGCATTTGAGCTTCAAAATAAATGCATGTCTTTGAAAAGTATTTGATTATATGACAATCCAATCTGCCTCCCACTATACCCTTCTCAACCAACCAAAAGAATCTGTGCATTGTTGAATCAAGTGTCCCTCCTTATGACAATGTTGAACTACACCAATCAACAATAGAACATGCATCACTGAATTTTGCTCCTAAAATCTTCAATTGCTCCTTAACTAGATCTCTCTTTACACATGCACCTGATCCATGATGCTCCACTTTCCCATTCCCAACTTCAAAAATACTCCAAATATGAGGTACACCCCTCTCTACATGCATTCTACTCAACCAATATAACATATGAGCATTCTTGAATTGACCTGTGCAGTTATCTGACCAAATGAGATGTCAGCCCATTGCTATATCATGCTCTTGCAAGAACTGAAAAAAATTATCGAAACAATATTGGACACACTCGGACGAGTTAGATCTATCATCACTCATATAAAAATGATACTCTCTGATTATCTTTTGATCCTCTTTTGTACTATTAGGTGCATGTCTAAATGCTATGTGGACAAAAATAGCAATCTGAATGGAATTGTAATACTGAGATTATACCTCATTTTGTGGTTGCAATTTGTAGTTTTCTGCAAAATCATCCATTGATATAATAGTTCCAATCAGAAAAGAGTCCTTACACATCCCGAATTGTTGATCCAACCACTAAGACCTATGGCTATGCCTTGCATACTTGTAGAAAAGATTGTCCTTAAGATCTGAAATAAAATCAACAACACTGCATTCTTTTGTAACCAACTCACATCTAGAACCTTCACCTCCACTCTGTAAAGTATATTTGACTATCTCATATCTCTTTTTCTCAACAAGCTTCTTTCCAAATTCATGTTCGGAACCCTCATGAAAAAATTGAACAAACTTTGACAAGCCACCACATTGTGAGCACTTCACATTTAAACAATCATTTCTATAGAAAAGGCAACCATCATCTCTAGAACATAAAAATAGATCTAGCAAGTCCCTTGATGATTTTGAAAGATGCATTGCACCACACTCTTGTAAAATTTCATTAGTATGCAAAGTAGAACATATATAGCATAATAGTTCATGGTACATTGAAAAATCCACATGGTATTTGCAACAACAAGTATTACGAATTTTAAGAGGCACACAATAAAATGGCTTCAAACCTACAAAATTCCTTTATGAGATTTCCATATTTGGACATGTTTCAATAAATTTTTTGAACAACATTGTTTGGCTTGATTTCAAGAAATGTTTAGGATGCCGTATACAGTCTCGATTGCCAATTCTTAACTTTCAAACATCCTTTCATTGGGTGATACTCTAGAGTTATCATGCCAAAATTGTTGAATTACCTGCTTTACATTATTAGTTAGCTTCTTATCAACACATGGAAGCCTCTCGACAAAATCCCATGTATCATTTTGAAGAGGATCATCTATTCTTTCTCTTCTTGCAAGTGCTCTATCCAAAGTTTTATGATTTATGTCAAAATTAATATAAGTTTGTGTCATAAAGTGAGCCTTTTTCAATTGATGGCTTACTAGGGCGGTTGTAATGACTCTCTGATAAACTCTCTTATCTTTTTCCTTGTTATTTTTTCCAATAGACTTGAGAGCATTAAAAATATTTTTGACAATAATAGAATTTCCTTCGGTCTTCTTGTTCACATGAATCTTCAATTTGGCTAGCAAAGGTCTCATATTTTGCATCTTTAGCAATTGTACAAAATTTTGGCATTGCTTAGTCAATGTCTTATTGGTAAAATATTGGTTGAAAAGTTGTGTAGCCCACAACCAAATGGTTCGTGTTGACCTCTTTCCTTCAAAATTATTTATAATGTTCTCATCAATTTCAAGTAACCATTGAGGGGTTCTTGAAGGTCTTGAATTTGGAATATGTCTTTCTTCCACACAAATTTCTTCATTTCTCATGTAATATGGTGAAACATAATTTACACTTGGTTCAATATTATGTTCAACATCTTAAATTCCAACATTTTCACCTTGAACTTTTTCAATATCAATTTCAATATCATGTTTAACATCTTCAATTCCAACATTTTCACTTTGAACATTTTCAATATCAATTTCAACATTTTCATTCCCAATTTCAATATCATGTTCAACATTTTCACCTTGAACATATTCAATTTCCTCTTCACTTGAAAGACTGAAGGGCTCAGGTTCACCAATAATTAACATACCTTGTCTTCTCTTCCTATGACCTTCTCTATCTCTTTGTCTATATGCTTCAATTTGTTCTTTTGTAATCTTTCTCTTATGTTTTTTCTTTCGACGAATACTGCTCCCAATTATACCTCATAAAAGATGCTAAAAAAATGATTGCTTATGACAAATTTGAGTAGAAGATGCTCCAAAAAGTTGATCTTTGTCTCTTCCTATCTAAAATCATGCTTTTGTTGCTTGAAAATCCTACAAACATAATGTAGGGTCTGTTGGGATGCCCAAAATCACCCACAAATTCGATATATGATTTGAATTTTTTTTTTAAATGTATTGTAATGGTAAGATTTTGGTGCTACAAATTAGATATCCGATTTAAATCAAATATTCGATGTTTGCACACATAGACCCAAGAGTAATTAGGAGGTGGAGGGTGGGAAAGAGAGAGAGAGAAGGAGAGAGAGGGAAAGGGAGAGGGAGAGAGAGAGAGAGAGAGAGAGAGAGAGAGAGATTAGGAGGGGGAAGGGAGAGAGGGAAAGGGAGAGGGAGAAAAACAGAGAGACATAGAGAGATGAGGGGAAAGGGAGAGACAAAGAGAGAAAAAGAGAGGGGAGAGAGAGAATTAGAAGGGGGAAGGGAGAGGGGGAGAGGAGAAGAAGGGGAGAGGGGGAGAGAGAGAGGGTTGAGGGATTAAGTGTTTAGGGTTTAAGGGATAAGAGTTTAAGGTTTAAGGGTTTAAGGTTTAAGAGTTAATGGTTAAGGACCTAGAGGGAGAGATATAGAGGGAGTGAGTGAGAGGGATAGAGGGAGTGAGTGAGAGAGAGGGAGGGATAATGGCGTCACTATGTATGACGTCTCCAGACCAATAGGACAAAGACAATTTCAATTCCATGCAATGCTTGTATGGACAATTCATGATGCCCCAGGGCTAACACATTTTTGTGGTATGTTATA
>VDFB02271358.1:894719839-894747223 GCA_007258455.2 Sequoia sempervirens
GAGAGAGAGAGAGGGAGAGAGAGGGAAAGATAATATTTAAATATTTTATATATTAGTAATATTAATTAGTTATATAATATTTAATATATTAGTAATATATATATATATATATATATATTAAAATATTTATACATTAACAAAAATATAGAAATAATATTTAAATTTATTATACATAATAATATAATACATTATATATTATACATAATTTTGTAAGAGATTATCATAAATTGTATATTATATATTAAATTATAAACTATATTGTATATTCTAAACTAGATATATTAGAATAAACTATAAACTATTTATTGCATTTTTTAAATCATATATTATAAACTATATTACATTTTTTTAAATCATATATAAAATATATTAGATATTCGATTTGAATGAGATATCAGATTTGAATCAGATATTCGATATTTCTGACACAAACCTTATTGCCTAGGGGTTAGCCTCGGGCTTGCTTTGGAATTTGGCTAGGACATGCCAATTCTAAGAAGTCAACACAAAAAACATGTTTAACAACTTACCTTTCTTTTCTAGACTTCGCCTATGTGGCTGACGACTTTTTTTACCCAAAATTGATGAAACAAAAATGGTTTCTAAAGGAGATTCTCAGCTTTCCACCAATACAAATTTTCCTTTACTTTGAATTTAATAAATAATTATTATTCATTTTCTATTAGAATTACGACTAAAGTCTGATTGATAGGCTATTGAAAAACATCTATAGCTTTCAAATGATATCCCATTTTTTAATCCAAATATGCATCACATTTATGATTCGCATACTATAGGATTAAAAAAAATTATGATTTTGACCAAGTTAAGGTGGTGGACATCTGAGTTTTATATTTTTTGAAAGTTGTAATAAAATTCATAATTAATTATTTACTTGGAAAAAAATGCATCACATCAGGACATGGGTCCTCTACTTATATCTAAAATCTTATAAAAATATTATCATTTTATTGTGGTTGGGGTGGTGGGAAAAACTTCTACCTCTTTTTTTCCTTGAAATTTAAGTATTATTGCATTGAAATTTCAAATTTTCACCAAATAGATTTTTTTTTTAAAATAAGCCTAGTAGTTTAGAAACTACATTCAATTTTCAAAGATTCTGTTCTTACATATTTTTGAAATAATATAGATAACTTATTCAAATTTTTACGTCAAGTTGCCTAACTCTAATTTTTCTGAATTTTCATTGCCACTTAAGGGCCTATTTTTTCCATGATGATCCTACACATTCCCTGGTATCAAAGCAAGGTTCCTTTGAATAAGTCTAACAACTTGAGGTAGATTTGGGGTGGTATGCTCAATTTCTTTGGAAGGACTCTCTATAAACAAAGCACCACTCTTTAATGGATCCAATTTTACATTTTGGAAGGTTAGGATGTAGTCTTGCTAGATGGCTCTTCATGGACATTTAGATGTCAATAGTAGAGGGATATGAGATCCCTAAAAACCCTCCTAGAGATTAGGTCAAAAAGAGGGCTTGTGAAGTTAATTCTAAGGCTAAACATGTTATTTTATGTGGAATGACTAATTTTGAATTTTTGAAGCAAAGGAAATATGGGATAAACTAGAGACTATCTATGAAGATGATGACAAAGTAAAGGAGACAAAGTTGCAAACTCATAGAATCTCTCATTTTGAAAGCTTGAAGATGAAAGAAGATGAAAATATTGCTACATTCCTGCTCCGAGTTGATGGTGTTGTCAACTCTATTTGAGGTCTTGGAGAAGAATTGAAAGAAAAAGTTGTTAAAAATGTACTTAGATCTCTCCCTAGAAGATGTGATCCTAAAGTCTCTATTGTTGAAAAATCTAGGGATTTGAATGCTTTGAAAACGATTGAACTACATGGAATTCTAACTGCATTTGAGATGATATTTTCCCTCATTCTCCCCCTCAGGCACTTTGAAAACCTAAATTTTTATGCTTCGAAGCTTAGGTTGAGGATGAAAATGGAGTCTTCACAAACCCAACTAGAATCAAGTAGTCCTTGGAACGAGCTATCCGACGAATATAATGTTAATATGTTTTGGTTTTATTACATATGTATTTGTTTTTTTAGTTTTATTAAACATAGGTTTTTCATCGAAAATGAAGGTCTTTGTTTTGTACATGTGGAAAAATAGCAGATTATCAAAAAGAAAAAATGAAAAATATGAATGCACCAGATATTGAAATCCTTAATCTAACAAAAAATTAAAAATCAAGAATTTTGATATATACAAAAAAAATTACGCGTTATACGGTCGCACTATGTTTGAATTGTAATTGGTTTGACTTCAAAACTTGATTAAAGAAACAATATTCAATAAAAAACTTTATAAGCAAGTGGAAGCAATAGATATTGAAGTTAGAAATCTAAATAAAAAATAATTAGAATTTTATCCTTCATGGAAAAAAAATTATGTGTTATACGGTGTGCGTCACTTTTTAAAAATGTTGTTTTATGAAAAAAACTAATTTTCATGGGAGATGGAAAAAGAAGTGCAATCTGATTCCAAATTTTTTGAGAAAAATATTTTTAGAATCTACAGACAAAATGTGACGAAACTCTAGTTTGCATCATCTTCAAATTCCTCATGGTTTAGTCGCTATAGGTGCTTGAATGTGAAGATTTAGTTAAAAATAATAATTTCAGTGTCTAGTTTGGCCAAAAATTGTAAACCACTATTGTGGGATCACCCTGTACATTCTAAACAGAGTTTATATCAAGCATAAGACAAAGAAGACACCATATGAGTTATGGAAAGGAAGACCAACATCAGTAAGACACCTCAGAATATTTGGAACCAAGTGGTACATCAAGAGAGATGAAGAGAATTTGGGTAAGTTTGATTCAAGGATAGATGAAGGTATTTTTCTTGGTTATTCCTTGAGAAGTAAAGCTTATAGATGTTACAAGAAAAAGTTGAAGAAGATAGTTGAAAGTGAAAATTTGAGATTTGATGAAACTATTCAGTCTACTAGTATTTCAGAACAATATGATGGTGAAGAACTAGCTCATAGTAGTATTGAAGATCCAAAAGAAGTTGTTACAAAGACTCTAGCAAAGTATGTTAAGAGAAATCACTTTGAAGATCAGATCATGGGATATAAAGATAGTGGGGTTTAGGCTAGAAGAGACTTGAGAGAGAAAATGAGCAAGTACACTTTTCTTTACTTTCAAAGATAAAACCTAAATTACATAAAGAGGCAAGAAAGGAGAAAGGTTGGATAGATTTTATGAAGGAAGAATTGAATCAGATTGTGAAGAACTTGAAACTTGGGAACTTGTCCTAAGACCTAAAGGAAATAATGTAATTAGAGCTAAGTGGGTTCTTAGAAACAAACTAAATGAAGGTGAAGTGATCTAGAACAAGGCAAGACTTGTATGCAAAGGGTATGCACAAGTTGAAGGCATAAATTTTGAAGAGACATTTTCTCTGGTGGCCAAACTGGAGGAAATCAGGATGTTTTTAGCACTATCAACATTCAAGAATTTCAATGTATATCAAATGGATGTTAAGTCAACATTTCTGAATGGACAACTAGAAGAAGAGGTCTACATTAATAGTATCTTGTAGATATTCATTGCAAAGGACCCCAATAGGCATCTTATCTTCAGAATTCCATAACTTTTTTTATCATCCAACTTGTTCATAAGCATAGGAAACACAAGAGATGAGTTGTGACATCTTTGAATACTTTGATCTGCTCAAAATAGTCTAGCAACATCCAATGTGGTGGCTTCATTTTTCCTTTAAAGACAACTATCTTTTGCAAATCTCTTCCTTGGTTGATGCAAATGCCTACAAATAGGCTTCTATGCTAGATAAAAGGCATGATGGACTTCTATAAATTTTATTTGTTGGCTCCTTTACATATATTAGCATGTGATCTCCTTATTCCTCAGCTATAATTGTTGGTAAATTCAAGATTTCCTTAGACTGTAACCTTAACTTTCCTATGATATTTTCACTTTGATACCATGATAGAAATTCAAGGGGTAAGGTTATTAAAGCATTCAAGATTCTATACATGAGAAAATAGATTCCATTATATTATCTCTTATTTCATTCAATATGATATTACATGTTTATAGGATTTTTATCTCCTATATTATAGGAAAGCTTGTATTAAAACTCCCTTACATAGATTATTACATGATAAAAAATAAATAGACTTCAAACAAATAATTTTATTGTATCCTAAGACTAACAAACCTATCACATGGGATTCATGACTAGATTCAAAAATATAACTAATGATGTAATATCCCTAACACTATTCTAGTGTCCTCTATATTTCCATCTACTATGTATTTTCCATTCTTAACTATGTTTTTTCTTCCAAATCCACTTTTCCATTCTTCCTATCAAATTTTTAGAGTTCTCCATCCTTCCATACCTTCCATCTACCACACATCTCACCATTATATATCTATCAAATTTCTCCATCCTATCATTCTTGTTGCTTGACCCCCAACACTTCATCCTTTTATTGAATCTTGTGTTATGGTCAACCTCCGATCCCTAATATTTGTATCTATGTTTACATTTCACTCCTAACTTCCCAACATGTGTTGTTACGCTGAAAGGCGTTCTACAGTCACAGCAGGGGTGGAAAAGACCTGAGTACATAAAAAAAAAGGAAAACCATTACAAATGCGTTACCTTCCATCCTCAGTAGTGGACAGCAGCTGCCATGCATTCGATCGTAACTGTTGGAAGTGGAAGGGTCTACCGATGGGAGTGGAAAAGACACCATGGAAGAAATTATAAAGAAGAAGAATTCCAGAGGATACGAAGCTTGGCGGAACAGAGGATACGAGGCTTGGTTTTCATTTTGTTCATGAGTGTTTTGTGGTGTATTCTATGGTGCAAACAACTGAAAGATTTGATGCAGTTGAAGGGACTGCGAACAATCGCCTTTGGAGGAATCAATCTAAGGTCTGTACAAGTTCTTGGCTATTTTTTTCTTCCAAATCTGTTTGAAAGCACAAATAAAATTAAAGCTAAAAATAATATAGTACATGATTCTAATTTTAACCAAACCTTAACCCTAAACATAATTCCAACCCAATCCTAACAAAACCCTAACCCTAAACCTAACTCTTACCCTAATTAAATCTCTATTTGGCACTGGCCCTAATCCTGGCTCAATCCCTGACCTGGTTGTAGAGCTGTCCCCAGCCCTAGCTCTAGTTTAGCCTGGCCCTGTCTATAAGCCTAACCCTGATCCTGGTACTGATTCTGTCTATAGGCCTAGCCTGACCTAGTCCCAGTACTTCAATTTGTCCCAATGGCTTGTGTTGTCTCTGGCCTAGGCCCTGTCCTGACCCTGCCCTTGGTCCTGGTGTTTCTTTAATCCTAGCCTAGCCCTGGTGTGTTGATGGCCCGGCCATGTTCTAGTTCTGTGTCGTTGTGACCCTGATCTGTAACCAAGGCCTGGCGCTGAGCCTGGCCCTCGTGCTGGCCCTGGTGCTGGCCCTGGCCGTGATGCCAGGTCTGTAGCCAGGCCCTGGCCTAGTCATGGTGGCATTGGCCCATGGCTTAGCCTTGTTCTGTCTCTGGCCCTGACCATAGGCCCTGATCCTGCCTTGGTCCTGGTTTTGTCTCAGTACTGGCCCTAGCCCTGGCCCTATACGAATAATAAAATTATTCCTTGCTTTAACCCTTATTTTTTATCTATAACTGTGCTAATCTAATAATAATAGTAAAGCTAACTAACCTAGCCCGACCTTATCCCAATTGTTGTCCGAAACACAATCTCAGCCCTAGCCTAACCTATTCTAACCCTAACCCTTAAATATAAGCATGGCCCTAGCCCTAGTAAAATTTTAAACATCACATGTTTCCTTTAACTATGACTTATGTTAAATTTTTTTATTAAATATACTAAAATGTATTATTTATCTAATATTATAATAAAATAATATAGTATAATTATATATTAATTCATGTTATGTGTTGCGCTGTGACTGCTACTAGCATATATATCTTAAATTTAAGATATATAAATTACGCCGAGATATATCGAGGCGTTTAATTTTTCAATTTAATACATCTATATTAAAGTTGAATGATGAAAAATTAAACGCCTCGATATATCTAGGCGTAATTTATATATCTTAAATTTAAGATATATATGCTAGTATTATTTCCAATATTTTAATTTTTTGGTGTCATTATTTATGGAATATTTCACTCCCATGATTAGTATTTAAATTCAAAGTTGAGGGTATGCATAGTGGCAGTCAATTGAAGGGTACACAATCTACTGAGAGGGGGATGGGGGTGAATCAATAGACCTAATTAACTCACAAATCTTCACTCTTTCTATTGTTATAAGAATATATGATTCTTACAACAAACCCTAATAGAGCAAATGTTTTAACTAAATTTCACTTATCAAAATGATAACCAATAATAATACAGAAACTAGTGAATAGAAAAAGCACACATTCAACACATGCAAACACCAAATATACATGGAAACCCAAAATGGAAAAAACCATGGTGAGAATAGCTGCTTGGGTCTATTTTCCAAATCCAACCCCACAATGTAGAAATTTATAAGTGAATTTTTTACACTTTGTAGACACCAACCTACCAGAGACATCAATCCCCTATTGAGTTTGTGGGCACCAACCTACTAGAGACACGAATCCCCAATTGAAATATACTTACTACAGGTAGAACACTAGTCCTAGATCAAATTGCATAGATAGAGCTTGTGGACCTTTAGCAATAGTTGAACACTTCACTACTGGATACTAACACTCTTCCACACTCTTGATGATCTTCTCATATAGGTGCACACACTGGAACTTTTATCTTTACTGCCTCTCTGGTTGTGTTCTGATAATAACCTAGTTACTAGCACTCTTCCCATGTGTGTGAGGTGGGAGGTGTGCTCATGTTTCATTAAATTGTTTTATAAATCCTCTTTCCTTTGATTTTGTTCCTTCTACCATTATTCGTCGTAGTCAATCTCTGGTGTCGTCCATCTCATTAAATGCTAGCTTATAGAATATTGCTAGGGATATCTCTCTTACCAAAAAATATCCTTATATAGAATTCCAGACTACCATAAGTATATTTGTTGCATACTCTGCATGGTATATGATTGACTAGACAACTTTTTTCATGATCATTGCTTCTGGATACATAATGATAATTCAAATTATTCCTACCAACTCTTTCACATTTGACAGCCTTGACACCCTTTACTCTTCACTCCTGACAACAAATCTTCTCACATTTGACATCAGTGACAACACATGTTCAACAAAACTTCATCTAGGTTTAAGCAAGAGGAGATATGAATTATGAGGTCTAGTTGTGGACATACTAGATAGAAAATTATCCACACAAATATGCTTATTTATTCACCTCAAAAAGAATCTAACAAATATTTAGGAGAACCCAAATTTTGAGAGAACACAATCAATAAAGTCCTATGCACTTGAAGGCATCCATTGCATAAATATTCATTATAGGCTTGCAATCATATTGCCATTACTAACATGTAAGTAGCCTTAAAAAAATGAGCACAAGAAAAAAATTAACATAGATTTAAGCAAGAGACTTACTATGTAAAATACAATAATTTTTTTAAAATAATTTGACTATAATTTTAAGAGATGCAAAATTTAAATTTATTACTACTAAATCGTCGCCCTTAAATAAAATGAAAAGAATAATCTAATTCCCAAACTCATGTTTTTTTAAGGTTCATTCCTATTTACAAATATAATTTAGAGATAAATCTACAAGTGGTACATTGAAAAACTTCCAAAAACTAAAAGATGCCCACACATTTAAAATCTAATTAACATATGGAATTTGAATGCAATTTATTATACCCATTTTAATTGGAGAAATGATATGTTTTTCCAATGTGGATTGCATATTTGGTAAGGAAAAAATATATTTTTAAAAATTGGTGCAAGAATGGTGTCAATGCATACCAAAGAGTTTTGGAGAAATCTTTACCATTGGATGTAATGTTCATGAATTTTTTAATCAATCAAATTGTATGATTAGACTAAGGGCCTGTGGAAGATTGACTGCAATTATATAGGACTAAGAGCCTGTAGAAGATTGACTGGAACCACACCTACTCCCTCGAAGAAAAAGTGGATCAGAAAAATCTCTTTAACAACAATACACAAAACATCGAAGATATTCAAATTAACAAAGAAATCAAAGATTTTCAAATTAACAAAGAAAACAAAAATACTTTAACATGATAGCTTACCTCCGCTGCGAAGTCAGCATTCATTTGACGCCATTAATGGTGTCAATTATTTTATCGTAGGCCTGCAATCATTTTATAATTGTAACATGCAGGCCAAGCATAAGAAAACAAATTAGCATAGATTTGATTTCATGTAAATCCATTACAGCTGGGTTCTCTTCAGAACCCTTCTCATAAACCACTTTGAAACTAACAACCACAAATAGAAGCTATGTTGAATTTGGAGGAGAAGCATGGCAACGGCGACGAGTGATTCTGGAAGAACGACTGGTGCAACACTATTGTCCACTTTACAAATTGCAATCAGTAACCACTTGATGGTGAGGAGGAATCTTGACCGTTCACAATTTTTTGTCTGTTAGAATTACAAAACTACAGAATTTTATAAACCAAACCGTATGGCGTATGCCAGAAAGTTCACATACAATGGCCTGTCGGCTAAATTGACCCTCAAGGGTCTCCGTTTCAAAGTGAGCATTCACCTGCTGGCATTCAGGTTATCTCGAACGCTTTGAACTTCAAATGACAGGAGTTCACTGGGTGGGTATTTGTCCGTCATTTGAATTGTATGCTCCTCGTTCACTTCCCCATCTAATAGAAGAGAGAAATTCTTCTTTATTTCGTGCTGCATCAGACTTCAACCACGCGTGTGGCCTTGGGCCTCCTCTGATCCAAAGCAGCTCCTGAACCACTTCCTTCATCGTCGGCCTCTTTTCCCCCTCCACGCTCAGACAATCTTTTGCTAAATTCGCCAGCTTCTCCATCGATTCCATATTCCCCGCCTCCTCTTGTGTGGTGAGAATCTAAAATTTCAGTCAGACTGTTAGTCTTCATTGTATTGAGGAAATAAATGGCCAAGTTGCTCTGGTTCTTTGTTCTTTCAAAGGAAATAGGCCCAGTCAAAAGCTCCACCAGCACAACCCCAAAGCTATAGACATCACTCTTCTCTGTAAGCTGAACTGTCTGGAAGTATTCAGGGTCCAAATAACCCATCGTGCCTTGCACAATTGTGCTGATGTGTGTTTGATCCATTGGAAGCAGGCGAGACAATCCAAAGTCTACAACTTTGGGCGTATACACATCGTCAAGCAGAATGTTGGAAGATTTCATATCTCTATGCACAATGGGTATTGACGCAGCGTTGTGCAAGTATGATAAGGCTTCTGCAGACGGTTTTCCCAGTTAAGATGCTGCTCATATTTGTTACCATATAGATGATCAAACAGAGTTCCGTTGGAAATATATTCATAAACTAACAAGGGGACCGGAGTCTCCACGCAGCAGCCCAACAACTTCACAATGTTTCTATGATTTATCTGATTCAGAATAACAATTTCATTAATAAAATCATTGATTTCTTTGGAATCAACTTCTTTGGAATTAGCCTTCTTGATAGCAACAGGAATCCCATCCAAAAGAGTGCCTTTGTAAACCGTGCCATAGCCACCGGATCCCAATATTAAACTCGGAGAAAAAGTCAGTTGCTTTCTCAATTTCATTCAAGGAAAAGATTCTCACCCCATCTGCGTGCGATGAAATTAGTTTCTGCAAATGAGTCCCTCCGTTTCGACGAAAGTTGTTCTCTTTCACAAGCCTCGCCCTTTTGTGCTTCAAAATTGACAATACAAAACCACCGCCAACAAACACAGCCACTAGCGTCACACATACTACTGCATTTCAAAACACAAAACAAGATAAATTTTATAACATTACAAGAAATAGTACATACAATTTGTACAACATAAAACAGTTGCTTCAAATTTGTACCTATGACAGGTAAAGTTTGAGACTCTCTCGTAGAACAACGAGAGCCGTTCTTAGTGCCATCTCCATGGCCTTTGGTGCAAGAGCACTTGTACGA
The DNA here is from genome assembly GCA_007258455.2 of Sequoia sempervirens. Lineage (NCBI taxonomy): Eukaryota > Viridiplantae > Streptophyta > Pinopsida > Cupressales > Cupressaceae > Sequoia > Sequoia sempervirens. The sequence continues at coordinate 894,729,959 of VDFB02271358.1, forward strand.
GCCCTGTGTATTTTCACATTTCCCTCCGTCTGATGGTGGGTAGCAGTCATTCAAACTAAGATCTGAGCATTCATCGATATCTACAGGGGTTGGAAACAAGATAAGGAAACTAAACTTAAAAGGCATTCTATAAATCTTGAAATCTTGAAGTAAATAAATCCATAGCACAAACAAAATACCTGTGCACTGGGTGCCATTGAAATACCCGTCTCCATGAAACCAGGCTTACAATTGCATTGGTAACCCCATCCTAGATCATTGCATTCTGCCTCCGGAATGCAATGCTATGAACCCTTTGCTCTAGCTGAGGCGCAATTGTCATTTGCAAAACTCCAATTCAAACTTATGTAGGCATACTCTAAGTTAAGGGTATCTGATTTAGAAATCCGATCCCAACTTTTTTCATCAAGTATACCAGCATAATTACATGATGTGTCGTTACTATCCTCCGATAATGAGAATGAGACATTGTCTACATAGATACAATAATCTGTATAATTTGAAGCCACAGAAATTTGGCAGCAACCATCTCCGTTGCAGTTAGAATAAGTGGGAGGATCACTGGGAGGATCATTACAGAGAGATATGCATCCACCTGCATTAGTAGAATTGTCAGGCTGACCTATTCCATACATGCCTAGCGCTTCACATCCAATTGCAACAAACTTGTTTTGTGTAGAAAGTCGGAATGGCCCTTTGTCAGAAATGGTGATTTGTGTAGAATTCAGTTGGCATAGACAATTGAAAGTAGAAGCGAGGAATTGGGTTGCGTTAATAAGGAGATGATAGTGAGAGAAATTTAAGATTTGCACTTCCCCAGAAGGAATGGATAGAAAGGGAATGGGTTGTGTACTTCCAAAACTCTGATTGTGTGTGCAATTGATTTCGAAGCCAGGCAAACCACAATTATTTCCTTTTCCTGCTATTGAAAAGGGGTAAGGAATGACCATCTCTCCACAAATTTCGAAGCATCCATCTGCTTCTAGCTCAGAAATAAGGATAAAACATGATATAAATATAATCCCCCGAGTTAGAATTACTCTTGATAGTTTCGCCATGAAGATCTGGCCAAAGTTATCACACAAGGCGAACACTTATTCTTCCACAACAAACGTTGTTAGCACTGGCAATCTTTTATACTTTTGTTGGAAAACCGTATGCTGTCCATCGGCTTAGATCGCACGGGAGAAAAGTCGTACGAACGTCAAGAATAAGTAAAATTCAAAGCAGACGCGAACAGGCGAATACACTTCCACGTAAGGGAGATGAGACCAAGTTACGATAATAAACATGAACTCTTACTTTTCTAATGGTTACCGATTAAACCATTAAGCTAATATAAAACTCTTCTAATTTTGACACATTGAAATCGATTATAGATTAAGATAATGCAAGATTCTCCGACGTACTTAAAATGCGTTTAATTTATCATTTAAAAACATGAAATGTTTGCATTTTAAATTGTAGACATCAAATTATCTTGAATTAAATATATATATGTTTACTTTAAATGCTTCAAACTTAAGCAACACTTTTTAAAAGGTATTTTTTATTACTATCTCGTTCTCTTTTAATATATGACTAATTAATTATTTATTAGTTTGTGGATAAAAGGAATATTATAATTATTAACATAAAAAAAATTGATTCAATAAATCAATCACAATTTTCATTTATAAGGTTGATGTTTCAATACCAAGCCTTCTATTTGAGAAAAAGCTAAATATGCACCTCCTCTCAATTGATGGATGAAACTAAATTTCAACATGATGTATAGTCTACAATGATTAGCACAAGCTCATGTATGCACATTCAAAATAGCTTTAAAATGGTTTAAATAACAAACCTAAAGTCCGATCTCTTTTCTTTGGCCTCTAGGTTTGCAATAAGTGTTGTTCAAATTGAAGGTGATTCATAAATAACTACAAACATACTAAGGAAAAATAAAATGCCAAACTAAAAAATTTATAAACATTCTCAAAACACATGTATAATGACCTATCGAGTGACATGTTCATATATTATTCCATAAAACACATGTATAATGAAGAAAAACAAAAAGCAAACTTCCTTGCTAACTATATCATTGAACATAATAATGTATTTAATACATTCTAAAATGAAGCAAAACTAAAATTTTATATGACCTATCGAGTGACATGTTCATATATTATTCCATAAAACACATGTATAATGAAGCAAAACAAAAAGCAAACTTCCTTGCTAACTATATCATTGAACATAATAATGTATTTAATACATACTAAGATGAATGCATGGGAAGGATTTAAAACAATACTCAATCCTTCATGACTATTACATTAGAAAAAATGCTACTGAACATATCATCATTTTAAATTCAATTTATAGGATGCCAATTGGATTCTTGTGTAAGTAATCAATTTACGAATATAGGACATTATTAATGATTTAGTAGCTATTCATGAGAGATGAGCTCAAATGTATAATGACAAAGAGTGTCGATGGGTTAGGCAAACACAAAATATTTTTATAAGAATGATGGTTTTCATTCACATTCAAAAACTTTTCCTTTGTTTTATATCAAATCTCTCTCTCTGATATTATGGACACTAGTGTTTATTTAGTAGTGAAATGGCGATAAATGACCTCCTTTTCCTAATTTTTGGAGATGTGACTACAAACAAATAAATAAGCTGATACATGAAATCCAATAGATGCTAGGCAAGAAATTTCTACTCGTAGACCATATCTATACAAGGTTAATTCAAACAATGTGTCCATGATCATTGAGGTTTGCTTAATCTTGGGGAAGAGAAGGATATTATTAGGGTTATGACTTCATAGTTCATTAGGAAGAAGTATTTGATTTTAATAGTGCATGATGGCATCCTCATGGGAACTTGGCACCCATTCACTGCCTCTACAAATATTGTATCTAAATAGCAATGAAGGAAGTGGGTTGGGTTTGGGATCTCTTTTCTCAAAACATGTGATGAGGATCTATGTGACTATTTGTGTGGATTGATCATTTGCGAAAGAAACATAACTGGGAGATGATTCATCAAATGAAGTAGTATCTACAAGTTTTAGATTTTTAGTTTGTATGAATAAGACCTGCTACATGATATGGATAAGTCAGGTCTTCCGTGTCAGTTGAGGTGTATTTGTTGAAGGCTAACGTTTTACAGTCACAACAAATGCATCTACCAGATACACCGGCAGATATAAAAGCATGAAAACTATATGAATGCATTACACGCTCTCACCTGTCAAAAAACGCCATCGCCAAATTAAGACGACAAGGAAATCTGGGCACAACAGAGCCATAATATCTAGTCTTTGGATGTCGAATTTCATCGCAAAAAATTCAAGGATTTGTGACAAGCTGGTCCCGGGCACCACCAACTGAACATTTGTCTCCTGTCTTAATTCTTCCATAGAGAGCTTTGAATAGGTCTTCTCTTATCGAAAATTTATGGATCTAAAGATCTTTAAATAGATAATATACGTGGATGTATGTGTTTCTTACGTGAGACATGACTCTATATGAGAAATATGTTGGGATATATAATTAAATATAATTTACATTTTAATACTTCCCAACAAACTTTATTTTGTCACAGGATTTAACTATATGATAGATTTCAACATGTTTAATGCAAACATGAAACACTAAATTTTTTATCACTTTGGATTATGTTTGTAGATTGTAAATATCAGTCTTGTTTTTTGGTTGTCAATTTAGCCATAAGATTTAAACCTTGCTTTGAACATCCTAAATTACCTTTGTTCATAATTTTATTTTTGTAAAGCTTTGCCTTTCAAAATGACAAATAATTGCAATACTAGTAAACCTTTTATTTCCTCTACTAATCATTTTCATAACAAGATGTCTTTTGTAGCTCTATCAATAAAAGAGGTGAAGTCTAACAAGAGAAAAATGACTTTCACCTAATGATGACATTCTTCAAAGATGTCACCACCACTCAACTTTATAGAGATAATATTCAATATATTATTTACCATTTGCAATGATCTTTGTGATAAGAAAACTTCATCGATTTAGCAATAACCTTTACGATTAATCTTACAAATTTTTAGAAGTAGCATCAATCTCTAGAAACAATGTTACTCAAGATATTATTTAGAATTTGCAATGATCTTTGTGATTATAAATTTCATAGATTTGGAAACAATATTTATGATTAATACTACAATTTTTTTAGATTTAGTAGTGATCTCTATGAGGGTATGTTTGTAGTAATGGAGAACCAAAAGGGGGTCAAAAGTGGTTATTATTTTGAAATCAATAAAAAAATAAATCTTAGATAAGTAATTGAGGATAGTCACACTCAAAATTTGAAAATGTGAGAAGAAATTATTTTTGTAGTGCTTAAAATATAGTTTGTAAACTACTAATTTGTTTTAAAAAAATAGTAGAGATTAAGAGGAACAAATAGGGGGAGCACAAAAAATATTCTACTTTTGTTACACAAATATAGTTTAACATATCATTTGATGTGCTCCTCCTAAAATATTATTCTTTAAAAATAATTTTACAAATAGTTTTAGTAAACAATTAGCTAACATCATGTAGTTTATGTCTAATTTTTCTATTATTTTTTTAATGATTATACCATTCTTAACTTTTGATGTAAATAGGTGTTTTATCTATCTAGGTCCTATTTACATGTTAAGTCTACTTAGGTCCTAGGAGGGAATCTTTCTAGATAGTGTTAGTTGTCACTAGATCTTATCTTATTTTTTTGTGTTTAATGCTTGTGTCCTAAGTCATTTAATATTTGTTGAGGTAGTTGTCTTATTATACAAGATTAAGACACATGTCAAGATCTTGTCTCATCTTATCTCACATTTTTCATTTATAAGAAAGACATCATTTGTACCTCTTAGACATTCAATTCAATCCAGTCAGTTCAATATATCAATGTAATCTTAAGTATTGCATATTGACCATATCTTGCATCCATTATTGCAAATCTATGTTATTGATTTTACCTATTGTAGAAGGATGCTTTTGGCTTTTGCAAGTTATTATAGAGGTTTGAGTCCTTGAGCGACTCTAACATGGTATCAGAGTGTCAAAATTGCAAAACCCCTTCTCAGATTTGAGGGTGATTCGATCTTGAGCTTTTGCAAGGTGCACATTGAGGTGAAATGAACAACAAGATTGAGTCCAAAAGGTCCTAAAACACCTATTTTCATATAAAATACTTGATATTTGGACAAAAAAATTTAGGCCATTTTTGGAGGGTTTCAGATTTTGGTAGAAAATTCATTTGTACAGTCCATACATTGTACAGATCCATACATATTATGTAGACGTACTATACCAGAGTCACTATAGATTGGAAAGATATTTTGTAGATCAAGCATAATTTGTAGAGAATACTCTCTATGCATCATAAATATTTTCCATGTCATTCCAACATAGTATCCTTTGTTAGTGGTACAATTTCAGATTTTCTAATATTTAAAATTCGGTATTTAATTTCTATTCAAATATTTTAAACCATTATTTTTATTGGTGCTTGGCACCAAGGTTGTAGCCAACAGTCCCTTGTGGAATCCACTAAGGGCTTAAGGTTGTCGTGGGGGGAAAGGGGCGGGGGGGCAGTGAGGCACGCGCCACCTGCGACCCCACCATCAGGGACTTTGCCCACTAAGCAGTGAGGCTTATTTTTTTTTAATTTTATTTTTAACAAACCTTGCACAAGTGGACCCATGGGCATATAAGGGCCAAGTACCTAGGAGCCTATTGTTTTTCCCCTATAGCCCAAATAGGGCATTTTTTTAAAATGTCATAACTTTCTACCAGGGTGTCAAATTTTTGCAAACAAGATATCAATGAAAAGATGGTTTTGATCACTTCATGGTGGTGCAAGCAATTTTTTAGATTTCATCTCAAGTAATTTTTACTGCTAGTTGAAGTCAAGTTTTTTTGGACCTTTGAGCTCATAAATTTTTGCGACGATCTTTCATTTTCATGATTATTGTGACATTGGAAAGGTATTGAGCAACTCTATATTTCTGTTCATGCACTTTTTCTAGATTCATCCTCAGATATCTTTTATTTAGATTTGTGTAAATTTGTATTTCAGTTGATTACTTGGACATACTACAACCTAGAGAAGTTTTTCCTCTTGGGAAGGCCTCATTTTTAATGATCATATTGGGAAAGGTTACTATTAGTTTGAGGATCTCATTCTCATATATTGTTGTAATTTTTCATCTTTGATCCATCTTGACATCATAATATCTAAAACGTGAAATTCTCACATTGTAAACACACTACATATAAAGTGTGCCACACCATATTGTTGGGGGAATTCTTGATTGATTGATTTGGGGGGAGGTCTCTTGGTGCATTGTCATGTTGATCTATTTTTTTGTGCTCTTCTTTTTCCATAGATCATTCTAAGGTTCCTTTTCTCACATCATATAGCTATTCAACATGGCATCAAAATACATGGAGTGTTCTATTGAATGAAGGGGGTAAACCCACAATAGTGGGTTACAATTTTTTGAATGAAGAATAATTAAAAATGCTCATCAAAAAATTTAAAATGGTTTACCCCTTCTAATGAAGGGGGTTCAAATGAACCACCCCCTTCTAATGAACCCCCCTTCTAATGAACCCCCCTCCCTTCTAATGAACCCCTTTAATATATGGGGTTCTAATGAACCCCTTCTAATGAACTCCCTTTTTCACCTTCCTCCACCATTTCGGAATTTATGCATTTTTTGACTATCAAGCTTGGGAAGGAGGTAATGGAGTCAACTTGATAAACCAAGTTGGATGATTGTAGTGACTAAACGTGCTTTCCAACAACTATAAATTTAATATATTTTGTTTTTATTTTATTTTATTTTTAGTTTTACTGATATAGTTTTCACCGAACACGGGTTCGCTGAAAAATCATTGTGGAAAAATAGTAAATTTGAGGAAAAATTAAAATATATATCCATTTTGTATTGATGTTCTTGTTTTAATAAAGAGGGCTGATTTAATATAATTTGTGCGAGGTGAAGTGTATCTATGTTTTAATTTATTTGTTTTGATTCTTAACTTGATCGTTGTTAAATATTCAACAAAATGCTATGAAACAAAATGAAAGCTGTGGATACTTGTGTTACCAACCTAAATTCAAAATAATTAGAGTTTTATCCTTTAGAAAAAAGTTATGCTAGCCGAAGTACACACCACTTTTTAAAATGTTGTTTACTATAAAACTAGTTATCAAAGGAGACACAAAAAATTACAATTTAATTTCTTTTCTTTTTTTTTAAATAAATTTAAAATCTACAGAAAAAATATCACAAATCACTAGTTTACATCATTTTCAACTTCCTAATAGTTTACCTACTATAAGTGTCAGAAAGTGAAGTTTTCTCTGAAAATGTTGATTTCAATGTCAAGTTTGGCCAAAAAGTGTAACCCATTATTGTGGGATGACCCAAGGCCATGCTCTATATGTTGAAAATAAGGTACCTAAACCTATAGATGCAGATAAAAAAGATAAAATGCATGATTGAACATACCAAAGCTCTTGGATGTCTTCGTAAACTAGTTTCTCAAGATTTGTTGTTCAAATTGAATCATGTAAGAATTATCATGAAGTTTGGGGAAAACTAAAAACATTATATGGTAGTGAAGATGAAGAGGCTATCAAACTGATAATGAATTCATGAGGCTTGATCTTAAGAAATTTGACAATATCTAAGAATACATCATTAAGGTTAATGATCTAAGAGAGAGATGTAAAGAATGCAGAATTGATAAGGACATTTAGTTGATATATAATACTTTGAACAAGCTTGGTCTTGATTATGTTGTGGGCAGGTGCAAAAAGATGGGTAGCCAATTTGTGGCCAAATTTTTTTAAAAAATTTGAAAGCTCATAACTTGAGAACATTATAATGCAAGCGTGTTATAATGTGCTCGCATTATGAGGTATTAAAAGCAAAAAACAAGGAATTCGAAATCATTTTCATTGTGACTGTGTTTTTTTTCTTTTTTTCTGCCTACGGCCAAAATCCCTCATTTCCGTGCTCATGTTCTAGGAGGAGCCATTTTGCAATATTTTTTTATCAAATTGTTGTTGTTTCATCGCCAAGATGCTGCCATGTTGACGAGGAGGTCTGAGAGGTAAGGATTGCTTGTTTTTTGTTAGTTTTAGGTTGTTTTTGATATTTATTTTTTGAATTTGTAGGAGATGTTAATGAACCTGCAAACCATTCTCAAAATCCTCAACAAGCACAACAACAAAAAGAGGAACAAAATCCTCAAAAAGCACAACAAGAACAACAACAAAAAAATCCTCAAGTTGAACAACCACAACAACAATCTCCTCCACCAATCCCTCAACATTCTCCTAGAACTTAGCAAAACGTAATGAGTGAAATTGAAAACAATAAAAAAAAAATTGAGGATCTAATTAGAGGGTTGAACAATCCAAATGGTTCAACCATGGAAATAATGACCCTAGGAACTTAACTCAAAGAAATGTTAAAACATGTAGATTCAATCAACAAACAATTAACTGGTTGGCAAGATAGGAGGCAGGCAGCTAGGGCTTATTATCGGAATAAATTATCATATAAAGATGTAAAAGATCTAAAAATTACAAAATTTGATTTGTGCTCATTATTCACTGACCCACACACAAATGCAAATCTTACCCTCAATGCGAAGAGGTTTCCTATCCATTGGTGCCACCACCAACAGATTAGGAAATTTTTTTGGGATCTAGGTGGTACATGGTTTTTGATTACCCACCATGCAACAATTGTTAAGTCCCGTAATATTTCCTTAGGAAACTATACTTTGAGTTCATCTTGAACAAAATCCCAAATTATTTTGATATGAGGGACTTCTAGGGGAGAGGTGGGGGATCGACTCAAGATAGACTCGATGCACAATAGGATCCTGTGCGGCAAGGGAGACAACCTCTCGCTAGGCCACCTCATGAGCACATCATTATCCCTTTCATCATGAAGGAGAGTGCTGAGGTAGAGACTTTGTAGGTCATTAGCTCTTTGACCTAGAGTGTCATATAACATGCCAGCTCTATACCACAATGCCATCCAGGGGAGCCTTTGAGTGGTGGGCTTCGATCCCATTTGTGTTAGTCTTGTGGGGTGACTTGTTTATATGACCCCACCGACACTCAGGAGGCTGCTATGCAGGATGCATTTGCAGCTATGGAGATGATTAAGGCAATTGAAATTTTGAATGAGGCCTATGACATTGATACTTAGGTAAATGTTAACATTCTCATTGAATTTAATTTATTAAATTTCAATTTTGAAATGCAAGATTAACTAATTTAGTTTTATGATTTTAATAAAATTTCAGGGTCGCAGTGTTGATACTAGATACGTTGGCCCTAAACCCGCTTATTTCTCCACTACATCTACCATTGAGGTGTGTAACTAGTAAACAATTATAAATTTATTACATGTTAATAGCATTGTTTTATGAATGGTATTTTAATATGTGATTTTGGATGTTGAATAGGCTAATATTAGAGGTTTTGAGGGAACACCTCCTAGTGCTAGTGGATTTAGACAAATCTACACGCAGGTAATAGAATAAAGAGTTTAAATAATGAATTGTACTTAATAGATTTGTGTAGTTTATATTCATATCGTTGATTATGTTGCATTGCACATCTTTCAAACTCAAAGCATTACTTCACATTCCATAACTAATAACTAGATGCTGATAGATGACAAAATTTCAACTATAATAATATAGTTTTTTAGAAAGTCAACATAACCAGCGATGCAATTACTTCACATAGCATATAAGTAATCAGTAGGAACAACTTACAATTGCATTTTCTTGTCATGGTATTCCATGAGACAACTTTTTACTAAGGCATCTTTTCAAACAGTTCACTTCCTTGTCTATGCTATGGATGCTTGGAAGAAATATATGAAAGAATACTAGTAAGTAATAGAATAGACAAGGGAATGAGTTGATTGAAAAAATGCCTCAAAGAAATGCGGTCTCATGGTGATGTCCATCACCATGAGACCCAATTTCTTTGAGGCTTTTTTTTTCAAACAACTCATCGCTTTTTCTATGCTACGACATTTTCCATACATGTCTACCAAAGAATTTTATCAAATAGTTCATTTCCTCGCTGCTATGACTAAAATATTAAAAGAGGTGCTTTCCAACAAACTATGGATGCTTGGAAAAAATCTATCAAAGAATAATAGTAAGCAATAGCATAGACAAGGTAGTGGGTAGTTTGAAAAAATGCCTTGAAGAAATGCGGTCTCATGGTGATGGAATGCCATTCCATCACCATGAGACCACATTTCTTTGAGGCATTTATTCAAACAAATCACCACCTTTTCTATGCTACCACATTTTCCATACATGTGTACCAAAGCCTTTAATCAAACTACTCACTTCCTTGCTGTTATGGATAAAAGCCTAAAATAGGTGCTTTCCAACAAACTATGGATGCTTGGAAAAATTTCTATCAAAGCATAATAGTAAGCAATATCATAGTTAAGACAGTGAGTAGTATGAAAAAATTCCTTGAAGAAATGTGGTCTCATGGTGATGGAATGCCATTCCATCACCACGAGACCACATTTCTCTGAGGCAATTTTTTCAAATAGCTCACTACTTGAAGAATAGAAACCAACCCATTAGCCAAAATTCCCCTCCAAATTCTTTTCAAGGTCCTCATCCTCAATTTACCAATCCATGGAACCTTCCACCTTTTATTCCACTTTTTCATGTCCCCACTCCTCCCTCTTCATGTCATGATCACCCTCCATCTCATAACCAAGGCCACACTATACCATCCACCCCATCCCAACATAATACCATAGAGAAGGCAATGAATTGTTTGAAAAAATGCCTGAAAGAAATGCAGTCTTATGGTGATGGAATGCCATAACACATTTGTTTGTAATGGCATTCCATCACCATGAGACCTCATTTCTTTGAGGCATTTTTTTCAAACAGTTCACTACCTTCTCTGTGCCACCACAATTATGTACATGTCTACGAAATCACTTTATCAAATGGTTCACCGGCTTGCTGCTGTGGGTAAAAGCCTAAAAACACTTGCTTTCGAACAAGATATGGATAGGGAAAATAGTAAGCATGATAGTTAGAAATATATAGTTTTCAAAATTTTGTTCATTAATTCAAAATTTTGTTCATTATCTCATACATTATAAGCCATGGCGTGGATCACTATTGTAGTTTTCGTGATTGAATATTTTGTTGTTTTATTTTTAGATGTTGCAAGTGGATACACCTTCGAATGTTCAGTGGGCAATGGAGATCGTTGTTTCATCTGCTATAGACGCCTCGATGGCTTTGACAGGGGAGGTATGAGGCAAATTACTAAATTTCAATTTACATACGTTGTTTTAGATGTTAGTGAAAAATCAAACCATTATTGATTTGTAGTTTAATTTCTATTTGGATGGTTTATACAGGGCTTCAACACACCTCAGCGTGGGCATTTGAATATTTACCTCATTGAGAGTGATCATCAGATGGCGGTAAGTGATTATTTTGTTAAATATATCATTTTTTATAATTTAATTTCTATATATTAATGTCTTTACTTCTTATTGTAATAGATAAGAATTGACCAAGAATTAAACCCTAGGAGGAGCACGAGGAGCACTCCTCGACCATAGCATAAACGAGTGATAGACATATTGCCATCCGATCGACTAGAAAAGGGAAAGAGTTTATTTCGAGAACACGGAGAGCGATGACTTTTGATTCCAGAGCCCTTTGTTGTATGCCTATATGGAATTTTGTACATATTTTGTATTGGATATATTTGACATTGTATGCCTATATGGCATTCTTGTAAGCCTATATGGCTATTTTGTACCTATATTTTATACTTATATCAACATATATTGATGTATGCCTACATGGCTATTTGGTTAATACAAATATTTTTTTATCAATGGTGTCCATATTTGTATTATAAATTCATGGTTCAATAGATATGAGTTACGTGTATTCAAGTGTATAGTTTACAACTTACGTGTAGTCCAATTTATACTTTGCGACTTATGTGTTTTCATGCGTATACCTTGTATTCATGCATATACTTTGTATTAATTTTTGTTTACTATGTATTCCTATGTATACTTCAAGGCTTACATGTTTTTGAGTACTTGTGCTTCCCTTATTCACATGTACATGCTTGACTTATTCACGTGTATACTTATTAATTGGTTAGCCCTAGCATTGATCATTGTTGTCCTTCATGGTTTGTCTTAAATATTAATTGATTGATGCTAAACAACTTTATTAGTTGATGCTAAACAAATTCAATATTTCTAGGAATAGTAGTAGATTTACAAATTCCAAAATTGCATAAATTGAAAAAAAAATATTACTTGTAATTAAATGAACTAATTATTAACTCGATAATTGATTAAGAATGAGTATAAAATATATCAAGAGATGAGCCTTCTAGAATGACAATTGCCAACTAGAAAATAGGCAAAGCATTCCCAATACTTTGAAAGTAATAATCCATCCAAAATTGCAATGGGAGAGAATACTTATTTAAGATCCTTGAACAATGTATTTCCTAATGCTCCTTTTTACATATCTCAATTTAGTTTAATCCAAAGAGTTTCATGAAATGCTTTATCTAAAAGTAAAAAACACATTTTCAATTGGTATTCCATGAAATGTTTCATAAAAAGATTCCAATATATTTAATCTTTTGATTGGAACAACTCAATTAAGCAAAGGATACATAATCTTCACAACACTTGCAAAACATAACATTCATAGTAAATGATGAGTAGTTAACTTCTTGACACATTATCATACAAACATTTATATTGAATAGTCTTTAAACATTTTCATAGTATAATCCTCATAGTGCAGAATGAATTGTTAAGTTCTTGATCCATCACCATATAAACACATCGAAAGATGTATATGTCAAATTTTTGCAATATTATTTCTTGTATAGGAAATGGACTCGGGAGAAAGAAAGTTATAATTTATAATACAAATTAGAAATGGACTCAATGGTGGAAAATTTATTTATCACACCAAATAATAAATGCACATGAGAGTGTCACTTGTTTCTCTGAGAATCCCAATTTTCAAGCATAGAAAATCATTTCAAATGAAAATGACAAAATGTTTCACATCCAAAGTTGTTAATTGAGGAAAAATAAAATGTTTCCATGTTCCACCATTGTACGCATTTACAATTGGTTGTATATTGTTGTAAGGGAAAGGAGAATAATTAAAAAACATCTTGTGCTTGCTAGAATTGAGGATGATCATATGTTTTTTGTGTGGAAAACTCACACTTCTCAACTGTCGTGTGTATGTTTCTCTTTTCGATTGTTTTGGATGCCATCATAAGGGATCAAGCTGATTGAAGATAGCTCGGGGAAATTCTGTGTGTTTGGGTGTGAAAGAGCACCATTCCTAGCGTAAATGTACCTATCAGGATGCATTGGAGAAATTTTTTTGGTCACATGAGTTGCAAAACGAAAGTTGCACCACTTTACAACTTTACCCTGCTTGCATTTGACACTTTTTCCATCAAGTGAAAATTGGATACCATGGGAAAACGACTTCGAGATAACAAAAACTGAGATAGGTTATTATAGAGGGGCTCAACATAATCTCGTAGGCTTAGACAGAGAGTTCGTAAGCATCACAGTTTCCAAGTAATAGCCCATCAAAGATTGTTGCTCTTTTGCACTTTGGACCCTTAAGGGATTGAGCTAGTTGAACGTAGCTCAAAGTGATTCTGCGTGTTTGGGTACAAAAGAGGACCATGCCTAATGTAAACATACCCATCTAGACGCCTTGGAACAGTCTATTTGGTCACACGAGTTGCAAAATGAAAGTTGCACCACTTTGCAACTTTCAACTACTTGCATTTGACAACTTTTTCCCAAAGTAAATTTTCCATCACGGGAAAATGCCTCTGAGATAGTGAAAACCGAAAGAGGTTATTGTAGAGGGGCCCAACACAATCCCATAGGATCAAACTAGAAGTTTCTAAGCATCATGGTGTCTGAGTAACATTCCGTCGAAGATTGCAATCATTTTGCACTTTGGACTCTTAAGGGATTCTACTGGTTGAATTTAGCTCGGAGTGATTCATCATGTTTGGGTACGAAAGAGGAACATGCCTAGCGTAAACGTACCCACCGAGATGTGTTAGAATAGTTTGTTTGGTCGCACGAGTTGTAGAATGAAAGTTTCAACACTTTGCAAAATATCCTCATCAATATTAATCAAATAGTTTGGCTTTTTACGCAAAATTCTAGGTGGCATTCTCCTAGGTACATACATGGGTGATCCCACAATAGTGGTTTACAATTTTTGGCCAAACTGGACACTAAGATTATTATTTTTAACTAAATTTTCACATTCGGGCACCTATAGCGGCTAAACAATGAGGATTTTGAAGATGATGCAAACTAGAGTCTTGCCACATTTTGTCTGTAGATTCTAAAAATATTTTTTTCAAAATTTTTGAATTCAAATTGCACTTCTTTTTCTATCTCCCATGAAAACTGGTTTTTTTCATAAAACGACATTTTTAAAAAGTGATGCACATCTTATAACGCATAATTTTTCTTCCTTGAAGGATAAAATTCTAATTCTTTCGAATTTAGATTTTTAACCCTGATATCTAGTGCTTCCACTTGGTTAGATAGTTTTTTATTGAATATTTTTTCTTTAATCAAGTTTCAAAGTCAAACCAATCACAATTCAAACATAGCATGACTGTATAACACGTAACTTTTATTGTATGTATCAAAATTCTTTTTTTTTTTTGTTGGATCAAAGACTCCAATATCTGGTGCACTCATTTTTTTCAATTTTTTTTTTTGATAATCTTCTATTTTTCCACATGTGCAGAACAAAGAGCTTCATTTTCGGTGAAAAACCTATATTTAATAAAACTTAAAAAAAGATAATAAAACCAAAACATATTAAAATTATATTCGTTGGATAGCTCGTTATGAGGGCTACTTGATACCAGTTGGGTTTGTGAAGTCTCCTCCATTTTCATTCTCAAATTGAGCTTCGAAGTGCAAAATTTTGGACAATTTTGGTGTCTCAGAGGGTGAAGGTGAAAAAAGGGTGGTTCAGTCGAACTACTATTCGGTCAAACTAAAAAAATATGTTCAGTCGAACATTGGTTCAATCAAACTATGGTTTGACCGAACCACTTTGAAATATAATTAAAAAATGTTTTTTTTTTTGGGGGGTTAAATTCGAACCTTCAAAATGGGTTCAGTCAAACCCCCTAACATGAATCAATTTTACTGTTTATTTTATTTTTTCCCATTTTTAATAGTTTTATTTTATAATATATAATATTAATATAAATCTAAATTATTCTTTTTATATTATAATATATAATATACTTATTATTACAATATATTATAATAATAATATATATAATTATTATTAATTATATATTATTATTAATTGTATATTATTATTATAATATATAATTGTTATTATTATAATATTAAAAGTATATAATAAAAATTATATAATATAAAAAGTATATAAATAAAAAGTATATAATTAAAAAGTATAATATAAAAAGTATATAATTAAAAAGTATATATATTAGAAACGACTGAAAAGCATTTTGGAATGAGTTTTGGATTGGGTAGTTACTTGAGGGCAAGAACGATTCAAACAAAAGGTTTTTCTCTGAGATCTCATCTAATAATATTGGAATGGCACAACCTTTTTTTGTTGCCCCTCAGCCAAGGTCTAATATGAACATGAACATCTATAGCTCCGCACCCAAGCTCTCCTTGACGCTGATAGGTGTTCTCTTCAACCAGAAATCATAAAAAAATGGGTATTGATGTGGAAATGCGTATTAATTTGATTTGCTTAGGGGAATTTTGTTTGTTTATAGATATAAGTAAGAATATATTTATGATGGGAATTGTTAGACAGACAAGTAGCTTGGAAGGAAAAGGAGACATGTTTGGCAACAGCAGTGAAGAGTCTCAGCTTGGGATCTATAGAGAGATGAAGAGTATGAGAGAAGGTCTAGTAGTGACAACATGGAAGGGAATGGATTGGTGATGAGTAGGAAGATAACCATCCCAAAAGAAGCATTGTCACATGCATACTCCTCAAAAAATTTAGGAGATGGAAGCATATGCCCTTTTTCACTAAACAATTCAATACTTGTCATTCGTTGAGAATTGTTGTTTCTAACTTTATTGCTATTTTGGGTTTGCTATAGGATTTTCAAAGAGTTCCCTCACCCGAATGAGAAGCAGAGGCAACTTTTGAGTAAGCAATTGGGGCTTGCACCATGCCAGATTAAGTTTTGGTTCCAGAATCGGAAAACCCAAATGAAAGTATGTGGGGATTAAGAAAATGACCAAAAATTTGTAGTAATGTTGCAAAATTGATGAAATTTAGGGTTTCATGCTTTATTCCTTAAATTTTTCTAATCATGGCTTTTCAAATCTTGGATTTTTAGGCTCAACACGAGTGTCATGAAAACACTCTCCTCAGGTAGGATAACGAGAAGCTTTGCTTGGAGAACATGGCAATTAAAGAAGCCATGAGAAATCCCATATGCACCAACTGCGAAGGACCTGTTGTTATTGCAGAAATCAGTCTTCAAGAGCAACAACTGCGTATTGAGAATATTCCATTGAAAGATGAGGTCCTTTTGCATAGCCTAACTAATTTAATGATGCATATTCCATATTTTTGTATTCTCAAATGCAAATTGTGGTTAAAAGGATTATGAGTCACTCCGTTTTTAGCTATACCTATTCTAATTCTAATGTATTTACAACCCTACGAACCTCTTGGATTTTATTCTCTCTAGAAATCTTTTTAGTGCAGTGATTTTCCCACCATGATGAGATTGCTTCGTATCATATACTGTATAAGATTTAGAGACCTAGAAGGTTATTTTTTTCTCATGCTTTAAACCACCTGAGTAGTGAAGTTGAAGATTCGTTAGCTTTTTGATTATGGGTATTCTTTAACTATTCTTATGTTTTTTTTAATGCCTGCATGGATTTTTTTAGCTGGAGAGAATGGTAGCTATGGCTAGAAAATTTTATGGAAGGACCATATCATTGACTTGAGAGAGAGATATGGAGGGAGTGGGAGAGAGAGGGAGCATGAGGGTAGGAGGGAGAGACTTGAGAGAGAGATATGGAGGGAGTGGGAGAGAGATAGAGGGTAGATGGTTTAAGGGTTTATGGTTTAAG
>VDFB02271358.1:894748599-894765245 GCA_007258455.2 Sequoia sempervirens
TTTTTATTTGCATTGATTTATGTTTTAAATGTGTACAATAATTTTATAATTAGATAATACTTAATTTTAAAATTTACATAATTGCCCATGGAACAATTCGATGGAACAAATATAAGTTGTATATAATTGTATATAATATTCTTGAACTTAATAATTCCATGAAACAAATGTAAGTTGTATATAATTGTAATTGAGGAAAAATGATTTTAAAAAACTTCACTAGGTTTCAAATAAGTATTGAAAGCATATATATGGGTTTACATGCAAGCAAAAAAAGTGAGAGATGATGATATCAAAGATTCTTGAACTTAAGAATTTTCCATGGAACAAATATGTACATATAATTGTAATTTACACAAAATGATTTACAACTATGTACAAGTTACTATAAGTTCTCACTTGAACATGTATAGGGTTACAAGTGAACTTGAAAATCATGGATATAATCTAAGTCAAAGATTTTTTTCAGCCGCTCTTCAATAACATGTAGAATTTTTTGATGATCATCACTATCTAGTCTCCATTTTCTTCGGCCACGTGCATGTGGAATTGCATGAAGATGTAGAGTGGAAGCAATTATTAAGTGACTATATTGATATACCTTGTTTACTGTTGATAGTCAACAAAATGAATCCCATCTTTGAACAACTTTGACTTGTTTTAGATATGTCCCTTGCACTACAACAAAACCTGCATGGTAAACATGAACCTAAGGTAAGACATATGAACGTGTACAACATTTTTGTGCTCAAGGTTTGTACAATATATATTTAATGTTTATAATGTAATGTGCACATGTGAACACAATGCATATATAATTTTAAATTCAAACTCACCTATGTGAAATGACATTCCATCACTTGTTTCAGGTTGTGTTAGCTTATTCCTCTCTTTTGTGCAACACAATAAATAATAGCTAACACCTTCGATGTTTCTAGGCTCTGCTATGACTGCAAAAACATCTCATGTACACCAAATTTACACAAAAAATTTCAAAAAAATTAGAAATGTCTCTAAAGATCATTAAATTGATATATATAATATTTAAATTATTGAAAACTTACACATGTACCTTTTCTAACCAATCCTGAAATATGGTCATAATCAATTGAAATCAAAGGAATGTCTTCAAATTTTTCTTCCTCGTTTTCATCATATGTTTCTGAAACAACTAGTGGCACCATATCCCATTTACCAACATATCCAAGTTCTTGGTTGTTGCATGCATGATCAAAGTTTTCTGCAATGCACTCAGTGCAAAAACAAGAGTAATCCCTTGTGTGTAATGTCCATCCATGGTGACTATCTGAATTCCTAACACAATGCAAAGATCTTGTTTTTTCTGCCCTCTTGAATCCATGCATCGATCTTTTGTCCACACCTAGATACATGTACAAAAACAAACTTATGTGAACAAATATGTATATATATATATATATAAATTTTAAATTTAAATAAATTCAAATTTTTGAAAATGTAATTTATACATACCCGATATCTCCCAAAACACTCTATGTGGAATGTGTCAGTTTGTTCTCAAAGATGTGCCGACCACATTTGATGCAAAGTGTTTCTTGCACCATTGAACAACATCATGTGCATTGTCTATACGATCTTCTGGATAACTCATTTGATGCTTTCTTAAAGCTTGTTTGATGCAAGCTCCTACTCCATCATGCTCACCCTTTCCATGCCCACTCTAAAAAAAACTCCAAACATGTGGTATTTTGTAGATTTTATGATATCTACAAAGTGCATAGAATGGATGTGAAGATTTGAATTGTGCTATGTACATCCATCTGACCATACCAAATGATTTTCAAATTTTACACCCTTGCTTCTCAAATTCTCAAAAAAAATTGTAAAGCAATGTTGGACAAAAAGAGTGTCATGCTCTTTATCATCACTAATATAAAAGTGATATTCTTTCTTAATGGATCATTCTTCATATGTACTCTCAACACCATCCAATTATGATTGTGCATGTTGATAACACACATGAACCATAATAGTGATCTACTTTGAAAAGAAATACTCTGATTGAATCTCCTTTTGATGTACAAAGGAGTAATTTTCTGCAAAGTCAACTACTGATAGAACTATTCCAAGTGGGAAAGTATCTCTCAATGTTTGGAATTGTTGTGCTTGGCACTTAGAAAAAAATGAATGTTGTATGTATGGTTGTATCAATTTTTGAAAATCTTCCATAAATTTTCCAATAGGAATCTCCTCTTCTACATAGTTCAACCTTGTGGATTCTTTCCCAAAATTTGTTTGCAACTTTACACACTTGTACCTGTGTGAGTAAAATATGTGAATAAGCAATAAACCACACAATCAATGAAACATTACATTAGAGAATTCAAATAACAATCTAATCAAACTGAAACAAATAAACTCTCTAAAAACAGTACTTACCTCTTGCAATTTACTGTCTTTGTTAGGTCAGTATCCTCATTTCTTGAAGGAAATTTAGCCAAATTTCCACATGTCTCACAAATTCCTTTTATGCAGTTTATTCGAGGTCCATTTTCATGATCACATAATATAGCCTTTATGAACAAACTTGCCTGTTTAGGAGGTGCATTTTGAAAAACACAACTTTCTTCTCTCATCTTTCGAAAGACCTAATACTAGAGATCAAATTCAATATGATAACGACAACAAGTTTCAAAAAACTTGTTTATCTTCACATAATATGGCTTTAACCTTTCAAACATTGTTTGCCCAATATTTATATGAGGATATGTATTACAAAAGTTCATATACATCTCAAATTGTGTTATGTCTAGCCAATATTTGATATGATTTTCATAAATACCAGGCCCAATCATGTGTCTCATAACATCTCTAGTATTTGATGATGGACGAGTCTAATCATGACAAAAACTTGAGATCAAGTTCCTAACAACATCTTCAATCTTGTCAGAATAGGGAGCTCTACACATAATTTCCCAATTTCCTTTTGGACTCTCATCCAAAAAATTTCTCTTTTTCTCATATTTTATTAATGTGGTTCTACTATAACCAATTTCAGCCGAAAGTGCAAACATTTTTCTTTTTCTTGCTATATCTGGATGTACAATAGATGTCAACATCACCCTTCTTGTAGTGGCCTTATCCACTGATCGAGCTGCTTTCCCAATGGAATCTAAACCCTTTTTAACATTTTGAGCAATATCCTTTTGTAATCCCATGCGTTTCTTCTTATTTGATGCCGAATGTACACCCAACAATTGTAATGACTCTTTCAACTCATTACAAAGAAGTAAACATGATAACAATTGGGTTTTTTCAAGTGTATCAAGATGATTGAAATGATCATTGATTATTCCATTTATAGATTTAGTCATTGACCTCTTTCTCTTATTATAAGGCTAGTTGGCATAACGTTTTAGTTTCTCCATATCCATTTCAAGTAAATGATCTAAATTTCTATAAGAAATTTGTTTCATCACCTTTTCAGCTAGTTTTATATGCTCATGCATACCAGTAGAAGGAAGTGATCCTGACCCCTCTCCAACATGCATTATTTGAACTTAGGCCTCCTCCCTATCTTCAAGGTCCATGTTTTCTTCAACAGATTCATTTGATCCAATATCTAGATTTGGCTTGACTTCAACGTGAGAACTTCCTACTTGTTGAGCCCTTTCTACATGTCACAAAATTTTTTGCAAAGAAAGTGAGAGATGATTATATATAAGTGAAGTTTATGTATGCAAGGAAACAAAGTGATAAGACATGATGCTATAAGTGAGAGAAGTTTTGAACAACTAGTTTTATATGCTCATCCATACCAGTAGAAGGAAGTGATCCTGATCCCTCTCCAACAAGAATTTTTTGAATTTGGGTCTCCTCCATAACTTCAAGGTCCATGTGTTCTTCGGCGGATTTGTTTGATCCAATATCTAGATTTTGGCTCGACTTCAGCTTGAGAATTTCTTGCTTGTTTGAATTTACATGCAAGCAAAGAAAGCGAGAGACTATGAGTTATTTAAGTGGAGTTGAAACAAATAAAATCAAAGATTCTTGAACTTAAGAATTCCATGGAACAAAAGCAATTGGAAATAGATGATAAGCGATTTAGGTAATGTCTATGCAAGATGACTATTTTTTAGTATTAAAGTTTCCAAGTTAAATCTAACATGGTTTTCATAATTGGAAATATATTTATAAGAAAAAGAAATTGAGGTGTTAATAAAAGTCCTAAACACACACTTGAGAGAGAGAGAGAGAGAAGAAACAAGCATGTACCTTGTTTCTTTCTATGATAATTTTCCAAGTTTTGTTCACGCCTCTTTTGTTCTTCTTTTGACAATTTTGTTGAGACACATTTTTTCTTTTTCTTTGTTGTCCCATTTTCTTCAAGTTAACGATGACTCAAAACAAATCCTTTACCAACTTAGTTAAATTCTCCTCCAAATTTTGCCTTGATTGATAAAAATGAATAGTTGTCTTCTCCAATATTTTCCTCCTTGATAAATGTGCAAAAACCTCTTCTCCAAAATCTGCACTCCAAGTGATATAAATGCAAATTAATCTTGCAATTTGATATGGAATAATGAATTTAATAAGCTTGTATTTATATGCATATGGGAAAAAAATTATTCTAGTGTATGGAATAACTAGATCCTAGATTAAATGAATCAAGTGGTAATCAAACAAGTTATTTCATTGTGGAGTTTGTTGTTTTTTAATATATAGATATGCAACATATATCTAGTAATTTTATAATTTTGTTACTTGTCAAAAAGATAATAGAGGTATAATTTGAATTGAATTTTCTTAATGTTTCAAAGAATAAAATTTTCGTATAATTTAATAATGGTGTAGATTAAGAGATTATTTATGAAATAATTTAAAATAAAAATTTTATAACTTAGAGGGAAAGTGTTTGAAGGATGGTGTATAATTATAAAAGGAATGTTCCTACCTCTTCTTGAGAATTATATTTTGTTCTCAACTCCTCAATGGTTCATGTTGCTTAAGTCATTTTAAAAAAAATAGGAGTTTTGTGTACCACAAAGTGATGCACTTTATTTGTTCTTACTTTCTATCAAGATTTTAATTCCATCATTTTTATCAAATTTTAAAACTAGAAGAACATGTGCATGTTAATAAATAGGCTTGTAAATACACTCATTTATAAAATATCATTAGTTTACTTGAGCTTGAGAGTCATTTATTTTATAATTTTTGACTGCTTACTATAAAACTCAATGGGTGTGTGTGCAAAATATTTATTGTGATCAACATGAATGAACTTAATTATAAAGTGGCATTCATTTCCTAAAACTCTACTAGAGATCAAATGTATATCATATAAGGAAATGTAAGTTCTAAGAGATCATCAAATAAGCAAATGTATGTATATTGAATATAAGCAAATGTATACATATATCATATAAACATGCAAACATAAGCAAACACATACATACATGTAAATAGATTCAATGTATAAACATGCAACATGTTATAAGCAAAGAGCCAAATGCATGTATATCATATAAGCAAATGTATGTATATCATATAAACAAATGTAAGTTAGAGATCATCAAATGCCAAATACTAAAGATCATCAAATAAGCAAATGTACATGTATATCATATAAGCAAATGTAAGTTAGAGATCATCAAATGTCAAATACTAAAGATCATTATATAAGCAAATACATGTAGTAAAGATCATAAATCTAGTGCAGGGCCTAATATGAATGTCGACTCCTAGTCAAATGACCATCTGAATGAGAACGGTCCTGCTTTGATGGATGTGCTAAGCCCTACAAATAAAATTGTGTAAAAAATTAATTAAATACAAATAATTTATATTAAATAGCTTTTATGAAAGTTATTTTTAAGAATGTACTTGTATATTTTTAAATATCTATCTAGATCTATGCATACATATATATGCATGTACATATACACGTGTATATATAAAAATTTAGAACTCACATGTCCATTGGCAACAAATTCATCCATAGAGTCACGTCAGTGTACACGATCTGGAGGATTAAGGCTGGGAGTGACATGAGGTATGTCCACCTACAATATATATACATACATATCAATACATGAATATCTAGTTAAAACTAAAATTTAAAAATAATTTAAAAGGAATTGAAACATGCACATGCACACATACATGCACATCATCTGATATCGAATGACCCGAGTCCTCTGAAACGGTCGCCTCCACCATATTAACTATATGGTCAAGCGACAAACCAACATCTACATCCATCTGATCTATCTCATGTCGTGCCATAAATGATGAGTGAAGAGGACTATGTAGGTGAGATGGCATCGACGATGATGAACCAGAACCAATCAACATCTCAGTAAAACCCATAGTCAATGCAGTTGCCGAATCATCTGTAGGTGGATCCTGACGTGCACTAGTGCTGAGTTGAGAGTGATGGGATCCTAGAAGTGAATGACCTCTGCATCCCAAACAATCTCTAACACACTCTACATCGATCCCATAGTCTAATGCAATGAACGCATATGCCTCCAAGAGGTCCTTAGCCAAACAATGTAGAGTCCTGCATGCCATGTCTCTTGTAAGTGCCTCAAGCTTTGTTGGAGTAGGGATACCCGCCGCCATATAAGGATCCATGGTGGTCCACTATGCTGAAAATGGCATGGATCGGGAACATCTAGACATCAAATAATGACCTACACGATCATTAGATATCCTAGTGGTGGCAGCTACAATGTCACCTACAGTGTCAATTGCTTCCTTTTGGGAAGCAATGACAACCTCATCTGCTATGGGGAATAGAGCTGGGGTGAGAGCATGAGACCTCTTGCCAACCAATACCCTAAACACTAGGGCTGGTCAATCTGCTCGATGATAGGTGGGCCTATCAGCAATCCTACCACGCCCCTGACCAACATATGGTGGAATGTCCAAGTAGTTGACTTTGAGGACCAAATGGACCTCAACATACAACTGTTGAAAAAAATACAATGGAATATGGTCATCATTTGGGTATTGACCATGTGCTACGAGAAATCGTGGGTAGATCAATGAGGCCATAACATGATCAACACATCTAGTGACCTGGTATCCCCTAACCCTACACATATTTTGATAAAATGGAAAATAAGTAGTTTTTATCATTTCTTTGGTCACACTATCCTATATTTTTTTAAGGGGAACATCACCATGTACTTCTTTCTGCATGTGGGAAAGAATAACAACTACTTTATCTGGGGAAAATGCACTAGTCCTCTCAAGCTCATCTCTTAGTTTTTCTAGACTATGTAATATTGACATGCATGGCTCAGAATATATCCCTGGGTTTGCACCTTGTGCTAATGAGTCTCTCAATTTCTTAATCTCATTAGTGGTATTTGCAAACAAATTTCCTGGAGGTGGAACATCTACATTTTCCATGTTATATATGTATGTACACCTACAGGAGCAATGAGACCTTGGTAAATAATATATCTAGATATAAGGAATAGAAATATAAAAGAGTTCTAATAATTCATCTACTCATCAATAATATTTTCATACCATTAACAAAAAAACATTCAACATCTATCTAGTTTTTAATAATCAAAACATTCAAATTACTAGATTGCACACAAAAAAAATCTAAAACAGTTCTAAATTTTAAATTTACAAGTGTGCACTCTAGTACAAAATGTGTCATTAAAGACTTAAAAAATATTGATAAAGGTTGCATCTAAGATTTATTTCCTAAAACTAGTAATAAAGGGAAAGCATCATTACTTAACATTGGTGGTTAGGTAAAATCAATTTAGTCATTATTGAAGGTACAACTAAGAGAATAAAATGAGAGAGATGATAAGCTTGTAAATATAATTTCTAAATTATTGAAGAAATATTTTGATAAGGAGGAAACCAAAAAATTAGAAATAAACTTCCTCATATCCATAAAGAAAATTTGATAGGAGGAAGGGACACATGCAAATAATATTTATCATGAAAGTTACCATACAATGTACAAGAACATGATACTAATCTGAACAAAGGTTTCTTATAAGTACACAACAAACCTCTAAGATGAAGATTTAACCCTAGTACAAAAAGAAAGAAAATGAGAAAATGAAGATTTAATCTTTGTACATATTTTTTCTATTATCTCAAATCTTATAGATAATATAAAATCTTCCATATGAAAATATGACCTTATATTTACTCATTTAGATAATATTAATAATTATTTTATTACTCTTATTTTTATAAATTTCTTGGATATTATAGTAAAATAAATCAATTCTTACATTTTTTAAAATTAAAAATTTGCCTATACAAATTCTACAACTAGATATAATGGACTAGCTTTGTATAATGATGCACAATGTTCAATCCTTGATGTTCCAAATCATTGATGAAAGATGGAATGGGGTGATCCCACAAAGCTAGTTTACAATTTCTAGGAGATTTTGATTTTTGCTGATATCACGTATTTTTAGTAAATATAATGATTTAAGCCTTTAAAAGTTTCATTTAAAGCATTCCAATTCAAGAGGGTTTGATCAAACTACCTTAGATCAAACCCCCTTGGATAGAACCCCGCTAGTTTTAAACCATACCTATAACATAGTCTCCTTTACACCTATCAAAATGCTGATAAAAACAACTTTTGATTTACCTTTTGGGGGATCAAATGAATTCATTTAAAATTATTTTTTTGTAAGTATGTAGTGCTTATTATAAGCTTCCCAAAAAGTATAATTTTAAATAAATTTAATTTAATTATTATATTTATTTTTTATTTCTTGTGAATGTAGGTTTTTCACCAAAATCAAACTCTCTATTCTGCACATGTGGAAAAATAGAAGATTGTCAATTTTTTTTTTGAAAAATATGAGTGCACCAGATATTGAAGTCCTTGATCCAACAAAAAAAAATATTGAATTTCGATACATACAAAAAAAGTTACGCATTATACGATCATGCTATGTCTGAATTGTAGTTGGTTTGACTTTGAAACTTGATTAAAGAAAAAATATTCAATAAAAAACTATCTAACCAAGTGGAAGCACTAGATATCAGAGTTACAAATCTAAATTTGAAAGAATTATAATTTTATCCTTCATAGAAAAAAAGTTATGCGTTATATGGTGATCGTCAATTTTTAAAAATGAGGGAGATGGAAAAAGAAGTGCAATCTCATTCCAAAAATTTTGAAAAAAATATATTTAGAATCTACAGAAAAAATTCCACGAAACTCTATTTTGCATCATCTTCAAATACCTCATGGTTTAGCCACTATAGGTGCCTAAAAGTGAAGATTTTGTTAAAAAAAATATTTCAATGTCGAGTTTGGCCAAAAATTGTAAACCACTATTGTGGGATCACCCAATGATGCACATAATTGGTTGTAGATCCAAGTCTCCCAAAAGAGGAAGGAAATGAAGGCTTTATATTTTTATTAATAGACTATATTAAGTGTTACCATGGTTAATTATGAATTTTAATAGTTTAAATGTAAAAGGTAAAGAATCTCTTAGCAAGAGAGCTATTGATCTTGTATGTTTAGAAGATCTTATGAGTCTATTGATTATATTATTTTACAAGAAGTAAAATTGGTAACATGTAACCATAATTTATCACTTTGATTTATTTAGAAGGATGCTTTTATTTGGACGCTAGTCATTAGAATAATAGACATGATATAAAATTTGATTGATAAGTATATGATAGATTATGCGATTGACTCTAGTGTTTTACCCATGTTATAAATTATTTTAAGTTATTTATAAAATTAACTTGGCTTAAGTTTGACATTATTTATCTTTATGCATTAGATGATTACCAATGAAGATGTTCCTTATAAAGTTCAATGTAATGATGGAAAATAAAGATGAAAAGTATTAAGGACCTATATTTTATTTTAATGGCATAATAAGATAACCCTCTACTAGCAAATGAATAATCGTATGTGCTTCATTGTGTAATTATTGAAATTGACACCCTATGATTTGATAGAAATTAGGATATATGGATTGATCTAAATGGAGCTATATCAAATAATTGTAGATCTATTATAAGTGGCATAAAGCCTCAATGTCTCATTTGTATTAAAATATGGGGATGATGTGGCTATTTTAAGGCCCAAAATTTTGTGTGTTAATAGCATAAACATATAACATTAATTTTTTTGGGAGTTTGTACCAAATACCTTTTTCCAAACACAACTTTTGTTTAAAATACCTCAAGACCTATGAATGAAATTAAAAATTTCCTAGTAAAGACCATCAAGGAAGGTCTTAATGCCATATGTGGCTTCCTTTGCCTATTATATAAAATTCAACTAAAATAGCTTTTAAGAAATAGTTCCACAAAATTAGAGGGGTCCAACCATGTTTTCAATTAATTTAAAACTATTATTTTAGGATTTTTAAATTTTTAAATTTATATAAATTTCTTACATTATTTTGAATTAAAATGATAATAGTGCTCCATAAATTACACAAAATTGAATGTTATTAAAATTTTGGTTAAAAAGTAAGAAGGTTAACCTTTAAAGCCATTGAGGAAGGTATTGCTACTACAAGTGGTTTATCCATGAAGGGCTTGAAGTCTCATAAAGAAAGTAAATACAAGAGGAAGGAACATATAGATGATTTCCTCACAAGTATATAAATGTTTCTACTTGATTATTTATTTCATCCTAGAAGGAAACTATAAATGTTGTTTATCCTATCACTTTTATCTTATAAATAATCTTAGATGCATGTGACTTGTTAGCTTCCCTTTTCATTTACTCATGTAATTTAAGATATCTATTATTAGAGTTGCACATGGGAAAAAAATGAGCTCCCCTCCATCAAGGGCTTATTTTTTTCTTATACCAATTTGAGAATTTTATTATTTCAATTCTTAATCGTAATCAAAATGTGGTGAAGGGGAAATAAAACCCATCCAATAAGTGTTCCCCAATCCCTTCAAAAGGAAAACTTGTGTATTATCCAAAGGCTATCATTATTAGGATTCTAGCTTCTAGTTCTACTATTTCTAGAATAGTACTAGAGCCTAGATTGATGGCTCCCTTGTCTCTCCTATGTTTGCTAAAATGATTAATTCTATTGATAACCACCTAAACATGTGGTGGATCTCAGTGTCAAGAACAAAGATAAAAATCCCATGGATGAGGATTCCTCTAAGATTGGTTGTTCCACCTCTTCGAATGAGATTAGTAACAAGGTTTATGAGTGTGTTAAATAGGGGAAGAGGTTGGGTATATAATGTACTTTAGACATGGTTATTGAATGTAAAATTATTTAGACCATGAGAGGGTTGAACAATTTATAAAGAATTGGAAGACAACTATAATCTATAACATATCATCCTTAAATGGTTCAAATTTTAAATGAAA
Source organism: Sequoia sempervirens (assembly GCA_007258455.2). Lineage (NCBI taxonomy): Eukaryota > Viridiplantae > Streptophyta > Pinopsida > Cupressales > Cupressaceae > Sequoia > Sequoia sempervirens. The sequence goes on from VDFB02271358.1 coordinate 894,759,959, forward strand.
CAATGAAAGAAAAAATAAGAAAACTGGATTTTAATGTTGTTTTTTAAATTTAAGTTAGAGTACAAGTAGAATCTTATGAGAGACCTTAAAAATATTCAAGTAATTTATGTTTGCCTTAAAATTATGATTATTGCTCGATTAAATAGATTATTGATTGTATTTTGATTTCAAAATTGGAAATAGTTTAAAATTATAGAACCATATTATCCTTTGATACAAAAAGCTATGTCAAGGATTATTTGTATCTTCCTCGTAATTATGTTTCACATATTGAATATTTCAGGGAGGATTGTGTGGATGATTTGGAAGTTGAAGAAAAGATTGGTTGAGATTGACAATGAAATATAGGTTGGATGTTTTGATATACTCACTCCTTCTATTCAAATGCAACCTCAACAACCAATATATTGGATTAAAAAATAAGTAATAGATATATATGAAAGCTTAGTCCTAATCCTCCTCCATTTACCCCACCATTAGCTATATGCATATTGGTATTCACCTACTCAAGTCTTATGAGACCCTAGGTAGCTTTGGGAATACATCAAAAATAATATGCATGATGTCTAAGATTTTAATTGTGATGGATTGATATATATTCCAAGAATTTATAAGTGAAGTATATTCATATATATGTATTTGTTTGAGTGTTTAAAATTAGTTAAAAAAATTCTTTGAGGGATTTATGCAAATATGTCATCTTACAAATATAACTTAACTTTTAATTTATCATTTATGGGAATGAAATCTTCGAGAAGTTTATAGAAGGCCATAGATGGTCCACTTTTTGAATTAAATTTAGTTATGAATTTGTATTTTTTTTTATGGATTTAAATTTAGAGAGATATTTTGGTGAGGAAAATATCTGAGTTACCACATTTTATAAGTTAAAACTTACCTTATCTTGAGAAGAGGGAAGTTTAAAAGGCAGCTGCAAACCCAAATTTTGTAAAATGGGTTTGTTTACAAGGCTTTAGATACTTTCAAGCAAATGCAATTGGTAGTTGTAAATCCAAATTTTACAAAATGGGTATCATTTAAAAGGCTTTAGAAACTTGCAATTGGTAGTTGTAAAGCCAAATTTTACAAAATGGGTTTATTTAAAGGTTCTAGAAACTTTCAAGCAAATGCAATTGGCAACTGTAAATCCAAATTTTGTTCCAAAATGGGTTTGTTTAAAAGGCTTTAAAAACTTTCAAACAAATGCAATTGGTAGCTATAAATCTAAATTTTCAAAAATAGGTATTGTTTAAAAGGTTTTAGAAACTTTCAAGAAAATGCAATTCACATCTGTAAATCCAACTTCCACATCCTTCACGGGAGTCGTGAGCCAAAATCGGAGCTTTAAAACAGGATATATTCATTTTAAACAATAAATTTTGGTGCCTATTGTTTGGAATTTTCATTTCATGGAATTTTCCTAAATTTGGTCTCATGGAATCCATTCAATCTATCATTCCATGTTAAAAAAACTGCAGTTTTAAATCAATAGATTGTGGAACAAAAAAAACCAACCTGGTTCAAGCTTTGGAGGTCGAAAAACTTGGTGCACATTGAGATGGTGGTCCACGCACTTGTCGTTCGCCGCACTTTATTCTCTATTCACATTTGTTCGCCGTGCTCAGACTTGGAATGTTTGTTTGATAGTGATAGTTTTGGATTTTTAAAAAGCCCTAATTCAACTGGTTCAGTTAAATAGGGGTTCGACCGAACCCATTAAAATAATGTTTTTTTGTTGACTTTCTTTGGGTTCGCACGAACAGGTGGTTCGTATGAACCAATGGGTTTGACCAAATGCCTAAAGGGGTTTGACCGAACATGCAAGTTCGAGCAAACCCCCCTTCCTATTAAAATATCAAAAAAATTGAATTTCCTTCCTCAGTTCAATTGTAGACCACTATTGTGGTTTCACCCACATCTCAACATTAGGAATTTCATCAATATTTAATTGAGGTGGGCTAGATTGTATACCTTCAATTGAGGATGGAGTAGAATACATACCTTGAGGTTCACATGGGGATGATGGCATGCCTTCTTCATTAAATCCAAGTAATGATGTACTCTCAACTTGAGATGTGGTGGATGGTGTCCAACCATATTCACTTGCGGTAGATGGTGTCCCTCCATATTCACTTGTGGTAGATGGTGTCCCTCCATATTCACTTGTGCTTAATGGTGTCCTTTCGTATTCACTTGCAGTAGAGGGTGTGTCTCCAACTATGGTATTTGAATCTGTATTACCACAATGCTTTCACATTCGTTCCCTTTGTGCTACCAATTTTCTCTTTTTGATGGTTGAGGTTCCTCTTCAATTGGCTTGTTTTCATTGATCGTATCCAATTTATTCTTTTAACGATATGCCACCACCCATTCTCTCTCCTTTTCTTTTTTGGTTTCATACTCTTCATATGTTAGTTTATTCCTTGTTTTTTTCCTTGGAATGGAAGATAATTTTACCTGTAGCATGGTAATGAGACGAATATTAGTTCCTAAAAAATGTATCCATTCAAATAAATGAAATATATGTCATTCAAGTCTTTATAAAAAATATTTACAATCATCCTATAGAAGAGTATTTCTAGGATAGACAAAGGTCACATGAATTTTTCTGATTGAATTCCTTAAAGAAATGTGGTAATGTGGCATGCCATGATTGCAAGATAGGCTCAAAATGGAAGCATGGACAAGGCATGTGAATTCAAATTCCTTGGCAAGCTAGTGGAGCATTAGCAAGCTAGCTCACTCACTAGCTTGTCAATGCAGTAGGGTTGACAAGGTAGGGGTAGTGCATGCCTCATAGAAATGGGATCTCATGGTGATGTATATCACCATGAGATCCCATTTCTATGAGGCATGCACTACATCTATACATCACCATGAGATCCCATTTCTATGAGGCATGCACTACCCCTACCTTCTCAACCCTACCGCATTGGTAGGCTAGTGAGCTCACTCACTAGCTTGCCAATGCGGAAAGGTTGAGAAGGTAGGGGCAGAATATGCCTCATAGAAATGGGGTCTCACGGTCACCATGAGACCCCATTTCTATGAGGCATACACTACCTCTACCTTCTCAACCCTACCACATTGACAAGCTAGTGGAGCATTGGCAAGCTAGCTCACTCACTAGCTTGCCAATGCGGTAGGGTTGAGAAGGTAGGGGCAACGTATGACTCATAGAAATGGGGTCTCACGGTGATATAAATCATTGTGATACCCCATTTATATGAGGCATACGCTGCCCCTACCTTCTCAACCCTACCGCATTGGAAAGCTAGCTCACTCACTAACTTGCCAATGCAGTAGGGTTGACAAGGTATGGGCAACATATGCCTCATAGAATTGGGGACTCATGGTGATGTATATCACCCTAAGACCCCATTTCTATGAGGCATACGTTGCCCCTACCTTCTCAACCCTACTGCATTGGAAAGCAAGTGAGTGAGCTCAATAGCTTGCCAAGCTCACTAACTTGTCAATGCTACCACATTTTGCATACATTTATGTACAAAAAAATTATTGTCAAACAATTCAAATGCCTTGTCCATGCTTCCATTTTGAGCCATGATTGCAAGATAGGCTGCACCTTTCCCCATGTTGCTAACTTATCCTTGAATAAAGAGTCTTGAAATAGTGGAGAGAAGGGTTAGAATCCCTTGTAGGTAGACTAATCAAATAAACATTTAAAATATATCACAACATAAGTGATGAGGTAGGTTTGGTGACAAGGTAAGATTAGAAGTAGAGATGCAAACCAAAATAGTTGAATAAAGATCTATCAATGTGGGAGGAGTATATTCCAATTTTTTAGAGACATGTATGGAAAATTTGGTAGCATAGACAAGACAATCAGCTGCTTGGTATAGTTGTTTGACAAAATACCACAATGAGATATGTCCTCATGGACTATAATGATTGCAAGATATGCAAAAATTAGATTTACTGAAAATGCTTTAGAAAATTTCAAGCATATGCAAATTGTAGGTGTAATACCAAATTCAAGTACATTTTCCAACATCCCCCATGCCTATACCAAAATGAAAGCTTTGGAGAGTGGTATGCACATCCATAATAAAGGATTGAGAAATGATGTTTTATTTTACGTATGTCATATATATGTGTATACAAAATGTGGAAGCATACACAAGGTAAGTCAATTGTTAAATAACAAAATGCCTCAAAGAGATGTCATTTAAAATTGTAACTGACAAGTGTATAGAATTGTGTAATTTAAAATGTGTATTGACAAGCTAAGGTTATAATGAAAAATAAACAATGATCAACATGGAATATGAAAAATAAGAAAAATGAAAGCAATCCATAATAGAATGAATGAAAATGTGTAAAGACTTCACATACCTAAAAAACCAGAGTTTCAAATGGAGTAGTTCTACCCAATTATGTAGCCTTTTCTTCTTCTTTGTTCAAACTCCTCAACAATTTGACTTTTTCAAAAGCTTGTTCCCCTCTAGACTTCAATTGTACATCACTTTTGAATGGAATTTAGACTTGAATTGATATTATATGCCTTTCAACATGAAAACACTTCTATTTCATGCAAAGGTGGTGGAAAGATCATGAAAAAAGTGGTGGAACATGAAAAACATGCATGCACACTTCACAACATCATCAAAAAGCTACTTTTTGTTAGAGCATGCGCAAAACTAGGAGAACATGCAGAATGCGGGCCTTGAGATCAAGGGTATATTGAGTTTTTTACCATTTTTAGAGCAAGCCAAAATGCGCTCGCATTATAACATGCTCGTGTTATAACACGAGTGTATTATTTCTTTCTAAAAAAACAACCATATCTCTACTGCTTCAAAATGTGCTCGCGTTATGAGAAAGTTGAATTTTTTATAGATTTATTTTCTCTCTATTTTTCTATAACCTCTACCCTAAACCCAAAACCCTTAATTCCTCTACCCTTAAACCCTCAACCCTCTATCCTCAACTCTAAACCCTCTAACCTCAACCCTAAACCGTTAAACCTTCTACCTTCTATCCTCAAACCCTAAAATCTCAACCCTAATCCTTCAACCATATGTACCCTCAACCCTAATTCTTCAACCATATGTAGGTCCTAAACCCTAAAATATAAACCATCAACCCTATAGGTCCTCAACCCTATACCCTCAACCCTTATACCCTAATTCTATCTCTCTCCCCTCTCCCCTCTACCCTTAACCCTTATACCCTCTATCCTCTACCCTTTATCTCTCTCCCACTCCCTCCCTCTCTCTCTCTCTCTCTTTCAGGTCTCTCCCTCCTACCCCATCTCCCTCTC
>VDFB02271358.1:894767554-894802353 GCA_007258455.2 Sequoia sempervirens
CTCTCCAGACTCTCTCTCTCTCCCTCCCTCCCTCTCTCCCTCCCACCCTTCCTAGACAACTCTCTCTCTCTCTCTCTCTCTCTCTCTCTCTTAAAATTCTCCCTCCCTCTAAAGAAATACATAAATACATACATATTTACACACATACAAGCATAATACATATGCACATACAATCCTACATGCATACAAGCATACATGTACATGTGTAGATACAATATAACATACACATAGGCATACATACAATATGCATGCATTGATACATACATGCATACATACATACATAAAAGCATGCATACATACATACATACATACATGACATTCAAGCATACATGTACATACAAACATATAAATATATAAACGTACATTCAATAGAGTAGAATTTAACATAAATCAAGACATAACACGAGCGCGTTATACTATACTCACGTTATGTTTTGCTAGACATGTCCCTCACAAATGCAAAAAACCATGTCAAAACTAAGATATAACGCGAGCATGTTTTATCTTGCTTTGGGAATCCCCAAGCCTTGGGCTTGGTATTTTCCTTGGAATACCAACCCAAAGGCTTGGAGGGCATTCCAAACAACTAGAGACGTGTTTTTGCAAATTCTACAATATTTCACATAATTGGGTTCGTGCTCATCGTCAAGATTACATGTTGTTCAATGTCGAACAAATTGAACACCTGAGTAATGTTAGGTTCTCTTTTAGCTATCCAACAATGTATTTTTTTTCACTTTCTAAAAATATTAAGCCTTTCATCCATAATTTCTTTTATTTGTGTGTCTCTTTTTTGGAAAAAAGTACTGTTTGGTGTTTTTTTCGTTATGAATTAACCGTTCATCGAAATTTCAAATAAATTACATTTTTAGAAACTAGAATCCATTCTAATTTTTTTTATTTAAAAAAAACTTCAATTAGTTTCCAAAATTTGTAGGAGTAGCACAACCAAAATTCTATTTTTCAGGAAGTGTCCACTTAGAAAATTAGTAAAAAATAAAATATTCATTAAAAAATTATTAGAAAAATCACGCATCAACTACATCTTGCTAGCTAATTTCTCACTAGAGTGATTTTAAAAATACTAAAAACAAGTTCACTGTGCTAGGGATGTACACGAGTTGCTATGATATGTTTTTCTGACAAAAAACAACAATTTATGTGCGTCCCTCTTTTGAACCCCTTAATCTCAACCATTTTCAAAATAAATTAGTAGTTTATAAAGTAGACTCGAAGCACTTTGATCCTTGTTTTTGTTCCATTTCAAAATTCTGAGTGTAACTATCCCCAATTTCACGTCCAAGGTCAGTATTTATTGATTTTAGAAAAAAAGTGGCCACTTAAGACCCCTTTTTGGGACCCATATTTTTGCACTTACCCTTGCTTTTGTTTTTATCTTTCATAATTATATGTTGAATATGAGGTTTGCATATACAACACCTTCATTTGCATCATTTTCTAAGATGTTAATACATGAGCAACAAAAGATAATCTTGATAGGTCTAATCAACTCATATAAGTCTCAAGCATTGTTGGCTAGTCAAGTGAAATAATCAAAACATATTGATAAGAAAAAAATAAATCAAAGAAAAATCCACATTCAGGTCAATCAAAGAATAAATCCTCTTCCATAGATAAATCAACTAAGAAGGAGAAGTCTAGTTGTTTATTGCAAGAATCTTGGGCATGATGATCATGCTTTCTATAAGAAGGATATTGACGAGTTAAGACATCTTCTAAAAAAAAATCAAATTGATTTTCCTTCTAGAATGTTTGAGTCACCTTCTTCTTCTTCAAAGTGGTCTAATAAGAGAAAAGGTCATGCTGGTTTGGTTATTACATCAAGAAATAAGATGTAGCAACTCCTTGTTCTTTTTCAAATATTGTATTAGGGCGATGACTTCTAGATTAAGGAGCATCTCATCATATGGCATCTTCATAGTCTATACTCTCTTCTTTTGAGCCTTTTACTATGTCTTTTATTTTGATGGGAAATTGTAATGCCCACTTTTTGACACTTAAAGAACACATTACAAACTAAGCTTAATCTACATTAACTTTACTAATTTGCAAACATTTTTTTTTCTTTTAAATCCAATAACATAATGCACTACTTAAGGAAATAGTCAATGATGTCATTTAGTTAGGAGTAACTTGAGAGCAATGAGTATTTTTTTAAAACAATTATGTCTACTTTTAGATCAACATATTATACCTCTTACCTACTCCAGTATCTTTTGTAGTTCTTCATGTTGTAATTTCCTCACTCCCAATACCTGTACTTGCAAGTATTTGCGTGACTAGATGCACATCCTTAAGATCAATGGATTAGATGCATGGTCTTAGAGATCGGCCATATCATTAATCTAATTAGATCATAAATCAGATGGTAGTTTGCAACTGGATTTGTAAGGAAGGATAAAGTACACATATCACTAGAAGGGAATGGTAAACCCAAAATAAACCACTGGAGGACAAGACCTAAGGGTCAGATCTATGCTTCGGGGACTCATCACTTGATGGTCTTGCCAATGTATGTGCATCATAGAGACTCCGTAGTTTGACTTTTTCCATTTCATGTTGTGTTACTCACAATGAGAGTATCTCCCCTCAAGTTCAATATATATAACTTTACTTCAATACAACATAATCCTAATAATATTGATATACACTAAACTTGATTCCCTACTCAAATACATCATGTCCCCCATTCTATAATTTATAACACTATAAGAGTGGGTACACAATCCTTTCTAGGGTCCTTTTCCCCAGACAATTTCACTATTGACTGCCACCCACTTAGGGGAAGCCGAGAAAGGATACCTAGTTAAAGATTTACTATGCAACACATTCCAAGGAGATTCTCTTGAGTGCTAAGTTTGCAAGAGAAAATATAAATTTCCATATTCACCTATATCCTAGGTCTTGTTCTCCCACTCTTACTTTGAAATATCTATTGATATATTTTATTTGCATAGCATGTGACTTGATTGTGTCTTTAGATTATAAATGTGTTAGTAATACTCATTAATCTATCTAGCCATTGTGATTCCTTGTCTCTCTTTGGATTCCTATCATAATGGTAAAAAAAACTTATTTACTTAACTAAATATTTTAATATGTTGGTCAAATTTTGTTATGCTTTTTAGGAAATGTGTGCTTTGAAAACAAACTTTTGTTAATTAGTCATCCCTCGTGGTTGAAATTTGGAATTTGGGTTGTGTCTTTAGCTATGTTTTTGGTAGATAGTTTTGGGCATTACATTTTAGAAATAATACATACATGAGTGTACTTGGGAATGGGTCTAATCCTTTTGGGGAGTGCACTTTCAATGATGTTTTGTGTTTACCTCATGTTTGGTGAACAATCTTCTTTTCATATATCAAGTTACATATGGTGGAGATGGGAGGACTGTGGAATTCACTCCTAATTCATTTATTATTAGAGACTTGGAGAGTAGAGAGATTCTTTCTATTAGGATGGTTTATCATTCATTTCGATTGTACACCTTTACAATTTTTTCTTCTGATTGTGACCTTGTTCTTGTTGAGCGTAGATTGTCATTGATATCAAACTAATGTTAGTAGGTCATTTTTGTTGATAGTGGTTATCAAAGAATGTCAAGGCTGTCACATGTGTAGGTTGTCAAAATGAAGAAGATTGTAGGAGTACTAGAATTAGCGTGTGATTTAAGGGTCTCGAAGCATGTTGTTTATCAATATGTGTAGACTGTCTAATCTATTCAGGTGTCATGTATCATGCCAGTAGTGGCATGACTACATTCATATAGTTAATGTATTTATTATACCATGTTGAGTATGTAGTCAAGATGAGTATGGTGGTCTAGAAGGATATCTTTTGGGCAAAGAGATTAATTAATATAGATGACATTTCTTTCAAAAATGTAATATTGCTTTGCGGTTTGGAAGGAGAGTATGCCTACGCTAATTCTATTAGTTTCCCGAGTTTCCTATGGTGTGGTTCAGTGTGCAAGGAGTTTGAAGTGTTAGAAGGTCATTCAAGCTATTCATAGTTTGAGGCATCTGCGGTAATGGCTACTAGTATGCAGAGTTCAAATCAAGCATGTGGAGTGAGGATATGACCTCTTTAAGGACCTTATGGTGGTGCATGGCGTCAAACTCTTTTGGCAGCAAAAACTTTGTGTTTGGACTATTGTAAGGCACGTTTTATGTATTTTGAATTTAGGTCCATCCTATTTTGTCTACGTTGGTGTGGATCCTTGACCAATATAGTAGAGTGCTAATGTAATGTCTCAAGTATATATTTCAAATGTTCAGATGCATTGTAATGTACCTATGTAACTGATCAAGTGGGATGTACAAGTGTGTCATATGTAAGTGTAATGAATGGAAGGTATGTGAGAGAAGTGTGAAGAAAAGAGGGAGTGCCAATATTAGTTAGTCATTCTCAGTGTGAGAGAGTGTTTGTTGTTTGGTGCATGTCAGAGTTAAATTTCAAATCTGCCATTATTTTTATATTCTGGTAGGATTGTTGTTCTACCTGTTATATTGTTCCAGTATCAATTGGCCATTCTCAGTGTGAGAGAGTGTCTATTGTGTCTTAGGTGCATGCTAGAGTTAAATTTCAAAATTTCCATTAATTTTGTATTTAGTAGGATTTGTGTCTTTATTCTGGTGTGGATTGGTGTCTTTATTCTGGTGTGGATTGTTGTCTCCAATAGGTTTGTGCCTACATATTTATTTGGGGATGGGCGTCTCTGGTAGGTTGGTGCCTATATCACATTGTAAAATTCATTTATTATATTCCTGCTTGTGAGAGTCTCTCACCGTGGTTTTTCCCATTTTGGGTTTCCACATAAATCTAGTGTTATGCGTTATCTTGTGTTTTAATTACTAGCTTGTATGGTTCAATGCTCTTTATGTTGAAAATATATATAGTTTCAAAGGTTTCCAGAATTTTTTGGATCTACTAATTCACCCTCGATCTCAGTAGATTGTGTGCCTTGCATTTGGTATTAGAGTCGAGTTCCTTTGTCAAAAATTCTAACAACTTAAGGTAGATCTGGGATAGCACAAGAGAGTTCATCTAGAAACAAAGTACTAGTCTTTGATGGATCTAATTTTTTATTTTGGAAAGTTAGGATGGAGTCATATTTGATGGATTTAGGAATGGACATCTGGATGTTAGTTGTAGAAGGATATGATCCTCTTAAAAATCTCCCTCCCCAAGATCACGCAAGAAAGAGAGCTCTAGAGCTTAATGCTAAGGCTACAAATTCTATTTTATGTGGTTTGACTAACACTAAATTTATGAAAGTGATGGAATGTAGAACAACAAAGGAAATATCATAAAAGTTGGAAACTATCTATGAATGTGATGATAAAGTCAAAGAAGCAAAGTTGCAGACTTACAAAGCTCAGTTAGGAGGACTAAAGATGAAAGAAGATGAGAACATTGCTACATTCATGCTCCGAGTTGATGAAGTTGTCAACCATATTTGAGGTCTTGGTGAAAGCTTGGAAGAGAAGGTTGTTGTAAAGTAGGTTCTTAGATCCCTACCTAGAAGGTTTGATCCTAAAATATTTGCTATTGAAGAAGTTAAAGATTTGAATACTTTGAAGTCGATTGAGTTGCATGGAACATTAACTGCATTTGAAATGAGATTTGAAAGTGAAGATTCTATAAGGAAAAAAGGTTTCTTTTAGAATATCTTTGAAGCAGGTTGATTAAGATTATGATTGTGGATCAAATCCAGAAGAAGAAAATTTTGTTAGAAATTTGCAAAAGAGGTTCTGGTAAGTATTAAGGTAAATTACCTTTCAAGTGTTTCAATTGTGGAGAAGTTGGACATTTTATGGCTTTGTCCCTATAAGAGTATTAACAGTGTTGAACAAAAGAATGAAAATAAATCTTTTCAAATAAAATTCAAAGGTCAAAGTAAGAAAAAGAGTTTCTACACTAATGAGGATGAAAACTATTCCAGTGAAGAAGAAGATGAAGATGCATCCAGAAATGAAAATGGAAAAACTGTGTTCATCTATTTTATATTAAATTTTAATTATTATTATAAAATAATTAATTTAATTGATTATGATAATAAAATATAATTTTAGATAATTCATACTCTAATACTAACAAATTGCAAATGATTCAGATTCCATATGGAAACCCCTCAAAAAGAAAATTTGAAAACCGACTTTAATGTTTTCTCTCTTCGTTTACAACTCACCATTCATACAACAAATTACCAGTATTGTGCAATCTCAACCAGATCGCGACAGTAATTATCGTCAATCAAACAGAGATAAAAATTACTAGTATTGTGTTCCGGAAGACTGCAGATAAGTGAGGTTTTCCGTGTCAGTTGAGATGTATCTGTTGAAGGCTAACGTTTTACAGTCACAACAAATGCATTCACCAAATACATCGGCAGATATAAAAGCATGAAAACTGTATGAATGCATTACACGCTCTCACCTGTCAAAACACGCCATCGCCAAATTAAGACAAGGAAATCTGGGAACAGTGGAACCATAACCTAATTTCATCACGGAAAATTCATGCTCTCACCTGTCAAAAACCACCATCTCCAAATTAAGACGACAAGGAAATCTAGGCATGGCGGAGCCATAACCTCTAGTCTTTGGATGTCGAATTTCATTGCGGAAAATTCAAGGATTTGTGACAGGCCGGTCCCGGGCACCACCATTTAAACATCCGTCTCCTGTCTTAATTCTTCCATTATCATATTGTTGAAATCCGAGAGATCCAAAGATGTTTAAATAGATAATATATGTGGATGGATGTATTTCTTGAGTGAGACATTATTTTATATGAGAAATATGTTTAAATAGATCATATGAAAGATTTTCTCTATCTAAAATGTATGGATTCAAAGATGTTTAAATAGATAATATATGTGGATGGATGTATTTCTTGCATGAGACATTATTTTATATGAGAAATATGTTTAAATAGATCATATGAAAGATTTCTCTATCTAAAATTTATGGATTCAAAGATGTTTAAATAGATAATATATGTGGATGGATGTATTTCTTGCGTGAGACATTATTTTATATGAGAAATATGTTTAAATAGATCATATGAAAGATTTTCTCTATCTAAAATTTATGGATTCAAAGATGTTTAAATAGATAATATATGTGGATGGATGCATTTCTTGCGTGAGACATTATTTTATATGAGAAATATGTTGATATATGTAATTAAATATAGCTTACATTTTTAATACTCCCCCACAAACTTTATTTTGTCAGACGTTTTAACTAGATGATAGACTTCAACATGTTTAATACAAACATGCAGCACTAACCTGTTGATCACTTTGAATTATGTTTGTAGATTGTAACTATCAATCTTGTTTTTTGGTTGTCAATTTAGCTATAAGATTTAAACCTTGCTTTGAACATCTTCAATTACTTTTGTTCATAATTTCCTTTTTGTAAAGCTCTGCCTTTCAAAATGACAAGAATAATACTAGCAAACCTTATATTTCCTCTACTAATAATTGTCTTTAACAAGATGGACCTGTTGTAGCTCTATCAATAAAGGAGGTGAAGTCTAACAAGAGAAAAATGATTTTCATCTAATGATGACATTCTTCAAAGTTGTCACCACCACCACTCAACTTTATAGAGATAATATTCAATATATTATTTACCATTTGTAAGGATCTTTGTGATAAGAAAACTACATAGATTTAGCAGTAAACTTTACAATAAATGTTACACATTTTTAGAACATCAATCTCTACAAACAATGTTACTCAAGATATTATTTACCCTTTGCAATGATCTTTGTGATTATAAACTTCATAGAGTTAGCAACAATCTTTATGATTAATGCTATATTTTTTATAGATTTAGTAATGATCTCTATGAGGTATGTTCATAGTAATGGAGAACCAAAAGGGGGGACAAAATTGGCTAATTTTTTTTTAAATCAATAAAAAAGATCTTGGATAAGTAATTGAAGATAGTCACACTCAAAATTTGAAAATGTGAAGATAAAAATCTTAGTGCTTAAAATATAATTTGTAAACTACTAATTTAAAGAAAAAAGTAGTAGAGATTAAGAGGATCAAATAGAGGGAGCACAAAAAATGATTCTACTTTTGTTAGAAAAATATAATATATTGTTTAGTGTGCCCCCCTAAAATTTTATTCTTTTAAAATTATTTCACTAATAGTATCTGTAAAAAAATTAGCTAACATCATGTAGTTTATGTCTTATTTTTTTTAATGATTATGCCACTTTTAGCTAATTTTCAAAGTAGACACATCCTACAAAAATAAAAAGTGAGTGCACTCCTCTAGTTTTTTTTTTAAATTAATCAAAAATCATTTTTTTTAATGTGTAGGAAATATGATTTTTTCCTTCTTTTATTTCTATTTTCTCAATTTCCAAAGAATTGGGCACTATTTATGTTCAATATTTAATATTTAAAATTTATAATTACATGAAAATAGGAAAATTAAAAACCACAATATAAATTACACATTTACTAGTTATTTTCACCACACAGTCTAGAATCGCCACCAATTTGAATTTGAAACCATAAGGAAAATATAGGGTGCATCTCGCATTCAAACTAAGCGCAATAGGGGCTACCATACACATTAGCCTAAAGTGACATATTTGATTAAAAAATATTGGGGAATAACTTAGATCTGCATATCAAATGGAAAAAATAACCCTATACTTATACCCACTCATTGAACATGCCAAGCATATAGGCTCAATATATAATAGTTAAAGCACATAAAAATCATCCTACGAGGTTCAATGCCATAGAAGCCATATTAACATGAAAAATATACAAATATCCATGGAATAAATCACTATAATAAACCAAACATCTAGATCATAACATATGCATGTCTCAATGAATACAACAATATCAAAATACATCAAGTCCTCAAAAGGAACTTGACACACTTCCATATATATGTTTCAATGCAACCAAGACACCAGAAATTGACATGTTGAGGAATACCATCTCCAAACATGCATTTGGTCCAAACACACCCTATAATGTAAGCACAATAGTCACAACCAAGACTATCAATGAAAACAATGAAGTTGAAACATTGGTAAGCACTCAATACAAAAAACATGAACAATCTATGCATCCCTTAATACATAGTTAAAAATAATGCCAAAACTAAGACATATCAAGCCAACAAATGAGTGGATGCTACATAAGGCCACATAAAAAAGAAAAAGTTACCCATTTTCAATCCAAGTTCCACCAAGGCATTTTCATCACCTTACGAAAAGGGGGTAACACAAGGAAAATCTACGCCATCTCTCAATGTAGTCTTCTTAGAGATTGACATAGATTTTGAGCAAGAGAAGATATTTCTAAATAGGAAAAAATCAAAATTGTTTTCCCAAAAAGAGGGAGTGTTCAAATTCTTCTGGTAGTCTTAGGTTCCACCCCAAAATAGAGTCTACACCTTCCTCTGAGTCCATCAACTTGAATCCTTAAGGGAAATAATTAATTATTGAGTTGATGATGAAAGCTAATAATTTATAGTGTTCTCTCTATAAAATTGATTAGTTAGAGAAGAAATGTAAGTCATATGAGCAACAAGAGAGTGAATTAAATAAGATGGCCTAAATAGATTAAAAATAGATTGATAAGGAATATAGAAATCCTAAATAGTAGGAAAGTCCTAATATAGTAGCTACACAAATAGAGGGACCTTCTCTTGAACTCCTATTGTCAAAATGGGATGAGGAGATTCAATTTATGAAAAGAACATGGGCCAAAGAAATAAATTAATGAAATATAAATCTTAGGATGAAATTAAAAAAAATAATGGAAATTACTAAACTAGAAAGGAATGTTGAGCAATTGGTAGGGTTAACCAACCAAATTATACAATATCATGTCCTCTACCACATTCTATGCATTTTTCCTTTAGGAATAATTGTTCAGTTTTTAGTTTATGCAAGTTTATTGTGATCTTTTCTATACTATAAATACACCTAGATCTTTTCTTCATGATCTACCAAGTACTAAATTGCAGAGTCAATTGTGTAAGTCCTAACTTCATGATCTAATTATTCAATATAATTTATAGTAGAATCCTACCATGTCCACATTTTAAAGTGGATCTAACAAAAACGTCACAACTTTTTTTTTTTGAAAAAAAAAAGTTCACAACCTAACACATACATTGTTGCAATGGATTTGTCATTGCACAAAAGATTGAACGATTAACACCCAATACAAATGCTAGATTTATACAAGATCCATAGGAGGTAGTTAAGCCATTCCATGAATCTAGAGGGTGGCATTGAACAACCAAGGGGATGAAGGGACCAACCTTCCATTAATCCCCCCCAATGTGATCATTGGATTCAAACTTGTGACCTTGCTTTGATACCATTTGTTGCAATGGCTTTATCGTTGTGTCAGAAGATCGACCTATTAACACTCGATATAAATGGAAAATTTATACAAGATCCACGGGAGGTGGTTAAGCCATGTTATGAATCCAAATGGAAATGCTAAACAACCAAGGGGATGAAGGCACCAACCTCCCAACATACACATCATGCCACCATTGCACAATGCAACTTCTAAAGTCTAACACTATTGATAATATTACATTGAATGAGGAACAAATCATAGTTTAATTAGCTATAGGTTCATGTGGATCGGCTCCTATAATTGAGTTTTAAAAAAAATTGGCTTTAAATTCTTACAAATATCTTGAGGAGATAGCATGATCAATAACACTACTTCCAATAAATTTATCATTAAATTTGTACCTTTGTCTTCATATTTTCTTAGAATGCCAATTATCTCAACTTGGTCAAATTGATTCAATTGATGAATTGTTGAACCTAATATAGTTATTTTGATATTCATGAGGATTAAGATTAAGAGCTTTGATAACAATAATACACAAATATAAATTTTCAATTATCTATGAAAATATCTTAATGAAACTATTAAGTTGATTTTCTTTACTATTTCAAATGTTAAAAGGATTCACCTTGCAAATTAACTAGGTAAGGATACTTAGATATACACAATTTTTTCATTTAGAATAGTCTTTTTAAATTTAAATTAATCATTATATTCATTTTTTTCTTTAAATATCCAATAGTTCTCATAAACTTTATAAAATAGTGTTAACGTGAAATAGTTATCATGAATGGATTTCATTGATCATATGTTATTAATAATCAATAAAAAATATTTAATCCACATCCTTAACACTTTGATTGGGTATAATATGGTTGAGAAATATAAATTAATCCAATTACATCTTATATCCAAAACTTAAATAATTCAATTAGCAAATTTTATCTAAGTCACGCTAGACTAGATAAATTCAACTTATACTTGGAATTAAATTCTTATTTAAATTAAATTATTTTATTTTAATCCTTATATATAATTTAATGTTTACACCAATTTGTTATCTTAAATAATTTAATTGCTCTCTTGAATTTCATTGGTAATAACACATTATTTGTTTAAAAATTTTAACACTCTCCCTGGGTAGGAACACATTAACCCCATTAAATTAATCTAACTAGATCATTAGGCGGGTGGAAAAAGATGGGGGGCCAAAAAGTGGCCAAATTTTTTAATTGTTTTTGAGAAGCCATAATGGGAGCGTGTTATAACACACTTGTATTATAATGCAAGTGTGTTATGACTGTTTATAACAAAAAAAACAACATTCATCATTTTTCATTTCCGTGTTTTTCTCCAAGCCTGTGGCCTTCAAACCCTCAAAAGCATGCTCACGTTCTTGGAGACCAAATCCTTCATCAAATTGTTGTTGAGTCTTCATCAAAATGCTGCCACGATGTCGAGGAAGTGTTAGGAGTAAGTTTTTTTTTGTGATTTTATTTCTAAATAGGTAGATTTAATAGGTTTTTTATGTAAATTTATTTAATTTATAGGAATGATAATCAACCGAGCCCAATATTCAAAATCCTCTTTCACCTCAACCTGAAATACCTAGTGAAGAAAAACCCCAAATCCAACAAAAAACTCCTCCAACAATTCCTTAACCTCCCCTTAGAACTCAACAAAATTTAATGGGAAAAATTGAAAACAACAAAAAATATTGAGTTAATTGCGACGTTGAAAGATCTTGCAAGTTCAACCTCACAAAGAACCATGCTTGCAGAATCACTTGAAGCTATCATAAAACATCTAAATTTAATTAGCAAGCAATTAAGTGGTTGGGTGGAGAAGAAACAAGAGTACATAGAATATTATGCAGATAAACTATCCTACACATCAAAAATGCAAAAATTACAAAATTTGACTTGTGGATGGTTTTTGACCATCCTCCATGCAACAATAATGAGGTCCCACAATATTTCTTGAGGAAACTCTACTACAAGTTTTTCCTCAACAAAATCCCCAACTATTTTGATATGTGGGACTTCTAGGGTAGAGGTGGTGGGTCTGCACAGGATAGAACAGGGATGCATCTTGATCCTCAGTGGCTAGCGAGATGAGCACTCACTAGACCAGCTTATGAGCACGTGGATATCCCTTACATTGTGAAGGAGAGTGTTGAGGTTGAAACTCTACAGTCTATTAGTTCTTTGACCTAGAGTACCATAGAGTGTGTGAGTCCTACAGTACAACATGGGTCAGGGGAGACTTCGAGGGGTAGGGTTCCACCCCATATTTTCAAGCTTGTAGTTCCACCTATGGTTATGACCCCATAGATAGTCAGGAGGCAAGTGAGCAGGCTATCTCTACAACTGACTAGTTGGCGATGGAAGACACCATCTTGAATGAGGCTTTTAGCCTTGATACTCAGTCAAATGCTAGCATGTTCATTGAATTTAATTTATTTAATTTCAATTTTGAAATGTAAGATTAACTAATTTTTTTTAATGTTTGTAATAAAATTTTAGGGTCATAGTGTTGAAACTGGATACACCAACACTCCACCTATTTATTACTCCACTACATCTACCACTGAGTTATGTAGCTCTAGTAAACAATTATAAATTTATTACATGTCAATATCATTGTTATATGAATGGTATTCTAATATCTCTTTTTGGATGTTGAATAGGCTAATATTGGAGGTTTCGTGGGAACACCTCCCAGTGCCAGTGGAGTTGGACAAAACTTCACATAGGTAATAGAATAAAGAGTTTAACTAATGAATTGTACTTAATAGATTTGTGTAGTTTATATTCATATCGTTGATCATTACATTGCATTGCACATCTTTCAAACTCAAGGCATTACTTCACATTGCATAACTAATAACTAGATGTTGGCAAATGACAAAATTTCAATTACAATATAGTTGTTTATAAAGTCAACATAAGCAATGATGAAATTACTTCGCATAGAATAACTAATAACTAGGAGCAATTTCCAATTGCATTTTCTTGTCATGACATTCCATGAGACCACTTTTTATTGAGGTATTTTTTCAAACAATTCACTGCCTTGTCTATGCTATGGATGCTTGGAAGAAATATATGAAAGAATAATAGTAAGCTCAATAGCATAGACAAGGCAATGAGTTGTTTGAAAACATTCCTCAAAGAAATGTGGTCTCATGGTGATGTCCATCACCATGAGACCACATTTATTTGAGGAATTTTTTCAAACAATTATTATTTGAAAAAATGCCTCAAAGAAATGTGGTCTCATGGTGATGTCCATCACCATGAAACCCCATTTCTTTGAGGAATTTTTTCAAACAACTCATCGCCTTTTCCATGCTACTACATTTTCCATACATGTCTACCAAAACATTTTATCAAATAGTTCACTTCCTTGTTGCCATGACTAAAAGCCTTAAAAAAGTGCTTTCCAACAAACTATGAATTCTTGGAAAAAATCTATCAAAGCATAATAGTAAGCAATAGCATAGACAAGGCAGTGAGTAGTTTGAAAAAATGCCTCAAAGAAATGTTCTCATGGTGATGGAATGGAATTCCATCACCATGAGACCACATTTCTTTGAGGCATTTTTTCAAACAACTCGCCGCCTTTTCTATGCTACCACATTTTTCATACATTTCTACCAAAGCATTTTATCAAATAGTTCACTTCCTTGTTACTATGGCTAAAATCCTGAAAAGGTGCTTTCCAATAAACTATGAATGCTTGGAAAAAATCTATCAAAGCATAATAGTAAAAAATAGCATAGACAAGGTAGTGAGTAGTTTGAAAAAATGCCTTAAAGAAATGTGGTCTCATGGTGATGGAATGCCATTCCATCACCATGAGACCATATTTATTTGAGGAATTTTTTCAAACATCTCACTTTTCTATTCTACCACATTTTCCATACATGTCTACCAAAGCATTTTATCAAACAGTTCACTTCCTTGCTGCTATGGCTAAAAGCTTAAGAAAGGTACTTCAACAAAATATGGATGCTTGGAAAAAATCTATCAAAGCATAATAGTAAGCAATAGCATAAACAAGGCAATGAGTAGTTTGAAAAAATACCTTGAAGAAATGTGGTCTCATGGTGATGGAATTCCATTCCATCACCATGAGACCACATTTCTTCGAGGAATTTTTTCAAACAACTCATTGCCTTTTCTATGCTACCACATTTTCCATACATGTCTACCAAAGCATTTTATCAAACGGTTCACTTCCTTGCTGCTATGGCTAAAAGCCTAAAAAAGGTGCTTTCCAACAAACTATGGATGCTAGGAAGAAATCTATAAAAGCATAACATTAAGCAATAGCATAGACAAGGAAATGAGTAGTTTGAAAAAATGCCTCCAAGAAATGTGGTCTCATGGTGATGGAATTCCGTTCCATCACCATGAGGCCACATTTCTTGGAGGTTTTTTTTCAAACAACTCACCACCTTTTCTATGCACCGCATTTTCCATACATGTCTACCAAAGATTTTATCAAACAGTGCACTTCCTTTGCCATGGCTAAAATCCTAAAAAAGGTGCTTTCCAACAAACTATGGATGCTTGGAAAAAATCTATCAAAGCATAATAGTAAGCAATAACATAGACATGGCAATGAGTAGTTTGAAAAAATTCCTCCAAGAAATGTGGTCTCATGGTGATGGAATGAATTCCATCACCATGAGACCACCTTCTAGAGCATTTTTTAATAGCTCACCACCTTTTCTATGCTACCACATTTTCCATACATGTCTACCAAAGCATTTTATCAAACAATTCTTCCTTGTTGCTATGGATAAAGTCCTAAAATAGGTGCTTTCCAACAAACTATGGATGCTTGGAAAAAATCTATCAAAGCATAATAGTAAGCAATAACATAGACAAGGTAGTGAGTAGTTTGAAAAAATGCCTTGAAGAAATGTGGTCTCATGGTCATGGAATGCCATTCCATCACCATGAGGCCAAATTTCTTTGAGGTATTTTTTCAAACAACTCACCACCTTTTCTATGCTACCACATTTTCCATACATTTCTACAAAAGCATTTTATCAAATAGTCCACTTCCTTACTGCTATGGCTAAAATACTAAAAAAGGTGCTTTCCAACAAACTATGGATGCTTGGAAAAAATATATCAAAGCATAATAGTAAGCAATAACATAGACAAGGCAATGAGTAGTTTGAAAAAATGCCTCAAACAAATGTAGTCTCATGGAAATGGAATTTCATTCCATCACCATGAGACCACATTTCTTTGAGGCATTTTTTCAAACTACTCACTCCCTTAAGAATAGAAACTAAGCCTTTAGCCAAAATTCCCCTTGAAATTCTTTTCAAGGTCCTCATCCTCATCCTCTATTTACCAATCCATGGAACCTTCCACATTTTATTCCACTTGTTCATATCCCCACCCCTCCCTCTTCATGTCATGATCACCCTCCATCTCATAACCAAGACCACACTATACCATCTATAGACACTTAAAATTTGTCCTCACAATCGTCATATTTTTCATCTATTAATTAAATGGATATTGTTATCTGCTTAATTAATTCATTTAATATCTTCCTCTATTTTCATTAATCCACTTAAATCATTAAAATATTATAATAATTTATCCATCTGCATTTATCAATCATTTATCCATAAATCATTTCATATTGCTCCATTTGCATTAATCATTAAAATATCCATGCATATTAAATCATTTAAATACATAAAACCATTTAATCATTTGTCTAAATTCACAAATCATTAAATCATTTAATCCATCTAATCCATTTAATTCATTAAATCATTAATTCAAAAATCTGCTTTAATCTAGTTCCTAAACCTACATTATATCATAAAACTCATTTCCATCAATTTCATTTCATTTAACAATATGGGATAATATTAATTTCTTCACTTCACTCTTTAATCCCGCATTCTTCCTTAAATGTGGATCCACCCATGAGGAAATCTATATAAGCTCTCTTCCTCCTCACATTTCAGGGACTTCAATTTCATTTTGATCAAATTCATTCTACATAGCCTCTTGTGCTTTTGCTACAAAAATATGAGAGCAAAGAGAAGATCTTGTATATAGGATAACAATGGAGTGATTTTCCTTTTGAATGCATGTGTTTGATTTCTTAGTAATTATTATTTCATTTGTTGCATTAGTGTTCATTTGTAAATATTTCATTGATATGATGTTGAATGCATGTTGATTCTCATTTTTGAATTCAAGGTTTTCATTTTTAGCATCATACACCATCCATCCCATCCCAACATAATACCATAGAGAAGGCAATGAACTGTTTGAAAAAATGTCTCAAAGAAATGTGATTTCATGGTGATGGAATGCCATGAAACATTTATTTTTAATAACATTCCATCACCATGAGACCACATTTCTTTGAGGAATTTTTTCAAATAGTTCACAACCTTCTCTATACTACCACAATTTTTGTACATGTCTGCCAAATCATTTTATCAAATGGTTCACCACCTCGCTGCTATGGATAAAATCCTAAAACAGGTGCTTTCAAACAAGCTATAGATAGGGAAAATAGTAAGCATGATAGTAAGAAACATATAGTTCAATCAATACTCAACATTTTGTTCATTATCTCATACATTATAAGCCATGATGTGCATCACTATCGATAGTTTTCGTGATTGAATAATTTGTTGTTTTATTTTCAGATGTTGCAAGCGGAAACACCTCTAGATCTTGATAAGGAAATGGATCTTGGTGTTTCTACTGCTATAAACTCCTTGGTGTCTCTCATGAGGGTATGTGGCAGATTACTAAATTTTAATTTACATTCATTGTTATAGTTGTTAATTAGTGAAAAATCAAACCATTATTGATTCGTAGTTTAATTTCTCTTTGGATGTTTTCCACAAGGCTTTGGCATGCTACAACATGGGCATGTGAATATTTACCTCAAGGAGGGTGATCGTCTAGTGGTGGTAAGTGATTATTTTGTTAAAGAGATCATTTTTTATACTGTAATTTCTAGATAATAATGTCTTTACTTGTTATTGTAACAAATAAAGCTTGAACAAGAACTAAACCCTAGGAGGAGCACCAAGAGCACTCCTCAACCTTAGAATAAATGAGTGATAGACTTATTTCCATCTGATTGATAAGGAAAGGGCAAGAGTTTATTTTGAGAGCTTGAAGGGAAATGAGTTTTGATTCTAGGGCCCTTTGTTGTATGCCTATATGGCATTTTTTGACATATTTTTTATTGCATATATTTGATATTGTATGCCTATATGGAATTCTTGTAAGCCTATATGGCTATTTTGTATATATTTTATACTTATATCGACATATATTGATATATGTCTACATGGCTATTTGGTTAATACAAATCTTTTTTATTGATGGTGTCCTTATTTGCATTATAAATCCATAGTTCAATGGATATGAGTCACGTGTATTCAAGTGTATACTTTACAACTTACATGTATACTTTGTGAGTTGCATGTATTCCAATGTATACTTTGTGACTTATGTGTCTTCATGTGTATACCTTGTATTCATACGTATACTTTGTATTAATGTGTATACTTCAAATCTTACGTGTATTTGAGTACTTGTGCTTCACTTAGTCACAAATATGCTTGACTTATTCACGTGTATGCTTATTAATTGCTTAACCCTAGCATTGCTCATTATTGTCCTTCATGGTTTTTCTTGAATATTTATTGATTGATGCTAAACATCTTCAATATTTCCAAAAATGATTCACCAACGATGTATCATTTACTTATGTTCTAATTCAATATGGAATCCAAGGAAGAATTTGAAAGGGATAAAGTTAGGAGGAGAGGGAAGAAATATATTTATAGTGTAACCTATTGTACCTTCTCTATACAAACCTCTAATGGCTCTTGTATGCTTTTCTATTCTATTTTCTACTTTTCATATCCCATTTTCATAGGTGGATAATCACTTCTCTCAATTTTCTTCTTTCTCCTATTCTAGGTCCTCACCTCCACTTATGGTATTCTAAAATAAGCTCTAGTTTGTGGTGGGATCCCACTAAGATTTAAAAGTGTCATTAGTTTGTGGTGGGCACCCATTAAGATTTAATTTCTTCTAGGACATTTGAGCTGGTTGAATGTAGCTCATGGGTAAGTGCACCAATCTGTGACACAATTTAGGTGTCAAATTGTAAAAATTCATAAAAAAGGCTGAAATTGGCCATTTGGTGTGTGCCAAATTTAGTGTGCACCAAATGCAAAAGGCAAATAAAAGAAAAAAATGCATTTTTAAACCTCATTTCACTTCAACTCGCAACTTGGCTTGGAGGATTTGAGGTCTGCAACTCGTGCTCGCCAAATATCATCCATTATTTGTATCCTTAGCTTGCTATTTTTCACAAGGATGCCGCCAACATGTTAGAGACGCCGAATATTGTGAAGAGGTATGTATTTTTATTCTATTTTTTCTGAATTTGATTTAGAATGCAAAATGAAATAGGTTTTTATAATAAAATTTTGTTCTAATTCTCGGGGAATGAAACTCCACCTCCAAACATTGAGAATTCACAGTCACCCCCTCAAGAAGAGCCTCCTATTCAAGAACAACCTAAAACCCCTCCATCAATTCATAGGCATCCTCAAGGAACACTATAAAATATTCTAAATCAAATTGAAAACAATAAAAGAGACATTGAACAATTAATTGGAAGATTAATTGAGCATGTCGAAACCCACCCTTATAGGAGAGGGATTGCTGAATCATTGAAGTCAACTGTATCTCATGTAGGAGAAATGAGCAAGAAAATAAATTTTTGGTCAAATAAGAGGCATGAGATGAGACAATATTATGCTAGAGGTTTGTCATATGCAGATGTTAGAAAACAAAATATTAACAAAGCCAACTTGTGTGCCCTATTTACAGACCCGAAAACCAACACACCTTTGTCTCATACATGCAGGAGGTTCCCCATCCATTGGTGCCACCATGAGTTAATTAAAAAAAAAATTTGGAAGTGGTGGTGGATGGTATTTGACCAATGTTCATGCAATAACCATGAGGTATCACAATACTTTTTAAGGAAACTCTATTGTAAGTTTATCCTCAATAAGATGCCAAATTATTTTGACATCTTAGACTTTCAGGGTAGAGATGGGGGCTCCACACATGATAGACCTATTGCATGACGTAATCCACAGTTGGCACCGAGACCCTTGGCTAGACCCATGGTGGAGCATGTCATCATTCCTTCCATTGTTAAGGATAGTGTAGAGGTGGACATACTGGAGTCGATTGGCTCACTCACCCAGACCATTTTATAGTGTGTGAGGCCTCTAGTAGAACCTAGTGTGGAGGAGATGTGTAGGCCTTGAGCTCCACCCCACCATTGTGGTGCTTGTGGTGCAATTTGTACGTACGATTATCAAAGGTCTCGGGATGCAGCTACATAGCCTACATTAGTTGCAGAGGTGATGACTTTCACAGATGATTTGTTGAATGATACATGATTCAACATTAACACTCAGGTAAAATTCAACAAGTTCATTTAATGTTGTTTATTATATTATATTTTAAAATTTAAGAATAAGTAAATTAGTATAATTTTGATATGATGAAATTTTAGGGTCAGAGTGTTCATGAGACATGCCCCATTCCTACATACCCTTATTCATTCTCGACGTTGAGTCCACAAGTATGCAACTAGTACTAAATATATTATTATTACATTTGAACAGTTGAATGTTATATTTGAATGTTTGTCTCATAACATGCTTTGGAGTTCAAACAGTTTCCTAGTGGACCTTCAACCTCCACACCTCGCGATTCATTTCCTCAAACAACTTACACTCAGGTAGCCTCTATTCAATAATGGTGTTGTAAAACAATGTTAGCTAGTTTTCATAATTTTGCATATACAAATCTAAAAAATTGATGAGAAACAAAAACATTGCATTTGTATTCCTTGATCGTGTCACATTATCTTCTCCTAATTCACTTTTTGTTCCTTTATTCCTTCCTAATCCCATCCCATTAGCATTTAATAGTTCACCCTACTATTTAGTCTTTCATTTACTATTTGAAGATGTTGACATCAGAAAACCCTAGTGATGTTGGTGGCATGATGGAGCACGAAGTTGCTACAAAAATAGCCAGTTCCAATCCATTGAGAGAGGTATGCAACAGATTAGTTGATTTGATATTATATTTTCTCTTTTGTGGTCTATAATAGAAAATTTTCACGATACTTTTGTGTAGCTTAATTTCTATCTTGATGGTTGCTACTGGTGGTTGTCACTCCAGATCGTGGACGTGGTAATGATGTAAATGTGAATGATGAATATTTGTATGTGGTAAGTGATTATATTTTGTTATATGTCATTCCACAATTCAAATTTTGTGTATTAACATCTTTACATTTTATTGTATCAGTTGAAGGTCTAGAGTGAAGAGAGAAGGACTAGCGAGCGTGTTCGAAAGACTAGAGAATGAACAGTCACTCCATCCAACTGAATTTCAGAGGCCACATGGGATCTATTTCCTTCCCCTAGAGGGAAATGACTGTATTAGGATCATTTGTTGTATACCTATGTGGCATTTTGGAACATCTGTTTTGTACTATTGATATATACGTGACATTTTATGTCCATAATATGGCTCCACACCAAACCCAAAAACCCTTGTTTTGTGAACTTTTGATAAGGGTTTATTGAAAAAGACACTTCCAGGCTCTTCCCAAAATTTCCACCTAGTCAAAAACCCTTGAATTCACCTCCACAAGCTTAAAATTTCATAAGATAACTTTTCCTAACACCCCATCATTAGATTCAGGTTTGTACCCATTAAATTCATGCATTTTCCAATGGAAACAACCCTAGGGACTCACCCAAATCAAGAAATATGCCTTCCCTGTAGAAAAAAAGATGCATACATGTTTATTTCACCTATATAAGCCTATCCACTGAGTTACAAATACTATACAGTGGGTGGAAGGCTTAGAAACCCATTTTGTTCCCTTTCAAAACCCCCAAAATAGGGTAAATGAGTAGTCCTAGAAAAATAAAGATTTCTCCCTCAATTTGCACGATTAAGACCTCAAATCTGAAGCATTAGAGAGCCAACACACGTACCTACAACATCTAATAAGTTTTAGAGAAAAGACAGGCTGTACAAGTCCATACCAAGCCTTCAAAGTTCAGAAAAATAGGAAAAAAGTTGATGAGAACGTTGTATTTCATGAAATAAATGTGTACAATCTTCAAACCACCTTCAACAACCCTGCAAGAGACATTTTTGAGGCTTTTATAATTACTACATTCAAATCCAACTTCTCCCAATGTCTATAACTACCAAGTAACAACTTTTCAAAGGAGGTAGCCGTTGGTTTTCAAATTTGTTGCATTTACGCAACTTACAAATTTGACATTTTCCTCCTTCTGACTCTTTATTATTTCCTAATCCCCTAGACCCTCTTAAATGACTTCATATTCTAGTTACCTTGACAACATTTGACCATCTTGACAACTTTTAACATGATTACAAGTTATGGCCAAATTATCAAATGAAAACTCTAAATCATTTTGGAAACATGAGAATGGTCTAAGTAGACCTTATTGAAACAAAAAAAAAACTCAAACTCTCCTATCTTAACCAAAATTCCATCCATGACCATTCAGTACCATATCAGGAGGCTTGGTGCTCCTGCACCAACAAGGTAGTGAACTATTCAAAAAAATGCCTCAAAGAAATGCAGTCTCAATGTGCTTGTCATGGCATTCCATCACCAAGAGAACACATTTCTTTGAGGATTTTTTTTCAAATAGTTCACTTCCTTGTCTATGCTACCACATTTTTCATACATTCTACCAAATAATTTTATCAATCAATTCATTGCCTTGCTACTATGGCTAAAATTCTAAAATAGGTGCTTTCTAACAAGCTATATGCATGCTTGGAAAAATTCCATCAAAGTGTAATAGTAAGCAATAGCATAGACAAGGTAGCGAGCTATTTGAAAAAATGCCTCAAAGAAATGTGGTCTTGTGGTGATGGAATTCCATGACAAGCAAATTCCCTGGATTTTCATGGCATTCCATCACCATGAGACCACATTTCTTTGAGGAATTTTTTCAAATGGTTTACTACCTTGTCTATGCTACTGCATTTCTCATACATGTCTACCAAAGCATTTTATCAAACAGATCACTATCTTTCTAGTATGGCTAAGAGCCTACAACAAGTGCTTTTAGACAAGCAATGGATGCTTGGAAAAAATCTATCAAAGCATAATAGTAAGTGAAAGCATAGACAAGGTAGTGAACTGGTAGTATGTGATGGATGCTCCTATGTTTTACAAATGAGGGGTGAGCTCAATTTATAGGCTCCTTGAATACAATTCAATGGCTAAGATTGATTTCAAATCAACAAATGAGATTATAAAATAAAACCCTAATTAGGGTTTGTCACAACTAACTACCTCTCAGCCAATGAGAAAATTACATTTGGGGACACGTGTCCTTCTGCTAAATATAAACCAACAATAAAAAGTTGTTGCATTATGAAGTGTCAAGTTCATTGAACCTAGACATGCTAGCTTGGAACAATTTGATTGGTTGGAAGATGACGAGGCACCATCTCAGCATGCTAGATTTCCCCTTTGATCTTGGCCTAAGGCAGACTTCAAGATATGTTTGCGATCTCCTATTTTCAGCTTGGGGCGAACTTTAAGCTATCTTTGCCATGCATTCTTTGAGCTGGGCTGAATTTATGTTGTCTTTGCCAATATTGGGAAGAATTTCTCTTAACTTAGACATACTTATTGTAGAGGGGCACAACACGATCCCATAGGCTCAGATGAGAAGTTTCTAAGTGTCACAGTGTCCGAGTAATGATATGCTGAAGTTTGCATCCATTTTGCACTTTGAACTCTTAAGGGATTCAGCTGGTTGAACGTAGCTCAGAGTGATTTGGCATGTTTGGGTGTGAAAGAGGACCGTTCCTAGTGTAAACGTACCCACTCGAATGTGTTGGAACAGTTAGTTTGGTCACACGAGTTGTAGAATGAAAGTTGCACCACTTTGCAACTTTGCACTACTTGCATTTGACAACTTTTTCCCCAAGAGAAATCATGGCGCCATAGGAAAACACCTCTGAGATAGAAAAAACTGAGAGAAATTATTGTATATGGGAACAACACGATCCCATAGGCTCAGATGAGAAGTTTATAAGCATCACGGTGTCTGAGTAACGTCATGTTGAAGTTTGCAGTCATTTTGTACTTTAAACTCTTAAGGGATTTAGCCAGTTGAACATAGTTCAAAGTGATTCGATGCATTTGGGTGTGAAAGAGGACCGTGCCTAGAAAAAAATGTACCCACTTAGACATGTTCAAACAATTAGTTTGGTAACACAAGTTGTAGAACGAAAGTTGCACCACTTTGCAATTTTGCACTACTTGCATTTGACAACTTTTTTCCCAAGAGAAATATCGCCGCCACAGGAAAAAACCTCTGAGATAGAAAAAAATGAGAGAGGTTATTGTAGAGGGGCACAACACAATCCCATAGGCTATGATGAGAAGTTTTTAAGCATCATGACGTTTGAGTAATGTCATGTTGAATTTTGCATCCATTTTGGACTTCAGACTCTTAAGGGATTCAGCCGGTTGAACGTAGCTTAGAGCGATTCAGTGTGTTTAGGTGTGAAAGAATACCATGTATAGCGTAAACGTACCCACTTGGATGTTTTGGAACAATTATTTTTGTCACACGATTTGTAGAACGAAAGTTGCACTACTTGCATTTGACAACTTTTCCCTAAGCGAAATCTTGCCACCACAGGAAAGTACCTTTGAGATAGAAAAAACCGAGAGAGGTTATTGTAGAGGGGCACAACATGATCCCATAGGCTTTCAAAATAATTTTTTAAGCATCACAGTGTTTGAGTAACATCATGCTAAAGTTTGTAGCCATTTTGCACTTCAGACTCTTAAGGGATTCAATCAGTTGAACGTAGCACAGAGTGATTCAACGCGTTTGGGTGCGAAAGAGGGCCATGTATAGCGTAAAAATACCCACTAAGATGAATTAGAATAGTTAGTTTGGTCACACGAGTTCCAGAATGAAAGTTGCACCACTTTGCAACTTTGCACTACTTGCATTTGACAACTTTTTCCCCAAGCAAAATCTCACCGCCACAGGAAAATGCCTCTGAGATAGAAAAAACTGAGAGAGGTTATTATTGAGGGGCACAACATGATCCCATAGGCTTAGATGGAAAGTTTCTAAGCATCATGGTGTCTGAGTAACATCATACTAAATTTTTCAGCCATTTTGTATTTCAGACTCTTAAGGGATTCAACCGATTGAATGTAGCTCAGAGTGATTCAGCGCATTTGGTTGTGAAAGAGGACCATGCCTAGCATGAACATACCCATTCGGATACATTGGAAAATTTATTTTGGTCACACGAGTTACAGAATAAAAGTTGCACCACTTTACAACTTTGCACTACTTGCATTTGACAACTTTTTCCCCAAGCGAAATCTCGCCGCCACAGGAAAACGTCTCTAAGATAGAAAAAAATGAGAGGTTATTGTAGAGGGGCACGACATGATCCCATAGGCTCAGACACAAATTTTCTAAGCATTATAGTGTCTGAGTAATGCCATGCTGAAGTTTGCAGCCATTTTGCAGTTTAGACTCTTAAGGGATTTAGCCGGTTGAACGTAGCTCAGAATGATTCGACATGTTTGGGTGCAAAAGAGGACCATACCTAGTGTAAACATACCCAATTAGACGTGTTGGAATAGTTATTTTGGTCACACGAGTTGCAGAATGAAAGTTGCACCACTTTGCAACTTTACACTACTTGCATTTGACAACTTTTTCCCCAAGTGAAATCTCACCACCATAGGAAAATGCCTTCGAGATAGAAAAAACAAAGAGAGGTTATTGTAAAGGGGCACAACATGATCCCATATACTTAGACAAAAAATTTCTAAGCATCACAATGTCCGAGTAACATCATGCTGAAGTTTGCAGCCATTTTGCACTTCAGGCTCTTAAGAGATTCAGCTGATTGAATGTACCTCGGAGTGATTCAGTGCGTTCAGGTGTGAAAGAGGACCATGAATAGCATAAATGTACCCATTCAGATGTGTTGGAATAGATAGTTTGGTCACACAAGTTGCAGAACAAAAGTTGCACCACTTTGCAACTTTGCACTACTTCCATTTGACAACTTTTTCCCCAAGCAAAATCTCACCACCACAGGAAAATTCCTCTGAGATAGAAAAAAATGAGAGAGGTTATTGTATAGGGGCACAACATGATCCAAAAGGATTAGACGAGAAGTTTCTAAGTGTCACGGTGTCTGAGTAACGTTATGCTGAAGTTTGTAGCCATTTTGCACTTCAAACTCTTATGGGATTCAACTGGTTGAACGTACCTTAGAGTGATTCAGCGTGTTTGGGTGTGAAAGACGACCATGCCAAAATATGACTAAACAACTTCCAATTTCTTTCCCCATGAACTACAACAAGATGACTCTTGAACTTCCACCATTTGACAATAAGTTGCAATTTTGACAACTTTTATACAGTTTTGCAATTTTTGCAATATTTTGCAACTTAGACCTTCCAACCACCTAAAGACCTATAAAAGGTCTCCTTACATCATAAAATGGTCTAAATGACCTTATTTTTTGAACAAAAAGACTCAAATACCCCTAACCAACCAAAAGACCTCAATTGTCAACATTTGCATAAAATTCTCTTGGTACCCTTGCACCAGTTAGTGCTTAGGGTGTATTAATGTTTTTGATCATGACTAAGGTCCTTTGTGATGGAATGAAGGGTAGGTCCAAAACTATGCAAACTCAATCACATGTACTTACTTTGGAACGATACCATCAAATTGACCTTGAACGCTCGAAAAGGGGCTCCAATTAGCCCACTTTAACAAATGAACTCTCCTTCAATCTTGTTTCCCACTCAAAACACCATTGGGAAGTCCTCAAACTGCCTCCAAAACAAAAAATTCTTCAACCACTAAGTCAAAACTCACTTGCTAAGACCCTCTTTCATGAAACCCTCAATTTTCACCAAAATAAGCAGGTGTTTATTGAAAAACCCATCTCTAAACCTCATTCAACCTTAAAAATGTTTTCAAAGACTCTTATTTCACCATGCACAAACTTAATTCATTATTTTTTTTATTGTCAACTATATAATATAACCATTTCTCAAGATTATATTTTTGAATAGTTTAAACATGCACATGAAAAACTAATTATTTTGATTATCAACTTCTATATATCAAATTATCCAATAATCAAGTGTATGTCCATATACAAAAACGACATCAATTCCAACTCAAACAAAGTTTTACAAATTTTGGCATATGCCATCTCGATATCTATTCATAATATACATGCCAAAATGTTTAATCCTAAACTACTTGTGGATCATCAAAATGGAGCCTCTTTGAAGCACTCTTTGGCTTTGAAGGTAACTACAAAAGAAAAATTCAAACCACAATTGTGATTAGTTATATTATATAAGTTAAAATCAAATAATTAACATTAAAATCAATATACATTGAATTATAATTGAACTCTAAAATTGAAATCTTGATTACCTCATATATATACGTCTCTTCAAACTGTCATGAATCCTAGAATATGCCCCTCTCAAAGAACCAATCATACCAACTTTTGCAATGTCAATCTATATAGGTGAACAAAAAAAACATCAAATTGATACAAGTTAGCATACAATTGTTGGTAATAGGAATATATTTACCAAACACAAAATAAAATAAACATATACCTCTTTAGGCATCTCTTTTTCTTTATCTCCTTCAGGTGTTTCGACACCTCCTCCCTAAGGTGTTTCAACACCTACTCCTTCAAGTGTTCCAACACCTACTCCTACAAGAGGAAAATAAGATAAACATACATGTTAATATATAATTTCGTTAATGACAATTCAAATGACAATCAAGTATATAAGGCATGAATTGAGGCCTAGAAGGCATGGGTTGAAGTAGTAGATTGAAGAATTTGTTTCAAATAAGGCTAGAACCAGTTGGTTTTAGTGAGATCTAGTGGGGGTTGATGTGTTTGAAGGTTTGCAAGGACTGGGGAGGTCATGTGTATGTTTGGGCATGAAGCCCTAGTTGAGAGAAGCACATATTTGAATGGAAAATTGAGGTTTTAAAGACTAAAAGTGGGTGAAGTTTGATGGAAGGATGATATTAAGGATTGTTAAGCATGTGAAGGCTTAGAAAATGGTGTTTGAAGTGTTCATAAGGTTACACAAGGCCTGGAGATGGGTTTTTCAATGTATTCTCCAAAATCCCACAGTACTATAGGGGCAACTAGGCCAATTAGGCCTCTTTTCCAAAGAGACACCTTCCCAAACACCTACAATCAAGTCAAAAACCATGTAAAATCATTAAATAGGTTACCAAACTTAAGATTTCATAATTTTTAGAGCTCCAACCAGTCACCAAGCTACCAATCCACTAAACCCTCACTCTCAAGCCACCAAACCTAGGTTTTCTAAGGAGCCTTATTGAAAATCACTCTTCCCATAATTAAATCTCACATCGAACACCCCAAACATACCATATGATGTTTGTACATGCTCAAAATACTCTCACAAATGACTACCACAAAGGATTTCATCGATTTATTGAAAATATGCCTCAATCTCACAGGTTGAAACCTCTGAGAAAGCATGGTCGCTGTGACATTCAAATTGTTTGGTCGACTGGAAGTTGTAACCTTGTGTTTTGCTCATGTCACCAAGACAATGCTTCTGTCTTGCTGACTAGTGATGTCGCTGTGACTTGTCACCTTCGCAATAACCTTCTGTCGAGTGGAGACCTCTAGCCAACAATTGGTGGCTATCGGATATCGGTGTGACTCTGGGCGACAAGCGGTGTCGGGGAGAGTCTTAGATAGTCGGTATGTCTCATACCGACAAGGGAAGTCTTGCTGATAGATATACACCTGTGGTCATTGGTGTAACTCAAGGGTCTCGGTGAGAAGTCTCGGCGACGATAGGAAGTCTTGCCAATATCGACATGACCTTCGGTCTGTCTAGCCAATGAAGAAATCGGTATGACTTGTTCCTATCGGCATGATCTCTTGGCGACTGGGAGATGTCTCAGCGACAGTGTTAGGGGTCATCGGTGTAACATAAGGCGATCGGTATGAAGTCTCGGTGAAAGACAAAAGTCTTTTCGACTCGGTAAGACATGTTTGCTCGGTGAGAGGTCTTGGCGAACTCCGATGGTCTTGCCGATGGTTGTGTAACTTCGGTGTAACGTCTTGGCGAAAGATGAATGTCTTGCCAATTATCAGATGTCTTTGATGTGACTCTTGGCAAATAGAAGTCTTCGGGGTGAAATGTGAATATCGCTATAACCTCTTAGCAATAGAGGGAAGTCTTGCCGACTGTTAGATGGATGCTGATAGGGATGCGATGGATGACAGAAGTTTCGGTATGACTTTGGAACCACGATATGATCTCCTGGCGAATGTCAAATGTCTGGCCGACGATAGGTCTTCGGTATGACTTAAAGGCATCGATATGATGTCTTGGCGAAGTAGGATTGTCTCACCGATGAGGCAGTCTGTTGTCGGTATAACATAAAGGGCTCGATATGATCTCTCAGCGAATGACTAAAGTCTTGGCGACTAATGAACACTTCGGAACGACTTATGAGCTCGGTGTAATGTCTCATCAAATGGCGATTGTCTCATTGATGAGAAAGCTGAGTTCGGTATAACATGAAGCTCGTTGTGACATCTTGCCAATGGAGACGACTCTTGGTGACAACATGTAATCGGGTCTTGTGGCATCAGGGAGACACTTCTAGTGTCTAACCGACATGCGACACAAGTTGATCATTGTTGACCGAGTGAAGACTTCCCGACGTGGTGCGATGTGGAACAACCCAAGAAGGAAGAACATGAACCGTTGCAACCATTTCTGTGTGGAAGGAAAAATATACACCAGAGTGGAAACATCTTCATTACGATGATGATGCTGAGTTGGTGATTTTCTTTCTCATTGTTGAGAATGAATGCATATATGTATGCATTGGACGTTCTGGATGGAAAAAAAAAGAAAAAAGGAAGCTGATAAGCCAGAAAGCTAAAGAGTCGAGAGCTAGAGAGAGAGAACTATAGAGTAAGGACCGAGTAGCTGGCCAAAAGGCCGAAGCCATGAGGTCAAAGTAGAGTATTGAGAGGTAGAGTCAAGCTGTTGGAATCTCTCGTGATCCTGATTGCTTTGTTTGATCTCTCAGGAA
Organism: Sequoia sempervirens; assembly: GCA_007258455.2. Classification (NCBI taxonomy): domain Eukaryota; kingdom Viridiplantae; phylum Streptophyta; class Pinopsida; order Cupressales; family Cupressaceae; genus Sequoia; species Sequoia sempervirens. Next base: position 894,797,257 of record VDFB02271358.1, read on the forward strand.
TAGTTTGCTACCAGTTGTATCCAGATGAACAAGATGTAATCTCTGAAAAGGCTAAGAGCCTGAAACTGTATTGTAACTGTTTGTTGCAGAATAATACAATGGCTCAATCTTTGGAGTGTGGGGTTTTTTATCCGAAAGGATTTTCCCCACGTAAATCTTTGTGTTCTGGTTTTCTGTTTCATCTTTCATGCCTGTTGGTTCGTGTAGTAGAATCTATTAATGCTTGCTGTCAAATTTACATGTGTTTCTCTCAGATGGATCAATGTAGGAAATGAACTATGTCTGTTCCACATTTGGACATAGTTGTTTGTGTCTTTGAGGCAACCTAATCGAAATGAAAGTTACTGAAGGCACTACTGCATGGAATTTTCATAAGATGCGCTCCTAGTTTTCCTTTACAAGTGGTGTCCCAGCCTTCTTCCGGTTGTTGCTCGATATTTTCCTGAAGATTTCTTAGCTTTGATAGGTGGAAGAACCTGGAGGAATGGACTGATGTATTGATCCTTTGATGAGTGGAAGCCTTGTGGTATTCTGAGACAGCATGCAACTTGAAGGATGGTCAAGATGGAAAAGGGAGTTGCTCATGTTCTGGTCTGTGTCTCCTGGCTGGTAGAGGTATAACCTTAGAGTATGAGGTGGATTTTCCTACGCCGTGGCTGTGTAGCAATAAAGCTTTCATATTGGTGTCTGTGTGACAGGCTTCTAGGTGATATGGAGAAACCTAGATTGTTTCTCAGTCATGGAAGAGAGTGCTTATGCTAGGTGGTGGTTCCTAGTGTTGGAAAGCACTGTTTCCTATTAACCTCAAATGCTTGAAGGCTATGGAGTTAATCATTAGATGATTTGCAAGCTTCTGAAATAGCCTTTCTCTCTTTCTCAGATGCATGTACATGGTGGTGATTTAAAGTTGGCCTGAAAGGGGCCTGGATTCTTTTGAACTGTTGTTTCCTTTCTAAGGATGATTTGTACTTGCATGGCTTTGTGGTTTTGCAAGTTTTACACTGTTAAGAAAAACTTGTGGTCATGTGGAGTTGCTATTAAGCTATTGTCTAGACATTCGCCTTTCGAGGTGTTGCTGGATGAGATAGTTGTAGGTCTGCATGCATGCTTGGTGCATGGCTTGAGGAGGTATGTTTTCTTCTCTGCATGGGAGTGTTGGTATGTGATTTGTCACTCAACATTATTGTGGTGGTGCTTGTGGGTTCCTTGATTATGGTGCTCATAGTGGACATGTTGGCAAGTCAGATCTGGTGTGATCTGGTGTTTGAGTCATGTTGTCTACGTGGTTATTCTCTTTGATATCTCAGTGTTGCAGTTTTCAATGTGATAATGGTTTTGCATGTTCGATGGTTGTGATCTACGAGTTATGCGGTTGATGCATTAGCTACCCATTGGATGCAGTGAGATAACTTGGATGTGGATTGTCTTTATCCACAAGGTTGATTCATTGATGATGTAGATTTGTTAGATGGCCTTGTATGTGGTCACTTGTGCATTGGTGTGATTGTTTTGAGATGAGAGGATGGATATTATTGAGTACCTGAATAGTCAGTTATGGGAACCTAGAACTTTTGGTCATGATGCTTGGAAAGCTCGGGTGTCACGTTTCAATGGGAGCTCTAGCAGTGACTGTGGATTCATCACATGGTGGTGAATGGTCTTCTTTAGTGTTGCATAAGGGTTCTTTCGCTTTTGCATGGACATTATCTAAAGATGTGCAACATCTTGGAACCATGGAGGACGTTTGGAATCTTTGGCTAAGGTGTTGGTGGTGCTTGATAGGTGATGTTGTTCTTAAGTCTATTTGCTTTATGTCATAGTATACTCTTGTTTGTGCACTGGAGTTTTGGCATTGTGCATTGTACTTGAGACAATGGAGAAGTCACTTGAAGCATGGTATCTCTTATGGGGATGTGTAGATCATGATGTCATGATAAGTTCCTGATTTAGATGATTGGAGCTTTGACAGTGGTCTGGTAATTTTTTGTGTATTGAGTGCTTTGATTACTTGCTTGATACTTCATGTTAGTGCAGTAATGTAGTTGAAGTTTAGCATGAGATGATTGGTTGCTAGTACTCAAGGATACATGAAGAATAAGGTGAGGTTGTTTGTTCTCTTATGAGAGATGTGTTGTTGCTTGTTACTTTTGTTAAAGTTGTTCAACAGAAATTCTGAGAAGCCTTCACCTTGGTTGAACGTGAGTTCAATAAGAGACCTATGAGGAGATTGCTCCTGAATTAGTCATGATGACTTGTTTATCTTGAAGGAGTATTCTCGTTCCCACTCTTGGTCTACTCGGCAATTGATCTGAAAGGTATTTGGCCCATTATATTTTTTAGATGTGTTTTATTAAGTTCACTTTCATGATATGAATCTTGAATTAGTTTAACTTTTGGTTCTGGAAGATTCATAGTGGAAGTTGTACATTTTGTTTTATCTCCTTGAGATTTTGTGATATGTCATTTACTAATGAGAATTGGTAGGAGATGATGTATGGGATTATCTCCTGAAATGGGAAATGTTTTAGCTTGATCTTCTTTAAGAAGCTTACATCCATATTGATTACATGATATTAGAATTTGGTTTGATCTTGGTGATTGAACAAATGGATGTTGTTAAGGCTTTCTTTTGGGATGTGAAGAAGATCATTCTTGACACAGCTAGCTGTTAGAAGTGTATGTAGGAGGATGTTCTATAGGAAGATGATGTGCAGTGTTTCTCTCTATGACTGTGAAGGTTTGTGGTGAGAGAAATGTTTCTTGTGGCAGGTTGTTGTAGGTTGTGCATATCATTGTGGATTTTTCTTTGGTACTACAAGGTTACATTTTCTTTGTGCTGGTTTTGGTAGGCTTGCGCTGCCTTCTGATCTTTCAGATCTAAATTTCTTAGGCAAGTGGGAGTTGTTGTATGTGTCTTGTCTTCTTCGACTGGTTGACACTAGAACTTGTATTTGCTGTTAATGGATTGGAAAAAGTTTACTAATGGTGATACATGTGAGGTATGTGAGATTGGATAGTATAGCACGAGCTGTGGGTGCTATTTTCAGTTGTGTGGGTTTATCAATTGGATGGAAGCGGTCAGTCTGATTGTTGTTCTAACTGGTGATGTTTAGTTTTCTTGTTTTTGGATAATGACTTCACTGTTGTGTTCTGTTTGAAGCTTTGAAGTTGATATTGCTTCTGTATAGCGTTTGAGCACAATGAAGTGGTAGCAGTATCTTGTTGGAGATATCACTAGGATTTTTTGCTTGTGTTCGTTGGAATGGTGCTTATACACCTTGGCTTTGTATCTTTCTTCCACATGTGGAAGATGACAGGATTGTTGCCTGAATGGTGAACATCTTGGATGTTGGAGAAAAATTCTTGATGGAGCATGAGAGCATGTTGAGATTTATGTGGTTTCGTAGAGGGCTGTGATCGGTTGTTTTGTTTGACAGTGAGTTGCAGTTGGATGCTTGGTCTTTGTTGCAAATTGTCTAATGGACTGTTATCTATGGAATCATGTTGATTGGGTATCTTGAGTATTGTAGGGTTTGAACTAGTGGAGCTAGTGTGTTCATTAGTTCCTGGTTGCTTTGGAGGTGCCTGTGTGATCTTCGTCAAGTGGGAGATTGTTGGAAAATATGCCTCAATCTCACAGGCTGAAACCTCTGAGAAAGCATGGTCGCTGTGACATTCAAGTTGTCTGGCCGACTGAAAGTTGTAACCTTGTGTTTTGCTCATGTCACCAAGACAATGCTTCTATCTTGCCGAGTGGTGATGTCGCTGTGACTTGTGGCCTTCGCTGTAACCTTCTGCCGAGTGGAGACCTCTGGCTGACAATTGGTGGCTATCGGATATCTGTGTGACTCTGGGTGACAAGCGGTGTCGAGGAGAGTCTTAGACAGTCGGTATGTCTCATACCAACAAGGGAAGTCTTGCCAATAGATATACACCTATGGTCGTCGGTGTAACTCAAGGGTCTCGGTGAGAAGTCTCGGCAATGATAGGAAGTCTTACCGATATCGACATGACCTTCGGTCTATCTGGCCGATGAAGAAATCGGTATGACTTGTTCCTATCGGCATGATCTCTTGGCGACTGGGAGATGTCTCGGTGACAGTGTTAGGGGTCATCGGTGTAACATAAGGCAATTGGTATGAAGTCTCGGCGAAAGACAAAAGTCTTTCCGACTCGGTAAGACATGTTTGCTCGGTGAGAGGTCTTAGCGAACTGTGATGGTCTTGTTGATGGCTGTGTAACTTTGGTGTAACACATGAAGGATCGGTGTAACGTCTTGGCGAAAGACGAATGTCTTGCCGATTATTAGATGTCTTCGGTGTGACTCTTGGAAAACAGAAGTCTTCGGGGTGAAATGTGAATATCGCTGTAACCTCTTAGCGATAGAGGGAAGTCTTGCCGACTGTCAGATGGATGTCGATAGGGATGCGATGGACGACATAAGTTTTGGTATGACTTTGGAACCACGATATGATCTCCTGGTGAATGTGGAATTTCTGGCTGATGGTAGGTCTTCGGTATGACTTAAAGGCATCGATATGATGTCTTGGCGAAGTAGGATTGTCTCGCCGATGAGGCAGTCTATTGTCAGTATAACATAAAGGGCTCGATATGATCTCTCAGCGAATGACTAAAGTCTTGGCGACTAAGGAACACTTTGGAATGACTTATGAGCTCAGTGTAATGTCTCATCGAATGGCGATTGTCTCGCCGATGAGAATGTTGAGTTCGGTATAACATGAAGCTCGTTGTGACGTCTTTCCGATGGAGACGACTCTTGGTGACAATGTGTAATCGGGTCTTGTGGCATTGGGGAGACACTTCTAGTGTCTCATCGACATGTGACACAAGTTGATCATTGTTGATCAAGTGAAGACTGCCTGACATGGTGCGATGTGGAACAACCCAAGAAGGCAGAACGTGAACCGTTGCAACCATTTCTATTTGGAAGGAAAAATCTACACCAGAGTGGAAACATCTTCATTACGATGATGATGTTGAGTCGGTGATTTGATTTATGACTGTTGAGAACGAATGCATATATGTATGCATTAGATGTTCTGGATGGAAAAAAAAATAAAAAAGGAAGCTAATAAG
>VDFB02271358.1:894802453-894865843 GCA_007258455.2 Sequoia sempervirens
AGAGGGAGTGGGAGAGAGATAGAGGGAGTGAGTGAGAGACCTATGAGAGGGAGAGGGGGTAGGAGGGAGAGACTTGAGAGAGAGACATAGAGAGAAACATAACAATTTAAGAGACAAAGATGGAGTGAGAGAGACAAAAATACCAAAGGGGGAGAAAGAGAGAGGGAGATTGAGAAACGGGGTTGGAGTGAGATAGATTTATTTAGGTACCTAGGTGGGAGGGAAAGAGACTTGAGAGAGGGGATTGGACTGAGAGAGAGTAGTCTAGGTCGCGTGGGAGGGAGTGAGACTTGAGAGAGAGAGAATTCAGAGGGATAAAGAGTTATCCATTTAGGGTAATGAGTTAGATATCATATGAAAGGTAAAACCTCAACTATCCATCTACGATCATAAATTGTGCACTCTAAGCATTATCAAAGTTGTCGACCAAAGAGAGGGGAAATTCAGGTTTTGTTCAAAGAAGATCATTTGGCGAGTGCCAAATTTGGTGCTCTCCAAATGAAACATCACATTTGGCGCACGCCAAATTCGGCACTCGCCAAATGTGATGTGCCATTTGGTGAGCGCCAAATTTGGAGCTCACCAAATGACCTACTTTGGACGTGTTAATTGACAAGATTTTCCAAATTTCCTCATATTTTTATCTGTGCTCATTGTCTCATTTGCATGTCTTTCAATGCAATTTTATAAAATAAATTGTGATAGCATTAACCTCTCTCTTAGCTATCTAAATATATAATTCTTTTTTCATTTTGATTTAGTTAAGGTTTTGATCCATGGCTTCTATTGTAAATGCCTCTATTTTTGGTCAAAAACCAACATGTGCTAGTTTTAAGATAGATTTTTACTCGTTCATCCAAATGTGAAACAAATTACATTTTTTGAAACTAGACCCCATTATACACATGATGATTTTTTTTTAAATTTTTGATTAGTTTTCAAAAAATTTAGGGGGGAGCATGCTCAAATTTCAAATTTTCAGGATGTGTCCACTTTGAATATTCATAAAATATTATATATTCATTAAAAAAATTATCTAAAAGAATGAGGATAAACTACATAGTGTTAGCTAATTTCTCACTATTGGGATTTTTGAAATTCTAAAACAAAGTTAATCAAAAAGGGGGGAGCCCTCAGGCTCTATGCTGTTTTTTTAATAAAAAGGGACCTATTTTTCCCCCCGCCTTTTTGAGACTCTTAATCTTCATTAATTTAAAAAAAAATTAGTAGCTTAGAAACTAGACTCAGAGCACTTCAACTTTTGTTCTTGCTGCATCTTGGAATTTTGAGCGTAACTATCTTCATTTTCTCGTGCAAATCAAATTTTGCTAATTTTAGAAAAAAAGTTGCATCTTAAGAGTCAAAATTGTATCACAGATCCATGCACTTACCCTCATAATGATTCAACATGTTTGAGTGCGAAAGAGGACCATTCCTAGCGTAAACATACCCATCTAGACATGTTGGAATAGTCTATTTGGTCATATGAGTCACATAACAAAAGTTGCACCACTTTACAACTTTATAGTACTTGCCTTTGATAACTTTTTCTTAGCTGCAAAGTCATCACCACAAGAAAATGACTCTGAGATAGAAAAAACTAAGAGATGTTATTATAGAGGGGCCCAACATGATCTTTTAGCCTTAGACAAAGATTTTTTAAGCATCATGGTTTCTAAGTAATAGGTCGTCAAAGATTGCTGCCCTTTTGTAATTTAGAATCTTAAGGGATTATGTCACATGAACGTAGCTCAAACCGATTTAGTGTGTTTGGGTACAAAAGAGGACTATGCCTAGCATAAATGTACCCATCTAGATGCATTGGAATAGTTTGTTTGGCCACACGAGTTGTAGAACAAAAGTTACACCACTTTGCAACTTTACACTGCTTGTATTTGACAACTTTTTCCTCAATTGAAAAGTTGTCACCACGAGAAAATTCCTTCGAGGTAGAAAAAAATGAGAGAGGTTATTGTAGAGGAGCCTAATGCGATCCTATAGCCTTGAACGAATAGTTTGTAAGCATCACGATTTCTGAGTAATAACCCATTGAAGATTGCAGTCATTTTGCACTTTGGACTCTTAAGGGATCAAGCCAGTTGAACGTAGCTCAAAGTGATTTGATGTGTTTAGGTGAAAAAGAGAACCATTCATAGCATAAAATTATCCATCTAGATGCATTGTAATAGTCCATTTGGTCACACAAGTTGCAGAATGAAAGTTACACCACTTTGCAACTTTACATTGCTTGCATTTGACAACTTTTTCCACAACTGAAAAGTTGTCAGCATAGGAAAAAGCATCCGAGATAAAAGAAAATTTGAGAAAGGCTTTTGTAGAGGGGCCTAACATGATCCTGTAGCCTTAGATAGAGAGTTTGTAAGCGTCACATTTTTTGAGTAATAGCATGTCAAAAATTGCAACCATTTTGCACTTTGGACTGCTCTTAAGGGATCGAGTTGGTTGAATGTAGCTCAGAGTGATTCAACATGTTTGAGTGTGAAAGAGGACCATGCCTAGCCTAAATTTACCCATCTAGATGCATTTGAAAAGTCCGTTTGGTCACACGAGTTGTAGAACAAAAGTTACACCACTTTGCAACTTTACACTGCTTCCATTTGACACTTTTTCCATCAAGTGAAAATTGGAGACTACGGGAAAATGACTTTGAGATAACAAAAATAGAGAGAGGCTATCTTAGAGAGGCCCAATACAATCTTGTGGCCTTAGACAAAGAGTCTTTAAGCATCACGGTTTCCAAGTAATAGCCTGTCGAAGATTGCAATCATTTTGCACTTTGGACTCCTAAGGGATCGAGTCGATTGAACGTAGATCAGAGTGATTTGACATGTTTGGGTGTGAAAGAGGACCATGCCTAGTGTAAATGTACCCATCCAGATGTGTTGGAATAGTCCATTTGATCACACGGGTTGTAGAACAAAATTTGCACCACTTTGCAACTTTACACTGCTTGCATTTGACACTTTTTCCATGAAGTGAAAATTGGACACCACGGGAAAATGACTCCAAGATAAAAAAAACTAAGAGAGGTTATGTAGAGGTTCCCTATGTGATCCCAATTTTGCATATGGAATTCCCATAACTAACATGGTCTTCGGGTAACAGGTTGTCAAAGATTGTTGCATTTTTGCAATTTGGACTGTTAAGGGATTATGCTGCATGAATTACAAATGTTTGAGGGAAATAATAAATTTCAAAATTTGAGTATATATCATTACAAATGTTTTAGCAGAAAAATAAATAGGAACTAGGGAACTAATCCCAAACCGAATTACAGATGTTTGAGGGTAGCCATGAATTTTTAGTTGGAAAACACGTGTGGAGAACTTGTGGGGTACTTAAGTTAATTCATGTTACTTGAACAACATCTAACAAGTCATACATGCTTCTATTACTTGTAAATGTGATTATTTTTCTAACATGTTGATATTATTTTATGACATTATGCATAAAAAATGTTTACAAATTGAACTTCTTGCATGTTTATGTTAATAGATGGTATGCTATATTGATATTGATATGTAATAATTAGGTTGATTTTTTTTTGTAGTGTCAAAAAAAGGATCCCTTAACATTTTCACACTCATTTGGGTCCTCTTTGTGTAATTTGGCCTAATGGTACCTTGATTTAGTGTTGTAATGTGGATAACACATTCACATTAGGCCTTGGGCCCTTGTGAACTAATGAAATTTAATGGTGCCTTGCAAAAGTGTTGTAAAGTGTTGTGACACACTTTCACACTTTTCTAATGATTTATCAATTAACTAAGCATAATAAACATAATTTTAATCATAGTCAATCTTAATCCTTCCTTATTTTGAGTGTTGTAAAGTGTTGTAACACACTTTCATATTCCTCTAGGCTTGTCATGAATAATTGGGATTTCTTATGCTTTAATTGACCCTATTTTGCATCCACAAGCCCCATTTATTGCATCTTTTCGAGGATAATCCCGACACCAATCAGTAACCAATCATAATTCAGGTGTTTTTGGCTTGTCTGACCCATATTTAGTGATCTAGGACACTTTACGACAAAATGGGACTGATCCCCCAATTGTGGCTCGAATGAGTCCTGGACCTATATTTTTTGGGTCCCAAACCTATTTTTACACCTTTTTAAGAACTTTTGATTTTTGGTCCCATACATTATGCCAGATGTGACTCATTCACCACTTGTGGCGAATGAGTCTCATGTGACCAAAATTCAAATTTAAAACAAATTTCTAGCAAGATTTTATTCTCCTAGATCTGATGTTGGCTTGTAGTGTTGTAATTTCAAAAATTCTTGCATAATTAAGTATAAATACAAGGTTTTTTCACTCATTTTATCCTAACAAGCAATCAAGTGACCTAGGAATTCTGTGAGAACATTCTTAATAGCAAGTTGAGTTCACAAGAGCATTCAAGTGTCTTCAAGAGCATTCAAGAGCATTCAAGGGCATAATTATTCATCAATTGTTGCAAAAATTCAAGATCCATCATCATGAAAAAGTTCTAATTGTATTATTTCATGTTCATGCTTCATTATCTTATTTCATCATTTTGGTTTAATTACCTAAAAGGGGTTTGACCAAGGCAAACCCCCATTCCCTAACAATCAACACTTTTGTTCTCTTTCTTTGTGTGATTGCATATATAGGTGATTTGAAGGCTTGGAGATGCTTTAAGAATGGGTTTCAAGATTTTTGGGGTCATCTCCCTACTTGAAAGGTCAAAATCTTCACAAAAAGTCACTTACAATTCCAAAAGTTAGGGTTTCGAATCCAGACACCTAGAGGTACAGATTGGGCAGACCAAGAAAAGTAGATCTAGACTTTGAATTTCTAGAAAATATAAACTAGACTCATTCACCAAAAGTGGTGAATGATTCCCACTATAGGTGTTTTTCAAATATATTTGTAGATTTGGATACTCATTTGGCCAAAACTTGCTCTGATACAGTTTTTTAAAACTGGGACTGATTCACCCAGAATGGAAAATGAGTCTCACCAGGCCTAAAAAGTAGCAATTTCAAGATTTCAGAGCTCCATTCCATCTCTCTCTAGATTCCAGGAGCACACTTTCATTTTTGTAGATTTTTGTTTTATTTCATGGTCATTTCTAGGTCATTTTGCATATCACACTGTGTTTTCCAGCATATTGTCTTTTCCAAGTTTACACTTGGTGGTGAACCCCTCATTATACATTATTAAATCCCTATAACCTTCCCTTTTCAAAATTTCAATCTCCTTTTCATTGAAATCTCAAAGGGTTTGTTATTGAGTGAAGAGTAAGGAAATGGTCTTTCTCCTTTTAGGTCCAAAACCTTAGAAGAAAAAGAAAGCTCCCCCAAACCCAATTTTTATTCTTTTCATTTTGGTTAACTTGCATTTAGAATACCTTCTTTTCTAATTTGGATTCCATCATCATCCTAGATTTAGCTTACGTTAAATTTTCATTAGGGTTTATATTAGTTAATTGGCATTATAGGGTTTCAAAATTTTGCATTAGTGAAAGTGCATATAGGTTGTATTTTTGCATATCAAATCATTGAAAATAATCTAAAAATTTCATTTACATTGATGATACATATCATACAACATAAAAAGCATCAAAATCCATTAAAAATTCTTGAAAATTTTGAAAAAAAATCCATATTGGGACTCATTCGCCATCTTGGGAAAATCAGTCCAAGAACAGATCTACAACTACCTTTTACAACACTAAAAACCTTGTTTTTAAGATTTTTTTTGCTGCCATTGGTTAGTTGTTTCATTTTTTTTACTTTCTGTTACATGCATTTTACTAGATCTAGCTTAAATTAGTCCATTTCATGCAAATGCTTGATTTCAAATTTGCATTGCATAGTGTAATCGGAAAACCATCTTGCTTGAAAATTGAAAATTGCATTTCATTTTAAGTCCTTACATTAAATTTTAAGTTTACATAGATTACTTTTCAAAAATGTTAGGTTCGATCTTCACCAAGTTTGCAAAGAAAATTTAAGTCAATAAGCATGTTAGTCATTCATTTAATACATTCCCTAGTTATGAGAGTCTCTTAGCGCAAGAGAGTGAAAATGTTAATGCTTTCCTTAAACTTACACCCCCTCCTATCTCCCCTATTTGTGAGGATGATGTGATAGAAACAAATACAAACATAGATAATCATGATGATCATAATTGTTCTTCTCTCAATACCTCTCCTTCTAGTGACAAAGGTATCTTGGCGAAAGAAGATATTGTGTGCAAGTGTTTTTTACCTCTAACTATGAAAAACTAACTAAAAATGCAATGTAAAGAAACACAAGACCACTTCAAGATTAGCCTAAGTTAAACACAAATAAAAGAAATATAAAACAAAGAGTCATATACCTTTATCTATGTTGATCTCCTTGGTTGGCCTTTGATTGAAGCTTGGTTGTGTGCTCCTTTTATGGAAATGTGATGGAAAATGGATGTAAGGTAGTTAATATGCAATGAAGATGGAAATGATAAAGGTGGATAAGTTACAAAGTAAGTAAGATGGATGCAAAAGGATGAGTACTAAGTATGGGATGAGCAAGTGTGTTAGAACTTGATGATGGCTTGAGAGCTTGAGAGCATAAGGGTGTTACAAATGCATAAGGTGTAAATGAATGAATGAAAAAGGGGGGTATTTATAGAAGAAATTGAATTCTCTAGAGAATTAAATGGTTAGGATTGAGCCACCATGGCCAAGATGAAGGGCTATGGTGAGTTGATGACTCACAAGCCCTCACATCTTGACATGTGGAGGATTAAGTGTCCAAAGGACATGGTGAGATGGAAAGGGTACAAATTATGTGGAGGAAGGATAAGTAATTTGAAAGTACTTTGGGAGATGAGAAGATTTCCTCACAAAAGAACCTCTTTTCCCCAAGTGAGAATGAAAGTGACTTATGAGGAATTTTAGTGGGTATGTGCAGGATCATGATGGGCCAAAAAGTGGCAATATGATGGGTATTTGGCTGATGACTTTTTTTTAACCCAAAATTGATGAAATGAAAAAGGTTTTTAAAGGAGATTCTCAAATTTCCACCAATATAAATTATGCTTTATTTTGAATTTAATAAGTAATTATTATTCATTTTCTATTTGAATTATGACTAAAGTCCCTGATTGATATTGATTCAAAAACATCTATAGCTTTCAAATGGTATCACATTTTTTGAATCCAAAACATGTCACATTCTATGCTTCACATACTATAGGATTAAAAATAAAAATGAATTTCATGAAGTTTTGACCAAGTTAAGGTGGTCGACATATGAGTTTTATATTTTTTAAAAGTTGTAATAAAAATTCATAATTAATTATTTACTTGGAAAAAAAATTACAAAAAAATATGCATCACATTGGGACATGAATCCTCTAATTATATCTAAAATATTATAAAAAATATTATTATTTTATTGTGGTTAGGGTGGTCGACATACACCTACTTCTTATTTTTTCCCTAAAATTTAAGTACTCATTGAAATTTCAAATTTTCACCAAATATATATATATATATATATTTAAACAAACCTAGTAGTTTAGAAACTACATTCAATTTTCTACGGATTCTATTCTTACATATTTTTGAAATAATATAGATGATTTATTCAAATTTTTACATCAAGTTGTCTAACTCTAATTTTTCTAATTTTTTTGCTACTTAAGGGCCTATTTTTTCCATGATGATCTTGCACATACCCTAGTATTCCTCAAAAAATATCCATGGGGAAAAGGAAAGTGGTTGGAGAAATAAGTTTGAATTAAAAATTCACATGATTGGAGTGGATAAAGTGGTTGGGAGAATAAATATGAATTTTAAATTCATATGATAAGCATCTTGTGGATAATACAAGGTTCTTATGAACAAGGCTAAAAAGTACCTTGTGGATAAAACAAGGTCCTTATAATAGAAGGTTCTTGGATTCATGTGACTTGATGTGACCTTTCAATAACCACATGGAGAAGAGGAGAATACTTGGAGGAATAAAAAGTGAATTTTAAATTCACATGGGGAAGAGGGTTTATGCCAAGTATGGAAAATGTGAAGGTTGACCAAAAAGGTATGCTAAATGTAGCAAGGGGGTTAGATTAGGGTTGTGCAAATACATGATTAATAAAATTAATGTGAGATTAGAAGCAAGTGGGAGATTATGGAGGATGTGACATTAATCCTGATTAAGGTGTGCACATCCTAACCATGGATTAATTAAATTAATCTAGATTAGAAGAGGGTTAGGGAGGATGTGATAAGGAGAGAGAAAAATGAAGAATTTAAAATTGATTTTATTAAAAAAAGGTCAAATGACTAAATTAAATAAATTGATATATTTATTTAATTTAGAGAGGAAAAGATGTAAGGTAAAGTATTTAATTGTTAAATTAAATACTTTAGGAACCTTATGCAGAAGGTAAAATATTAATTAAATAAATTGTTTAATTAATATTGATGAAATAAACGAATATAGTAGATGAGTGTGACCATGTGGGAATGGTCAAATTTGGATTTCTACATTTTTCCCCTCTTCGAAATATTGTTAGAATAAGAGTGTTTCGAAGAAAAGAAAATGTAAATGACTTTATAGAAGAAGTGGCTAGAAAATGATACCCCAACGTGGGAGAGGCCATGTAAGCTACCCAAATAGAGGGAAATGAAGGGAGATGCCCCAATCTAGCAAGGAAATGACCATGACTGGGGAATGTGTAAGAATAGTAGGGTATGCCCCCTCGAGAGGGCAGTTGGGAAAGAAAAAGGGGCCCCAGGCGACTTCTTGATAGGAAGAAATGAAAGGCACAGTTGGATAGAAATCAAAAAATCAGATAGATTTGGATTTTGAATGGAGTTGATCAGACACATGGTGTGCAAATGGCGGCTTATGGAAGTTTTGGAATTAATTAGGGCCTAAAAGGTTAAATAGAAAGTAAAAATACCCCTCACTTAAAAGCAATTTAAAAATGAGGGGGAAAATTATTTATAGTAATTTTAGAGTTACTATACCTCATTTGCACACCTGGCAGTTGAAGAAGAGAGAGAGAGAGAGGAGAGGAGAAGGAGGAGCCGAGGAGACGAGGATGCTAGATGACTATGTCAATGACATTATCCATCAGGTGGACGAGGTACGAGCGTTCTTCCACGTGCGCATGGTTCCGCACCAGGTTAGAATCAAAACCCTCTTTGTTATTTAAGCATTTTGGATGTATGTTTTAGTATTTATGTATTTTTAAAAATATGGGTTTTGTTTCTGGGCTATTTTAGGAAAATGGGTTGGGGGAAAAATTGGGATTTCACCAATGGGGTAGGTAGAATAGGTTGTTAGAGGTCACGGGAAGGGGGACAGTAACCCAATTAATTGGTAAATTTTCCTTGAAAACTAGAAAAAAATGCCCAAAGTGGGTTGGGGGGAAAGAGGGAAGGGTGGACTTTCCCCAGGATCAACCTAGGATGAGTCCGCCCAAGGAAAGACCAAGTGGTCTACAAACGGGCGACCACGCCTCAGGTCAAGGGTGACTGTGCCCCTAAAAGGGCAGCCCTGCGCCAAAAGTGGCAGCCGCGCCCCACAAGGGTTGGCCCCACCCCTTGAGGGGTGACCTCGCCCCACAAGGGGTGGCTCCACCCTAAAAGGGCCAGTCACGCCCTGGAAGGGGCGGCCGCACCTCGAAAGGGGCGATTGCACCTCAAAAGGGGCGACAACACCCGAAAAGGGGTGGCCCCACCTCGAAAGGGGCAACAACACCCAAGAAGGGGGCAGCCTCATCCAAAAAAGGGGGAAAGGGCTTAAAAAAGGGAAGAAAAGAAAAGAAACCAAAGGAAAATTGGGAAAATTGGGGATCTTGGCCAAAAGGGGAGGGAAGAGTTAGTTAGAAGATAATCTGGGACTGAGAAATGAGAGGAAAGATGAAATGATTGACATTGCATGTGGTATGGATGCAATGATTTGAGTGGCTACGGACATGAGAGAGACGATCTAAGGTGTTGACGACGATGATGGTGGCCATGACCGGAGCAGATCACCATGCTCTGGAATATGCAGGATTACGGAATCTACTAGGATATCTGATGGTTAGAGCACATCGAGTGCTACTAACAACGCTCATAGAGTGATGGAGTTCAGAGATGTCGATGTTCCATCTTCCGATAGGGGAGATGACGGTGACACTCGGGGATGTATGGTGGATTTTGAGGCTCCCTATAGTAGGGAACCTAGTGAGTGAGGTGACATCGACTGGGGAGGAGCTGGATCAGACATTATTTGTGTTGTTTGGACAAAACGACCTTCCCATTCAGAAGAAGGGGTTAGAAGTGGATCAATGTTTGATGGTGAGGGTACCAGCACTACCACTCTATTTGTGTGGGCTGATCAATGGCTTACTGATACTAGATAGGAGTAGGTGGTTCTATAGCCTAAGGTATATGGAGATTATTCAACATATTGTCGAGGGGAGAGAGGGGAAATTCACATGGGGGACATGCATACTTGCACAGTTTTGTAGAGACATGCACATGGTGTGCTATCAAGGGGTGCTCAACTTGACACAGGTGACCCTGTTGCAAGTATGGGCCTAGGAGCACATCAGTGTTGCTAGGAAAGGAGTAGTGAGAGTAGGGATAGCGGATGAGGCAACACCCATAGCATGGTGGTACGCTACAGAGTATGGCTAGGTGTGGCACTATGATGGCCTCGGGGATTTGGATAGATGGAGGAGGATCATAGATGAGCTATAGGAGGAGCACATAGTGTGGTGGTCATACATGTTTTGGTGGTTTATCGGGTGGAGGAAAGAGGAGGAAAGGCACAAGGGTTACTTCAGCACTAGGTGCTTTATAGTCGGGATAGAGCCTCACATAGTGGAGGCGCATAGGCTAGATAGAGTGGCCAGATAGTTTGGGGTTGTACAGGATATCCCATAGTGTCTAGACATGTTTTGTTGGATCACCCGAGAGTGGCCATGGGGGGAGCTAATTTGTTCAAGGTTTGCTAGAGATCATTGGGAGACATTGCATTTAGTGCCCTACCTGGGGAGGACTCGAGGGGAGTAGGTGGTAGGAGTGACACATCGATATGCTAGATCATTACATAACCATCAGTGGGAGAGGATTACACAAGAGGAGCCTATTACAGAGGCACTAGGTTTTGGATCTGAGGACAAGCAGGGGTTGGCAACATAAAGGAGAGGATAGGAGGCAGTTAGAATGGTAGGTCAGCAGGAGGCAAGGGCCACAGGGAAGGAGGAGGCAAGGGCCATAGGACAGCCGGTGAGGGTGGTGAGGAGGAGACAATGAAGGAGGGAGCGGGTGGTTCTCAAGCAAGAGAGAGAGGAGCATGACATGGAGATGATGGATGAGCATAAGGTGGAGGCAGGAGCTATTAGACAATAGATGAGGGCAGGGAGTAGCAGACAACTGAGGAGAGCTCAGGTGGAGATTAGGGCTGAGCATGAGCATGATGAGGTAGAGATGGAGGTGAGGGAGGAGAGATATCCACAAGAGTGAGGATAGGAGGGGACAGGGGCCATAGGACAGCCAGTGAGGGTGGCGAGGAGGGTGGCGAGGAGGAGTAGATAGCGAAGGGGCCTGGAGGAGACAAAGATGGAGAGTGGAGCCGGGGGGGAGGGATGATGGAGGGGACAATGGATGGTGGATAATAGTGGAGTATTGGTTTCACAGGAGCGTGACGCTACGGACGTGGTACCCGGCGGGGCCGCTGATGATGGGGCACCATTAGCGTACCCATCCGGGAGGGACCCTATTTTATTGTTGAGGGTGGCCTAGGTGAGGCTATGAATGATAGAGCAAAGGTTGAGGGTTGCAGAGGCTGAGGTGCATAGACTTCAGGTAGAGGGACAGAGGGATTATGGCTTCATTGTTGGCCACCTGACCTCACAAGTAGGGGATGCGAAGAGAGAGAGAGAGAGATGAGCTATGAGCAGAGGTGCAAGGAGTACGGCAGAGCCGGGCTGCTGGCGGGGTGTCCCAGGGATCAAGATAGATCTCTGAAGTGGATGGACTATAGTAATGGGACAAATGGAGGGGGGCATGGACTGGAAGGGGAATGGAGGAATGGATGGTGGAAGGAAGGGAGTGGAGGGGATCGGAATGGGATGGAGGTCGGAAATAGAGGGAAGGATAGGTGGACAGGAATGGGGATGTTGCAGAAGAAAAAATAGTGACACTACAGAGTGGTAGTGATGGGATAGGTGCAGAGGTACAAAGACTGCAAAGAGAGAGGGATGATGTAGAGGCACTAGCAGTGGCTACGAAGGAGGACAAAGAGGTAGTGAGAGGTTGACTATAGCTGAAGATTGATCAGCTGAGGATGGGCCAAGAGGCGTGGACATGGGAGAGGGGAGTCATTAGCAGAGATCAAGATAGATATAGACATGAGTGGAATGCAGTCACGTATTAGGCTACAGAGAGATGAGTACATGAGGGAGGCATCTTTCTGGATGGTCGCTTATCAACATGCAGTTCTAGATTCAGCACAATGCACATTTCATTATGCCTAACAAGCTCCTCAGATGCTCGCACCATCCTAGTCACTAGGGACGCGGACCCAAGGATATAGTGACTCTTAGGTGACCCTCCCTCATAGAGGGCCGGTGCCTGACTCTCCACAGAGGTCAAACATGGGTAGCTCTATTGGCAGATGACAGGATATCAGATCTTGATAGGTGCAGGATGGGTGGACAATACAAAGTAGTAGTGGTTACATTTGATTTAGATCCTTGTACTAGTACTTTATTTTGTGATTATGATGAATACGATGGGTATGTGTTTTGATGATATTGATGGACATTATTATGGACTATGTGGTGGACATTTGAATTTCATATTTATATGATATGTGACAACCCTTATTGACACCATGTTATGTATATGATGGATGATTCTATTTATGCATGTGTGTATGTTTATGATTTTATGATGGGTGATCATGATGATGTAGTACATATACATGTGTATGATGTTATATGTTGATGCTTATATGGATGCAACTAACATGTGTAATGTAGAATGTGATGCATTTTGTATGATTTTATCTATGATGGATATAGTCCTAATAATTTGTGATGTAGGTGGCGATGCATGTAATATTTTAATGATATAAACTAATATGCAAATGTATGGATATAAAAATGAATCTAAGATGCTTAGAACAACCAAACATGATTAGTATAAACAACTTAATATGAGACGATAACCTATAAGGAAACATTCTATGGACTTCATTTACGACCATGCTTTTGTTTTCTTATAACATAAAATGAAATGCAACATGAACATAAGTGTCAATAAGGACTTGCATGGAAATTTGGGTAGATGGTGTGAAACTGCACCTGCCAAAAACCATTGATATCCTGAGAAGAATGAGAGAGAGAGAAGGTGAATATTTTCACAACCAAAATTATAGGTTAATGGATAGGGATGAATGCAATGCAACAAAATTGATTATGAAATGCAATCCTAATTTAATTTTCCATCTTCAGAGCACTAATTTTTGCTATAGCATAAGACACCAGGTGCTAAAGTAGATGAAACCAAGGCAAGTTAGTGTCTAATGCATAAAACAAACACAATAGACAAGGCTATCCCAACACCCCAAAGTGACAAAGACTTTGGTTGGGCCAGGCATTGGGATAACCACAAGCACAAAGGGATTCCCCAACATAACACAAGATCTCAGAGATCCTGGTGGGTACTACGTGGGACAACCCAATAGACAACAACAAGAAAAGATAAAAATATGCCCTATGTTAACCAATCAAAACAAACTATAATATGATAGATCATGGCAACCTTGACTAGTTGTAATAGGGAGCTCAAACAATAAACAAAAGCCAAAAGCATCAAAAGATCATAGTCAATTTCAAACATCCTTTGCCATAGGATCAAGAGGATGGATGGGATTGATGAGGTATGTTAGGAAGGATGCATCTTGTTGAGACTGAAGATAGAAAGTAAACTAAGATGACCCATATGACATAGGATATTTGATACTAATTAAATCTCTCAATACTAGAGGATCCCATTTGTGAAGAACCAACTAGATAGGGACACACTTGACAACATGACACAAGACACAAGACACAAGATAGACACATCCTATAGACCTAGGGGCTAGGGGGAAAATCAAAGATTAGCCTTGCCTACGTGAAATCACAAAGCCCTCGTAGTTCAGAAAGGACCATGGATAAAAGTAGAAAGAGGAAAATGGTGATCGATAATGGATGACAATAGACATGATAGACAAATGCCCTAGGGGAGGATCAAATGATCAACCTTGTCTATGTGAAAGCACAGAGGCAACATAGTTTGGAAAAATAAAAACGACTGAACATGGATAAGAGCGAAAAGGGGATGGTGGAGATAGATGATGGATGACCGAAATAGGACAGTCAAAATTCCCCAAGGGTGGATCAAATGATCAGCCTTGCTTACATGAAAGCGTAGGGGTAACGTAGTTTGACTATGATCAAAAAGAACGACAGGACAAGATGGGAACTAGATGAAACCGGAATGAAAAAGGACCCTAGATGATGACGTGAAACCAACATAAGCTCAAACTAGGATGAAAAATCTCAGGATTACAAATAGCTAATAATCGTCCAATGCTCAATCAAAACATACCAGCCAACCAAGGATGAGATGTGAATGAAGTGATAAGATAGGATAGGATGTTAGGAATTGGATGTGAGGGCATGATGGAGGGAGACATGCAGCAACTAGGACACAAGGTAGATAATGATTAAACTCTCTACGGATGATTCCTATTACCAAGTTTTCACCAACTATACTTATCCAAGGCACCACCAAGGGCAGTTTTCACAATAGGATGAATTTATTTCTCTTTACTATTTTTTTGATTTTTTAATTTTTTTGTATTCGTTTCTTTTGGATTTTGACAGGATAGGATACCCCAGCTGATTTAGGTATAAAACCTCTTCAAGTGCATGATGTTGATAGGCTCTTAGAGGGGCTCCCCTTCAGGTGTGGCAAGGTGGTACACCCCTGATCCATACTTTGTTGTAATAACATAAGAACCCAACCAATTAGGTTCAAAATTTCCCTTCTTATCTCGGTCCTATTGGGTATGCTAATTCTCCTTAAGGACTAGATCTCCAATGTTAAATTGGTGAGGATGGTCTTTCTGGTTGTAACTTCTCTTAAGATGATTCTGATAAGCCTAAAGCTGATTGTATGCTTTGATCCTCTTTTCATCTAAGATCTCCAATTGAGCAAGATGACCAACCCATGAGTCTTCTTCAGTGATGAGATTCTTGAAGGATATTCTTAGGGAGGGGATCTTGACTTCTATTGGAAAGATAGCTTCAACACCATAAACAAGGGAGTATGGAGTGGCACCAGTGGGAGTGCAAATGGATGTACGATAAGCCCAAAGGGCGAGGTGGATGTAGAGGTGCCAATCTCGACTAGTACTATTGACAACCTTTTTCAATATTTTAATCAAATTTTTGTTAGTGGCTTCCACTTGTCCATTACCTTGAGGGTAATAGGGTGTGGACCACCAGTGTTGGATATGGAAGGTGTCACATATCTCTTTTACATCTTGGTTTTTGAATGGTTTTCCATTGTCAGAAATGATGGTGGAGGGAATGCCATATCTGCAGATAATATGGTAAAGGATGAATTTGGATATCTGAGTACCTGTTATCTGAGAGAGTGGTATGAATTCCACCCACTTAGTAAAGTATTAAGTGGCAGTGATAATGAAGGTGTTCCCATCGGAGGATGGAGGGTATATCTTGCCGACTAAATCAAAACCCCATTGAGAAAAAGGCCATGGGGCTCTGATAGGTTGTAGATCTTGAGCAGGAGCATGTATCAGGTCTGCATGTTGCTGGAAAGGTAAGCATTTATTTATGAAGTCACAAGAGTCATGCTTCAATGTAGGCCAATAGTAACTAGCCCTAAGAATCTTCTTTGCTAAGGGCATGTTGTTTGAGTGTGCCCCACAAACACCGCTATGTACTTTTGTTAACACAGTATGAGCTTTAGCCTCGGTCAGACACCAAAGAAGAGTGCCATCATATCTGTGACGATAAAGAGTATCACCTATGATGGTGTATGAGGATGTACATTGGATGAATGACTTGTGTTCATTGCAAGTAAGGTCAGTGGATAGGATGTTGTCATGAAGATAGGCATAGATCTCATGATACCAAGGGGATGCAAGACCCACAATTTCACACACCATCTCAGTCTTAGGGACATTGTATGCAGGGATTAAAATTTGTTCAACTAAGAATTTACACTATGCCTGATCCTTGGGCATGTCAATTAAGGAACCAATTGTAGCCATCGCATCAGTAGATTTTTTCTGTATTCTGGGGATCTGGTCAAACTGAACAAAGGTGAAAGACTTCTTAAATTCATCAACCATGTGTTTATAAGGCAACAACTTCTCATCCTTTGTTAAAAATTCATCATTGACCTATTTGATGACTAATTGCGGATCACTGAAGACCCTTAAGTGAGTGATATTCCATTTGATTGTGATTCTAAGGCCGGTGATGAGAGCTTCGTATTCAACTATATTTTTTGTGCATGGGAAGGCTAGTCTAAATGACTTTGGGATATAATCACCTTGGGGGGTGACAAACAAGATTCCTTCTCTCGATCCGTTATGTGTGTACGACCTATCAAAGTATAGTGTCCATGTGGTGGCTTTTGCTACTATAAAGACCTCTTCATCAGGAAATTTTGTTACCAAAGGATGTGCATCAACTAACTAATATGCTATAACCTATCCCTTAATAACCTTTCAGTCCACATATTCCATGTCAAACTTTCTTAGCAACATGACCCATTTAGCCATTCGACTAGTTAAAGTTGTTTTAGATAGCAAATACTTAAGTGGGTCAACTTTTGATATTAACTTGATTGGATGACTGAGCATGTAATTTCTAAACTTTTTTGAACAAAAAACTATGGCTAGGCAAACCTTCTCCATTGAAGAATAGTTAAGCTCATAGCCAACTAAGGTTTGACTGATATAGTAGATCACTCGTTCTCTGGATGACTCATCATGTTGTGCTAGTAGTGCCCCTAGTGCCACTAAAGTAGCTAAGATGTACAATAAAAGTGGCTTCCCTGGGATTGGAGGCATAAGGATGGGAGGATGAGCCAAGTATTCCTTAATCTTGTCAAAACCTTGCTAACACATAGGATCCTACTTGAAGGATGTATTCTTTTTTAGGAGGTGGGTGAATGGTTGAAACTTTTCAGCTAACTGTGCTATGAACCTTCCGCTGGAATGCAGTTTACCTTGGAGACTCCTTAACTATTTCAGGTTGTGAGGAGGAGGAATATCCATAATTTCTTTGACCTTGGCCGAATCCACTTCTATACCCCTCCTAGAGACAATGAAGCCCAACAATTTGCCTTATGTAACCCCGAACACACACTTTTTCGAATTGAGGCACAACTTGTAGTGCTCTAGCCACTCAAAGATCTTCCTTAGGACTGCAAGGTGCTATGCTCTAGTTCTTGATTTTCCTAACAGATCATCAACATAGTCTTCCATGATGGTGTGGATAAGATCATGAAAGATGATAGTAATTGCATGTTGGTAGGTCGCCCCTGTGTTCTTAAGACCGAAGGGCATAACATTATAATAGAATGTACCCCAAGGTGTGGTAAAGGCTATTTTATGTTGATCTTTAGGCACAATCCTAATCTGATTGTATCCAAAAAATCCATCCATGAGAGATAGCATCTTGTGCCCAACAGTGAGATCAACCAACATGTCAATGTTTGGCAAGGGGAAATCATCCTTAGAATAGGCCTTGTTGAGGTCTCTGAAATATTTACACACTCTAATAGCACTGGTTGGTTTGGTGATAGGTACTATGTTTGAGATCCATTTTGAGTAGTCGATGGGCCTTATGAATCTAGCTTCCAATAATTCCTCCAACTCTTTTTTAACCAGCAAGGATACTTGAGGGTACATTTTTTGAAGCTTTTTCTTAACCAGATTTGCATCAGGACGCACATCTAGATGGTGTACTACCAAGGCAAGGTCTAACCCAGGAATGTATGAATATTCCCATGCGAAATTGATTTTTTCTTCCTTAAGGAGCTTAATGATGGTAGAGTGTTCTTCTTCTAAGAGAGCTTTAGCTACGTATGTGATTTTGGGTTCCTCTTCAATTCCCAAATTTACCTCTTGTGTTTCCTCGATCAAAATGGATGATCGTTCAGACCACTGTTTTCTCACAAGGGGAAGATGAATGTCCCCATCTTTTGGTGCCTCATTGAGGTTTTCATCATCAGATACGTCCTTTGTTTTGACTTTTTCTGAGTCAAGAAATGCCTCAAGGAGGTTTTCACTAGGTAACCCTTTTGGATTTTTCTTTTTCTTATTTTTTCAACTAGGGTGTTCATCTTCCCCCAATCCCATGAGGTGTACATAGGTATCCATTGAGCTAAGTGAGTTGATAGGTGTGCTTTCACATAGGTCCAAATCTATGTGTTTGGGATGGTGAAGGGAAAGGCTGATGGTGTAAACAGATAGACATTCAAACATGGAGGAAAGGTCTGTGTGATCTACATCATCGTACACATGTATGATATACTTTTCCTCTGGTATATCATCCAAAATACTATCACCCACACTGACATTGTTAGAAGTACTAGTCAATGTTGTGGGACCCCTTTTCTTTTCGTCGTAGCCTAAGCCTAAATTCTATGGAAATATGGAGGTGCCAATCAATTGCTTTCTTCCTAGCTTTTTTGGACTAAGACCTCCCCCCTAATAATTGTATTTCTCAACATACTTAGAAGGCCAAGGATACATCTCTTAAAAATATTCCTTTAAAGGGGGAGTAGGTTCAGGGTATTCACGATATATCCATTGACTTATATCATCTTCAGGCGTATATTATGGTAACACGAGAGATAAATACGTGTTGTTTCCCACATTTTTAGAGCTCAAGGTGTCTTCCTTTTGTTCTTCCTTCTGTGTAGACTCGGAGGGTTGACCATATGTGTGTGGTGAGGGTGGCATGGTTGCCACGTTCAAAACAGTACGCATCTCATACTCACCACATCCCTTGACAATGATCTGGACCTTGGTGATAGTGGAATTAAATGTAGAAGATGGAACGGATGAGGTGGTAGGTGATGGATTGGATGAGGATGCTGGCGGTGGTCCCATTTTCACTCCTAGAAAATAATGGGAATAAGGGAAAGAAGCTTCAAGTGAATGACAGTATTCAAATGGCTGGGGATCAACTTGTATCGTAACTTCCATTCCATTAAATGGGAACTTCAAGCATTGATGATAGGTAGACGAGATGGATTGCATGACATGGATCCATGGTCGGCTGAGAAGAAGGTTGTAGGGGAGGTCTAGATCAAGGACATGACAAGTGGTGTATTTTATAACTGGGCCAACTTGAATTGGAAGATCAATAACCCCTTTAGAATCCCTTTTTATGTTATCATAAGCCTTTATAGTGATGATCTGATTGCTTAAATCAGCATGGGTATATCCTACTTGCTTTATGAACTTTAATGTACAGAGATTGAGAGCAGAGCCATTATCTATCAATACCCTCTTTACTTTATGTCAAGCGATGAGAACCTCTATATGGAGGGGTCGATTGTGATTGGAATTGATGGTAGGCATGTCATTTTGACTGAAACCTAGTTGGTAGGTTGATAAAAGGTGTCCCACCAGAGCTTGGAACTGTGTGGGGTCTATGTCATTGGGGACATGGGCATCCTGTAAAGTTTTCATCAAGATTTCCTGATATATAAGAGAAGACTTTAGCAAATCTAGGATAGATATTTGCGCTGCGGTCTTTCATAGATGGTTAAGGATGTTGTACTGAGAGCTCATAGGATGTGATGGGTTAGACATGGAGGCTCTAGGGACCGTAATGCGAGTGCGGTAAGTGGTCAGAACACATTGAGTCTCCTTGTGTTTAACATGTATCATAGACACACATGGTTCTGCTTGCCCAATATGCATGATGAGAGTCTCATAGTTAAGCGAGACATTCTTGTAAGTGATATTATTAGTGTTGTTATCCTGGTTGTTACTGTTACTAGGTCTAGGATTTGTGTTGGATGTGCTAGGACCTTGGTTATGCTTTGGGAAATAATTTTGATATATCTATAACTGAGAATTGGACAAAGGTGTCATATTGGAATCCACATGTATGTCACCCCAATCCATGAGATCCTGGATGTACATTTTCAAACTTTGACACTTATTTAAGCTATGCCCTTTAATCTTGTGAAACTCACAATATTCATTCTCTTTAAACTAGGCTAGTTTAGGCTAGGATTCATTGGGTGGCTTGGTCACATGATATGTAATTGGGTAATTGACCTGCAACAACCTATGGAAGACAGTGCTCAAGGGTTCCCCTAATTGAGTGTATTGACGTTTACCATTCCCTTGATTGTATTGATTGGATTGTTGAGGGGGTCGAGGTGCTCCCTATGGCACATAAATGGCGTTGGGAATGGATGGTTGTTGTATCTAGGAGGTATTGTCCACCTAAACATGTTTAGTATCAGTGACACCATCATTGACTGCATTCTTGTTCTTATTCTAGTAACAAGATTTGTCACCAGATGACTTGTCCCTATCTGAGTTGTATAGTTTAATTTTCCCTTTAGCAACAAGCACTCTCTCAATGATGGGGCCCTTTTTGATAACCTCTACAAAGGTAGTGACACAATAAAGATTAAGAGCATGCACCAATTCGGGATGAGCATTATCCACAAAAAGGGTGACCATTTCTTTCTTGTTGGAAGGGGACTTCATACGGCTAGCTACAACTCGCCACCTTTGTAGGTATTTAGCGAAAGTTTCTCCATCACATTGCTTCTCCTTCAAGAGGTCTAGAGTGTCAATGTCCTCCAAATTAAAGGAGAACTATTTGAAAAACTGTTCAAAAAGATCAATCAAGGAAGAAAATGTTCCCTTCTTGAGACCCATGAACCAATCTAAGGTCGGCCCTCCTAAGCTTCTAGGGAATAGTCGCAGGAGATAGTTATCATTATGTTGGACATCCTGATGTTGTGCATAGAACTCCTATAGATGGGCCTTTGGATCTTTAGTTCCCATATACTTGTCAAACTTGGGTATCTCAAAATGCTTTGGAAAGGGGATAAGTGAAATTGAAGAATCAAATCGATATGGGAAAATCTCCTCAAATTTGAAGGACTTTTTGGAAGTACCTACTTGTAGGTGTTTTAATGTGGCTTTGAGCTCTTCTAGCTCTTTATTGGCAAGAAGAGTTGGATTAGATAGATTGGATGGATATTGTTGATGGGATCAAGATGGGATGAAGATGGGATGAAAGCATTGGGATCGTATGAGGGTGTAGGTTGATACTAATTAGCATAAGTGGGTTGGGGATTAACATAAGACAGATAGGATAATGACAGATTTTGTTAATAAGAGGTAGAGGGTTCCTGTTGCTGAGGTGGTTGTTGTTGATAATATGAAGTGGATGGGGTATTTTGTGGAGCTTGGTAGTATGATGACGTGGATGCCCCTTGTTGATAATGCGGTTGTTGCTAATAATAAGAGGTAGATTGAGCACCCTGTTGATAAGGTGGTTGTTGTTGCACGTAGGACATGAATGAGGCACCTTGTTGGTGTAAAGGCTATTGTTGAGCATAATAGGGATTGGTTTGGTAATTATATGTGACATTGGGTTGTGGTGTGATGCATGGAGGCTGTTATGGATTAGATTGTTGCTGGTATGGGTTGGCGTGCAATTGCAACAAATTTGTGTAAGGAGGTGGTTTTGTCTGTGGTGGATTTTGAGCAGTCACATGGATGTTTGGATTAGCATAAGCAATGTATGTGCTGGAAGGATGGTAGAGATATTGTGCAAGAGGATTACATTGTGTTTGTGTGGAAATGTGAGTATGTGATTATTGATAAGGAGGGAAAGATGGTATTTGTTGTTGTTGTGGGACTACAATAGAAGCACCATGAGGTGTTTGTTGAGGGTGTGATGCATTTTTTGTTGCTTGATGCAGAGGTTGTATATGAGTGACAGTATGCTATTATGGGTTCAAAAAAATTTGTTGTGACATGTTTTGTTGCAGAATTGAAACATTCTGTTGTGGGGGTTGTTGATGATGTTGTTGCACGAGGATGGAAATGACAATGGTATGCTATGGTGTTGCTTGCGAGGGGATAGTTGCATGTTACGGAGGTGCCTACGAAGCAATGGATTGATGAGGATTATGAGGGGGTAGTAAGAGATTTTTGTGTACAAGTCCTGGTGGTGGTGTCAGTGTGAGAAAAGGATTTCCCCCAATGTTGATGGGTGGTTGACTAGGATAATGAGGTGGGAGTGGTGGAGCAGACGAGATGTTTTTTTGGCATTCCATAGCCATAGGGATCATAAGGATCAGATGGTGTCATAGAGGTTGCGGATGGAAGGGGAGGATAATTGGCAACTTGATGTATCACAACATTTCCAAACTTAGGATGATACTAGTTATCTATGGGTGTACCCTCAGGAACATAGGAACTTCCAGGAATATTTTGTGGGTCTTGATGCACTGGAGGGGTCTAGGTGTTGGTGTATTGCCACATGTCAAAACTAGATAGTGGTTTGACTCCCTTCATGAGTAGAGTAGCAAGGATCTTATCCCCATGCTCATTGAGGAGATGATCTATCATCTGAAAATTAGTGGGATTGCTTGGGTATTCATCCATAGTGACTTCAGGCTGATTGATCATGTTTTCATCACTAGGTAGTGAAGTATTTTGACCATCGGTGTTAGATTGTGATGAAACACCATTATGGGG
Organism: Sequoia sempervirens; assembly: GCA_007258455.2. Lineage (NCBI taxonomy): Eukaryota > Viridiplantae > Streptophyta > Pinopsida > Cupressales > Cupressaceae > Sequoia > Sequoia sempervirens. The sequence continues at coordinate 894,825,279 of VDFB02271358.1, forward strand.
ATCTTGAGGGATGTTCACACCATTAGGATTTTGAGAAATGTTCACACTATTTTTAGGATCTTGAGAGATGTTTTCCCTGTTGTTAGGATCTTGAGGGATGTTTGGCTAGAAACCTTGACCTTGTTGTTGTGCCATTTCCTTCTTGGTTTGTGATCTAGTCTACACAGGCATGAAAATGAAAAACTACTAGGTGGACTTCAATGAAAGGATGACCTAAATGATGGTTGGAAGATTGATTTGGATTGGAAAAAGGATTGATTGATTGGATGATGAGATCGGATAATTGGATAAGGGTTGATTGGACAATTGGATAGGATTGATTGGATGATTGGAAAGGATTGAGATTGGATGATTGGATTGGGTTGGGTGATTGGAATGAATAGGATTGAGATTAGATGATTGGATAGGATTGATTGGATGATCTAATAGGATTGAGATTGAGATTGGATGATTAGATAAGAATTGATCGGTAAAACAATGGATTAGGATTGGTTGAGGAAATGACCAACAAGATTAGATGATGGATTCTAAACCTAGTTTGGAAATCACCCTAGGTGACTTAAGGCATTGGTTGATCGAATTGAAGGATAGATAGATGATTATGGCACTGAATCCACCTCAAGATGGAAATGGATTGATTGGGTTGAGGATGATGACCTTCGACATTGAATCCACCTCGAGATGGAAGTAGATTGATTAGATTGAAGACAATGACTGATGTGTAGGATGACAATTAGATTTAGACACCTAGGTCAATTCGAATAATAACCTCTAAAGAAAGGTTTAAGGGATTTGGATCAAGAGAATGATGATGAATGATGCAACCTAGAGATGCTCTAAGGATGCCTATATGATGCAGGTGATGACTAAATGACCTTTAAAAAGTCCAAACGTACTAAAGGATGAATTATGAGTGAATGGGAGGGGATGAAAATGTTTATATCACAACAAATGACAAGATTTTAGGTCCCTTACTGTTTGAATTTATAGATTGGGTAAGGTTGCGTATTCAAGGGGCATGGTCACCTTTTCCTAGGGCCCGGTCACCTATTCCTAGGACCTGGTCACTTGACTAGTTTTTGGACTTGTTTAAATTAGAAACGAGGTCAAACGAGCTATCGGAATGGGAAAACAAGCTTGATAGGTGGTGAAATGGATTTACTAAATGATGAAAAGGGTTCCCAAAATGATGAAACGAGTTCCCTGAATGGAAAAAAGGGTTCCCCAAATGATGAAATGAGTTCCTCGAATGGAAAAATAGGTTCCCCAAATGATGAAATGAGTTCCTCAAACGGAAAAAGGGTTCCCCGAACGACAAAATGAACTCCCTAAATGGATGGAAAGGTTCACAGAATGAGAGAATGAACTATCAAAATGACATAATGAGTGCTCGAAAGGGGAAATATATTGACGAAATGACGGAACGAGAGCTCATAACTGAATGTTTAAGATGTAAAAAACACCTGTTTAGGTGCGGTTTCCCCTCTTAGGGCATGGTTGCCCCTGGACAAGTCTTGGCCACCCCTGGACTAGGCCTGGCCACCCCTAGACTGGGCCTAGTCACCCCTCTGGGTGAAAGATGCACAATTTTGACTCAAAAATGGCTAAGAGAGAGGGCAAGGTTGCCCCTCTTGAGGTCAGGGTCGCTCCTAGTCAGGGTGTGGTTGCCTCTGTCAACAAACCTAAACTTGACTTAGAAAAAATAGCTAAGGAAAAGGATAGAAAACACTTCAAACAACAAGCAAAGGCCAAGACTGACTTGACTAGTAAGATATGTACTAGTTTTTCATAGAAAATATAGTTTCAAGCAACACAATCCTATAATTAGTATGAGGGATATGGCCAACATGGTTGTCTAACTAGGCTAAACAAGAAAATCTTGGGAGTCCTCGATATACAATCAGTACATGAGGCACAACCATGAACACTAGCTTGTCACAAGCATGATTCAGGAACCCCAACGAGATACTGAAAGGCTTAGACCAACTCTTCACATCAATCTAGGTATCACCCTAGCTTTGACGCTCTGCCAGACACAACGTGACTGGATTGAGGTACAACTTTGGCTCTCCCCCCTTTATATACCTCATTGGTACACATGGTCAGGATCGTCCCTTGGGGTGATGAAATCCCCAAGCAGGTCCCACTAAGAAGAGGATGTTAACCATCTTCAGCTACTCCCTAGGCTCATACGAAGTGCAAGGGGAAAGCTTGAACGATGTAATACCCCCTTGGGTAACACAAAATAGTTAAGTAAGCTATGATTTCTCTTCACCTAGGATCACCAAATGGAGCAAGGGGATTGGATACATCAATAGCTTACTTACAAACACAATAAACAATGTTTTGACTCCCCTACTTAGACTATGTGCCTAATTAGTATCAAAATGAAAACAAATAGCTAACTAGAAATCTTGGTCTTTTCATCCTACAACAAACATGTTAGTAGTTTTTAACCTCCATTCTTTGTCAAGTGTGAAATAACTACACAAATTTTAGTAAAAAAATTCTCACTATCACCAACTACACAAGTTAGGAGGTCAGTAATAACTAAAATGATAGAAAACAAACTATTAAAATGATTTTTAAAAAAAATTACCTTACAAAAGACTCTGTCTGGGCTTGGTTTCCCCTCTTCTGGTCCTAGCTGCCCCTCTACAAGTCCTAGCCACCCCTCTGCAAGTCCCGGTTGCCCCTCTAGTAAAAAAAAATAGCTCAACTATAGTTTTGTCTTAGACAGGCATTTGTGTCTAGGCCTAGTCACCCCTCTGTAGGTCCTAGCCGCCACTCTGAGGTCTTGGTCGCCCTTCTAGTCAAAACAAAGAGCTAAACTATATTTTTAGTCTTAGACAGGTGTCTGTGTCTAGGCCTAGTCACCCCTCAGGAGGTCTTGGCTGCCCCTCTAAGGTCCTAGTCAGCCCTTTGAGGTCCTAGCTGCCCCTTAGCAGGTCCTAGTCGCCTATTAGTAGGTCTTGGTTGCCTATTTATGGGATTGGTCGCCCCTCTGTGTCACCTGAATATGCAAAATTTTGAAAAAAATAAAATGTGAGAGTAAAAGGACCCATCTGTGGGTTCCACTGGGCATGCCAAAAATATTTGCAAGTGTTTTTTACTTCTAAATATGCAAAACTAACTAAAAATGCAATGTAAAGAAACACAAGACCACTTCGAGATTAGCCTAAGTTAAGCACAAATAAAACAAAGATGAAACAAGGAGTGATATACCTTTATTTGTGTTGATATCCTTGGTTGGCCCTTGATTGAAGCTCGGTTGTGTGCTCCTTTGATGGTAATGTGATGGAAAATGGTTGTAAGGTAGTTAATATGCAATGAATATGGAAATGAAAAAGGTGGATAAGTGACAAAGTAAGTAAGATGGATGCAAAAGGATGAGTACTAAGTATGAGATGAGCAAGTGTGTTAGAACTTGATGATGGCTTGAGAGCTTGAGAGCATAAGGTTGTTACAAATGCATAAGGTGTAAGTGAATGAATTAAAAAGGGGGGGTATTTATAGAATAAATTGAATTCTCTAGAGAATTCAATGGTTAGGATTAAACCACCATGGCCAAAATGAAGGGCTATGGTGAGTTGAGGACTCACAAGCCCTCACTTCTTGAAATGTGGAGGATGAACTATCCAAAGGACATGGTGAAATGGAAAGGGTACAAATTATGTGGAGAAAGGACAAGTACTTTGAAAGTACCTTGGGAGATGAGAAGATTTCCTCAAAAAAGAACCTCTTGTCCCCAAGTGAGAATGAAAGTGACATATGAGTAATTTTAATATTCATCAAAAAATCTCCATGGGGAAGAGGAAAGTGGTTGGAGAAATAATTGTGAATTAAAAATTTACATGATTGGAGTGGATAAGGTGGTTGGGAGAATAAATATGAATTTTAAATTCATATGATAAGCACCTTGTGGATAAGATAGGGTTCTTATGAACAAGGCTGAAAAGTACCTTGTGGATAAAACAAGGTCCTTATAATAGAAGGTTCTTGGCTTCATGTGACTTGATGTGACCTTTCAATGATCACATGGGGAAGAGGAGAATCCTTGGAGGAATAAAAAGTGAATTTTAAATTCACATGGGGAAGAGGGTTTGTGCCAAGTATGGAAAATATGAAGGTTTACCAAAAAGGTATGCTAAATGTAGCAATGGGATTAGATTAAGGTTGTGCAAATACATGAATAAGAAAATTAATGAGAGATTAGAAGCAAGTGGGAGATTATGGAGGATGTGGCATTAATATTGATTAAGGTGTGCACATCCTAATCATGGATTAATTAAATTAATCTAGATTAGAAGAGGGTTATGGAGGATATGACAAGGAGAGAGAAAAAAGAAGAATTTAAAATTGATTTTATTCAAAAAGGTCAAATGACTAAATTAAATAAATTGATATATTTATTTAATTAGAGAGGAAAAGGTGTAAGGTAAATTATTTAATTGTTAAATTAAATAGTTTAGGAACCTTAGGCAAAAGGTGAAATATTAATTAAATAAATCATTTAATTGATATTGACAAAATAAACGAATAGAGTAGACGAGTTTGACCATGTGGGAGTGGTCAAATTTGGATGTCTACAGATATAATCATTAAGAAACATGAATATCTTGCTTTTCCTTCTCCTCATCCCCTTTGGGAAGATATTATAGCACAAGAGAATGAGATCATAGACACATTTCCTAATCTCCATCCCCCCTTGTGAGAATAATTTAGTGGAAGAGAATGTGATTGTAAATGATGAGGATGATAGATTGGTCTTAGATGATCAAATATTTAAGGTCTATAACAACCCTCTTCATGATCCTTCCCCTACTTATCTTATTTTGGAAGATATTAGGGAACAAAGGAATAAAATAATAAATGATCATGAAAATCATACTTGTTCTTCCCCTAGTATCTCTCCTAGTTGCAAAGAAGATAATTTGATGTTAGAAGATCCAATATATGAAGATCATGAGAACCTTAGTCATCCCTCTTCACCTAGGGAATCCCTTATTGAGCAAGACAATTCAACCATGGATTATTCCCTTACTTGTAAGGAAGTCACTTTGGAAGAACTAATCTTTGAATGTCAAGAGAATTTGGTTTGTAGTTCTCATAAAAACTATCCTCCGAGGGAGACGATCATGGTACACAAAAATGACAACAAGAGTAATGTTTCTCCCTTGGGTGATGGTAAAAAAATGATACTAAATTTCCCTTTATTAGCAATACACCAAATCAAGACCACTGAGGTTATGAATGCACAAGTTTCCATTAGATCCCCCTTGACTATTGGACCTCCTACATATCCTGTGGGACATCCTAAGAATCCTTTGATTCTTTATCCACCTTCACAAAAACCTCAAACTCACAACAAACTCAAACTTATCCTTTACCCACCTAAGAATAATGTATCGCAACAACCAAGTCATAATACATTTGCTCATACATATAACACTAGAAACAATCCACAACCAAGATGTAAGCACCTTCAACATCCCTTCCATTACCTAATCCTATCCTACCTAACCCTATCTTACCGGGTCCTTGTGGAAAGGAGTATGATCTTGTTGAAAAACTTAAGAATACTCTTGCAAAGATATCCCTATGGGACCTAATTTAGAATTCACCTAATTATCACACCATGCTTCAAACAACCTTTCAAAAAGTTCCTATCCCTTCTAATGTGCAACCAAATGACACAGCAGCCATGATCCAAGGAATAAATGTTGAACTTGTTTTCCACCAGAGTTAACTCCCCCCTTTGGAAGTGCAAAAACAAAATGATGCTTTCATAATGATAGCTCAATACAGTAGGATAGGGATAAATCGAACCCTTGTTTACAATGGCTCAACCCTTAATGTGTCTAGCATCAACCTCTTGGATAGGCTTTGTGTGGATAAATCAAAAATTCAACCGGTCTCTTTATCTATTATTGGATTTGACAATTTTGGAAGGGAACCACTTGGTGTGATTATTTTTCCTATTACAACTAGAAAAGCTACACTAGAAACACCTATTCATGTCATGCTCGATAATCTTTCATACAACCTTCTTTTAGATAGACCGTGGATTCATGCAATGAACGGGGTCCCTTCTACTCTTCATTGTAAAGTGAAGTTGTAACACTAAACCTGCAAATAGCTTAAACCTTGACATATATTAATCATTGTTAGTCAATTTAAACAAGCAAATCCAACATTCCTATGAGATATTGAATCAAGCTATATATGTAAACAAAATAAAAGAACCAAAGAAACTAAATATAGCTAATTGAAAGTATAAGAAAGCAAGATCAAACTCTATCTCATAGTAGGAGTGGTGCTCCTTTGATGTGGAAAGGATTCCCTTTCCCACCCCCTTGATAAGCTTTAGATGTAATGAAAATACAAGTGCCTATAGTGAAAATGCATAAGATTGTAGATGTGTTTGCCAAGTAGAAGTGGCTTCTATTTATAGGTTGAAGGCTTGAAGAATGGAGAGATGGGAGGAATGTGAGACTAAAAGATAGTCAATGGGATTGGGACACTTGTATCAATGCTAATGGGTGAGGATCGAGCACATTTTGGAGAATGTGCATAGTTAATGCATGTGGTTGAGATGTAAGAGGGGTGTAAGAGAGATTAATGCATTTGTAAAAGGCATTAAATGAATGTGTTTTGGATGTTTTGGAGGGAAATTGTTTGGGTAAGAAAGTCAAATAAATGGAGTTAATGAAGAAATATTCCCTAGAATATACCTTTGTGAGGGAAAATGGGGTAATTAGATAATTAAAAGAAATTACTTTCATGTGCAAGTGGGTTAGTTAATAGGGGTTGATTTAACTCTAGGGGAGTTAAAAGCTAGAGGATGACTAGAAAGTGATTAAAGTTAATTAATTTAGAATTTAATTAACTTTGAGTGGGTTAGTGGATTTATGATATTTGATTTAAATAATTTGATTTATTTAATCAAATAAGAGGACTTTTGGGATAAATTGATTTATTAGATGAAGATTGGTGAATTAATCCAATAAAATGATTTATTTGATTCATAGAAGAATTTGATGATAATTGATCTGAATTAGATGTACTATGTCAATCAGTATTATTCATGTGTCTACATTTTTCCCCTCTTTGAAGCAATGCACCTACTACATTGGTTCAAAGAATAACCTTGTTGAGATCAAAGTTCAAAAATTTTCTAATTTTTTTGGATGCCCCAGCAGAAAGAATTACGTTGGTACACTACCCCCTTGAGAGATCAGGAAAAAAGTTTGATTTTAGGGTTGATCTCGTGACAAAGAGGTTTAATATGGATGTATGGATGGTTAGACTAATAGATCTATATGATAATGATGATGCAAATGTATGAATTAAGATGTTGAGAATAACAAATCTATATTATCCTAAACGTCTTAAATGACGATGCAATGCATGCGAGACAAATGAGATGGATGATGTTTTCCTATGATGATGATATTCCATGATTATGCAGGATGTAGATGATTTGTGGATGACATAATACCATGTTAGCCTGAAAGAGGATAGAAGAATGAGAGGGATCAACCCTTGATTCTGAGAAGATGCAGAAGACCAACAAGTCTATGAGTCGTCGAGAATTTATTAGATATGATGATGAATGATGATGATGTAATGCTTATCCAGGGATGGGGGATGTAAAGAGCATAACTTTCCTTATGTTTGATAACATGCATAAATATGATGCATCAAGGTACAAACAACCAGGATGGTGTTGTATCTAGTGAGATATACTTTGACTCAACAAACAAATAGGAGTATTCTTGTTCACACTCGACATATGAAACATTACTAGGATGTATTATAGAAACTTTAAACATCTCAGAACAAAACATATAAAGGAAAAGCCAAACAATGAAATAGTCAACAAGACATCCAAAACACCCTCACTACAAACCAAACAAAATTAGCATGGCCAAGGTTATATTACAAGAATATCCAACAAGCACAGTAGAAAAAAGATAATGATCAATGCCCTATTCCTTTCTCTCTAAATCATTTTTATTAGACATCATCGAGAGGTAATTGGAATGAGCGCAATAAGATAAATCAAAAGAAAAGATCAAGTACACAAACAAGCTAATGTTCTTCATACCTCTAGCCAAAGGGATGTGTTTTTCTTAGGATAAGTATCCAAAGTTTTTTTCCAAAGATAATGCCCATTGTAGGAAGGATGCATCATAGTACATGTTAGTGGATGGTGGAAAGTTGATAGGTTGTTTGAAAAGGTCATTGATATAAGGTTGAATGACATGTTTTCTAAAATGATCAAGAGTTTGATTTTGTTTTAAAAGTTTTGTTTTTGTTTGTTGATTGTTGTGGTTTTTTCTGTTTATTTTTCCAAAGGATGAAGGTGATGATTGATTTATTATGGATGATTGATTATCATGGGTGAAGTGAAATGAGATAGATGGATTTTTTCAAATATTTAAATGTTTTTTTATGTTTTAAATGTTATGAGTTTTTTTTTTGGATTTTTAGGTTATTTAAATGTTTTTTGTTGTTGGGTGAAAATTATGTAATCCCTTTAATAGATTACAAAACTTGATTTTAGCCATAGTTGTGTGAGATACAATATCTCCTCTCAGAAAGGGGAGGCACCCTTCTTACTGCTTATTGAAACTAAGTAAAACTAATTAAGTATTCACAATGATGTACACTATGATTAAGAGGTGGAGGTTTGTCACATTCATAATTATCTCTTTTTTCAGAGAATATGTTTTACAATGCTTCACGATTTTAGGTTCCTGATTCAATACAACTTCAAACTAAAAAAAAAGCAATAATTCCAATATTCTTATCTTGTCAAAGCAAAGACTAAGAATACCAACATGATAACAATAAATGATAAAACAAGAAAACTCACGAAGGCACAAAGTCATTTTGTAGATTTCATCAATGAATCCTTTGAGGTATGTCACTAGCATTGTATTAGAAGCACAAAGTCTTCTAGATACTCCATGATAGATCCACAAATAGCACGAATAAATACAAGCACAAAGTCTTGTAGATAATTCACCAACAATATTCAATCAATATCATAAATTTGAATAAAAGAGTGTAACTCAAAGTTTACATGGATTTACTCAAAGCCCTTTATATCTCAATCACTAATCACTACCAATATCAATCAAATCCAAAAGATAATCAATTCCAACACAAAGTTTGGTATGCAACTCACTTCTTTATTGATCAAAATAGATTCACAAAGATGAACACAAATTTTCATGTATTTTCTTCTCAAAATGGGCAGTACTTCATTGCAAAAGATAAAAGATCAAGATTACAAAAGAATCCTCTCATATTTATAAAAGAGAGGGAAGAGAAAATCTAGGAAAAGTAGAGCGAATTTAGGAAAGTTAGGTGAGAAAATTTAGGAAAATCTCACCTAAAAAGCCAACTTATTCAAAAATGTCGTCCATCTTTTTTAGAAAACATCTCTATTTTTACATGTAATTACATCTTGGAAAAATACATGTAAAATGTCGAGAACTATTTACAAAATGCATAAATGAAAGCATAAAACTATCTAACACTAGAGATGAAAAGAAGTCTTCATGGTTCCTTGCATTGGGTGTGGAAGTCTTCATATTTCTTCTTTGTCTCCAGCACAAATGCCTCATCTAGACCAGCTGTATAATCCACAATGGTGTGAACTCTTCTAATTGATCTTCTTGCAGACGAGCATATTTTCTTGCATCTTTCTAGATGCGTTTTGAGGCAATCAAGAGAAAGCCATACATTACATGGTGTGCATGGAAGTCTTTGAAAAACCTTCATCTTCCACTTGCTTCATGACAACTTCCTTTAATATTTGAGTTATCTCACTGACTGGAAGGAAAGTATGATAGTTATCAAGGAGCTTACCCAGTAACTCCTCAATTCCATTTACTAGGATAACATGATGTCCTTCGACATCTTCTTGTACTTGGCAGATGTCTTCAATAAGAGATTTGATCACTTTTATGTGGTGTTTAAGAGATTCTCTTACCTCCACATCTGTTTGTTGGGAATTACCCCAACTTCCACCAACTTACTTAGCTTTTTATCTTTCATTCATGACCAAAATAAGAGACATATTTCTATTTCTTTTTGCTATTTAGAAAGTACATTTTCTTCTTTTTCAAGCTCTAATTTCATCTTGGCTATTTAAGCAGTTTTCTCATCTATAATAGCTATGACCTATAAACCATGTTCAATCATTTCATCAATGAAATCATATAACACCTTACCCTTGGAGGAAAATTTATCCACCTTTTGTACCGCGGGTCCCTCAATGTTTACCATAGCCATAGGTTGTACATCCCTGGAAGACCCTGCAATGTTCCTCAAAACTGTTCCATAACGCTAAGCTTTCTCTTTATACATATTTATGGCCTACTCAATCTTATCAAGCCTTCCTGCTAATGCATCTAGGACCACTTGTGAATTTTCCTTTGCACTTGCATTTGTCACTTTTCCAAGTTGGACTCTTGTGATAGTGTAATCCTCCATGTTTACATCACCTTCTTCTTGTGGAGGTAGACCAATCTCAACAAACTTGTGACCAGATTTGTCAATATGAAGCCTTGAATGAACTTTTTCCTTTTTCTTCTCCTTGGATTTTGGAGGAGCTATCTCTTCAAGATCAAGCTCATCTAGGGAGATCATTTGTTTCTTTCACATTGATACTTGAGAGATCAGCCAAGGAGGAAGGGACAAAGTATATTCTTCTTGACTTACGGTCAATTCCTGTGTTGTAGCCACTTTTGTAGAAATGATTGGTATTATAACAATCAAGGTAGTATCTATCATGATTGCTCTAGTGGACTGCAAACCAAGTTGGCTTTGCAAAGACTCATTCATGAATCTGTCAAATTCAGCTTCAGAAGAAATATCAAAATATGGAGATGGCAAACTTGGGATGGATGAGGGTGAGCTTGACAAGACATCAATAGTTTGTGAGTTTGAAACTATAGGGGGAATGGAAAAATTTACTACACCTAAAATTTCTATAGGAGGAGGTGAGGTAGGAAGAGGAGGTGGAGTAGTTGGATTTGGAGGAGTATGAGGAATATTGGTAGTAATAGGCTTCGATGTTTGGGGAAGATCTTCAACAACATTCTCATGTGGAGATAGAGGTTGTTCATCATCATGCCTAAGTTCCTCCCCATTACCTTCTTTTTCAACTTCATCTTCTTCATATTCTTCCTCATCAGATTCTTCTGATTCTTCATCATCGTTCTCTTCTTCTTCTTAGAAGATTGTTCCTCAAAAGTAAGCTCCCTTCCTTTTGCATGTGTTTGTTTAGATTCTATTGCCTCCTATTATTTAACCATCTATGTAACACTCTTACCAATGATGAACTTTATTCTAAGACTTCTTTGGGAAAAAGAGGGAGTATCCACATTTTTTTTTTGTGCGGAGCTCCTTCCATTGTCTGGTTTCTCCTCCTAGTGCTTCTCCTTCTAGTTTGGTCTTGAAAGATTTCATTTAAAAAACATATTTAAGCAACCATTTTTCCATGTTGAGTAAGATGGGAGCAAGCCTTTCCCTAATAGAGACACTTTCCCTTTTAGATAATTGTATTGGAGGTAAGGGTCTCCTAGCAATCTCATCTTTTTCATAAGCAAAGTTTATGATGTTGCCAGGATCTGTGAAATCCTCTAGTAGATTAGCTACACCAAGATCTATGATTTGCTCTACTACCAGCCTACAAAAATCCATTCTGAGGATGTATTCTTCATCTCTGTAGTCCACCCATATGTCTGCAAAGTGATAGACATGTCGGTGATCCTTCTTTAATTTCCTCTTCACATTTCATTAGTCAAAGTCAAATCTATATTTATATGTTCTGATAGTCATGATTTGCATTTTTGCATAGACTGACTTTGTTTTTTGTACACTATGAATAGTATACCTCCCAATTGTTAGTGGAAACTTGAAACTTGGCTTGTGTATTCTTTGGCATTCCTTGTGAACTGAGATCAACTATCTACAAAGCTCCATTAGTATCCACTTATCTAAGGGATATTTGGGAAACATTTATGGACACCCAGTATAGCAACCGACTCTCATGTAGGTAAAAGTTAGAAACTGCAAAAAGATACAACCAACCTTACTAACCAATTTGTAGGCTTCATCTAATACTCTTTTCTTTTCAAGAGTTAGATCAAAAGTGAACAACAAGGGTACGAAGAAGGCATTTGTGACTCTTCTGAAATGATGAAGACTTTCGCTCAATTTCAACTGATAATAGAACTCATACACAAGTACATAATGTCTTTTTCCCTTTGTAGAAAACCCTGGAAATTGCCTCATTACTATAGTAGCATGTACCAGATAAGAAGTCATGTAAAATTTTAGAGTGGTTGGCACATTGATCAATTGTTCATGGATTTTGTCACTTATTTGAGTTCCCCAGTCAATATGTTCTTTCTTTCTTCTGATTATGTGGATGTATTCATACATCCAATCTTGAAAATTACACGAAATGGGAAATCCTTTAACCCTACTCAAGAGAGTAATCATATCCCTGACATCCTCGTTGAAATCACTCTGAGGAAGCCCTTTAAGCCATCTTGAGATAGTAGGCCTTGGAGTCTTCAACCATTGAGTATTAATCAATGTTTTAGCTTTGTTGGTATCACTATCATAGACCTCCTATGCTTGTTGAATTGAGATCTTTATATATTGTTCCATGTGTGGAAGCCAGAAAAAAATATCAAAGATTTAAAGGTCTAATCTCATCATGACTTGTCTCGAGGAATCCTTTACACTTCTGGCATCTTGGATGTAATGAGATGCAACTTGGAGCACAAACTTTGTGTTATGAGTAGAAGTTGGAAATGTAGACACCAAGTGCAAGTTACTATGAACAATGGCTCTCAAGTTGTCTTCTAAGGGATTTTGTTGAGTTCTTTTTACAAAATCTTCTAGGTCTTGATGACCAATTTTGGTGTCTTTTATTTCATCCACCTTTGAGATCACCAAAGTCAGAAGAAAGACATCTTGATATTTGTATTTCATCTTTCCTCCTTAGAATATGACAAAGGATTTTTGGATGTCATCTAAAAATATCAAGACCAAGGAATATCACCTTCAAGGATCACCTAATGAGAACTTTGATATGAACTGCAAGAATAATGGATTAACAAATGTTAGGAGAAAATTGCAATGTTGGAAAGCATGAAGCGAGCAAGAAATTCAGAGCAACTACAAATGAGCTATTTTGCACAAAAAATGGAGCATTGGCAAAGAAATGAGGTTTACAGCGCAAATGGAGTCATTTTAGGGTGTTAGAAGAGAAAAAAAAAATTGTGTAGGAGCACTGAAAATCAGCGCTCCTACATCTTGAGATAGTGATTTGCATGTAGTAGCGCTGATTTTCAGCACTCCTATGGACACATAAAAAGTAACCCTTCTACTTTTTCATGTTCAGGCCCTCCTATTGGACTTTGGCTTGATTTTTCCTAGATTTAATGTTGTAATGTGGTCAACAAATTCACATTAGGTCTTGGACCCTTGAGAATCATTAAGAATTCTAGGATGTCTTGTAAAAATGTTGTGAATTGTTGTAACCCACTTTCACACTTTACTAGGACCCTTTCATTATAATGCACTTAAATAACTCATTTTTATTGTGCTTACCAAGTCTTATTTCAAAGTGTCATAAAGAGTTGTAACAAACTCTCATGCTTTTCTAGACTTGTCATCACTAATTCAACCCTTTCTTATGTTTAAATGACCCCTTAATGGACTTTTTGACCCTACTTAAGTGTATTTTTGAGGATATTCCTGTTAAACCTTATTAAATGCACTTTAATTCCCAACACCCAATGAAATTTCCCTAGTGGGACGAAGTCGCCACTTGGGGTGACTTAGCCCCACTGGGCACAAAAATTAAAATAATTTTAATTTTCTGGTGAGATTTCATTCTCTTAACCTTAAGGTCAGCCTGTGATGTGTTATTTTCAAGAAATTTAGTAAAATAAAGTATAAATAAAGGGTTTTTCTCTCATTTTTACCCCCATTTATTCACTTAATCATTCAAGCAATCATCAAGCACTCTAAGCATAATCAAGCATTCATTGGAGTAGTTCATTGCATATCTTTAGACTTCAACATCAAGGGTTTGGTAAGTTTATGACATTGCATGTTGTTTATTTATCATTCTCTTCTTATTTCATTTCATTTCATAGGGTTTGATTACCAAAGTGGGGTTTGACCAAGGCAAACCCCTATACTCTAACCCTTAACCCTTTTCCCCCTCTTTACATGTGTGATTGCAGGTCTTGTATGCAGATTTGTTAAAGAGTAAGGTGTTAAAAAGGTGTTTTCAATCCATCAAAGTCATCAAAGTCAACAAATCCCTAATTAAAGCTTGGAGACCTCTTTCAGCCCATTTTTTGCAAAACCAAGACCGAACACCTTTCAAAAAAGGAAGTACAGACCGAAAGCTACAAAATTTTGCCTTGATTTTTTTTAAATTCCTAGGTGGACTAAGTCACCATCTGTGGTGAATTAGTCCCACTACCAGGCCTAAAAAGTGGTTTCTCCATTTCTGGATACCCATTTGGCAGATTCCTATTCTGACATATTTTCCCCGAAACTGGACTAAGTTTCCTAGCTTGGAACAAGTGTCCCAGTCAGCATTTCTAGTCAAATCTACTAGATTTCAGAGCCTCTCTACATCAGACTTCATATTCCAAGTGCAACTCTCCATTCTTATTCAATTCTATTATCATTTACTTGCATTCTTAGATGTTTTTGAATACATCATTGTGTTTTCCAGCACATTTCATTTCTTAGGTTTAGCATTAATAATCATCTTTATTTTTCAATTTACTACATTTAGATATCATATCTAGTCATATTGCATCCATCCATTACATTAATCTTGAATGTTTACATTGCATTTTTTCCCATCTTTCTCCTTTTAGGTGAAAAACCCTAAAAGTGCAAGAAATACCTTGGAAGCCAAAATCTTTGTTTACAACTCCTACATGTCTTATTCATTTGGTGGGAACAACTGTCCAAGCACTAAATTTTAGCGCTTGAGCATGTATGGGAATATTTTATTTTATGCTCGGGTGCTAATTTTTAGTGCTCAATCAAGTCCTTCATTCCTTTGGAGTTGAGTGCACAAGCGACCTTTTTCACTGCTTAGCCATTTGAAATCATGACATTCCATGTAGGAGCGGTGATTTTCATCGCTCCTACATCTTGGAGTTAGGGAAAATCTTCAGATGTAGCAGCGGACTTTTTCTCCACTTTGATAGTCTAGGGGGAGGTCTTTAATGTGCGAGCATTGAATTTTTCCACTTGAAAATTGAGGGGAATGATTATACAAAAAGCATCGAAGCTTCATCATGCAAAACATAAGAACTTTACCACTTCGAGCTATTTGAAAAACTCGATTTGTGATGATGCGAAGGAAATTAAAAATCTCATGATGAAGAAAGGAAAATGCGTGGAGATAAACATCCAGGGCATTGATAAGGAAAAAGTGAAAAAAAAAACAAAGGAAAGCAGGCACAAATTGAAAAGAGGAAGGATATTCAAAAACATGCAAAGATCAAAACCTTATCAAAGAAAAATTCATGAGCAAGGTCGAACTAGAATTTATAGAGATTTAAAAGTAAATAGAAAGAAGAAACTTGACGAAAAGGATGGAAAAAAATGCACCTCGTGAAAAATGCAAAGCTCTAGCTTAAATGCTTGAAAAAATCTTTAGACGCAGGCCTTGCTTGGGGTTTGGAGAACATCTAGCTTGATGACGAAGAGAGAATGAAGGATTAGAGTGAAGAAGATTAGTATAAAAACACTTTAATCAAGCTATTAAAAAGGATCATTAATGCAATTCAAGTCACATTAATGATGGTGTACATCAAGGGAAAAAGATGCACTAGCAGTGAAAATCACTGCTTGTGCATGTAACAGACATGGCAAAAAAGAGAAATGCACTAGCACTTATTTTCACCACTCGTACATTTGAAGGTTGTGAGCAAAGTGTAGGAGCGATGATTTTCACTGCTCCAACACTTGGAGTTAAATTTTCTAACTTAAGGCTCATGTAGGAGCGCTGAAAATCAACACACCGACATGAGTCAAAAATTGACTAACTCCCAAAGAATGGGAATTAATAGAGATACTTGTTTCAAAGCTCTTCAAAAGACGAACAGGGGGAACATTCAAATGGACTATTTGAGGTTTTGGACTATGCATCGAGGTGAATTGAAATTTTCCTCAATTTACATGCTTGAAGTACACAAAAATATGAAACGAACAAGTTTCATAGGGGGTTATCCAGTGAATAGAGCATTGCTAGATTCGAGGATAACATGTGTCTTAGGGGATAATCAAAGATTATCCTTGCCTAAGTCTAAGCTCAAAGACAAGGTAGTTCGGATAACCATGTTTTTGATGTTTTTTGACTTTTTGATCTGTTTTGGGATTTTGATATGATTTGAATTTTTTTGGATTTTCACATGATTTTGATGGTTTGGATATGGATATCTGTGATGATATCAATGATCTATTTTGGGATTTTTTTGAAAACCAAGCTAGGGTTGATTGTGTTGGTGTGAATAATTGTCTTGTACCTAGCTAATTCATTCACTAGGTAATTAGGGGACATATTCACATGGTTAAGTTTACTTAGGATAAAAGATTCTTTCTAGAAGTCTTTGTTGGCTTATCTAGAACTTATCCTATCTAGCTAGGATGCATCATTTCCTAGGCGATTAGGTTGTTGGTTGTCTCATGTCATAGGATTATGACATTTGTCAACATCATGTTCATTCCTACCTCTCAACCTTGCCCATATAAGCAAGGCATCTCATGTACATTATTATCATGGCATAGCAATATCAAGCAATTCAGCCATTATTCAATCTTGCATTGTGAAGCAAGCTTTCTTTCCATTCTCTCTCTTGTGGAAGTGGTTTTGGTCGCAACTGATCTTGGGGGTGTTGGGGAGTCACCATTAACTTCTACATGGTATCAGAGCTCTCCAGGTGTTGCAGATTCCTTCCCAGATTTGAGGGTGATATTGTGGCTTGAAGATTTTTTTGTTGGGTGCAGATTGGGGTTTCGATAACCTCACGGTTGAGTTCAGAAGGCTCCACAGATGAATTTTGATTGTAAATTCACCTATATTGGGTAAAGTTGTTTTTGAGGTAAAAAAAAATTGTTGGGACAGCCTCCCAAGCAGTACGATTTTCATAATTTCGCAAAAAAATATTTTGGCAAAATATTTTCTACGTATTTATTATTAAATATTTGGGGAAAATATTTTAATATTTTCGGGCTTTTATATTTTCTACGGACATTATATTCATTCCAGAGGATTAATATTTTGTGCGGGGTTCATATTATTTTTTGGGAGGATTTATCATTTGTAGGCATTTATTTTACCTGTTTGTACCTTTTTTTTGGTACGCCGAAGTCTGCACATTCATTTCCTCTCAGCTCCCGAGCACAGTCCTCCGTCCGCATAGTCGATTGTACCGGATCCTACATCGACGATCATAGTCTTCCATTCGTAGGTACTTCAGCATCTACTAAGGTCCCATTTATGCCTTCGTGGCTATTAGCAGGTGGTCATCTATTTTGGGGCCAAGACCAAGAGTTCTGTCCAATCCGAAGAAGCCCACATTCAAATCAGCCAGCTTTTACATTGTCTATCGGCATCGGCATCGGCATATTCCGGGCTAGATCTGCACACCCATATCTTGGTCAACGCTGTCAGTTGGTACCATTGGTGTCGTACACGGGTACACAGGATTCATCGGTGGATGGTTATTTGTCTACCACTGTCAGGGTTTTCCTACGTATTCCCCCATCAATTGGCATTAATTCAACTTGCAGCGGTTGTCCCATCATCCTCTCATCAGCGTATACTGTCTGCGCATATCTTTGGCGTCATCTGGTACGAAGGACAAAAAATCTGGCAAGGGTCTTATCAGCTGGTCTCCATCGCATAGGGTTATCAACATGTTCTCATGAGATTTAGCCTCGATCACAGCATAAGGGTACAAATTGGTATCGCATGGTTTATTTTTCAGCCTATTAAATATTGCTATCGGCATTTATATTACAAAAACTTTGTTTAATTTGCATTGGCCGATGGTATTATTGTAATGAACATTGCATTTAGGCTGATCATATTGTATTTTGTTGTCGGGCTATTTTTTTTTTAATTTTTGCCGACGAGGTCACATGGAGAACCTCTGTTAAGTCCTTGAGCGCTATTTTATTGCTCCAACTTAGCGTTCACTGTCTTGTGTTTGCCACCCCAAGTGCCTATTTATAGGCCTTTTTTTCATTTTTCCACAACTTTTGCATACAGAGGCAAAAAATTTCAAACAAGATATCGTTGGAAAGGTGGAGATCTGAATTTTTTAGTGGTGCACATATTTTGCAGAGATTTTGTAGTTTTGTGCCTCTTTTTCTAGGTTGAAGCCTGATCATCATTTTTTGCTTCTGAGCTCATATCTTTGTGCTCCGATCTCCGATTTTCTCCAAATTTGCGGCATTTGGAAGGTATTCAAGAGTACTTTAGATCTACTCATGCGCTTTTTGCAGATTTGTTTCCAGATTTTCATATTTTCAGTTTGTAGCTGATTTGATAGTTTGGGATTCCTTGTCGTAAATTTGCAAAAAAAAGTGTAATCTTGTTGGGACAAAGGGGTTGATTTCTTGTATTGTGAGGGAAAATTATTGTTCCTCTATTGTAATATCTCATTGTATCATGGATTTGACAAAAGTTGTACTTCTAACTCCATGTAACTATCATGAGTGGAAATCTAAAATGGAGTTGTTATTGTTAAAATCAAAGTTGCAACGAATCACATTTGGTCAAGATCCAGAACCTGCAGGAGCAAAAGAGAAAAGAAAATGGCTTGATAGAAGGGATGAAGCTCTTGGTACTTTGAAGTTGTCCATTTCTCCAGATCTTAGATATCATATTGCATCTTGCACTCATCCTAATGAAGCTTGGAATACTTTAGAGAGTCTCTTTGGTAAGCCAGATAAGATGAGGAAATTTAAGTTGGAGAATGAACTTATGGGTCTTAATCCTTCAGATTTTGACAATGTCCAAGACTTTTTCTCTAAGCTCAATTCTCTTAGATTGCAGTTATCTAATTGTGGGGTCACTAAAGAGGATGAACAGTTGATACTTTCTATTCTTGCTAAGCTTGGTCCTGATTATTTAGTGTTTGTTTCTACTTTCTATGCTACAATGGATGCTCTTGGCACTGCATACAAAATGCCTTCTCTTGATGAATTTGCAGCTCAACTCACAAGGGAACAAGAAAAGTTGGTACACATGGGCACATTGAAGTCTTCTAGATCTCATGCTCTTGTTGCAAAGGAGACAAAGGATTCAAGTGGCATAGGTAAGAAGCAGAACAAGGCACCCAAGTCTAATGAGCAAGGTAAAGATTCTCCTTCACATAGCACTCCTGAGTCCACATCCTCTTCTAAAGAGGAATCATCTAAAAAGAAGAAGTCAAAATGTGCATATTGTAAAAGATTAGGACATGATGAGCATAGATGTTATAATAAGAAGATTGATGAACTAACACACCTTCTTCAAAAGAATAACATTAACCTACCCTCATCAGTGTCTGGTACTTCTTCTTCAACATCTCAATCAACAGCTCCATCATCATCATCTCAGTCACAGGGCATAGGATCTACTTCTGGGCTACACAAGATGAAAGGACAAGCACTCTTGGCTTCCACAAGTCTTGCATCTCATAGATGGCTTCTTGATTCAAGGGCATCTCATCATATGGCATCTTCTATGGACATGTTCTCTTCTTTTGAGCCTTGTAATTCACCTCATATATTGATGGGTAACAATACATATATGAAGGCAAGTGGGAAGGGTTCTATTGATATGGGGGAAGGGAAATTCAATGATGTACTTTGTGTTCCTTCCTTGTCCACTAATCTCCTTTCTATTTATCAAATTACTCATGGGAGTCAAGGTAAAACAGTTGAGTTCACTCCAGATAGGGTGTACATAAGGGACTTGGAGACTAGGGATATTGTTGCTATCGGGATGGTTGATCATTCATCTCGAGTATATTCCTTTTCACATTTTGCTTCAGAAGATGATAATGTTCCTTTGACTGCATCACACACTTCATTGAGTGTGAACCATGATAGTGAGGAGAAGTTTGGTCAACTACACTTTGGTATTCTAGAAACCAGTGCTGAGTTTCCTACTCCTCCACCTCCTGCTTCTTTAGTCATTGATGCTTTTATTCAGCAGGATGATCATAGTTTTTCAGATCTTGCTTTGTGGGATGAGTATTTGACAGGGATTTCTAACTTGTTCATGGAGTCTCATACTGCATATTTGGAGGACACTCTTGAGGGGATTTATCTCCTCTTTGATGACAGTTTTAGCACAACTGTTACACCATCTTCTTTGTCTTTGGAGATTGACATTCATGAGTCTCCTCCATCACTTGATTTGTCATGTTTCTTGGTTCAGTTTGACCATGATTCTGTTGTGGCTCATTCAAGCCTGGAGGATCTTCATCAGTTTTCAGAGGCATACATGAGCATTCATGCTTCCTCCTTTCAGTTGGACATGGGGTGGCTTCTTCATTAGCTTATGGATTTGTTTCTTCCTAAGGGAAGATGTGTTGCTTGTAGACATTGGGTCATCTTTTGTTTTCAGGAATTCTTCATCGGCTTTGGAGCTTCTTGATCATGGGGGGGATATCTTATCTCTCTACTTCCTTCTTATGGGGGGTTATTTGATTGTATATACCTGATCCATGTTGTCCTTGGTGGGTATCATTGAGTACTCCATACATCATGTTTGTTTTGTTTTATTTTCTCTCTTTTGGAGAGGAGTTTTGTCCCATTGGGTTTTCTCCTTTTCTCCGCTTGTGAGAGATTGCATCATTTGCATTGTAAATGGGTACCTAACATGGCCTAGTAGTTGGGACCCATAGTCATAGTCTTTGCACCGTTTGCATAATAATCTTCTCCCTAAGTTGCACTTAAGGGGGGTGTTGGTGTGAATAATTGTCTTGTACCTAGCTAATTCATTCACTAGGTAATTAGGGGACATATTCACATGGTTAAGTTTACTTAGGATAAAATATTATTTCTAGAAGTCTTAGTTGGCTTATCTAGAACTTATCTTATCTAGCTAGGATGCATCATTTCCTAGGTGATTAGGTTGTTGGTTGTCTCATGTCATAGGATTATGACATTTGTCAACATCATGTTCATTCCTACCTCTCAACCTTTCCCATATAAGCAAGGCATCTCATGTACATTATCATCATGGCATAGCAATATCAAGCAATTCAGCCATTATTCAATCTTGCATTGTGAAGCAAGTTTTCTTACCATTCTCTCTCTTGTGGAAGTGGTTTTGGTCACAACTGATCTTGGGGGTGTTGGGGAGTCACCATTAACTCCTACAGATTGATCAAATTTATGGATTGATGATGATAACATTGTTGAGGATACACAACAATGCAAGGATAGTGTTAAGCAACATAAGGATTGGGAAGGATATCCTGAGATGATTGTGGATTGATTGGATTTGATTGATCAAGATTTTGAAGCTTGGTTTGGAACAAAATTTGTTTTGATTTTTTTTTTGATGTGATGTTGAAGCACATGCTAGATGCAATTGATATTGATTGGTTGGATCGATGTTCAATGAAAGATAAATCTTGATAAGGAACATCTTCTCATCAAAATGTGCCATGGGCTAGTGATTTGGAGTTTTTTGCTTACAAGTGTTTTGAACAATTTGATTTTACATTTTTCAAATGTTTGGATCACCACATAAGTTGGAAGATATAGATCAAGATTTATTCCTAAAGCAAGATGTAAATATCTATGCCTAGTGTCTAGCAATGTATGGAATACCATGGGTGGATGCTTGGACATATGTATGGATAGATGGATATGGTAAGCACACAAAGGATGCCAAGGATTATCTTGCGATAAGATAAGGTGTTCGAACAAAGAATTCTCATTTAGATAATTCTTCATGGCTCAGATAATGTTGGATAGGATAGGATCAATGATAATGACCCATGTCAAGATATTTACCATAAGCAAGTGTAAGGTGTACACCATACTTTTTCAAGATCAAGATAATTTGGAATATGGATGTAGATGGATGAAAATGGATTGGATAAATGGTTCATGGATGAATGGATTTATTATAGATAAGATGGATGGAATGTTGGATTTATTATGGATGAGATAATATTCTTTCACTTGAACTAGCACATGCAGATGCTCGATTCTACACGTGACACCTATTTTCCAAGTTTTCATCATGGTACCTTCCCAAAGCACCACTCATGTAGTTTTCACTAGAGGTCAATTTTTTATCTTTACTATTTTCATGATTTTTATATTTTTTTGGTTTTTTGTGAAATATTTTAAGTTCATGTAGAACCACCTGGTGGTGTCAATGTAGATGCTTCTATCATAATGTGCCATCAATATTTTTCTTGAAGAAGTTGCTTTACCAAGATACGTGCACTTGAATACAACTTTTGAGATTCCTTATCTGCTTTTTTGATATTGAAGGAGTTAACTTTGTCTTTGTGCACACATCATGATTGAATTCCTTCTAAATCCTTATGATGAAGTGTGGCTGCCAATACATGATAAATTTGAGGATTGGATATCATGCATGGAGGAGTGGATGGTGTTGTGTGTTTAGGAATAGGAGATGGATTGGTTGTCAGGTTGGAACCTTTGACTCTCCAAACTTGGGAAGATGAGCAATGATGGGTGGATAAAAAAGTGTGCATGGAATTAGGACCAAATACTTGATATACTTAATATGTTACTTGAGAAGCCTTATTTTACCTTTGTAGACATCTTTGATGGATACTTTTCCCTTTTTTATTTTTCCCCATAGTTTCTTTAACTGATGGAGTTTGATAGGGATGATCTATCTTTGTATTTTTTGGTATCCATGTGTATTTGATTTGTCCATTATGCTTCCCAACTTATTTTTCTTTGATAACATTCTTTGTGCTTTGATTCAAATCTTTCTTTTGATGTTGGTCCCAATTCGTGGATTGGGTGATTGGTGAATGAAGATTCATGACGTTGCTAGTTGTAGTATTGGCATTGGTTTCATCATTAGGATTCTTTGTGCTCCCTATATTGACGTTTTCTTGAGACATAGTTTCCCCCAGTATTGTGGAAGTACTATCTTCATTCTTTGATTCTGCTTGTTTCAAGAGTTCCTATTTAGCAAGCATTCTCTGATAAATGACTACTGTAGAGGATGTTAATGGAATTTGTTGCTTTGTTGTCTCTAGAATATCCTTTTTGATCTAACCTATTTCCTTGAGTGGATAATGTCGGATATCTTCATACATGATGTCCTCAGTCTGAATTTAGGATATATCTAATCCTGATGTTGACAACTCAGCTTGACTGTAGGAATCAATAACCTACTCTTTTTGTGTAATAATGTTAGGAGTAAACGAATCTTGTTCTGAATAAAGATCATCTACGTTTCCATCCAAAGAAAGCGCCTCATGGGTAGATGGAGGAGTATGTGCTATATGGATGTGATCATCATTTTCAACATCTTGTATAGATTGGAGATTTTCCATTAGATCATTGTAGTATCTTGGAGATACAAATTCTTGGTCTTGAAATATTTCAAAATTGCTTTTGACATGCTTTGGATCATGTTCTTGACATGGGTCCATTTCAAAGGATGGATTGCTTACAAAGGGCTCTTAGATATTGTCATTACGCATGAGAAGTGGCTCAATATCCTCTTGATCTTTAAGTGAATTTGGATCAAGTGTTGAGTTGAGGATTTCTTCAATATCTGTAACCATAAGGTTAAAGGATGTCAATATGTCTTGGAAAGGATCATTGCTAGAATTTGGTGAAATATGTTGATCATGCTTTGGAATAAATTCTTGAGATATGTCCTCTAACTCATTAGGTGATGTAGATATATTTTAAACATGATCATTGGTTGATGGATCATGGATTATGTCAATAGGATCAAATAATTCTAACACTAATTGAAATGGATCATTGTTGGATATTATTGGTGAATTTTGATTATGATTGAAAAGTGACTCTTGATGCATGTTGATTTGATCATTGGATGGGGTAGAAACATCTTCAAGGCACTCATTGATGGATAGATCTTTATCATTTTTTTCAACAATTGTGGTGGAGAGATTTTCACTACTATCACTAGTGGTTGAATCTTGATTGTTATCCTTAATATTTATTCTTTGTTGATCAATAAGGTCTTGGATGATATTTTTGAGTTGAATACAATTTGATGTTTTATAAATATTTTCTCTATGATACTGATAATAAGCTCTACCCCTATTTCGATGAAATTTTATGATGGATTTGAAATCACTTACTTTTGGAAGAGTGATAAGTTTTGCAATAACAAGCTTGTGTAATGTAGATTCAATTGGCTCTCCCAAAGGAGTGTATTCATGTTTGTTACCTTGTTAGATTTGTACTTGTTGAAATTGACCTTGTGGTGATTGATTTTGGAGATGTGGTGATTGGGATCGTTGTTGATGTTGTTGATCTTGATATCCAACCTCTTGAAATTGAGGATATTCTTCTTGATGAGGTTGTGGAGACAACTCAATGTTTTGATGACATGGTTTAACTAATGGGGGAGTGTGTAGATTTTTGGGTGAGATGTCTCTTGGTGATATCAATCAACAAATTTTTGAAGTATAGCAATTTGATTTCACAAAAAAAATTCTTGATTTTGATCTTGAAACCCTTGATATAGTTGATTTGGTTGTTGGTCAAGCATATTTGGAATGTATACTTGTGGTGTTTGTATGGGATCGTGTAAAAATTTATTTTGGACAATATTATGATTTGGGATGATGTTTAGATTTTGCATTATAGGTTGACATGGAACATTGTTGTGATTAGAAAACACATTGCTTTGATTTAGGTAACCTTGATTTTGCATGGTGTTACCTTGACTTGGATCAATATATTGAGTTTTTAACATATTGTTTGGACTTTGAATGATATTGGTATGATTCGTAAACATATCTATCCCAAAGTTCACCAAGTGTGGATTTAATATGTTCATGTTTGGTAAGCTTGTATTTGGTATATTCACATTTGGCATGTATTGATTTGGTGGGATAATGTTGTTTTGTTGAAGACTCGTGCATTGATTGTTCAGTTGATAGATTTGTAGGTTTTGACTTTGGTTTAAATCTACCATAGGGAAAGGTGGTCCAAAACTTAGATTGGGCATACTCACATTTGTTGTATCATTGAATTTTGTAGGAGATAATGATGCCATGTATGGATTGTATAAATGTGAGTTTTGATAGTCAATTGCTATTGTAAGGTTTTGATAGTTTGGTTGACTTGGATTACTCATGATGTATGAATTGAGTTTATATTCCATGTTTTTCTTGTGTTTTGACCTTGTTGCAAAAGTGACCCTCTAATAAATTTAGAACCAATGATGAGATGAAAGATGAAAGGGTGAGTGATATGGGTGTTGAACTTTTAGGAACTTTGGATCAATGCTAGACTTTAGGATTTGATTTTGATTGGTTTGATTTGGATAAAGAGCTTGTACATCCAAAGATGTTGGATGTGACCTTAGGATGAACTTGTTAAAAGGGTTGATAATTTAACTAGAGGTATGAGAAAAGATGCATTCTCACACTCTTAACTAAACAAGGTGATTTTGATGTGTTTTAAGGATTAACCCAAGTCTAGATTTTTGATTTTTTCCAAAGCTCTAAAAGTTGTTTGTGGGATGCATATGATAAATTTTTGGGATGGATGAATTGTTTGATTTGATCCTAAATGAACCTAAGAGGTACCTTATTTACAAGACCAAGATAGTAAAGAACATGATTTACCCTATGAGTAGTTCAAACCAAAAGACTAATGTTTTTCTTGGAAGACCATAAGACAAAAGATAACAAGCACATGTGTGGGGTTCAATCGATTTAATCTTGGTTAAATGGATTCTTTTATCACGTCCACTTATCTTGCTTAAATTTCAAACTAAATGTCTATGTCTTAGCTCTTTTTCATTCCAAAAGGTCCATTATGTGAAAATCAAAGAGTCAAAGCCATAGTTTCCCTAGGTTGACTTTGGAGAGAACAGATTGAGATATAGGCACAAATATTTAGAAGCCTCTAAGGATAAAATCCCTAGGGACAAACAATAATATTTGGACTCTTCAAGGATATTTTCTCTTTCCAAAGGGTTTGAAATTTTGATGAATTGTTTAATGTTTGTTTCAAAGTTTGAAATCCAAGCAACATATTTGACTAACTCACAAATTACACAACCCTAGGTTAGAATGGCTATACTTGTTGAGTCCCCACTCAAATTTCTCCAAACACTAAGACAAATCAAACAGTTAGAGATTTGGTGACACTAGCTCCCATCCACGACACACACTTCTCGGGACCACCAAATCTCAAAATCCTAAAGATCCAAAGACATTAAGGATTTTTCTATTTCTACTTTGAATAGTACAAATGTGGGGAAGCTTTTGAACGATTGTTCTTGCACCAATAAGCATTACGGATTTTGGTTTTTAAAACAAAGGGTTGTAGTAAGGACATCCAGTTCAGGGGGTACTATGATAAAATCCATCAAGAGGTCTCCCAACCCTTAGAAAAAGGGCTTTACGCATTATAAAGATATTGGGGGATAGCTATCACGTATCGCTTCCCATTGATTGCAAACTTTCGTTGCAATCACAAATGTATATAGCAGTTAAAAAGAGCTTGGTGTTAGCTTGTTATCGCTTGGGTCGTTCCCTCCTTTCGAAGCGAGGAGGTAGGCCCTCTAAAGATAAACAAAGGTGAAGAAGTACATTTTTAGTTCTACCACCTAGATTGTGTAAAGCATTGGGAGGGAGCACACACAATGCCTTTCTTTCACACTCACATGATTGTTCAATTTTAGCTCCAAATATAAATGTGTGGGTGATTTTAGAAAACCAATTTCAATGGAATTCTTTTGATTCTCAAGATCGCCGAGTGGCATGAGAGAAGTGCATATACATTCAAATGACACAAATTGCAAAAAAAATCACAAAACAATGAAGGCATTGTAAGTTTTCTTTTTAAACCCCAAAGCAATGATGATTTGGTTTTAAGCACCAAAAACCAAGTGTGAAGTTATTTGTTCAATTTTAGCCCAAAATCAAAGTCTAGTGAGTTTCTAAGTTCAATTTTAATCCTACTTTGACAAAGCTTGAGTTGATTGTTAATTTTAAGCCCAAAGATGAAGTGAGTTGTCCTAAAAAAAAAATGAAAGTGGGAAATGGATGCTTCAAGCTATTACAATAAGCATTTAAAAATGCTTTTTTTTTTTAAAAGTTCAAGTGCCCACTTTCTTCAACTCAAATCTGCTTGTGGTTCCTCGATTCCAATGCCCAATTCCAATGCCACCGATTCTTTATGCCCAATTCCATTGCCACTAATTCTTTATGCAAACCTACAAACATTACAAAGCAATTAGAAATAAGATTTATTTCAAGGAATCAATGAAGCAATGCATTATAAAAAAAGTCACCCCTATCATGCAAAGTCTCTGTTAAAAAACAAACAACGATTAGAGTACTTAAAAATTAGATTTTTAGAAGCATGATAGAACTTTTTATTTATCAACTCATATTCTAACCAAGAACTGTTAATTTTTCATGATGATGCCAAATGAAAATTACTGATCAAAATTAATCAACGCAAATAATGACCCTTCTTTTAGCTTTATATATGTAAATGGAATATCAACTAATCCCTCACCTTTAAAAATTTGTATCCACCTCATGTACGTTGAGTTGAATATTAAAAAAAAAAATCATAGGCTCGGTTGATAGATTTACTCTTCTTTCTAATGTTTTTCCTTCAATGGAATTCTTATCTCTTCATGAGAAAGCACAAGAGATGCATGGAGAACTTATTGAATTTTAACATCAACATAATAAGAATCATGAGAATGCTTTAAAGAACTTAAAATTCAAGATCATTTCTCTTTTCTCTTGAACTTAAATTTAACTGGAACAAAGCTTTTTTCTATTTTAATGAATCTTTCAGCCTAATTTTTCTCTTCTACACCGTTATTGCTACCTGCCATAGTACGAATGTATTCAAAATCATTATAACATGCAATATTATCCAAACAATATTATCCATTTTTATAACAGAGGAAGATGATATATTTATTATCAAAGACAATGTACGATTCAATGAAGGAACATGTCAGTGCCTAGAGAGTTGTAGATAGTAGGCTATAAGGAAATCTATTATTTACTTCCCAAAAAAATGATAGATGATGACAAATTAGGCGCTCGAACTCAATCGTTAATATTCAACAATCAATATTCAACAGTCAGTAAATAAATGCAATTTCATTTGATATTAAAGAGACAAATACTTTTCAATTGGAGGTAGAATTTAAGATAAAAAGAAACTAGTTGCCAACTGTGATTAGAATTATTTTAAATAGCTTTAGCGACTCATTCCATCATCTTCTCTATAGGTAGCGATTTATTTGCAAGGTTTTCCCGCAAGAAATAAATATGTTCGAGGACACTTGATTGCGCCCAGTCGATTGTGATTCTTCAGATGTAATTTCCCAACCCCTAAAGTTAAATGATCAAATAGAGAATCAATATGAGCTTCTGACAAAATGAACAGTCCACAAAAAAAGGTGATATGCATCATTCACATTCCATCAAGTTTATCTCTGCTAAAACCCAGTTAATCAAAAGATATGCTAAAAAACAACTTTTCAAAGATACGCTCTCAAAAGCTCACTCTTATGAGTTCACTCTTGGATCTATGGAAGTTATTGGTGGGGCAGTCTACATTTGTTTTTCGTAAACATTGTCTCAGTTCTTTAGGAGGGAATTAGGTCCCACAAATACAGATCTATGGGTTGAAAACAACGCATTAGCTGTATAAACTCCTTTCTACAATAGTATGACTATATTGCAATCCCTCATTAGCCTATTGGATCTCTTGATCCTGTCTTCTTTTTAAAAGAACTCATGCTGGAGTTAAATACATAGGCCATGGCACTATATATCACATGTGGAAAAAGTATATTTCTAATGAAAGTAGATCGAACCAATATTTCTATTATAGCTTGTAACTTACATTTTCAAAGTTCCTTCTCTAATGTAATGGAAAATAGCAGTTTCTTATAATAAAAAAATTGTGAAGAAATGTATCTAGATTGCAACACTTAGGTTAAATTATTGTGCACTCCATTGTCCTACCCTGTGGGGTGTAGTAGTGAATACATGGTTTTTTTTAGAAAGTTTCAAGCTAATGCAATTGCAAATATAAAACCAACAAACAAAACCTTTTCTTGCAACTTCTTTGCCTATGCCAAAATGGAAGCATAGAGAGGGCACACAAACTATTTGATAGAATGCCTAAAATAGACATTATCTCACAAAAAGAAATGAATGGAGCGAACTTTTCACTTAGAAGAGGCTTAACTTTTCACTTAGAAAGATGTAGTGAACCCTTAACAATAACCATTAAACCGAGAAATAAATGTGTGATTCTTCAATATGGCAAAAATGTGGACAATACAGAGCAACAAATTTAAACAATATAGGGTAGCAAATTTCGACAATACATGCAAATCTAGAGGGATCTACACCAATATAGTTGAACAATGAAAACATAGATTTGAAGTAAATGAGCAATGTACACTTAAAAGCAGATTAAAAGAGGATTAAAAGTAGATTAAAATATATGCCAAATAGTTATATTTAAACAATATATGCTCAAAAGTAGATTAAAATCCTATATCTGAGCATAATGCACATCTAATGTGTATAATGCCCCATGGTGGGCATCAAAATGTAACACTAAACCTAAAAATACCTTAAACCTTGACATATATTAATCATTATTAGTCAATTTAAATAAGAAAATCTAGCATTCCTATGAGATGTTTAATCAAGCTATATATGAAAACAAAATAAAAGAACCAAAGAAACTAAATGTAGCTAAGTGAAAGCATAAGAAAGCAAGATCAAAATCTATCCCATAATGGGAGTGGTGCTCCTTTGATGTGGAAAGGATTCCCTTTCCCACCCCCTTGTTAAGCTTCAGATGTGATGAAGATGCAAGTGCCTATAGTGAAAATGCATAAGATTGTAGATGTGATTGTCAAGTAGAAGTGGCTTCTATTTATAGGTTGAAGGGTTGAAGAATGGAGAGATGGGAGGAATGTGGGACTAAAAGAGAGCCAATGAGATTGGGACACTAGTCTCAATGCTAATGGGTGAGGATTGAGCACATTTAGGAGAATGTACATAATTAATGCATGTGGTTGAGATGTAAGAGGGGTGTAAGAGAGATTAATGCATTTGTAAGAGGCATTAAATGAATGTGGTTAAGATGTTTTGGAGGGAAATTGTTTGGGAAAGAAAGTCAAATAAATGTAGTTAATGAAGGAATATTCCCTAGAATATGCCTTTGTGAGGGAAAATGGGGTAATTAGATAACTAAAAGAAATTACTTTCATGTGCAAGTGGGTTAGTTAATTAGGGGTTGATTTAACTCTTGGGGAGTTAAAAGCTAGAGGATGACTAGAAAGTGATTATAGTTAATTAATTCAGAATTTAATTAAATTTGAGTGGGGTAGTGGATTTATGATATTTGATTTAAATAATTTTATTTATTTAATCAAATAAGAGGACTTTGGGGATAAACTGATTTATTAGATGAACATTGGCGAATTAATCCAATAAATTGCTTTATTTGATTAATAGAAGAATTTGATGATAATTGATCAAAATTAGATGCACTATGTCAGTTAGGATTATTCGTGTGTCTACAAAAGTATTTTACAACAAAGTGTACACACTTGACGTTGATCATGAGCCTCATAGTGTCTTACAACTTGAGAAAAAAAAAAAAACCCTTGAAAACATTAACGCCAACTACACAAGTAGAACTCGTGTAATAGAAAGACAAAGAAAAACACATTGAAGAAGTCACGAAGCTATTAGACGATGATTGGGGTTCCTTGGATTTCACACCTAGCTTTGATGGACAACTAAAGATCATAATAAAGAAGCGTGAAAAAGAAAAATCAATACTGTCAACACAAAATTTGGACAACCCTTCAAAAGCATCCACCTCAACCACTTTAGAAGAAAAAGTAAATTACAGGAAAAAAATTCAATGAACTCAACCACGAACAACCACTGAATCCAAAAGAGATTAAGAAGCTTTATGGAAAAGGTTATGAACTTATGAGATGACTTGGATATAGTGGAAAAGGATGTGGTGCTAGAGAACAAGGCATCCATGTCCCTATAGATCCTAGCATGCAAGAAATAACTCATGGTCCTAGTTATTGTCCTTTGATAGAATAAACAAGCCTTCACTTGATATCAACACTATTACAAAAGATTCTTTGAAAGAAATGCAATAAACAAGGAAATCTTTACTTAATGTCAATGTAATCATGCAAAACACTAATGATTTTAATTCGTTAGATTTTACACCCTCCTATAAAGGAGAGAACAAAATCTCGCAATTTGCAGTCTTGCGTAAGTATGACAAATAATAATAAGAAATATCTTTTCCGCAAACTATAGGAACATCTTCTACCATTGATCAAGAGGGTATATTGTCGAGACTCCTCCAAGATCACTTGATATCTCTCCCTCCAAGAACTCGAAAGAAATTTTACTACAAACATTCATTTTGTGCTTATCATTGAGTTCATGTTCATGCTACTAATGAATGCAAGGATTTAAGTAAAAAAATTCAACATCTCAAGGACTGTGGTGCTCTTCCTTGTATTGAAGCACCTAATTCCTCTAAATAATACTTACTTTCATCTTATTCGGCTCACCCTTGTCTTGCACTAAGTGGGGGCAAGGGGTTAGTTAGCCTTTTCCTCATATGTCACTTGGCATTGCCTCTTTCAGCTAGTTGATCACCTTTCATGAACATAAAAGAGAAAGCTTGGGATTTGGATGGCATGCCTTAAGTTTGATCGCATGTGACATACTACCTTTTTCATGACATAGCTTATTAGAAACATATGACTTGGCATAGTTCTTTTTGAATAAGCTCTCATATCTTCTACTTTAAAGAAATTGCTCACAATAATGTTGTTAGAAACCACTTTAAAGTAGGGGCATACATCGGCACTCATGTTTCATTGTGTGATTTATTTTCTTCTTGCAATGTATCCTCTCCTTGGTGGTGTCATTGAGTTTGATTTCCTCCAAGAACGTGATATTTCTTTTGACTTGTCCTCTCTTGGAAACATTAGATACAATGTTCCCTAGGATGAGATCTTGCACTTGTCCTCACTTGGAAACAAGTTGAGACCTTTTATGCTTGTCCTCTCTTGGAAGCATTGGGTATGATGTTCTCCAGGATGAGACCTTGTATTTATCCTCTCTTGGAGATGTTAACCATGATGTTCCCTAAGATTAAGACCTCGCATGAACTAAGAAAAATCCCTTTGAACATACCTTACACTCTTTGGGAATTTACAACAATTATTATATGGTCACCTTGCATAATACAACTTGCATTCTTGTGAAGCCATCTTTTTTGTTCATGAGCTCCAAGCATACAAAGTTTTGCTTGTTTCATGAAGCTTGAAAAACATTTTTGTGTGGCACCTTATTAAAGTTATCAGGAGGTATAACTTTGGTATGGTTTGAGCGAAAATCCCAATCTGAGGCATGAATTTCCCCATAGCCACTCGCGTGTGTGTGAGCACATATCGGTCGTATGTGTCTCATCTCCTCGGATTACTCACCCAGAAGAAAACCAAGAGTTTCGTTGCATCAAAGTAAGCATGCATTTTTCAAAAAAAACAACCTAGATCTGATCCACATCACGTTGGAAAAATGGTCGAAGCTTGATCCACCCTTTTTATTTTTACTTGTTCCTTTTTTCCTCTCTTTTAGTTATTGACATTGCATGATCGTGTATCTTGATGCCAACTATCATACACCTTGTGTGTGTCTTTTTGTGCTTATATCAGTTTGACTTAGTATCTTAGATCTTGGGGGCTTGACCACTTCCTCAATTTTCTTTTATCCTGGACCATCCACATTGGTATGATTGGACCCCTCTTGAATGTCTACTTTAGTGTGAGTTTGAAGCAAGTTCATCCTCTCACTAAAGTGGGGGCTAAATGTAGTGTCAAAAAAAGGATCCCTTGACATTTTCACACTCGTTTGGGTCCTCCTTGTGGATTTTTTCCTAATGGTGCCTTGATTTAGTGTTGTAATGTGGATAACACATTCAAATTAGGTCTTGGGCCCTTATGAACTAATGAAATTTAATGGTGCCTTGAAAAAGTGTTGTGAGGTGTTCTAACACACTTTCACACTTTTCTAGGGCTTATCAATTAACTAAGCATAATAAACATATTTTTAATCATAATCAATCTTAATCCTACCTTATTTGGAGTGTTGTAAAGTGTTTTAATACACTTTCATATTCCTCAAGGCTTGTAATTAATAATTGGGATTTATTATGCTTTAATTGGCCCTATTTTTCATCCACAAGCCTCATTTATTGCATCTTTTCGAGGATAGTCCCGACACCAATTAGTAACCAATCATAATTTAAGTGTTTCTAGCTTGTGTGACCCATATTTATTTATTTGGGAAACTTTACGACAAAATAGGACTGATCCCCGTACTGTGGCAAATGAGTCCCACCTAGATTTTTGGGTCCCAAACCTATTTTTACACCTTTCTAAGAACTTTTGATTTTTGGTCCCATACATTATTCCAGATGGGACTCATTCGCCACTTGTGGTGAATGAGTCTCACGTGAACAAAATTCAAATTTAAATCAAATTTTCAGTGGGATTTTATTCTCCTATATCTAATATCGGCTTGTAGTGTTGTCATTTTGGGAATTCTTGCATAATTAAGTATAAATACAAGGTTCTTTCACTCATTTTATCCTAAAAAGCAATCAAGTGACCAAAGAATTTTGTGAGAACATTCTTAATAGAAAGTCGAGTTCACAAGAGCATTCAAGTGTCTTCGCATTCAAGAGAATTCAAGGGAAAAATTATTCATCAATTTTTGTGGCAATTCAAGATCCATCATCATGACAAGGTTCTAATTGCATCATTTCATGTTCATTCTTCATTATCTTATTTCATCATTTTATTTTAATTACCTAAAAGGGGTTTGACCAAGGAAAACCCCCATTCCCTAACAATCAACACTTGTGTTCTCTTTCTTTGTTTGATTGCATATCTAGGTGCTTTGAAGGCTTGGAGATGCTTGAAGAATAGGTTTCAAACTTGTTGGGGTCATCTCCCTACTTTCAAGGTCAAAATCTTCACAAAAAGTCATTTACAGTCCTGAAAATTAGGGTTTCAAATCTGAACACCTAGAAGTACAGATTGGGAAGACCGAGAAGAGTATATCTAGACTTTTAATTTCTAGAAAACCCAAACTGGACTCATTCGCCAAGTCCCACTGTAGGTTTGTTTTAGATATTTTTGCAAATTTGGATACCCATTTGACTGAAACTTGCTCCGATAAAGTTTTCCAAAACTGGGACTGATTCACCCAGAATGGCGAATGAGTCCCACCAGGCCTAAAAAGTAGAAATTTTAAGATTTCAGAGCTCCATTCCATCTCTCTCCAAATTCTAGGTGCACACTTTTAGTTTTGTAGCTTTCTATTTTATTTCATGGTCATTTCTAGGTCATTTCTAGGTCATTTTGCATATCACACTGTGTTTTCTAGCATATTGTCTTTTCCAAGTTTACAGTACTTGGTGGTGAACCCCTCATTATACATTATTTAATCCCTACAACCTTCCCTTTTTATTGATTTCAATCTCCTTTGCATTGAAATCTCAAAGGGTTTGTTCTTGAGTGAAGAGTAAGGAAATGGTATTTCCCCTTTTAGGTCCAAAGCTCTAGAAGCGAAAGAAAGCTCCACATTTTTCTTCATTTCAGTTTTAATAAATGAAGTTTTTATAATAAGTTAGCCAATTGGTGCTAGTTATAATAGAGAGAGGATAAAAGAAGAAAAAGAATGATTGGTAGCCATCAATGGTTATTACACTCACTATATTAATAATATGATTTTTACAATAAAATGAGATTTATTTGGTAGTCCTAATTCTTATGTCTGTGTTACAATTGTCTAATATGCTTCATACACCAATATGACACCCAAGTTCTTGTACTTGTAGGCATAATTTTTTCTCAAAACTATCAAGTGGTAATACAAAATCATGAGAAAAAAATCAACCTATGTGAATTCCAACACCCCACTTAAATCAAATATTGAATCAATGTGCCTCATTTTAATACACACAAACTTAGCTTGTAATTTTCTCTTAAAATAACCAAAAATAAGATCCAAGGATGCCTTAGGTACTTCGTTCTAATAGATCTTTTACAATGTCACTCGTACATTTGAGATGCTCTTATAATTTCTACATCACAAGTGCTCATGATGAGGTTAACTTCAAATTAATAACTTGAAATTCCCTCGCTAAGCTTGACACACACTTTTTATAATGTCTACATCATAGGTGGTCATGATGAGGTTAACTTCAAATGAATAATTTAGTACCATCTGCTAGTCTTGGATTTTGCATATACTTTATAACTTCATTTGGGTTTACTAGCTCCCACCTACACAAAGAAAAGAGATTGTAAATATTAATAATCACATAATCAATTCAAATAAACATGTGATATGTCAATAATTTAAAACTTGTGTGCTTAATTATGCAATATCTTATAACTTATCACTAGTCAATATAGTCCATTGAATGTCTTAAAAAGTAATTTTTATATGAATATCAAGCATACCTCCCATCTATCAGGATTAAACTTTAGAGAGTCCTCAAAGTAATGAGGACTAACATGAATAGAACGTAACCAAACTATTACTTTCCAACTTTTTGGAAACTTGTAAGCTTGCTATTATAAAAAAAACACAATTTAATCTTCCACTTAGTTTACTAGTCTATTGAGAATATCCTACATCATTTTCCTTGCATATTTTTTTTTTAAAATACCATTGAACTTTGTATCCTTTGCCACAATTCTAAACATAAAGTGTGCTACATTTGTAAGTCTAACAACTTCATCAATCACCTACATACACGATATAAACATTGGATGATAGCATTGGAATCTTACAAATTAATGTGCATACTTACAAATTAATAAGAACCAATATGCATACTTACAAATTAATCCAATGAACCATATGGGTTTGCTCTACTCTTTATTGTTTCAAGTATTGCCTCATGGTCAAACTCACACACCTTCCACAAGGTATTGTTCAAAGGTCTACCCTCATATTTGATCAAATGAACATTGGATTCCATGACAAGGTTCGAGTAATGAAGAATCTTTTGATGCATGTCAAATAGCTGAAACAACCAAACATTAACACTCTTTTGTGGGTACCTTCTAATCCATGTTCTAGTAACAACCATTGGGACTGTAGGGTATTCAATGTTTTCTCCATCTATAATTGGGGCCTCCAATTTATTTTTGGCCTCAACACAATGACACAAGTAATAATCCATTCCCTCTTCATTGTCTTCATCTGCAATAACTACATAAACATGCCCTACATTGATATGTGGAGAAAATTAGATGAAATTAGTCAACATTACAAATAAACTACAAAGTAAGATAACAATAGGAATTTTGAAAACTATAAAAGTAGATATATTACTTGGTTGAACTAGATCTGATATGTGGTCAAAGTCAACTGATGATTCCATTTGTGCCAATTTCAATGTCGTTGGAGGGTGATACATGTGAAGTGGGCTAAGATAACTTCAACCCACTCCTTTGACTCTCACTCATCCCATGCTTGCATTGTATATGAATAACAAAATCACGCCATCTTCTGCATATGGATACTCCATGAACCCGCATTTGAGCTAAGGAAAGAGTGTAGCTCACTCGATCCTGTCAATGTACAACAATCCTCATATGGTGCAATGTTAGTATCATCCATCAACTAAAAAATCTATGAACTCAAAACTTACCTTCATTACCTATACCCATCAAAGCATTACACCACTCGACGATTGATTTTGCATCTGTCAACTTTGCATTGTCTTTATACTTTAACTCTTCTTGTCCTAATGCTCTTTTGACATATGCTCATGCACCATCATGCTCCCCCTTTCCATGCTCGGCCTCACAAAATTTCCACATATGTTGAACACATGTAATAACATGCAATCTTGCTCAACCGGTAGACCATTCGCGAGTTCTTGAACTATGCTACATAGTTATCCAACCATATTGTATGTTGATTGTATATTATACCCTTTTAATCCAAATTACTGTAGAACAACTGGAAGAAACCTTGCACAAACTTTGGAGAATGTGTGTAATCATCACTAATATAAAAGTGGTACTCCCTCAATACCTTCCTTTGGTCCTCTATACTATCAGCTGCATAAATGAATGTTATGTGCACAAAAATAAAAACTTATGTGGAGTTGTAATAATGTGACTACACCTCACATTGTGGCTGTAGAGTGTAGTTCTCTACAAATTCGTCCACTGAAACTATGCTACCAACTGGAAAGGTGTCCTTGCGTAACTTGAATTGCAAGTCCAACCATCAAGCTCTATGGGTATTCCTTGCATACTCATACACTATACTATCACGAAATGTAGACATAAACTGATACACTGACATCTTCTAAATAAAAAAATCACACCTTTTTTTCTTGATTACCATATTTTGTAATGTATGTGACTGTTTTATACTTCCCAAACTCTACTATTTTCTTTCCAACTCCATGTGTGCTTTCCATATGTTGCAATACTAGCATTCGTTGCAAGCCACCACAAGCTGACATGAACCATCCAAGCATAGCTTCCTGTAGAATATTTGGCCATCCTCTCTTTCACATATTTTTTTTTATAAGAACTCTCTTAAATATGTTAGTGGGGCATGTATGCTACAATCCTACAAAACATCGTTACTATGCAAATCTAAACATATAGAACGATAAATATCATAATTGTTAGAAAATTCAATATGTAATCTACAACAACAAGTAGTGCATGTGTGATTACATAAAAAGGTTTAAGAATTTCAAAATATCTTTGAAAATTTTGAATTTTAAGATAATCCTCTTGAAATTTATGAAAACATTATGTTTGATTTGTATCCAAAAAATGCTTTGGATGTGGCTCACGATTCTGACTATCGATTCTCCTTCTTACCACATCCCTTTGATTCAGAGATGGCCTTGTGTTATTCTTCCAATAGTCTTCAATTAGTGTTCTCAATGCTTCAACAACTGGATTATCTTTTCATGGGAGTATCCCTAAAGAATGCCCATAATTCAGTTGAATTAGTGTCCTCAATTCTTTGGCACCTTTGAGTGGCTCTTGGTAAAGTTTCTCTATTAATTCTCAATTGTTGACTTGAGATGTCATTGTTTGATTACTTACCAAAGTCAATGTAATGACACATCAAGTGACATTACTATCTTTTGAGCATGAGGTCTTACCCACACTCTCATAAGCATCCATTAGATTCTTCACAATAGTATTTTCACTTGAAGCATTCAATTTTCTCAACCCAAGAATCTTCATGATGTTTCTATACTTTATACCTCGCATCATTTCAACAAATAGTTGACATCTTGCGGTCTCATTTAAGTTTTCAAAGAAAAATTTCCAAATCTTATAAGCATATCTTCATATGTTTTATAATCTTCCCTTCCATTGGTTGCAAATATTCTCATCAATATTAATAAAAAACTTTGGATTTCTTTGCAAAATTTTAGGTGGTGTTCTCCTAGGTACATACATCTAACATTAGGAATTTCATCAATATTTAAGTGAGATGGGCTAGATCGTGTACCTTCGATAGAGGGTGTAATAGATGACATCCTTTCATGTTGACATGAAGACAATGGAGTACCTCCTTCCTCAAATGCGAGTGATGATGTACTCTTAACTTGAGGTGCGGTGGATGGTGTCCCTCCATATTCACTTGCGGTATATGGTTTCCCTCCATATTCACTTACGGTAGATGGTGGACCCCTCCATATTCACTTGTCGTAGATGGTGTTCCTCTGTATTCACTTTTGGTAGAGGGTGTATCTCCAACAATGGTATTCAAATTTGTCTTAGCACGATGTTTTTGCATTCGTGCCCTTTGTGTTGCCAATGCATTTTCTCTTTTTGATGGTTGAGGTTCCTCTTTAATTGTCTTGATTTTTTAAATCACCATGAGACCACATTTCAATGAAGATTTTTTTCAAACAACCCCTACCTTGTTAACCCTACCGCATTGACAAGCTAGTGATCTCACTAGCTTTTCAATGCTCACATGAATTTTTGGATCCAATGTCTCAAAGAAATGTGGTCTTTTGGCATGCCATGATTGAAAGATATGCTCAAAATGGAAGCATGGACAAGGCATGTGAATTTTTTGACATTAATGTTTTGGTAGAAATGTATGCAGAATGTGGTACCTTTGACAAGCTAGTGAGCTCACTGGCTTGTCAATGCAGTAGGGTTGACAAGGTAGGGGTTTTTGAACAAATACCTCATAAAAATTGGGTCTTGTTCTTGTGTCATGCCATGATTGCAAGATAGGCTGCACCTTTCCCCATGTTGCTAACTTAACCTTGAATAAAGAGTCTTGAAGCAGTGGAGAGAAGGGTTGAAATCCCTTGTAGGTAGACTAATCAAGGAAATGTTAAAAATATATCACAAAATTAGTGATGAGGTAAGTTTAGTCATGAGGTAATTTTAGAAATACAGATGAAAATGAAAATAGATTCAAAGATCTATCAATATGGGATAAGTATATTCCAATTTTGTAGAGACATGTATGGAAAATTTGGTAGCATAGACAATGTAATCAATTGTTTGAAAAAATTCACATCACCATGAGACCCCATTTATTTGAGGCATTTCTTCAAACAATTGATTTCCTTGTCTATGTTTTTTTATAAAATGCTTTGGTATACATGTATGTAAAATTTGGTAGCATAGACAAGGAAATCAGTTGCTTGGTAGAACTATTTGAAAAAATACATTAATGAGATATGTCCTCCTGGACTACAATGATTGTAAGATATGTACAAAATGGATTTTTTGAAAAATCTTTAGAAAATTTCAAGCATATATGCAATTTCTAGGTGTAAATCCAAATTCCACTACATTTTCCAACATCCTCGATGCCTATACCAAAATGAAAGCTTTAGAAAGGGGTATGCACATCCATAGAAAAGGATTGAGAAATGATGTATTATTTTACATACTTATAACTTCTTTCATATATATGCGTATACAAAATGTGGAAGCATACACAAGGTAGGTCAATTTTTTAACAAAATGCCTCAAAGAGATGTGGTTTAAAAATGTAATTGGCAAGTGTAAAGAATTATGTAATTTAAAATGTGCATTGACAAGCTAAGGTTATAATGACAAATAAACAATGATGAGCATGGAAAATGCACAATAAAAAAATCTTAGCAAGCCAAAAAAAAATGAAAAAAAATAT
>VDFB02271358.1:894865943-894898349 GCA_007258455.2 Sequoia sempervirens
AACTAAATTGCAAAGATTTGATTGCAATTTATACTTTCAGGGATATAAGATAAAAATTTAAAGCATACCCTACAATCACAAAGATTGATTAGTGAAAAGAAATAGGAGGAAGATCATAGAGACTCCTCCTCAACTGATCAAGAAATTTTACACTAGTCACTTCATAAATATTTCTCTATGTTTGTTAACCAGCAATAACTATTTCTCCTGATTTCTTTTTAATTTGACACCCACAATCATCAAGAAGAATACAAAAATCCTAATCACATATTTGTGTCACACTTAACAAATTGTGTTTTAAACTTGCTGCATAATAAACATCTGGTAAGAAAATGTTATTACCAAAAACCATTCTTCCTTTTTGTCATAAGTTGTAGGTAATCATCATTACCAAACCATACTAAACCAAAATCACCAAATTCAAGTTCAGTAAAAATACTTTTGTCCCTTGTCATATGATGAGAACAACCACTATCTAAGATCCATGTATTTTCAACTTTAACATGTAATTCAGTTTGATTAAAAATACCTTCCAGTTCTACATTTCTCCTTTTAGGCATCCAAACCAACTTAACTTTGTTTTGCATAGTTGTCTTAGAAAGACTTCTTTTTCTTCTTGTAGGAAGCTTGTCTAGATCTGCCATATTTAGCTTTTACATTTACATCTAGAAAATCACTTGAATCATTCATATAACCAAGACTTGACTTGTCTTCATAAGACCTTTCTTTATTCCAAAGACCTGTAAAATTATCAAAGTCCTTTCTAAGATTGTTGATTTTAGTTTCTAAGATACAACACTTTTCTTCCTTGAATTCCAATTGCATCCTTGTAATCTTAAGAACATCTAGAAAATCACTTGAATCCTTCATATAACCAAGACTTTAATTGTCTTCATAAGACCTTTCTTTATTCCAAAGACCTGTAAAATTATCAAAGTCCTTTCTAAGATTGTTGATTTTAGTTTCTAAGATACAACACTTTTCTTCCTTGAATTCCAATTACATCCTTGTAATCTTAAGAATTTCAACTTGAAGTCTTAAATCAGTAATTTCCTTTTCAATGATTAGAATCTTACTTACTAGATTCTCACTATCTTGCTCAATTTGATTGTTCTGATATACTAAGTCATTCAAATTTTGAACTTCACTTAGAGCAATTTTTAGTTCATTCTCAAAACTATTCAATTATTTATTAGAAGTAGAAGTCTCTGCAAGTCTATTTTCTTGCAGTTCCATTTCATTCATTGTGGCCATAAATACAGTTTCACCTTTTAGATCTATTTTATCATCTTCTAAAACATAATGATTATCCGATTCTTTATTTGAAGTCTTTTGTGAATCGACTTCAGCCATGAATAAAGTTTCATCTTCATCACCAAGTGAGTCATCTGTCTCAACATCCGAGTCTTCTTTGGTAAAGAGACTCTTTTTCTTTTTGAAGTTAAACTTCTTTTTAGGATTAAAAGCCTTTTTATTATACTGTTTTTCTAACTTTTCATCCTCATTGGCTTGATCATCGTAAGGGCATTTAGCAGCAAAGTGTCCAGACTTTCCACAAGTAAAACATTTAAAGAGTAGCTTACCCTTATATTTATTTTTGAGTTTTTTTACAAGAGCTTCTTTTGAATATGATAAATCAAATTCACTATCATCTGATAGTTCTTTCTTTTCAGCCTTGAAGGCAGTTTCTTTTGATGTAGAACCAGTATTAGCGATTCTCATTTGATATGCAGTTAGAATACCTTGTAGATTGTCCAAGGTAAGGTCATTAAAATGTTTGTTCTCTTCAAGAGTAGAAACCTTAGACTCAAATTTAGGTTGCAAAGTTTTGATCACTTTTCTAACTACATCAAATTCTTCAATTGTTTCACCTAAACTTCTTCTTGCATTTACAATTTCATCTACCCTTAGAAAATAATCTGCAATCTTTTCATCATCTTTCATTTTCAATTCTTGAAACTAATTTTTAAGAGTGAGTATCTTGGACTGTTTGACTTTGTCATTACCTTGATACACATTCTCAAGCTTTTTCCAAATTTAAAAAGCTGATTTACAATGCATAACTTTAACAAACACTTCTTTTGTCAAACCACACAAAAGAGAATGTTTAGCTCTAGCATTTGTTTCATATTTTCTTTTCTCATCAGAATCAATGGGTATTGATGCAAGTACATCATATTTATTTTGCACAATATTCCAAACATCTATATAAATAGAAATCAGATATGTTTCCATTCTGATTTTCCAAAAAACATAATCAGTGTCATCAAATAGAGGAGCTCTTGTAATAGATGAACCTTCTTGCACATGTGACATATTGACTTCCAAGACTAGCATCAATCCTAGGTATGAAACCTAAAGCAAGACCCTACGCTTTGATACCAATTGTTGGAAGATGAAATATTCTAAGAGGGGGGGGGGTGAATCAGAGTATTATAAATTTTTTCACTTGACTTACAACTTGAACTAAGACCAACTTGAACTAAGACCTTGAAACAATTTTATGTAACCTTTTAATTACAAAGTGAACATGGACAGGTCAATGAACTTTAACAATAGAATAACTGATCACAAAGACTTTACTTAACCATGTCAATTATAATTGTAATTGTTCATATTATATTGCTTGAACAATTCTTTTTCAATGCTTTATTTTCACATAACTTTATGCATAAGTTTGAACACTTTTATGACAGATTTAGACATTTATACAATTATTAGAGTATTTGCATTGACATGTGACTGAAATGAGAAACATAAACATTTAAGCGAATGGATTGAATAAACAGAATGCACAAATTTCATCACATAACATGATATTTTCCTGAGTGGAAAAACCCTCTTGGGGTATAAAAAACCACTCGTAAATTAATCTTTTTATTCATTCAAAAGAACACCAACTCTATTACAATGGTGGAGCACCAACTCAACACCAAAAATTCTGAAGCACCAACTCCAAGATTACAAGATTATAGGAGCACCAAATCCTTTACAGATTTAGGAACACCCATTCCAAGGAGCACCAACCCCTTTTAACACATCAAAATTATAGCATCTTATCAGAACCCTAGAAGTGTATATTTTGCAACTCTAGAATTACAATAGAAGACTATGAAAGATTTTCAAT
The DNA here is from genome assembly GCA_007258455.2 of Sequoia sempervirens. Taxonomy (NCBI): domain Eukaryota; kingdom Viridiplantae; phylum Streptophyta; class Pinopsida; order Cupressales; family Cupressaceae; genus Sequoia; species Sequoia sempervirens. The sequence continues at coordinate 894,869,071 of VDFB02271358.1, forward strand.
AAGCTCATTGAAGAATGTTGTATATCAACATCTTCTCAAATAATAAACAGATTTTTAATATAGAACAACTTTCTGTTTTTCTTAAGAGTGCTCATAAAATATCTTCTCTTCATTGATACCTCTACAAAAATGACAAAGACCTTTCTTTACATAATCTTTGCATACAATTTTTGTAACTGTAACAAAACCATCTCGAGTTAGGGTTTTTTGAATAATAAACCCTTTTACCAAATTTCAGCTAAAACTAGATAAGTATTCAATTATAGCTTGAGAGAAGAATCATCAGGAACCCTACAGAATTGTTAACCAACCTCTTCAAATAGATTCCTTAACAAAAAAATTATCAACAAATTATTCACAAAATCAACATCATTAATCTTCACTTTAACTAATAGATCCAAAACCCGTATTAACAAAATTTTGAAATAAACGATGGAAGAAACTGAATAAGTAACATGATAACCTACCAAGATGTTCCCAATAACCCAACATTGTGTTACCTGGTTCACGATGGATAGAAACCAAAAAACTAACCAACAAAATCTTTTAGCCATAACTGCTCGGCTGCATACTTCATTGATTGAGCTTCCATAACTATTTGGTGACACCATTCTTTCTCACTCCCTCTAGTCGACTATTATGTAAATCCAACTCTCCACACTATTCTCAAGCTCAAACTAACCACTTTCCATGTTGGCTAATAAAAAAAATAGGTATGCAAATATTCCAATAGAGGCTAGGGTTTCACCTTCAGTCAAATGATAATTACAAATTCATTTTTCCCTATTCCTTCATCCAAACGAATACCAAACTCAAGTGTATAATGATTTCAAATCCGAATGAAATGATATTATATATCATTTGAATTCCGTGTACATGTCTAATAATACCGACAACATAATTACCATCACAATTTCCAAGTCACACTATCCACAAGTTCATTATTGTCCATGTGAGTCACAAATACCACAATGCCATTCTCTACCTTCGGCTGTCCAAGAAAAAGTATTATATACTTTATGATTAGGCCAACACAAATAAACATAGAGCCAATATATTAACCAATGTCGACTATCATATCAAAGCCGATACAAGCAGAAGTTCAAAGTAATATGATAAGCCTGAGTGTAAGCCAAAAATACACTATGTGTAATACACAATGTAAACCATAGAACACGATTACTAACAATGCCAAGTCAAAGCCATGTGTGGCTTTAACTTACTATCAATGCCACCAAATATAGCATATGAAACCTGATGTCTTTACTACACTTCAATCACTTCCATGTGACTTTATTCAAAGTCAATTTTAATTTGAGTGAAAATAATAATGCTGCCTGAAACCATTGATCTTTATAATAAGCTTTATTAAATATTTCAATAATATGCTACCCGATGAATTGATCTCCATTTTAAAATGGTTTTACAACTCTAATACCCAAGTAACTTTGAAAGAACATGCGCTAGGAATCAAAAACCTGTAACTATAACATGTGATTGCAAATCAACTGAGAAATCAATGTGAATTCCAAAGCACTGCATAATCAATGTTGACATTGTTGACATCAAGGATACATATCACTAAACATTTTGACATCAAGGACAAACCACAAAAGAACTGAAAGCCAATAGTATGGTTCCGGGTTTCGATTATTGTTTGGATTCACTTGGTTTTGTTGTCATTAGTGGTACTCTATATCTAGTATTTGATGCATATAGTTTTCTTTCTACTAGTCCTTTTACATATGGATAGTGTATGATGGTTTTATTTTTACTGTGGTGGAGTCTTCTCTTAACCAGAGTAGCTATGATGGACATTCTTCAATGTCATGGTCATCCCATTCCCCACAGACTCTGTAGTAGACTAAATTCACCTTCTTAGCCCGTACTATCCAAGGGTCTACCCATAACGTGTTTTCTTTCTTTTCCCCCATTTTTTTGGGACATTCATTTCTAGTATGACCTTCTCTTCCATAGTAGGTGCATTATATGTTAGGCCTAGGTGTATATATGTCTCTTTTGGCCATAATATTTTGTTTGAGTATTAAATGTTCTACACCAAGTCTAATTTTCTCCAATTCTTTGTTTTCTCTTTTTCTATCTTGTTTCCACCATGACTGGTTTTCAATTTGGTAGGAAAATGTAACTAATTTTGGATGTGTTACAATGTTGTCCATTAAGATATATTCTTATTTGCGATAGGATTCCAAAGATAAACCATTCAATCTTTTTTTATCACTTAGAGGTTCTTCCAGGAATCTAGTGACCTCTTTAAATATTTTGTCAAACTCTTTGATTGATTTATCCTCCTATTGCATTAGTTACTTGAGTTTTCCTACGCTCTCTGTAGGTAATTTTGGTGTGGAAAAATTTGCTAGGAAATATTGCTTCACTATTTCCCAATCTTTATTATGGTTTGGATAGTTCTTCTAGTACCATTGTAATGTTTCCTCTTGGATGAATCCAACAAAGTCAAATAGTTTGATTCCATCTCTTGTTAGGTGTTTTCTCTGTCATAGAGATTCTAGAATGAATATAGGTTTAGTTGCTTTAGTTGTGTCCTATCCAAACATGGAAAATTTCATGGTAGTACTCATAATTGGTTCTTCTTTTGAATCACTATCTATGTATCCTATATCAAATTATTATTCACTTAATGTATCTATATCTTTTTTTCTCTTCTATGCTATGTTGTCTTAAATTTTGTTCTACTTCTATTGAAATTCTCCTTGATTTCATTAGAGGTGACTCTTGGTCCAGGGGTTGTATCCATTCAAAGTTCCACTTCATTCACGAAGGTGTCCATTTATTCGTTAGTTTCTTTTTTCGGATGGTGTCATTTTGTTATAGGGTGTTAACTTCATATAATTATCCCAATTAGTTAGTACATCTTCATTTCTCATCTTTGATATACTTGCGATTACTAATTCATCCAAGTAATTATCATCAAATGTTGTATTGGGTATGTGTAGGATCATGATGGGCCAAAAAGTGGCAATATGATGGGTATGTGTAGGGTATGTGGCTGACGACTTTTTTTTACCCAAAATTGATGAAACAAAAAGGTTTTTTAAAGGATATTCTCAGCTTTCCACCAATATAATTTATGCTTTACTTTGAATTTAATAAATAATTATTATTCATTTTCTATTTGAATTATGACTAAAGTCCTAATTGATAGGTTGATTGAAAAACATCTATAGCTTTCAAATGGTAAAACATTTTTTGAATCCAAAACATGCATCACATTCTATGCTTTGAATACTATAGGATTAAAAAAAATGAATTTCATGAAGTTTTGACCAAGTTAAGGTGGTTAGACATACGAGTTTTTTATATTTTTTAAAAGTTGTAATAAAAAATTCATAATTAATTATTTACTTGGAAAAAAAATACAAAAAAATATGTATCACATCGGGACATGAGTCCTCTACTTATATCTAAAATATTATAAAAAAATATTATCATTTTATTGTAGTTAGGGTGGTCAAACAAACACCTACTTCTTATTTTTTCCCTGAAATTTGAGTATTACTGCATTGAAATTTCAAATTTTCACCAAATAGATTTAAAAAAAAATAAACCTAGTAGTTTAGAAACTACATTCAATTTTCTACATATTCTATTCTTACATATTTTTGAAATAATATAGATAACTTATTCAAATTTTTATGTCAAGTTTCCTACCTCTGATTTTTCTGAATTTTTCGCCACTTAAGGGCATGTTTTTTCCATAATGATCCTGCACATACCCTATTGAAAAGTTTATGTAACAGAGTTTCTAGTGGTGACCACTCCTCGCTTATCTTATTTATAAGAGGAATCATGATTCTTATTACTGCTTGTTCCATTTCTTTCCTAGAGTTTCCATAGTCTTCAATTTTGTCTTTGATAATTATGAATTATTTTTTGTTCATTTTGTTTACGCTAGAACCTAAGTGCAAAATTTATTCCCTCTCCTCTCTTGTAGCACCAAAAATGGCACACTCCTCTTCTTCGGTAGTGCCCACGTTGGAACACTCAACAACACCCTTAATGTCGTACTCACTCTCTTTGTTTTGGTTTTCATTCACAATCGAGCTAGTTTATGATCCTTAGCCCTTTTCTCTACCTCTTCCATTCTTTTGTGGTATTTTTCCTATCTTTCCTAAATTTATTTTAGCCTCCTTTATTATGTATTCATTTCCATCCCTAACTTAATAATTTCAAGTATTTCTCTTTTTCTTTTGTTATCTACTATTCCCATCCATTTTTCTAGGTCCAGATTTCCATTAGTCTCTCTATCTCTCTATATATCTTGTAGTTGAAAGAAATTTTTGAATAGTTGCATGTTTTCAAGGATATTTTTGGATCCTCCCCCATTTCAATTTGTCATCCCCTAATGGCCTAATCCCCTCTCACAGAGGTGGCTCTTAGGGTCTGACAAAAAAAATGCTAACTTCTTTTCCTTTTTATGCTTATACTTTCTTTATTGTTCTCTCCAAGGTCCCAAAAATGAAACTAATGTAAAAAAGAAGAATGTGGGTTGTATAGTTTGGAGATTTGTACCCCAAGATATCATGTATAGTCAGTTTATACACCAGAGGATATATTAAAGAAATAAGCATTTATGGTAAGAATTTAGATAAGTAGATAAAGCTTCACTATATTAACAAAAAAAGAACAATTCATTCCTCCGTAACACATGTAGATAAATAAATTTATATCTTAGTCTCTTCTCATATATATATATATATATATATTCCTCATGCATATCCCTATATATATCTTTGCACATGATTTACATTGTATATATATGTACATTCCCATGAAGGGACATCTCTCATAGTTATAGCTAATGTGTTTTATGTTGGAATATGAAGTCAATTTTATTGTTATTCCAGTGTTTGACATGTAGTTGTGTGAGTCGAACTTTCTATTTTTGGAAAGTTGTGTTTGACAAGGACTCTACAACTCGGATTTATTATACTCTATTGAAGTCATATTTTCTATAACTTTTTAGAAGATTGTTGTGATTGCAAATTTCCTAAGAAATAAAATATGAAAGATCTTTGCCTGTTGTTTTTTCCTAGTATAATTTTACTAGGTTTTTCATGTAAATATTGTGTTAATATTGTGCTTATTGTTTTTCTCTATTTTCTGCATTGTAAATTTCCTATATTTTCTATCCTTCGTGAACCTTTTGTGGTAGCTTGTAGTAAGATATTTTAAGGCCCTTGACCTAGTAACATTAGTTAATGTAACTTGAGGACCAATATTGTCTTGAAAATGTTGGAGAAATGCACTAACAAGTTGGGTGAATTTGGCTCTATGGAGTTATTTGGCAATGAGAAAAACCATTCCAAGGCCATATCTTTCAATGATCTAAGAAATAGTTTATCTAGGAACTTGTCTTTAAAGATGAAGTTGCTACACAATGTAGTAAAAATTGATGCATGGTTGTTAGGATCTCCCTTACCATTATACTTCTCAAATCAAGGTATCTCAATGTTTTGAGGTATAGGAATTTTTAAGATAGAAATTGAAAAAGGAATATGTGTAAGATATTGTAGAGGTTTACCATTTTTATTTTGATTCAATGTTATAATCTATTTTTGATTTTATGTGACATTTTACAAAAGTTGGTTTATCATTGGATCATTTGGTGACATGTTTTGAGAGTTTGTTGAATAAGGTGAGCTAGAGTGAGTGACCAATGTGTTACTTGGTTGCATGTTTATGAAAGGTGATGAACATGATGGTGTTAAAGGTGATGTGACAAAATTATAAGGATTCAAATTAGGAAACCCTAAGATTGTGTTTATGCCATGGATTGGTATATTGTATAGTTGTTGCTACTACTAGTGGTGTAAATGTGGGAATAAAAGGTATGGTTGTAGGAGAGGAAACTTTTTTTCCACCTTGGCTTACAACATTTATGAATGCTTGAGTGTGACTAGCTACTATAGGGATATTAGCATCTACAATGTAAGATAGACTAGGCAACATTTCTATTCCTTGAGAATCGTTTATCAACTTCCCAAGGTTGTCTACAATAGGAACTGTCTCTCCCACTAAGGATTCAATACTTAAATAATCTTGAAGACCTTATAAATTCTTGTCCAATTGTTTTAGCTTATCTTCAATAACATGGGGAATAGCGGTCTCTACTAGCATGTTCCCATGGGGGGCCTTGGGATTCTATTTTTATGGAGCAGGAGGTCCCATGGGAAAAAAATTATGCTATGGGATTAATTGGAATCTTTTCCAAAAAAATAGGAGCCCCTATAGTATAGGAATGAATCTTTGATGCAGAGCATCTACCAAAAATTCCAACCTATCAAGGGGTACTTCTGACCCAAACTCAAATGGAGAAGATCAAATTAAACAACCATCATTAATTCACTTAACTTTTCAACAAAATCCATCAAATTCTCTGGCCATTCATTAGGCTACCAACCATCAATTTCACAAAATGAGTAATCCACACCCTTGTTAGATACAAATGCAACTCAACCAACATCAAAATGACTATACCAAAATAATAACCTAATTAAAGCACTGAACCAACCAATTCTTTCAACATTAACCAATACATTCCTCAATACAACTCACTCCTTAAGGAAAATTGACAACTAACCATACATTCTTACTTTTAAACTATCACTAGATTCCCAAATCACTGTAATCATCATCATTTAAATTGAAATAAACCAAGATCATATTCAGATAACACTATTTTATCAAATCCTTTACTTTTTGCAGTCAAAACACCATTTTCCACATAAGGTTCTCATTGCTCAAGACATTAAATTCAACAAAATTTCCTTCTAGAGCTCTTCCAAACATTTGAGACATCCTTTACAACATGAATTAGACAATTTATAACCAAAACTAATCATTCAAATCACTGTTAGAACAAATTCACATTATTTTGTAGTCAAAGTATAACATTGCTTGTAGGTCACCGAACTCCTAATTCGGGTGGGTCTTCTTCATTCACTTTATATCTCCACTATCCCAATTCACATTTAGAAACCCATTTTAGTCTATTCTAACATGCTTCAAAATCAATATCACTTGTTTTGGAAAATACATGCAAACCAATAGATTGTCCGTAGGCAAAACTCACCTATTAGGTCAAAAATACAAAGCAACCACCATTTAATCAAATTGAATCTACTAAATAACTCTAGGAAGCATTAAGAAATGTTACAAAACTTCCATAAAACCATATTTCAGGCACTAAAGATCCAATTTTGCATCATATTATAAAACCCTTGATTGTAGGCTTGATAATACAAAAAGAGTGAGGGTTTATTGAATGGAAACATTGCAGACATCAAAATTACCTGTCACCTCTTCAAATATGTTAAAATATACTTGCAAAAACTTAATCTACCATCCTCAAGCCCATACACATGTTGTTTCTCCTGTCTCATGATTTTAACCACCACTTTTCAAAGGAAAACACTGAATTTCTATTAAAGACATCTAAAATTTGCTCCATTGATTCCCCTGCACCTGCACACATTCATAAACCAAAAATCATCCTAAAAAATTCCCATTCCACTGATCAAACTACCTCCATTAGTAGAATGGTGGGACAAAGCTTAAAAGACTCTCAAAACCTTGTTTTTAAGGGTTACAATCAGTTATAAGTAGGAAATCCTGCAACCAGCCCTTCAATTCTAATTGATCTTCACAAACCACTTTATTTGAAGTGCCCCAACCTTAATCAAACACAAAACAATATGTATCACAATCTAAAAGTGTTGTATAGACCTAAGAATATGGAAAAATCCCAAGACTTCCTTTTTCCTCGCCTTATACATGCTTTATATAGATGCTTACATCAGTTAAACTAATTTCCTATTCAACTTCATCGACCAACCTTTCTACTTTCCTACTTGACTCTTCATGTTCTTGCCTTTTTTCTCTTTTTGCATTTTTACATATTTGACAACTTTTGCAACTTTTTCAAGTTTTTCTCTTTCCAGCTTTTTGACCACGTAATGACCTATACAAGACTAAAATACATTGAAATTGACCTTTACATGACCCTTTTACATTTTTTTACAGTTAAAAATTCAATTTTTGCATTTTTTTCCCTTTGAAGGCATTTTGTGAACAAGGTGCTCCTATACCATACAACCAACCAACAAAACTTTCCAAGTTCCTTTGGAAACTTGTTGTATCAACCTTGCTTGTTCTTTCACCTGCATATCAAATTCAAATCTATCTTGGATTGCTCCTTATTTCTTTCTCTTGAATCCTCATTTGTCTTGTTTCCAATCTTGCCTTCGGCTTTGTCTTCATCTCCACTTGTCTTTTACCATTTCTCCTTTCTTCCGATCAGGTTCACAATCATTCTCTTCTTTCAAAAGGACACATGAATACCCTTTCACAACTCCCATCTTTCCTCTAACTCTCTCTCTACCAAAGGACACAGGATTGTCCTTCCACCTTTCTTTTCTAAGCAAACCTTTCCTCTTTTTTCACAATTCATCCTTGACCTTCTCTGACCAATCATCTTTTCATCTTTTCATCTTCTCATCTACTCCCATCAATGGAGTACTCTCAAACTGACTAACATCTTCAAATGGTTGCAACCTCAAGTGATGCTTCAGATAGGTATCCATCTCCCTTACTGCCTCACAACACCACCTCAACAAACCATCCATCTTAACCAATTGTAGATCCTAGAAGATGCCTCACCACTTTTTACTATGAACCTTCTACCCAGCTTAATCTCCATTGGAGGGTGGTGACCACATACCTCAACTTGTCTACCAACACACAACTCAAAACTCTTCTTCTCTGTAGCTTAGATGGATCAAGCACCTGCAACCAAACTCAAAAACAACTCAAACGAACGTATCAGAATCAGATAGCTTTGATACCAACTAATGCAGAGCATTTACCAAAAATACCAACCTATCAAGGGGTACTTCTTACCCAAACTCAAATGGAGAAGATCAAATTAAAAAACCATCATTGATTCACTTAACTTTTCAACAAGATCCATCAAATTCCTTGGCCATTCATTGGGCTGCCAATCATCAATTTCACAAAATCAGTAATCCACACCCTTATCAGATACAAATACAACTCAACCAACATCAAAATGACTATACCAAAAAAATAACTTGATTAAAGGAACTGAACCAACCAATTCTTTTAACATTCACCAGTACATTCCATAATACAACTCACTCCTCGAGGAAAATTGACAACTTAGAACCATACATTCTTACTTTCAAACTATCACCAGATTCCCAAATCACTGTAATCATCATCATTTTAACTAAAACAAACCAAGATCATATTCACATAACATTGTTCTATCAAATCCTTTACTTTTTGTAGTCAAATCACCATGTTCCACATAAGGTTCTCATTGCTCAAGACATTAAATTCAGTTGCAAAATTGCCTTCTAGACCTCTTCCAAACATTTGAGACATCCTTGACAACATGAATTAGATAGCTTCTAACCAAAACCAATCATTCAAATCATTGTTAGAACAAATTCACATTATTCTGTAGTCAAAGCATAACATTGCTTGTAGGTCACCAAACCCCTAAATCAGGTTGTTCATACTTCATTCACTTTATATCTCCACTATCCCAATACACATTCAGAAACCAATTTCAGTCTATTCTAACATGCTTCAAAAGAAATATCACTTGTTTTGGAAAATACATGCAAACCAATAGATTGTTCGCAGGAAAAACTCACCTATTAGGTAAAAAATACAAAGAAACCACCATTTAATCAAATTGAATCTACTAAATAACTTTAGGAAATATTAAGATAGGTTACAAAACTTCCATAACACCATATTTTAGGCACTAAAAGACCCACTTTTGCATCATATTATAAAACCCTTGATTGTAGGCATGACAATACAAAAAGAGTGAGGGTTTATTGAATAGAAGCATCGTAGACCTCAAAATTACCTGCCACCTCTTCAAATATGTTAAAATATATCTGTCCAAACTTAATATACCATCCTAAAGCCCATACACATGTTGTTTCTCCTTTTTCCTGATTGTAACCACCACTTTTCAAAGGAAAACACTGAATTTCTATTAAAGACAACATCTAAACTTTGCTCCATTGATTCCCTTGCACTTGAACACATTCATTAACCAAAAATAATCCTAAGAAAATCCCATTCCTCTGATCAAACTACCTCCATCGGTGGAATGGTGGGAAAAAGCTTAAAAGACTCTCAAAACCCTATTTTTAAGGGTTACAAGCAATTATAAGTAGGAAAGCCTGCAACCAACCCTTTAATTCTAATTGATCTTCATAAACCACTTTATTTGAAGTGTCCCAACCTTAATCAAACACAAAAAAATATGTATCACAATCTAAAAGTGTTGTACAAACCTAAGAATATGGAAAAATCACAAAGAAGGCGTAGTTTCAAGAAAGTAGGGTACTTTTTATTACAAATTTGGTTACAAAATCCCAAAACTTCCTTTTTCCTCGCCTTATACATGCTTTATATACATGCTTACATCAATTAAACTAACTGCCTATTCAAATTACTCTACTCAAATCCTTTCTATTTTCTTCTACTTCTGACCTCTTCATATTCTTGCCTTTTGCTCATTTTTACATATTTGACAACTTGAAATTATTCAAAGAAAATATCACACACAATCTTGGCACGGACATGATTTTGAGATGGCATTTAAGGATCGAGTAAGTTTTATTTCCATTTACTCTACGAAATAATTTTTTCCAATGCCTTTCATTCTGTTCAAGTTTATATAATTTTTCCCAATGCTTTTCTGTCTGTTGAAATTCTTATATTTTTTCTGAATGCTTTTCATTCTATTGAAGTTTGTATACTAGTTATATGGCACAATGGCTTTTTTGTTTGGTTTCGTATGCTTTTCTATGACAATTTCCATTGGTTTGACCATAGGAAAATGCCCTAGTTTTCTATCATAGGAATCAAGTAACAATATTTATTTACATCCATATTTGAAAAATAGGCTATAGACTGATACTGATAGGCATAAATAGAAGAACCCAATGAAGGCATACACAAAGTGTTTCTTGTTTTGATGAATGGAGAATCCGTAAGCCAGTCTATGCCAAAGTCACCCATCTAATTTTTTGAAGCGACACAATTAATGCTTAGAAATCCTACATAGAAAGGACAATAAATGTTTAGAAACCCTTTTTTAGTAGTATTAATATTAGATGAAAACAAACTACCTACAACTTATCATCTGGGTTTGAGAGTGTGCAATGTTGTATTAAATGCAAAAGAAAAATACCAATACTTCTTTATTCAAAGCATATTGGAGAACAAGGATGTAAAAGCATAATTCTCATAACTAAAAAGCTAGTATTATCATGTATTCTTCAATCCAACATGCTCCTTTGAGGATATGTGCTTATATTTTATATGTCCAGATTGCCATCAGGGTAAAAGCACAAAGCTGTGTCACACTTTATAAAGGAAATGGCCAATGTTGATCCAACTTTTAAACTTGAATCACTAAAAAGTGGCATATATGTTTTGAATTTTGAAATGATGTAAACTTGTAAAATATGTATTTTTTAGTATATTTTATGTTTGGATTTTTTTAAAAAAATTAAAAAATTATTTTAAACTAGTTTTTAATAAATTAACACTATAATTTAGTTGCTAATAAAATGATGAAAAATGAAGTTGCATGGGATGTCAAAGTTTTTGTAGTAAATTTTATTATTTTTCATTCAATTTTTTGTGTGTATTTATAACTTGAAACTTTAGCGCATGGATATATTTTCTTCTAATTTTGATAAACATATATTTTTAAATAAATGTTAAAATGTGCGTGAATCAAAAAACAGTTGTTTCCATTGGACGTCAACTTTCATATTAAATATTTATCTAAAATGGAAAAAAAATTATACCATCTTGAAATAGATTCTTTTATCTAGTGCATCATATTTTTTTCAAATTTTTTTAATGAGTTTTGGTATTTTTCCTTGGCATGGTAATAAACCTAATATCTTGTGCTGATAACCTACTTTTAGTCAAAAATAAAAATAAAATTAAAATAATAATTAAACTTATTAAAATAAATGTATTTTTGAAAACTACACTTACGGATCTAGAAAAAGGGTATTTTTTATATTTTTTTAAAAGTGTTATTTACATTAGGAGTTATTGAAACTTCAAGTTTTTCAAATACTTTTAATTTTTTGGTAAATTGGACTCAAAGTGGTGCTCCATATATTTTTAGCCAACAATTTTATTTGAAAAAGTTGTGGAAGTATCTAACTTAGCTAGAATGAATCTTACTAGATCATATGTTTGACTAGAATTGATTTTTAGTTAGAAATGCTTAAATTCAGTTATGCTGATAAGTTGACTGAAAGTGTGACATAGCTTTGTGCTTTTACCCATCAATCAACTTCAGTGAGAGATAAAATTTATTTCCTACGATATCATTTTGAGGTATACAACTTTATAAGAAATTTGACTACTGCTCTGAAATATGAAAGCCTTAGGAGGTGCATATTACAAACTTGAGAAATAAAGAGTTGAACAAACTAAATCATCACTCATTTGAACAACTGAGCACATTTTGAATAAATTATAAATCCTATGTAAAATCATATAGATTGAGATCAAAATATTGAAAAAGTTTGTTGGATTGAAATATAAACATTTCAATGATAAGATCGTTTAACTGATCTCTCAATGGTTGGAAAAAAGATTCATCTTCTAGCTCTTCAGCTAAAAGAAGCCATGTTTAGCAATTAATCTAATTGTGTCAAGGATCAAAATGTAAAATAAGATACAAGGAATGGCAATAAATTTAAAAGGAAGCAATAAAAAATGTACAGACAAACTACTGTGGACTAGTAATACTTCATGAAAAAAATCCCACCCATCTTACTAAATCCTCCAAAATAGTAGTTCTTCAAATTTTTTCTAAAAAGTAAGGTGACACGACGTGATAATATGATCAAACTTTTGAGGAATATAATTAAGAGCAATATACCGTCTTTATATATTGAATTTTGATGAAATTTTAATAGCACCAAAGATCCAAATCATCAAAAATAAAGTTGGCTTCTCGCTTACCAAAAGTCTTCATGCAATGCCAACATGACTTGTGTGAGCAGCTGCAAAGAGGGCAGTGACATCAGTTTTAAACTCTTCATACACAATTTTCACTTTATTTGTTGCTTCTTCATGAAGAACATTTTATGTACACTTTACTCATAGGGAAACGGTCCCAATGTAATTCACATCTACAAGAGCATTACCTAAGCAATCAAATACAGTCTCTATATCACCTTGAAGAGCAGCTTCTATGAGCCTCTGAGAGACAATATCACATTCATTATCTAATGGAACTACTTGTCTCAACAACACCATACTGCACTCTGAATAAAACCCCAATGATCCACAACTTATAGTACCTAAGGCACCACATGACATGCTGATACTTCCTCTTCAATCAAATGGATTAGCCCAAGAAAAATTCAAGCTCAAGCCATTCCGTAGTACATTCAGAGGTAACTGTCAAATAGTGTTTGTATCCTTGTACTGTAGGCAGATCACAAGATTGAGACACAAAAGGTGAACTATAAAATTGAAGCAGGACTAGCCACTCATTTTCAATTCCATGCCCTCAATGTTGCCCAAAAAATTACTTTTTTGCTTTCTTCAAATGAGAGAGCAGTTGACAACAAAACAACAACCGATGACAACAAACCAACAAACCAATCACAGGAAGCATCAAGGACTATAATCCTCAAACCAAAAATGCTTCTGGGAATGCAAATACAAGGGTATGATCTCCCATCTGAAATAAGCACAAATGTTAACTCAGTCTCAAAATAAAATCACCTAATCCTCTGCAATAAACCCAAGGTTTGCAGACAAGCCCAAAAATTCCCATGTCAATGGAAATGACAACTGAGAGTAGAATACCAAGTACAAGATTGGATCAATACATGTTAGGATCACAATCATCTCAATCATTCATGGCCTAATAAACAACTGAGCAAAATGGCATGCCCTGCCATTCATGCAGACATGCATTCTATAAGACTGTCCATTAAGAACAAATGTTGCAAACCATCTCCTTACCTTCATGCATTATTCAAGGGGCCAACCTCCATGCTGACTCATTTTAGTGGTAGGAAAAAGTATAGGAATCCAAGGGGGTCTTAAGCTCTATTACGAAGAGAATCTATACTTGAGCATAGCTCTAAGATGTACCCAATGCTTATAAAAGGGGGTGTGACAGAGGAATGCTATGTGCAAATAAGGATACAACATTAAGTGTAGTGCAATGTAATGTACCTTGTAGTTCCCACACTCATTGCCTGGTTCTTGTCTTACTTGGCTCCTTGAACACTAGATATATGGTGCAGGTGCACCTTTGCAAGCACATGCCTCCATGAGGCTAGTGTAGGATTTTGAGTTTGTATAGGCATTCTCAAGTTGTAATAAGGTTTGAAAAATCCATTTTTTGAGTTTGTAATAGTCCTAGAAAGTTATCTTAGGCATGAAAATGTAAAGTTGCAAATTTTGACAAAAGTTGTCAAACAACATTGTAAAAATGCAAAAAACATGACATTTGGAGGAATATGAAGGGTCAAGGTATTTGTAAGGTTGGTTAGGAATTTTAGGAAATTGAATTGGTTTGGAAATTGTTTAAAATGGTGGGATTCATCACTGTAGCTGGTTGTTGAAGTGTTTGGAAGGAGAATTCTAATAGAAAATCACTGTTTTATTGTAAATTTATGTAAACTTCTTCTTTACCCGCATGTGTACAAGTCCGTACAACAATGGTTTGTCTTGAATTTTTTTGAATCTATTAGAGGAAAATGTTAGATTTGTTTTGAATTTATTCTTGAGAGATTTCATTGTGATTTAAGCCATTTGAAGGGGGTTTACTGTTAACAGGGCTGAAACAGGGGCATAAGGGTTTGAAGTTCAAAATGTGTTGAAAGGCCATTCCTCCTTTTGTATGGTTTATATCTTGAAGGAATGGGATTGTGTAGATTAGGTGTAGGTTTAGGAACAAGTTTTTGTGGTGAAAAAGAGATTAGAGAGGCCTGGTAACGTTGCCCTGTTGTAAAACTCAGTTTTGTGCCTTTTGAGCAAGGCAAGAAATAGTGAATTTGAGGAATGGATAGAGAACATGTTAGATTATCTTGGAACCTATGAGTACAGGTGTATTGGAAGGAGTTTAGAAGGTTTGAGTGGTTGGAAGTGATCAGTTGTGTGAAGGAATAAGAAACCCTAGTTGTAAAGGGTGAAAACAAGTGAAAATTAGTGATTTGTGAAGGAAGTGTGTAGAGATCTTTGGGGAAGCACCATTTAAGGATGAATGAGCATGTGCATGCATAAATAAGGCTGATTCAAGTGGTTTCAAGCTTGTGAGTGGTTAAGGCATGGGATTTTCAATAAGCCCTAGCAATTTGTAAAGAAAAGGAGGGTTTTGTGTAAGTGGGCCTAGATGAGCATGTGGAGACCTAAAAAAAAAAAGATTCTAAGGTTTTGTTGGCCGTCTAGTGACTGTGTGGAGGTTTCAAGATTTGGTTGAGAGTTATGAGATGAGTCTCTTTGGAAAAGAAGCCTAATTGAGGGTTGGTTCAACATTAAAAGCTAGGTTTGGGATTGATGATCCAAAGGAGTTGGTATTGAGTTTGTGATAGGTGAAAGTAGGCCTTAATGGGTGCCTAGTTTTGTAATTTGTTGAAGAGGTTGTTTGGAGGATTTGAAAGTTTTGTCAAGAAAAGTGGGTTGGCTGACCTAGTAGGAAGACCTAACTTGGAAGAGTGAAATTCAAGCCTAAAGTAGTATTTGTGAAAGCAAAGTGGATTGAATCCTTTTTTATGGTGAACATAAGTTGTTTTCCTGCCTTGCATTGATGAGACGACTTTGGCTGAGGAGGATGGATACTATTCATATGACATTGACTGACGATCGATGAATTCCATGGATGCATGATAGATTTTCTCTATATGATGGAAGAGAAAATAGTTATAAGATAAAGAAAGATGGTGTTATTTTCACTTTGATTCCTTTGATAGAAGAGGGTAGGAAACAATGCAATAAAAAAAGAATTCTGATGCAGGGACAACAAGTGAACACAAGATTGAGATGCTAAAGAGAAAAGGAGATGATGAGTTAATCAAGAAGACTGAGATGGTGAAGGTCCAAGATGAGATGACCTTAAAGATTCAAGACAAGAATGGGAAAAGGTATGAAGACAAGAAGAGATTTCAGTTGCAAGCAAAGGAAGGTACAAGACAATCAAGTATGGTCAAGACAACAAAGAGCAGGTATGATATGATAGAGTTGGATACAAGGAATTATGTGATGAAGAATCTTGGGGCAGAGACCTTGACAAGCGATAGAGAAGAAAAGTATGCAAGAGGTTTGCCTAGTGCAAGGAAAGAAGTGTTTGGTAAGGACACCTTGAAGAAAGGAAGTTGTCCACTGATTGGACAAGCACACAAAGTGTAGCAAGAGGATGACAAAGAGAATGGAAGGCATCAAGAGCCTGATTAGAAAGGATAAAGAGTGCAAGAAATGTTTGATTGAAGACCCAAAGGAAAAGAGGTCTTAGAGGAAGATAGATTGAGGGATGAGAAGATGAGTAAAATTAAAATAGATAAAGAGATAGTGGAAAGCCTTGAAAGGATTGAAAAGAGTAAAGAACTTATAGTGGGAACAATGTTGTGTCCCTTGAAAGGGAAAGAGGATGGCAAGCAAACTAGTACTGCTAAAACAAAGGAGTTTAGGTCAGGAAACACATAGATCAAGAAGGTAGGAAGTTTGATGTTGCATATGAAATGAAAGAAGAAGAAAGCCAAGACAAAGGGCAAGTGAAAGCATGTATGATAGATGAGAATGGAGACAAGCTCATAGAGAGCATGACAAGAGTGGTGAGTTGTCCATTGAAGGGACAAGAAGACAATGAATATGAAAGTGTAGAGATAATAGAGAATTCAGTCAAAGACAAGAAGTATGAAAACAAAGTGAGCCAAAGAAAGTGACAAGAGCAGATGAAAGAGGTTGAAGAAAAGTAGAGTGAAGGTATGGTATTGAGGAAAAATGGTAGAAAATTCAGAGAGGTTTCTAAACAAGATAGGATAGAAGAAGCGTTTGTGAAAGAGTTTGCAAAGAGTGCAGTCACAATGAAAGGTGAAGTTGGAAAGAAAAAGTGTTTGAGTGTCTCAAAGATGGAAGAGACTAAGGAAAAGAAGTTGGTAGAGGTTGGCCAAGTGAAGGCTGAGAAGAAAGTGTTGGTAAAGTCTCCAAATGAGATGGAGAAGAAAGAAAGAGTTGTGGTTAGGATAGTGGATTGTCCTAGGTTGACAAAATTACTGATGTGGTAGTTGTATGATGTTGTGACAGTGGTTCTAAGCATAGGGAACCTGAGAATGATTGTGAGAAGAAGAATTAATAGACATAGGGTGAAGGGAGTCATGTTCTAATTCCTTGTTTTGATGATTGTGACGATGAGAATCAAGCCATGGGTTAAAATGAAGGAGAACAACTAGAGTATGGATCATTTTGCAGAGAAAGGAGCTTAAGAACAAAAAAAGAGTAGATGGATGAAGCTGGTCAAAGACAATAAGAGCAAAGAGTTGTTGGTCCAGGTTGAAAATACAAGGAAAGGACCATATTGTGTGGAAAAATACAAGCCAAAGGTCAAGATGAAGCAATTTAAAGAACAAGTAGGAGCATCAAAGATTGAAGATCATGAAGATGTTGCAGGTTCAAGGTATGAAGGCTTCCAAGAGACTTGGAAGGAAACTTGTGGTTGGGTGAATGGTGCAGGTGCACCTTTGCAAGCACATGCATCCATGAGGCCAATGTAGGATTTTGAGTTTGTATAGGCATTAGCAAGTTGTAATAAGGTTTGAAAAATCAATTTTTTGATTTTGTAATAGTCCTAGAAAGTTATCTTAGGAAAGAAAATGTAAAGTTGCAAAATTTGACAAAAGTTGTCAAACAACATTGTAAAAATGCAAAAAATATGCCAAGCGGAGGAATATGAAGGGTCAAGGTAGTTGTAATTTTGGTTAGGAATTTTAGGAAGTAGAATTGGTTTGGAAATTGTTTAAAATGGTGGGATTTATCATTATAGCTAGTTGTTGAAGTGTTCAGAAGGAGAATTCTAATATAAAATCATTATTTTATTGTAATTTTTTGTAAACTTCTTTACCCGCTTGTGTATAGGTCCATACAATAGGGATTTGTCTTGAAATGTTTTGAATCTATTAGAGGAAAGTGCTAGCTTTGTTTTGAATTACTTCTTGAGAGATTTCATTGTGATTTAAGCCATTTGAAAGGGGTTTACTGTTGACAGGCCTGAAATAGGGGCATAAGGGTTTGAAGTTCAAAATGTGTTGAAAGGCCATTCCTCCATCTATATGGGCTATATCTCAGAGGAATGGGGCTGTGAAGATTAGGTGTAGGTTTAGGAACAATTTTTTGTGGTGAAAAAGAGATTAGAGAGGCCTGGTAACTCTGCGCTGTTGTAAAACTTAGTTTTGTGCCTTTTGAGCAAGGCAAGAAATAGTGAATTTGAGGAAGGAATAGAGAACTTGTTAGATTCTATTGGAACCTATGAGGATAGGTGTATTGGAAGGTGTTTAGAAGGTTTGAGTGGTTGGAAGTGATCAATTGTGTGAAGGAATAAGAAACCCTAGTTGTAATTGGTGAAAACAAGTGAAAATTAGTGATTTGTGAAGGAAGTGTGTAGAGATCATTGAGGAAACACCATTTGATGATGGAATGAGCATGTGCAGGCATAAATAAGCTTGATTCAAGTGGTTTCAAGCTTGTGAGTGGTTAGGGCATGGGATTTTCAATAAGCTCTAACAATTTGTAAAGAAAAGGAGGGTTTTGTGTAAGTGGGTCTAGATGAGCATGTGGAGACCTAAAACTAGAAGATTCTGAGGTTTTGTTGGCTGTCTAGTGATTGTGTGGAGGTTTCTAGATTTGGTTGAGAGTTATGAGATGAGTCTCTTTGGAAAAGAAGCCTAATTGAGGGTTGGTTCAACGTTAAAAGCCAGGTTTTGGATTGATGATCCAAAGGAGTTGGTGTTGAGTTTTTGAAGAGGTTGTTTGGAGGATTTGAAAGTTTTTTTAAGAAAAGTGGGTTGGCTGACCTAGTAGGAAGACCTAGTGGAAGAGTGAAATTCAAGCCTAGAGTAGTATTTGTGAAAGCAAAGTGGATTGAATCCTTTTTGAATGGTGAACATAAGTTGTTTTCCTACCCTGCATTGCATCAATATACCCCTTGACTCGGAGTCACAGACAGTTAGTCACAATCAACAATAGTGCTACAGTCGAACCAACTTTGCGACAATATTTTACCAATTTTACCTATAGAAATTAGAGGAACCAACTTTGCTACAATGTAAATACCTATAACATAATTTTTATTTATTTATTCTAGCATTCATGAAATGCTATGTTGAGATAGGGCTTAGCAATAAAAACTATGTTCTTACTATGAATGAAATTGTTGTCAATAGGTAAAATTGGTAAGATACTTTCAATGTTTGGTTGCCTACTGTGTCCACCTCTTCTTATGTAATCTTCAATGCTACCAATTTTCTATGATTTCTTTGTTGACATTTGTTTGGAGAGTGGTTTCATGATGTTTGCTTATGTTTTGGAACTATTTTATCATGGTTGTTTTAATCTTAACCATTGGGCTTTTCCCCATTACCTTGAGTTTTATTTTTTCCTCCTCATTTCATTTGTTTCATGATGTTATCATTGCTTTGGGTGATAAAACATCATTTGATTATGTAAGGCATACCCCCTGTACCAAAGAATTTCTTGATTCTTAATGAATCTTGTTTGCTTTATTTGTTGACCACTTTGCAATAGTAATGTATGTTGTGTCTCTTGCGGTTATTTCACTATGCCATCAAACTGAATTACAAATTGTGTGTTGCACCTCCATGTTGGATTTTACATCTTAAGTTTATTGTGCACTACTACCCATGCAAGTTTCCTCTTCTTTATGTTGAGCTCTTTGGTTTTCCTCCCAATTATGATTGTCAATTTTTCAAAAGAAGTCAACTCAGTATTACCTAGTGCATTTTTTTTTTTCTGTAGTTGTTTAATAATGAATAAAAGGAACCTGGTTGTACACTCTTTTTACAAAACATATTGATTTTTGAATATATATTTTATTGCAGTTCATTTCCATGGATAGGAATTTGCATCATCGAATTCCTTCAAATCATGGTTTTAGGAGGTTCACAACATTGCTCTCACAAAACCACATAGAAGATATTTATTCCATTAACGATGAGCTCTTTGACTTTGTTCCAAGCACTCAAACAATCAATGGAACAGTCAACTCTAGTTGTCTTCCAACTATAGAAAGGGAAAATGAAAATTTTGTCACCTCAACTCCTAATGAACAATATACAATTTTTTTTCTTCTGTAACTGAAAATCAAGATAACCCACCTTTGGTTCTTCCTACACAGAAAGGAAGGACATGATGGATGATTGCAGACACCATAGTACTTATTGAAGCAAAACAAGTTGAAAAATACACACTATCTAATGGTGGTACAATGAAGAAAATTGCAACTATTGTTGAAAAGTGAAAAATTGTGAAAGACTATTGTTCTCAGCATGGTGTCTTTAGAACAGTAAATCAATGTCGAGATCGATGGGAAAATATCTTTCTAGATTATAAAAGAATAAGGGATTATGAATCACATATTCCCTCTAGCCATGATAGCTACTAGAATATGACAAGTAGAGAGAGAGAGCTGAAAAAAACTTCCACCAAACTTTCCAAACGAGCTTATGGTTGCAATGGAGGCCAGTTTTAGTAGTGATAGAGTAATTGATCCTGGTAATATATGCATTGATACTTCAGACAACAACTACACATTTGGTGACAAAAAATCCTCTCCAAGTGAAAATTTTCCTGTTGATGAATTTGATACATCTTGTCAAGGGTCACTAAACACTGATAATGAAATAGAAAAAAGGTTACATAGGTAAGAAGCAAAAATTAGTATTGAAAACCAATGGTATGAAAGACAATTTTGGAAAACAAAGAATTGGTTGTTTCCACATTACGAATTGCTGAAGAGGGCTGTATGAAACACCATAAAAAAGAGTATGATCTTATGGAAAGGCAATTCAGAAAGGAAGAATTAAATGATGAAAAGCTGATTAAGTTGGAGGAGCAAAAGGTTGTGCAAATGAACATGGTTGCAGCCTTAAATTCTATTGGCCAAGCAATGTTAAAAATTTCTAAATCATTTTCAACTGAGAAATGATTTTTGATTTTGTTTAATGTTTGTATTTAAGTAATATGCAAAGACAATTTGTGTTTAATGCTTGTATTTAAGTGATATGCAAAGAATAATTTGTATTTCAACCATATTTTAATACAATGAATTTTTAGGATGAATTTTTCTATTAGCATTTTTTCCAATATCTCTAAAGTTTCAAGTGAAGTATTAGAAACATTTGGCATTTGGGATATTGTAGCAAATACATTGCATTTCTTTATTTGTTCAATATTGTTGTTTCTAAGGCATATATATGTTATGTTTGTTCATTTAGCCATGCTTAGCATAAACAACATAAATAATCTACTGCCCTTTGTTGGAAGAATAATGTAGTTTTTAACAGACTTCAATTTTGAAGCAAGATCAACAGACTGAATCAGTAGTATATTTAATGTTTTTGAATTAGTGGGTACAAACTCTAAGCTTAGTACCAGCTAGTTTATGCATTTATTATTTTCCTATGATGGGCCCAATGAAAGGAATCATATACTTCATTCAAGTTATCTATATAAGGAGCTCTAGTCTGCAATACAAACATGAGATTCTTGGTGATGATGGATATGGTGTTTCAATATGAAATGTTGATTTGAAATAATCATCACAGAGTTTTTAAAAAATATTGTCTTCTCATAATATGGATAGTAAAAGCCTCGAGTCTTTAATATCAAACTGTAATTTTGTAATGTCCCCTATCACATTGTTTGGGGTTTTAGTTTCTTCCTATGTATGCAATTTTTGCACATTGTATTTTCTAGTGTAAATCCAAATGCTCTTCCCCTTTGCATGTTAAAAAACTAATGGCACAATTATTTTCAATTATTGTTGAAAGTTTGTTAAGTAAAATTCTTGCATACTCTCAAAAGAACAATTACAAAAATAATATCATTACTTTAGTTATTGACGCTTAATTTAACCCCACAATATTATTAAATCCAATTGCAAAGCATTTGCACAAAAGAGTCAAAGATGAAACTACAATCATTTAAATGACAACCCTATTATCAAACCTTTCCTCAATCACAGATTGTATAAATACTATGTATTAGTCTATTTACTTACTAATGTTTAAGGCAAACCTAAGGCTAAAAATAATTTCTGAAAGGGAGGATTGTGTCTTACACATTGGCATTATAAGCTAATAGGATTCCTTTATCTAAGAACTAAGAAGAGTATTCATGTTCATTTTGTAGACATTCTTTTATTTAGAATGATCACTTATGCTCATTTAATACATTTTACTATTTCCTTATAAATTTATATTTTTTTTGATTGAGTTTCAATATGATAGCTCGATGTTGTGCCAGTTGTAAGGTTTCTTCATGATGGAGAAAAACTTACACAATTCATGATACAATGTGGCAATATGTTGTAAGGGAAAATTAGAGTTTGATATAGATGATTGTTGAACGTACTTCATGTAACAAGTTGACAACTCATTTTGACAACCCATTTTGCATGATTGTGACTCTATACTTCATTTTGCACTATTAAAGATATATAGAATTGGATTTTCTCAATGTAATTGAACCAAATCCAATGGAAATAAAATAAAAAAACTTCTAGAGTGTATGTGGTTGTGTTTTTTGTGTGAGACTTAAGTTTTGCTTGTGCTATGCATGAGAACAATTTGACCAACAATCCAGACACACATAGTCAATCTATATTTGTTATAATCCCCAACGTTATGATTTTTGTATAGCTGTGTTTATTCCACACTATTAAGATGCATAGAGTCAAATTTACACAATCTAATATATCCAAATCCATTGGAAATAGAACCAACAAACTTCTAGAGTGTATGTGATTGTGTTTTTTGTGTGAGAGTTGCTTGTGCTATGCATGAGAACAATCTGACCAACAATGAAAGACATACAGAGACAATTTTCATTTATTATAATCATAATTATAATTCATATTGTTTCAGAGTTTTTTAAATAGCCACTTAAAGGAAGACACATGGAATAGTTAAAATTTATCTAGTTCTTTTGAGTAGAAAACATTGATTGTTTCTTAACCATAGTGGGAATATTAGTGGGGTCTTTAACTTTCATTCTATTAAAATTCTCCAATGAAGCTATTAAAATAACTACTTTTATTGGTATATGTGATATTAGTGATATATTCCCACTTGAAGGTTAAGCCTTGCACAATTAAAGGTTAAACATGGATTTGAAGCAAGATGTCAAGATGTTACTATATTAGTGTAAGCTAACCATTCTATGAAAGGATATTCATAGTATGTCAGTAAACTAGATTTCTCTGAAAGAGCTTCTATACTATTCTATGCTGCTTCAACTTGAATAAGGATAGTACAAAATCTCTTTCAACTTTATGTACCATGGGAATTCTTTTTTCCAAAGAACCTCAGGTATTGACATCTAAAAACCACAAATTTATATGCTTATGCTTCTAGGCACTATAAATCTGCATGGCTTTAAAATATCAACCATGTTAACTTGTATTTGCATAAGATATCTATAGTATTATATTTAAGCAAGAATTTATACAATATTTTTCTAGTTTTCCAATCAAGTAAAAAGAATAAAAATATTGATAAGAACATGACTTCTATCCATTTATGAAAAGTCAATAAATCATTCCTCTTGAACAAAACTAAAACTTGCAAATAAACCAAATTTGCACCATATTAGAAATTAAAACTATTGATGGATGCTCTGCAAACAACCACTCAAACCTACTAATGAGTTCTTTCTTAACATAACAAAGATAAGGAAAAAGTACTTGGGGCAGTAGAGCACAGTTGGGAAAAGTCCCAATATCTACACAAAGTTAAATGATCATGATATCACTGGAGTTCATAAAAATAGAATATTGGAAATTAGATCAAATAATGGAGGTTTAAGAAAATAAGAATGGTTCTCCATAAAACTCCAACTAAAAGCTATTAAAGACTTACATGAAACTTTTTAAAACTATTTACTAAACTTGTGACCTCACATTAAATCCAGACAGTCACAATGAATGTGAGGTTAGTATGACCACATCTGGAAATATTGTATAACCTTGTTCTTACTATTATTTATCTGCCATGTTCTTATTATTCTTATATTAGACTCACAAATTTATTTAACCATATTCATAGAAATTAATAGGGTGAAGCCACAATAGTGGTTTACAATTGAAGTGAGGAAGGAAAACTCACAAAAAATGAATGCATGAAAAAAACTTGATTTTAGGGGTTCGTACGAACCTATTGGTTCGTATGAACCTGGGTTCGGGCGAACCCTTTTAATGCTTTCCCGCCAAAAATGCCAACAAACTTCATATAAAGGTTCTGTTCGAAAGTAAACTCTAGGTTTCTCGGCTGAATCCTAGTTCAGGTCTGAACTCTATTCCTTCATCCCCCGACACAAAACTCCCGAATTTGCCACTTAGCCTCGAAAGTTGAGGATGTCTAGAATGCCTCTTCACAAACCCAATTGAATCAGTATTCTTGAAATTATTCATCCAATGAATATAATTTAATATGTTTTGGTTTGATATATTTGTTTTTTAGTTTTATTAAAATAGGTTTTTTCATCAAAATGAAGGTCTCTATTCTGACATGTGGAAAAATATAAATTATCAATTTTTTTTTTTTTTGAAAATATGAGTTCGAGTATTGAAGTCCCTTTTTGGTCCAACAAAAATAAAATAATTTTTTTATACACAAAAGTTATATATAAGCCAAATAATGCTTAAGGTCTGAATTGTAATTTCTATTTTGACTTCAAATTGATTAAAGAAAAAATATTCAATAAAACTGCCTACAAGTGGAAGCACTAGATATTAGAGTTAATCTAAATTCAAAAAGAATTAGAATTTACTCCTCATGAAAAAAAAGTAAAAAAAGTTATGTTATACCTGTGCCACTTTAAAAATGCCTGCTTTTTGAAAAAAATCAATTTTTCGTGGGATGGAAAAAGTATAATTTGATTCCAAAATTTTGGAAAAAATATTTTATCCTACAGAAATGTGATGAGACTCTAGTTTGCATCATCTTCAAATTCTTCATAGTTTAGCCGCTATAGGTGCCCAAATATGAATATTTAGTTAAAAATAATAATTTCAGTGTCCAGTTTGGCCAAAAATTGTAAACCACTATTGTGGGATCACCCATTAAAACATTGTATTTAATGTTTTTTTTGGCTTTTTTTTTGCTTTTGTAGGGTGGAGATCATAATTGCACAATGAATTATAGTTCAACGAAAAAAATCAAAATTTTTCTTGCAATTGCATAAAATTTTATTCAATTGGCAATATAGATTTGGAGCAATCTTCAAAATTCAAACAATATATACAAAAAAATTAAGCAACATAGAACAAATTTCTCTAAAATAAGACAATCATCAAACATGGACTTAGATGATATGGAAACAGTGCTTCATGCAATCACTTTTGAGTTGGAAAGTGACATTGTGGAAACTAATTTATCTATTTCTCAATGGGAAGGAAGAATTCAGGGTGAGTGGTATATCAATCCATGCTCTTTACATTGGTGGAACCACTACATTTTTCAAGTTAGATGTGATGATGAACATTTCTGCAACATTTTTAGGTTGTTGTATGCATTATTTCAGAATCTTTGTGAAAATTTGAATGATGACCTAAAGAAAGGTGAAATACCATATTCATTTGCTATAGCTTTACAGGGTAGGGTCCTTCCAGTTGAGAAACAGGTTGCTATTGTAGTTTTACAATTGTCATTTGGAATGACAATGGTTAACATTAGTGAACTATTTGGTTGTAGAAAGTCAACTGTGGTAAGAGTTGTAAATAAGTTCATCAATGTCTTTTATATTCGATTTAGAAATCATATTTGATGGCCTAGTAACCAAATGGAACTTGAGCATGTAAAAGAAGGCTTTGGGTGATCCCACAATAGTGGTTTACAATTTTTGGCCAAATTGGACGTTGAAATATTTTTTTCTAACTAAATCTTCACTTTTGGGCACCTATAGCAGCTAAACCGTGAGGAATTTGAAGATGATGCAAACTAGAGTTTCGTGACATTTTGTATGTAGATTTTAAATATATTTTTTTCAAAATTTTCGGAATCAGATTGCACCTCTTTTTCCATCTCCCTTGAAAACTAGTTTTTTTCTTCAGAAAATAACATTTTTAAGGAGTGACGCTCACCGTATAACGCATAATTTTTTTTCCATGAAGGATAAAATTATAATTTTTTCGAATTTAGATTTTTAACTCCGATATCTAGTGCTTCCACTTTTTTAGATAATGTTTTATTGATTTTTTTTCCTTAATCAAGTTTTGAAGTCAAACCAATTACAATTCAGACATAGGCGGACCGTATAACTCATAACTTTTTTTGTATGTATTGAAATTTAAATTTTTTTTGTTGGATAAATAATTTCAATATCTGGTGCACTAATATTTTTCAATTTTTTTTTGATAATCTTCTATTTTTCCACATGTGCAGAACAAAGAGCTTCATTTTTGGTGAAAAACCTATGTTTAATAAAACTAAAAAAACAAATAGATAATAAAACCAAAACATATTAAAATTATAGTCATTGGATAGCTCATTCTGAGGACTACTTGATTCCAATTGGGTTCGTGAAGTATCCTCCATTTTCATCCTCAACCAGAGCTTCAAAGGGAAAAAAATCTATTTATTTTTGTGTCAGAGAGCAAGGAGGTGGGAAAAGGGGGGTTCGTTCAAACTAGGGGAGGCGCCCCTGAAAGTAAACCCCTTAGGTTGGGGAGAGTGAAACAAGGTTCATTCGGAACCCCTTCTCAAAAAAGGGTTTTCTTAATATTCTTTTTTGGCTTTTAGATGGGTCCACCAGGTAAATTAATTGTCTGAATCGCAACTGGTTCATTATCTTAAAACCTCCTTTTTGGTCTCGCTGGAACCAAAGGGTTCATTCAAAACCCCAAAACCAAAAAAAAATTTCTGTATGGGGGTTGCTTTTGTCACTTTCCTTCCTCACCAAATCAAACCACTCCCTCAGACACTGACCACCACTGACCACCAGGATATTCAAGACGATAGGAGAGCCATAATGAGATAGAGATTTGAAGAGACGACTTAATGATGCTTATAAACTATGTGAAGGTGGACAAAGATTAAATGGTCATCCAATGCCAATTAGCTCACTAAATATGAGAGAGTACATTATTGGTGATGGAGGATATCCATTGTTTCCATGGTTAATTACACCATTTAGTGGAGGTCTAAGAAAAAACCAAACATAATTCAATTTTAAGTTGTCATCAACACACATTGTGGTAGAGCGTGCATTTGGAAGGCTAAAGAGGATGTGGAAAATTTTACACTAAAAAATGTGGTATCCAAATTTGAAAATGGTTCCAAAATCCATTGTTTGTTGTTGTATATAGCATAATATGACATTAAACATTGTGTAGGATGAAGATGATTTTTCTCAAAATGGAACAAATATGCCAACCAATGAATCAGTTGATCTAGTTGCAACACTTGCTCGAGAAGCTTTAATGAATTTTGTAAATACTGATATGAATAATGTAGACATGTAGAGCCATAAAAACCAAAAGCTTAATTGATTTTGTATGGATGTAATAGATCTCAAGACATGTTTTCAATTTTGAATTACTTTTGTAATTGTTTATATTGTTTTTGTTAATTTTTTCTCCTTATATGAATGTTGAGATTTCTATGTGGGAGATTTCTATTTGTTAAGATGGGATATGTTGAGATTTTCTTTGGGGGTATAAGTTGCACTCCCATTCATTTCATTTTATTGAATTTTTTTCTCTTGGAGGATTGCTAAACTTTGGTCATTTAGTGCAGTATATCTCCAACATATGTTTAATAAAATAAATGATTTAAATGCAAGAGCATGTATTTTTGATAAAGTTTTTGTTGAAAATTAATGGATAATTATTGGATACAGAGGCTATCACTTTACACAAAAGACATTTTATCTTGTAAGAATAAATATATTGAGTGAATGAGAGGCACTATCCACATTTTATATTTTAATTTAATCTAGGTTGTTAGCCTTTTACAATTAAGTTATATAAAAATAATAATGTGAAGAGAAATTTAGAGTGCTTGTGGCCATTGTTGTTGTAGTGATATGACTACTGTACAGGCCCCAGAAGCCAATTAAAATTTTCCTTGATGAATGGGCCAACCTACTTATGCCATCCAACCCATCAGCCACATCAAGAACACTAACTACATTAAAAAATGTATAAATAAAGTAAAAAATCAACCTTATATTTTCACAATTGAACAATTGGTTCTTTTAAGACATGCACAGACAGTCAAGAAAAGGGAAGATATCTACTATAGGAAGCATTTGGTTGCCTCATCATAGAATAATACAACAGCAGGTAAGTATTAATCTATTATTTGACAATTGTTTGACAACACTGAATCAACAATTAAGATATTGAAATCAATAGGGATAGTGTTGGTAGCTGCTTAACTGTTTTCATTGACATTCAATATCTTGTATTAAATGCTAAATCATTTAGTCTCCCACAGTTCAACATTATAAATAAAGGTTTGGGGAATTCCTAGTGTCTGGTTTGTTTGCAAGGTAAGCTTTGGCAACTATTCATTGTTTACATCCAACTCTGACTATATTAAGTGGAATCATGCAATGATTAATTGGTGAAATATAACTAAATTGAAGGTATGAGGTTGCCAATGTTTCCCCAGGGCATAGACCGATTGCTATATTTTCAGCGATTTGCATTGGCATATATATGTTATGAGTTTATTTTGTAAACTTTATAACTCTAGAAATAAGGGATTGTATTCTGCAATTTTGAGCATGAATAGTATTGCTATTACTGTTCATAATATGTGCTAGGAATGAACAAATATTTCAATTTGTTTAAGTGTCATCTGAGTTTTGTATCTGTTCATTTATTAAAAAGAAAATTAGCTTCATTGATTATGTTTTCATGGATGTTTTGTTTTATGGGGAAAAAATCATGATGGTGTAATTTTATA
>VDFB02271358.1:894899790-894919093 GCA_007258455.2 Sequoia sempervirens
AACATTATTTATACTATCTTTTATTTTACTAAAAGTAGGTTGTGTAAAAAATATTGGATTAATTACCATGTCAAGAAAAATACTAAAACTTTTTAATTTTTTTGAAAAAATATGATGCACTAGATGAAAGAATCTATATCAAGATGGTATAATTTGTTTTCTATTTTAGATAAATAATATAAAAGTTGACGTCGAATGGAAATAGTTGTGTTTCAGTACACACACATTTTAATATTTGTTAAAAATATATCTTGTAAATTAGAAAAAAAAAAATTGTGCACACAAAGTTTAAGGTCTCATCCATAAAATTTTGAAGGGAAAAATAATAAAATTTGCTAACATAAAAATTTAGCGTCTCATAACCAACTTCATTTTTCAGCATTTTATCAGCAACAAAATTGTAGTGTAAATTTATATAAAACTATATTCAAATAATTTTTAATTCTTTTAAAAATACAAACATAAAATATACTAAAAAATACTCATTTTATTAGTTTACATCATTTCAAAATTCAAAACATATATATGCCACTTTTTAGTGATTCAAGTTTAAAAGTTGGATCAGTGTTAGTTGTTTCCTTTATAAAGTGTGACACAACTTTGTGCTTTTACCCTATAGTCATAACAAACCACATAGTGTAAAATCAGAAAGCAAAGCCAGACAAAAGACAAAGAAATAGGTTTGTGATCCAAATTTGAGCTAAATCTGACTAGTCTAGGGCATAGTACAACCTAGATTGACAAGGTTCTTTTACTAAAATCAAAGTTTGGATGTGTTCTACAATGTCTAAGTGTTATTTTTTTTTTTTCCTTTTTCTGTAGCTATGTAGGTCTGATAGTAAATAATTTTCCAAAATTTAACAAATTTGTGATTTTTTAATATGAAACAAAAAATTATGCAAGAAATTTTCAAAATCCTTAATGATGAATGCAATTTAGAAACACTTTTCAGAATGTAAAGCAAAAAAATTGATCTATCTTAAGTTTTACAAATCTGAAAATTGAAATCTTGTATGCTTTATGCAACAATAATAATGCACTTTTTTCTCCTTTTCACTATATGCAAATGCCTAAATGAATATTTTCAACACTTTCAGATTTGAATTTAAGCCTAATGCAAGCTATCAATGCAAACATTAACTAATCCTATTTTGCAATGACTGAATTCAACCCTAGATGCAAAATGCAAAGCAATTTTTTTCTTTTTCAATACTTTTTTGTGATAAGCAAGGTTAAATGATGAAAGCAAGCAGTCTAAGATTTATTTCAGATTTTGAAATGATAGCTTCAAATTTCAGAGGTGTCAAAGTGTTTGAAATATTGAATTTCACCAAAATGTTTGATTGGGAAAATGTTGAAGACCATCTTCCCAATTTGGATTAATTAGATTAAAGATGACCTCAGGAATCACTTGGCTACAAACCTATTAGAGAGAGATAAAATGACAGATCAAAGCTTTAATCCAATTATTTATGGGTGTGTGTGTGCGATTGATGAAGTGAATTTGAATTAGTAATTTCTAAGTGTAATGATCTAGTTATGAAAACTATGCAAATGCAACGATCTATTATGATTTTTGACAAACTAGATGCAAATAGTTAAATTTCAATTCCAAAAATGATAAAAGCAGACACAAATGCACCTGATATATAAATTTAAGCTTGATCTTACGAGTCTAGGGTGTAGTATTCCCTAGATGATTCTCCAAGTTTTCCTCATATCTAAAACTATAGGCTTCAAAACACTAGTCCATAGCTTCTATCCTCTAGGTGTTATTGGAACTTCACCTATTGATAAGAAAATATAGATTATGTGACTTGTCAACTTGTAGGGTTAGAGTGCATGAATGAGCAAGCAACCTTCAATCTTCCTAAAACTCACTTTAGATTTACAACTTGTACACATGAGAGGAGAGGAAGGGTTGTTCATATAGGGGCTTGCCTCAGTCAAACCCTGTGTTGGTATTTCTACCTCCACAATGGAAAATTTTGATAAAAGAGAGTGTAACCTTGGATGGATAGAGGCTAGTTGACAAATAAGTAATGAATTGACAACTTGTTGCAACTCACTACTTAGATTTGATCTCCTTGATGACTAAATTCACACTCATCACCTTCAAGGATCAATTTTTGCTTGTTTTGGTTTGATTTGATGACTTACAAGTGTTAGTACATATAAAAAAATGCATGCAAAACGTATGATAAAATTACATAAAACATGACATGATGCTTGAATGGTAAAATACTTCAATAATCTTGATAATTCTACTTTTGACTACTCTTGAATCTTTTTAGGACACTTGATTTTCTCAATTGAATTCACTTACTTGCTTCTAGGATTAAAATGGTGAAAATGCTTTGTATTATTTATATACAATTCTTTAAATTTCTTAAAAAATTAAATACTGATAGCTGACATTTGGAATTAGAAATTAATATAATAAATTACTGATATTGACATATTCAAATTTGGGGCCAAATAAAGTGGTCTGGGGCACATATTGCTCTAGACTAGATTCTTGCTTTTTAGGAATCAAAAGTGTTTTTGATTATGGAGCAAACATGTTTTAAAGGGATCCCAAAACCCTTAACAATCATATAGTGAAAGATAGAACATAAACAGAGCGGAAACAAAAACAAAAAGCTTCCCACTAAGAAGAAAATAGTGGAAACCAGGGTAGCACAGCAAAAAATTGACAAAAAACCACAAAATAGCCAGCCCCTAGGCTAGGTTCCTTAGGATCTTTGCCGCCTTCTGCTCTAACTTGTTCATATTAGGTGCATACTTCTTGATCTCCTGGATGTTCACTAAAGCTTGGTTTTCCTTCCTTTTTAGATTTTCTTTGGTCCTGTTACTTGGTCCCCCACTATCCAGCTGCCCTTCCTCTTTGTCCAAATCAATAAACACAACAGTTTTAACATGATGGGTATTTTCTAGGTTCTCCACCATGGTGTTCATGTTCTGTGTGGTGGATTTTAAAATCTTATGGCTCATAACCAACACTTTGTGTAGAGAGTTTTTGATGTTCCTCAATTGCTCTTCCATATCTTCCTACTTGCCTTCATGGTTTCTTTGAAATCCTTTAACTCATCCACCATTTTCTTGAGGCACTCAACCATATACTTCTCTTCCTTAGTCCATAAATTAGTGGCTTGACCACTACCACTGCCTTTGTTATTCTCATCATCAAATTTCTCCTTTTTATTGTTCATGGCTCTCTGGTTCAACTTAATCTCCTTAATTTCAAAGAACATCGATCTTATTAACCTAAAATTATCCACAACCCCATTGCGGGCAATAGCAAGAATATCGGTGGGAAATTCTTGTTCCTTCTTGAAATAGTGATCCCTTGCCTTGAGATCCATAGGGAAGCGGGGCCTCTCATCTCTATTGGTAGCAGGGTAGCTAGAGTACTTAGACAACGAAACTGACTGTGAGTCCTCTTCTTTCTCATCATAGGAGGGGTCCTCTGACACCTTTCTCTTACCCTTCTTCTGAGGAGAATCCCTAGATTTTCCTTTCCCCTTGTTAGCAACCCTTTCCTTAGACGAAGGAGTTTGGTATGGAAGAGTTGGCATGGCTTTGAAATGATCATGAATAAGGATAAGCAATCCTTCATGAAGAATAGAATACCTGGTAGGGTTCTGTTTATGGATTTTTAGACTGGCATTAGAGAAGAAGCGAGATAAAAAGGAAAATAAATCCTGACCTAATGCCTAAAGTGATTAAGGAGGATGAAATGACACCCAAAGACTCTGGTATAACGGGCATCCAAAGTGACATACTCCATCAACACATTCAAGACCCTCCTCCAGTGTGACACAATCCTGTTTGAATCATAATAACTTTTGGAAGTCCTTTGTAACTCCTCCCTCTTAGTGTTCGACTTAGGAAATTTGTTGACCGCTTCGTCGGATTGCTTCCTGGCCCTATAGAACTTGATACCCCTTTTCGAGAGGCCTGTAACCTTAGCTACTAACTGTTCATTGATGACCACTTTTCTGCCAAACAAGTTTATCTCACCATCCTTCCAATCTTTAGCAAAAACCCTAGTAACCTCCGAGTCCTAGCCATGGAGTTTCTCAATGAAGACAATAATGTTGCCATTTTCCAACTTCTTCCGAAGCTTCAGATTACTCCTTAACTGTTCACTGCTTATCGGCTCAACCTTGTGACTTTTTCCACCCATCATATTGCAGGTAGGAATAGAATAGTCTAGAAGCTCACGAAAACAAGCACCTAAAATTCCCAGAAAGTGTACGAGACTAACAACATGCAAACGGGAAATAGAGTAATTACTCCTCGGACAACTAAGAATAATCATTAACTCGCAGTCCCAAGAATATAGGGAAGGACACTCAGCCGTCATTCAAGGGAATGGGAAATTGCACCTTCCCGTGAACACAGTCATATGTCATTAGGGCCTTAATGTTAGCCTCCAACTC
Source organism: Sequoia sempervirens (assembly GCA_007258455.2). Lineage (NCBI taxonomy): Eukaryota > Viridiplantae > Streptophyta > Pinopsida > Cupressales > Cupressaceae > Sequoia > Sequoia sempervirens. The sequence goes on from VDFB02271358.1 coordinate 894,904,236, forward strand.
ATCATACCCCTACCACTTCATCTTTTTCTGAGCTTTAACTCCTTTGTTGGTGAAAAAATCTGCCACCGTATTTATTTCCTGAAAAAGCATGTGAAATATAACTTTTCTCAAAGTTATTAATAATCTCCTTAGAAAGGTCTATCCAATTCTCTATAGACCATGAAGGTTTCTGTAGGCCCTTTAGAAATTGTATTATATTGTTCGAGTCCCCTTCAATCCACACATTTTTGAACTTCAATTGGCTAGCTAGCTTCAAGGTCTAAAAACTCCAGAGGCTTCGACAACATGGTTGGTTTGAGTGCCTAAGGGCACCACCATTGCCGCAATAAAGCAACCATTCTCATCCCTTATCACCCCTCCACTCCCGGCCAACCCAGGATTTCCCTTGGCTGTGCCATCAAAGTTGATTTTAACCCAGCCAGGGGGAGGGAGACTCCAAAAGATGCCATCTCTAGGTCCCTTGGTAAGCTTGAACATATTGGACACATCCACATTAATTTTCCAAGCTCCCACCATTCTGATCTCATACTCTTGCATGCTAACCTTTCCTCTTCCTTTATTCCTGTTATTGAGCAAATTAAAGTTTTCAACCACTACTCTTGTTATCTTACCATAGACCACTTCCTCTAAAAGAGCCACATCCTTGAAGATTTTGTTGTTGCGTTCTTTCCAGGTACCCCAGGCAAGGTGAGGAAAAATGTAGTTCCAAAGCAAATTCAACGCCCAATTTTTTGAGGGGGCCTTCCATTGATTATAAAAATTCACAATAGTTCCAAGAAAAACCCAGCTGAGATACCACATTCGCAGAATCCTACACCATATAGCACGAGCAAAAGGACAAAGGAGAAAAAGATGTGAGGAAGTCTCAGTCTCAACACAACACAAGTAACACCTATTAGGAAAAGAGAACCCCCTCTTATAAAGATTATCATTAGTCAACAGTTTGTTCTGAAGGAGAATCCAAATAAACATACTGACTTTCGGAGTAAGGTTGTGCACCCACACCTTAGCCCAGGTAGGGTAGTGGAGGCAAGAGTAACAAGAGGCCACCGCAGAAGAGACATAGTAGATTCCAGAGGAAGACAACTTCCAGACCATAGAGTCCTCTTGACCTTGCGAACTAAGCCTGACCGAAATAAGAAGGGCCTGCAAAGGCTGGAGATCCAAACTAATTGAAGAGATCTCAATGCACTGATTATTCCTCCAATAATCCCTGACCAAACAACCAAACTTGGATTTACAGTCCTCCATATGATTTCCATAGGTCGAAATATTACAACGACGCTCATTACCAATCCATTGATCTTCCCAGAACTGAATTTTCTTGCCATCTCCCAACTTCCAACAAGCTTCTTTACCAGCTAGGTCCCTAGCTTTGATGGTATTGTTCCATAGAGAAGAACCAATGGGGAGATTCTGAGAATTGAGAAAATATTGAAAGGAGTCAACCCCCCGCAAATATTTGCTATGCCAAATAGCATTCCATTCATGATTGTCCACAAAAGTTCTCCAAACCTGCTTCACGAGAAGGGATTTATTAAACACTCTGATATTTGTCAAGCCAAGACCTCCAAACTTCTTGGGTCTACACACATTCTCCCAGGCCACCAGCAGGATCCCCTTCTTCTCCTCAACCCTGACCAAAGAAAACATTTCTGGATCTTTTCAATAATTTTAGCAAACTTAGCAGGGATCTTAAACAAACTAAGGGCATAAACGAGAAAATTCTAAAGAGAAGCCTTAAGTAACAGAACTTTACCAGCTTGGCTCAAGAGGGCCCCTTTCTTCCAGCCAACCAATTTCTTGTTAAACCTATCCACAAGAGAGATCCAAAAAGAATACGGGGGTTTGGACCCTAAAGGAAGACCTAAGTAGGTAGAAGGAAGAGAATTAACACCACAGCCTAAAATATTTGCAATCTTCCTTTGTCTGTGCTTAGGGGTATTGGAAAAATAGAGGGAAATTTTGGTTCTATTAATTTTTTTCCCTGAACCTTCCTCATAATGAACAAGACAACTCTTTATAGCTCTAGCTTCACCAATAGTAGCACTTCCCATAAGTATTCTATCATCCACAAACTGCTGGTGCGAGCAGGCCATATTTTTCGAAGAAGGTTTTAATCCTTTCAAGCTGCCTTCCATCACTTTTTTATGTAGGATCCTCCCCATACTTTCTTCCATCAGAGTAAAAAGAATAGGAGAGACAAGATCCCCTTGTTTGACTCCTCTTGACACCTTAAAAAAATGGGAAGGAGAGCCATTTATGATAACCAAGGTGCTGGTGGTAGAGATCAGTTCCCATATCATTTGTAAAAATTTTTGAAAGCCAAAAGATTTTAAGACTTTAATCAAAAACTTCCAGTCCACCCTATCATAGGCCTTAGCCATATCCAGCTTGAGCAAAAAGCCTTGGTTTTAGCTTCAAGGGAGTGGATATTCTCATGAACTATTATAATAGAATCCAGAATCTATCTGCCCATAACAAAACCACTATGTTGGGGAGAAATCAACATCGGAAGAACCCTAAGAAGTCTAGAAGTTATCACTTTAGAGATGATCTTATAAAAAGAATTGCATAAGATGATAGGTCAGAAAGAATCAAAAGAATTAGCACCAAGGAATTTAGGTATGAGAACAATAAAAGTAGCATTAAGCTCTTTCAACAGTTTCCTAGCTCCAAAAAACTCTTTAACAACACTAGTCACATCATTAACAACAATTTCCAAAAATACTTGGAAAAGAAACATGGGGAATCCATCAGGGCTAGGGGCCTTATTCCCTTCAAAAGAAAAACCGCCTTCTTGACCTCATCCTGTGAGGGGATCGCTGTAAAAAGTTTGTTTTGATGATCATTCAAGACATTAGGAATAGCCTCAATAAGAGTCTACTGAGCATCCACATCCAACTCCTGTTCAGAAGAAAGGAGGTTAGCAAAGAACTGAATGGCCTCAGTCCTAATCTCTTCCTCCTCAATTTTGACTCATCCTTCATAATATAGGTGATTCGATTAGAGACCCTATGTTTCATGGTGGTCAGATGGAAAAACCTGGTGTTCTTATCCCCAACAAAAAGCCAAACACATCTAGATCTCTATTTCCAATAGTCCTCTTCTTTAGAGATAATATCATGATATTTAGAAAGAATTTCATTTTCCTTAGGAAGGAAATCTCCCACATAACCTTCTTTTTGGATATAGAGTCTTGAATGTCCCTTAAATCCTGTTGGATAGCAACTTTAGACTCAAAAATATCCCCAAAAATTCCTTGTTCGAGGTCCTGACCTTGGTTTTGACTTCTCCAAGCTTCTTAGCCACTCTAAACATGGCAGTACCACTGACATTTATATCCCACCATTCTTGAATGCAATTAAATATATTAGGATGAGATAGCCACATTTTTTCAAATCTGAAAGGAAAATTTCTCTTACCTGACACAGATTCAACCACAAGACTTACAGGGAAATGGTTTGAGCCAATTTTGGAGAGAGCATTTAACGAGAAAAATTAGTCCTTCAACCAGTTATCCAAAATTAAAGCCCTGTCAAGCCAAAGTTGAATAAGATCATTCCCATCCCTCCTATTAGACCAGGTGTAGGTAGTCCCCTTAAGGTCCACATCATGCAAACATTGAGAATTGATAAAATCCATTAGATCCATCTTACTATCCAACTGAATTTGAGATCCACCAAATTTTTTGGATCCCAGCAAAGTTGTATTAAAATCCCCCATGATAATCTAGTTCTCATGTGGAAAATAGGATCTAAAAGACTCAAGTCTTTTCCAAAAACTCCTTCTAGCAGTCTTACTATTGGCCACGTAGATATTAGATAAGATCCAATTGAAATCATCTTTGATATGCTTAAATCTAGTGGCCACATGATTTGCATCTTCCAAAATCGAAGTGCCTTGAATGTGCTTCTGGTTCCAAAAAGTCACCAAACCCCTAGAGGCACCATCTGAACTACTGCCCTACACTCCACCATTCTTAAAAATTCTAATCTTCTCCACCCGATCTTTGGACATTTTGGACTCCTGAATAATTAAGATGTCAGGCTTATGGTCCCTAGCAAAATTGTGCAAAATTTCTTATTTATGGGAACTGTTTAGTCCCCGAATGTTCCATGACATAACCTTCACTTTTTGGATGTAGTTTTGCATAATCCAGGATGGTTTTTTGAGTTCCATCCGCAATATTTTGTAAACATTCTTGCTCTCTATGGTATTTAGTTGTTTTCTGCCCGAACCTTTCAGAACTCCCACATTCGCTTTAGCCTCGTTTCTTGTAGAAACCCCCACTGTATTATTCCCCTTTTTACTCTTCTTCTCAACTTTAGTGTATAGGTTCTCTTCTTCTAGATCTAGATCCTCTAGACCCATAAACTCTTGCCCATCCATAATGTCATCTGCTACAACAACTCTATTTAGTAGGGAGTGGCTAACATCATTCCCCCCTTGGGAGATCTGACTGAGTTCCCAAATGTAGACTTCACAATCTCCAAAGAGCTTTGAGTCTCATCATGATTAGAAGAGTGAGACTCCCCAGACTTCTCAGAATCCTCTACCCCTCTTACCTTGCTTTGATTAGAATGGGATGTTTCCTCCAAACTATTAGTCACTGAATCTGGGATTACATTCAGGCTCTCATTCTTCTTTACAACATTCCCTCCTACTTTTTTATCCTCCTCCTGGGAATCCCTTGTTCTCAATTCTTCATCTGCTTTGTTAGGGTCTTTAACCTCTCTTTCAATATTTGCAATATTATCAGTTCCTTTGCAGAAACCTCATCTTTCTTTTTTTTCGGACTGGGAATACGCTGTCCACTATCTCTTTGGCCTTCCCCAATTATGTCTCCTCTATTCTCCTCCTCCTGAGGCTTCTCCACCATTTTTAGCCTTCCACCGTTTTAGGAATCAAAAGTGTTGGGGGAAAAATATTAAATGTATAGTTTGAATTCCCATGTTTGATTTTCCAGGAATGTTATAAAAAGGAGAAATTAATACATAACAGGTCCAAGCACACAGGAGGAGCAAAACTTAGTGTGAAATTGTCAAGGGTGACAATTTTCAACGCTACAATAACAACTAACCTCTATCTCCTATATACCATACTTATATCTTGGATGCCACTCAAGCCAAGTTGCCTACTTATATAAGACTACATTGATGATTCTATAACTCAATTAAGGGTTAGGTTAGCCACAATTCAACTACTCATAGGTCTATGCACCTACAGGGTTAAGTGCATAGCAAAAATATTATGCAATAAAAATAATATAATGATTCTAGGAATTTTTTGATTTTTTGAGCACTAATAGGAACCTAAATTGACATTGATCATTGATCTAGAGCATTTGTATGACTTAACAATGATGTCTTCACTCATTTTCATGATTGTATAGAAAATCAAACTAAAAGACTAACCTAGTAGAACATGACCATTTCAATCCAATAGTCTTCCTACACTATTTTTAAATATCATCAACCCTTGATAGTTAACACAATAAAAATTATTAAATAAATAAAAATGTATAATTACCTAGATCAAATCCAAAGTCATAAAACACATCAACATTAAACAAAAATGACCTAAGATCAACCTAAACATACTTAAACTAAGTGGGCTTAACCTTAGGAAAACTCCGTGTTTAAGCATACTTGAGTTGGAGTAGTATTGGGATGGGTGACCTTACAGGAAGGTCCAGTGCTTCACCTCTATGAGCATCACCTAGATACAATGAATGCTAAGTGGATCATTCATTATCATGAGATATGGGTTCTTACGAACCACTATTCATAAAACATGGATCAATAAATTTAACTCATAAAACTACATAATTAAATCATGATAGCATTATCACAATACTTAAACTAACTTTTCTAATATTAAAAATAACTATAAATACAAATCATTCATTTCAATGAAGGCGAATAGATATTAATGCGACATCATAATAATTTCTTCTCCATTTATCTAAATTCCTCACATTTAGCTGATCTGATATTTCAACCGCCAATCACAATTCCTCGTATTTTGTTTTGCCTATGTGTGTCATCATTCTTGCCTTTTTAATGGATGACAACCTTTTTTGGTCTGAAAAGGTGAAAATGACATTATATTTTTGAAGGCTTCATCATTGTTGCTTTTTTAAGGGATGGTAATCATTTTTGGCGTGAAGAAACTTTGGTTGAGAAAAAGGTGATAACCAATATTTATCTCAATTTTTTCTTTTCTTTTATATTTTACTTATTTGGCAATATGTTTAATTTTGTTTTTTAAGGAGAGAATTCTTGTATTTTTTAATTTCGTGCATTTAAAGTTTATAAATTTTAGCATGTTTTTGAATATGTTTAAGAGTTTAGAGTTATTGTTTGTGTTTCAGAATAGTAAATGATAATTGTGAGATGAGTTTTTATTGAGAAATAAATTCTTAAGTGATCGTCAGAATAATCTGTGTATTGACAAGTCCAATAATTGTACACTAGAGACACCAATAGAATTTCACAAATTCTCTAATTAATGCATGGATTCTTTACCTAGTGACAGATTTTTTTTAAAAAATGTTATACTAAATTTTAGTGGAACTAAGCATTATTTTTAATCTATTAATTTATTTTGGGTAATCTTGTCATTGCTATCAACAATTAGAAAAGCAAACTGCATCTTTACTTAGTTGTTCAATAATACTTTAATAAGAGTTAGACTGAAACATGTGGATCAAGATAGAAATTATCAAATGTCTTATGTGTTACCATATGATTGGTTGTTTCTTTTGTATGACTTATAAAAGATATAGTTGCACATGTATATATGCACATATGTTGGCTCTTTATTAAATTTTTACTAATATATTATTTTCCAACTACTAATTTTTTAATATATTTAACAAGGCACCAAAGTGTGCAACACCATAATAGTTGGTGTGCACTCATCTATTGGGATTCACTTCCCCTAATGAATTTTATTTTTGTATTTATAATTTTTTAAATACATTAATAATTTTTTAAATAAATAAATAAATAAAATATTAAATAAATATATGTTTCATTTATTTATATATTTTATTTGGCTTCACACCATAAACAATCCATGCAGAAAATTCACTTGCAACAGTTCATCACAGAAAAATTCACGCCATGACAAATTTGGAAATTCAGGGCCATGAATTGCTAGTGGTGAATTTTCCATGATGTGAATTTTTCATGGTAGTGAATTTTCCCAGAGTTAATTGTTGTGCAGCAAGTTTTCCTAGAACCATTTTATTTTGATTGATTTTATTTTTGAAGCGTTTGTTAGAATTAATAGGACAATCATGTTTCCATCAAAACCTTTAACACAATTAATAGCTTATTACAACAACGGTAGTTTTTGATTGATTTTATTTTTGAAGCGTTTGTTAGAATTAATAGGACAGTCATGTTTCCATCAAAACCTTTAACACAATTAATAGCTTATTACAACAACGGTAGTTTCAACAACAAATTCAACTTTCAAAAGAATTTATTTAAATGTCAAATTCTTTATCTCCACTTAACATAAAAACTAACCAACAAAAAATGAAAAAAAAAATATACATTTTATAATTTAAAATATTTATAAAGTTATAAATTTAAATTAGAAATATGATTTTTTAAAATTTTGTCTTCTTCAGTTCTTTTAATATTAAAATACGATTTATTTATTGTGTGGATTCATTCATTCTCCAGTTCTCTTGAAAGAGAGGTCACAAGTTCAAATGTTGTAGGGGGTAAGGTATGTACACCTCGTATTGTGGAGCACGAGTTAGGTGCCTCCCTCATACTGGGAGTATGAGGAGTCCCATATACTGTAAGTCATTTGTAGACCCAAAAACAGATCGCCTTGATATTGTGGACTATAAAAGGACCTTTCCTTTCCTTTCACATCATCATGGTAAACTAAAATCATTGAATACATAGGTTCTAGCTGGCAGCAAATCAAAATCAAATGAATGAATTGAGAAGAGAATAATGAAATATTTACTCCCTCCCATCAGTCATCATAGTCAACATTCAGTCTTCTGCCAACCCGTACCTGAGCCCATGTGGCCTTACTGTCAAATTTGCTCAGTCAAAGAAAGAACGAATTGATTTGACGTATTAAACAGAGTTACCAGCCGACTCTAAGGAGTCGGTTGATGGGGCAACCCCTACCAACCATTGGGATCCACCAGACTTCTCCAATTTAGGTAGTAGGCTTCATCCGGCCATTCCTTCGCATCTAAGCTCCTCTATCTCCAACCACAAAATGTGACTGAACCTCAATAATAAATCACAAAAATCATTAAGGTGATTTTATTATGAAGTAATTCTCGATATTTTGAACAATTTAATGGATTCATGTTCTATGTTCTATTGTCTAGAATACATGTACTTAAGTGAGCAGAAAATTCTTATTGTTATTCATTCGTATGAGAGCACATAACATCCAATAGTATCGTTAAAGGGGAATTCATTTAGACATGGATGCTTCTAGCATTCAACCTAGAAAATAGGTTTAGATTTAAGATGAAATGAATAGTTATATGTTTCGATATAGAGTTAGTGGAAGGGATTTGCAAGCGATCTTGTGCTTTTTAGTAGGGGTAATAGTTTCTATTTATTCATGTAATAAGATGACATAGAATTGATTTCTTATCTATTTCTACATATTTTTAGATGTATGTAATAAGCAAAATGGATGAGAATGTCTATCTATACTAACAATTGTAGGTGGGTGAGTCATTAGGTCTATAAATAGTGAAAGATTCATTTACCAACTAATGTATGTAGATGAAAGAAATTCATAGAAAGATATAAATGGTATTGTAACTAGAATATGAAAGAAATTCATATAGAGATATAAATGGTATTGTGACTAACATATAGAACACCCCACTTAAGGCCATTTGTTAGGGGTCCACAAACTAGTTTCTACTTTATTTCAATTATGCCTATGGATAGTAAGTGGGTTGCCCCCACTACCAAGATAGAGGTACAAGCCTTGTAGGGTTGATTCTTTTAGAACTAAACTATAGTCAAGGTTGGGGAATACTAATAGATCCAATAGGTAGAGATAGGCATCTACCCATAGGTGGGCTTTAGTTGGCATATAAATATGGCAACCATCTTCCTTTATTTATTTATAACATCATTCCTTATATATATGATATGACTTGAATGATGACTTATACCTCCTCCAATCGAGTTTCTCTATCCTAGAGCATGTCAATAGCTCTAGCCTAGTCGACATCCACCTTCCCCCTCCAAATGGGTATATATATATATGGGTATCTGTAAATAGATATATAGATAGGCCTCATCATCCTTACCAAATGGTTATTTAGGGTCAAGCATATATAAAACTATAGATTGGGGAGTTATAGATCAAGGAACTATAGATTAGTTTGTTTTTTTCTCTCAATCTCCTCTTCCACATATCTTGAGGAGGCCAAACCCCTATGTGGGCAAGTAGCTAAGTCTATATGAATTAGAGTTCACATCTAGTCATATTTAACCAATTATACATCATTGACTTGCCTTTCTACTGACCAATTGAGAAGTGCTTAGATGGAGAGAACATGACTAATCAATTAAAAGATGGCTATATAACTTATAAGAGAGGCACAACTATAAGGAATTTTCAGGGGTTGGGAGGAGAAAGTATCTTTAACAATGAACAAATAAAATAATGTTAATTTAAGATAAATAGATACAATTAATAATAGATACAGAGATTGTCCTGATATACAAGTTACTTGAGCCCTTCTAGATGTAGGGCATGCCACCGTAAGCACCCTCCTTCAATTGTGAAGAGTCCACTAAGGAGAGCGAACTTTCCCAAGCGTATGGCAACCCCATATGGCGAGGAACCCTATCCTTTTTATCTTGGGAGGACAAGAAACTAAAACCCCTATATCTATATGCCAGCAGCCAATTATATATATAGCTGCATTTATGCCTTCCACCAGTGGGCCCTATTTCTCGCTATCAGTAATAATTAACGGAGAAATTTACAAGTTCATTCGGTCACAAAAAAATTACCACATTCGTATGTAAACCGATTACGTGCGTGTTTTTACCAGCCACTCAACATTTGTAATCTCCAATGAATGAATGAAAGATTTTAATGACGTCCGCGAGACCAAACAGTCTATGGGACCGAGACAAAACAGGCCTAATTTGTCTTCATACTCTTTTCCAAGTCAGATCTCCTGCTGTTAAGTTTGACTAGAAGGCTAGCCGTCTGATTAATCTTATCTTCCTCAAATAGCTGGTGCATATTGTCCACTTTCAAACTATTTTCATGTTGAGTGCGGATATCCTCGTAAGCAATGCATTCCATGATGAAGTGCCATTCTGTTTCCACAACCCCTTTATTGCAGAAAATACAAGTTCTTTCTTCCCAAGTTTCCTTGGGTATCTTCCACCTACCTTTTCAATAAGTTTAATTTGCCCAACCTTTTCAATAGATCTCGATACAATTTGTCCAACCTTTTCAATAAGTTTAATTTGCGACTCTTACTGCCAATTCGCCTCACTATGATGAACGGTCATGGAAAGCCTCACATTGTGGCGGTGCCTCTTGTGGAAAATGTAATCCCAACCGACCAATCAACATAAATGCACTCACATGATCATCCTTCAGAAAATAGACAAGGCGCCGCAAATTCATTTATGATTTCTTTTATGAATAGTGTATCCGTATCTTCACTTAACTTTTTCAAGCTCTTTTTCAGTTCACTTTTTCAAGCTCTTTATCAGTTCACTTTTTCTGCAACAGTACATACTTAAACCATGTGCTGCCCGTGTTCTATACAAATTATAATTTCTGCAACAGTACATACACAAACCATGTGTTGTCCAACGGGAGAGGATCTGATCATTGAGCATCTTAACTTGCACTTTTCAAAATCTTACATAGAAATTTCAATTTTTTTACAGCAGTTTGTTTAGCAATGTCCCTCTTATAATTAATGCCATGTCAGCATGCTTTTTGTCGAGGTGTCCAAAAAGGTCCCAAAAAAAAGTTAGACTGATACAAGTGCACTAAATCATGTTTTATTGGTGCGCTGATGTGGCATCACATGATTTCTTACTTTCTAAATATAAGGAATACATATTATTCAATTATTAGTAGTTATCATTGACACTAACGACTTTAAAGTCACAACTATTGGTTCAATATTATTAAAAATATTGGACATTAAATCAACAAATACTATAACAACTATTGGAACATTGTCAACTATTAGATCCTTTCCCCTATTTATTTATGTTTTAAAATGGATTGACACATTATATATGAGTGTTTAGGCAGCGTAGAGATGAGTAGAAACAAACAATTACTTTGTTTTCTGAAACAAGAAGAAGTTTGTTTCAAGAGTAGCAATTCTTTTTTATTTTTTCATATTAGTGTGTGAACTCATAATTTGTTTAAAGCTATGTTATGAAAGAAATCACTCTTATAAATTTTTGTATGTAAATAGAGTTGAAGTTCTTTTGTTGTTCATCATTGTTATTATTCTTTGTTTTTTTTTTATGTCTTATTCTTTCATCTAATATCAGAGTCAAGTTATGGCATCTTTTTCTAGCACAAGTCTTATAAATCTACAAATTCCTAGTTTATTGGCAATCACAATAAAGGTTGTGTTTAGTTCTCAAGATGCATGGGAGCTTATGGAGAATGGGTTTCCTAAACATGTAGATGCAACAACATACACCGTATTATCTCAAACAAGAAGATTTAGATAGTAGGTTTCATCTGATTGAATGTTCTTTTGCATCAAAGCTCCTCTATCTCCAACTAGAAAATAAGTGGGTTGCGTAGGGGTATGTGCAGGATCATCATGGAAAAAAAAGGCCCTTAAGTGGCAAAAAATTCAGAAAATTCAGAGTTAGACAATTTGATGTAAAAATTTGAATAAGTTATCTATATTATTTAAAAAATATGTAAGAATAGAATATGTAGTAAATTGAATGTACTTTCTAAACTACTAGATTTTTTTTAAAAAAAAAATCTATTTGGTGAAAATTTGAAATTTCAATGCAATAGTACTTAAATTTTAGGGAAAAAATAAGAAATGTCTGTCGACCACCAACCACAATAAAATGATAATATTTTTTTTATAAGATTTTAGATATAAGTAGAGGACTCATGTCCCGATGTGTGATGCATTTTTTTTTTTTTTCCAAATAAATAATTAATTATGAATTTTTATTACAACTTTTAAAAATATGAAAACTCGTATGTTTGACCACCTTAACTTAGTCAAAACTTCATGAAATTCATTTTTAAATCCTATAGTATCGAAACATAGAATATGACACATATTTGATTCAAAAAATGTGATACCATTTGAAAGCTATAGATGTTTTCAATTAGCCTATCAATCGTGACTATCAAGGGACTTTAGTTGTAATTCAAATAGAAAATGAATAATAATTATTTATTAAATTCAAAGTAAAACATAATTTATATTGGTGGAAAACTAAGAATCTCTTTTAAAAACCCTTTTCGTTTCATCAATTTTGGGTAAAAAACAGTCGTCAACCACATACTCTACACATACCCATCATATTGCCACTTTTTGGCCCATCATGATCATGCACATACCCATAGGTCCTTCCACAATAAAATATTTCAAAATTTTAAAACTTCAATCCATTTAGATGTGAATTCGATACCAATAAACTAACCGCTACTTGTCAAACATCTATCGCTGCTAACTAGACCAAGATCCACATACAATCGAACAAAATAGTAATTCTTAATTAAATGGATAATAAAGAAAAATCATGACTAAATCTCAATAATAAATTACACAAAATCATTAAGATGATTTTATTATGATGTAAATCTTAATATTCTACAAAGGCTTATGCTCTACTGTAAAGATAGGGGAGAATTCTATTGTCTAAAATACTTCTAATTAATGAGATAAAAACTCCTATTGTTATTCATTCACATGAAATATAAGTTACAATAGTACCATTAAAGAACTAGATAGGCTTAGTTGGAGGCAGGCCTGGAATTTGATGGTCACCCTTACCTGTAATATGCAAATTTTATGACGGTTTGGTTATTTAAGTGCCTTTCATTTGACATTTTAAGAAAAATATAAATTGTCAAACAAAAATTGTTTAATTTATGAATTTTTTATATTAAATCTTTTATAAATGCAATATCTTGTAAAATAGAAAAACAATGATAATTATTAGTAATAAATATAAAAATCTTAAATTTATTGTTATAATTAACAATTAACAAAAGTTTCTAAGTTCATATTAAAAACAAATCACCTTAAGAATATTCTAAAAGTTAAAAACATTATATTCTATTTTTATTAAAAGATTCTAAATTAATATACATTTTTTATAATAAATATTATAAATCATATATGTTAATATAAAATAATGATAATTAATAGTAAAAATGTCAAAAGTTCTTAAATTCATACTAAGAAATATTGAAAAAAGTTATATTTTGATTCTAAATTGATTTGTCTTTTTATAATAAATATTATAAATTAAAATATTATATTATTTTTTTATCTATAATAATTTTTTACGGTTTAATAAAACTATAGTGAAGAGTCCACTAAGAAGAGCGAGCTTGGTCGAGGCAAAATGACAGACACTAGCGAAGGGCAATGTCTATGCAGCCCACAAAATGGACTTGATTTGACCATTTGATACTGTTTATTAATTAATTAAAAATAAAGAATGCAATGACATTCTTTATTTTTAATTAATTAATAAACACCATCAAATGATCAAATCAAGCCCTTTTGTAGGCTGCATAGCCAATTCCCTAGCGAAGAGTCCACTAAGAAGAGCGAGCTTTTCCAAGCGTACGGCGACCGTATATGGCGAGGAATCATCTCTTTTTTATCTTGGGAGGACAAGGAACTACACCCCTTGTATCTAGCCTATAAGGCGACACCGAACTATATATGTAGCTGCATTTATGCCTTCAAACGGTGGGGCCTATTTCTCTGGCAGTAGAAATTGACGGCGAAATTTACATGTTCATTTCGCTGTGTCACAAAAAATTTACCACATTCGTATGTAATTCGATTATGTGCGTATTTTTACCAGCCACTCAACATTTGTAATCTCTAGAAATTTCGATAACCCGCCTAACCTTTAAATAAGATCAATTTGTAATACTCTTCCCTGCCAATTCGTCCAACAATGATGAACGGTTATGGAAAGCCTCATGTTGTGGCGGTGCCTCTCCCAGCATTGGGTCACGCAATTCCTTTACTGGACTTTGCGAGGCTCCTTGCCTCCCATGGTCTTACCGTCAGTTATGTCACCACCCCCGCCAATGTTCCGCGCCTGCAACACCAAATGGCCAACGCTATTTCCTCGCGCCTCGACATTCGCCTTGTAGTCCTTCCGACCCCCGCCGTGGAGGGTTTAGCTGAGGGAATAGAGAGTTTCGATCAAGTTCCCCCTGAACAATTCGCTCTCATTTTTGATCTGGCTTTTAAACTAGAGCACGCCTTTAACCGTTGGCTTCTAAGCCAATTTGAAAAAGAAGGGCAACAGGGGACGGGACCTCCTGTTTGCATTTTGCACGACGTGCTCTTGCAATGGAGTATGGTGGTGCCTGAAGAGCGCAATATCCCCAGGGTGGTATTCAGTACGTACGGGGCATTTGGACTGAGTGTGTTCCATTCTGCATGGCTTTCCGCAGCGCGAAATGCGGTGGAAAGAGAAGGGGAGAGTATTGTGCTGAGGTTGGGTTTGCCCACTGCTATGAGATTGCATAAAAATGAGATAGACCCATTTTTATTCGACCCTTTGAGGATGGAGTATCTGAATGGGTTGCAGTCGGTCATTCAAAGTCATGGAATGTTG
>VDFB02271358.1:894919145-894974150 GCA_007258455.2 Sequoia sempervirens
GCAGCGCGAAATGCGGTGGAAAGAGAAGGGGAGAGTATTGTGCTGAGGTTGGGTTTGCCCACTGCTATGAGATTGCATAAAAATGAGATAGACCCATTTTTATTCGACCCTTTGAGGATGGAGTATCTGAATGGGTTGCAGTCGGTCATTCAAAGTCATGGAATGTTGGTAAATACTTTCGAGCAACTGGAGGCCGAGGATCTCCAACATTTGAGAAATGTGAGAGGGAAAAAGGTGTGGTCCATAGGTCCTGTGTTCCCACCAAATGCTTTAGAGGGAGCAGTGAAGGCTAGTGCGCGAGGCAAAATGGCGGACATTAGCGAAGAGGAGCTGCTCAAATGGTTGGATTCTCAGAGCCCAAGTTCGGTTGTGTATATTTCGTTTGGAAGCCAGACTTATCTCTCCCAAGAACAAAGCAAGGCCTTGGCGAGTGGTTTGGAAGCCAGCGAGCAGCCCTTCGTTTGGGCCTTCAAAGTGTCCCCAAAGATCACATTCGACACTGCACTAGATGTGGCTCGCGCATATCTTCCCGAGGGCTTCCAAGAGCGCACAAAAAAGAGAGGATTGATCACATGGGGTTGGTTGCCGCAGCTGCTTCTTCTCTCTCACCCTTCTGTGGGAGCCTTCATGAGCCACTGCGGGTGGAATTCCATCCTTGAAAGCGTAACTTTGGGCGTCCCATTGATCACGTGGCCAATGAATGCAGATCAGCACTTCAATTCCACACTGGCAATCAAATTGGGGATTGGAATCCAAGTGTGTGAGCACACAACTGGAATTCCGGGCAAGGAAAGAGTGAAGAATGTTGTAACGCTCATCCTGACTCAAAGCGATGGGAAAGAGATGACAAGAGCTGCAACAAAATTGAAGGACATGGCACGGAAGAGTGTTGCATGTGGAGGATCTTCCAATGCAAACTTACTAGACTTTTTGAGCGAGATTCATAGGCTGCATATCGCACGAAACGCTGTCGTATATGCAGGATCCTCCAAAGCTCAGATACAAGATGGTTTTCCCACTGAAATTCTTCAGCTCGGCATATCCGAAACTGCATAAAGATTTCTATTTTTGTCTTTTACCACTTAGTGTCTCAACGGCCGTGGAATAAGGCGCACCAGGATGGGAGTCGTAGTTTCCATTAAGGAAGAACGTCGGCCAATGGAATGTTTCCCATTCCCCTAGTTTATGATTGAGTATTTGATAGGTGACTTGAAATCTCTGAATGTTTGCTATAGCTTGGCGTAAGTCTTCCTTGCATGTCCTTTCCTTCGAAAAGAAGAGTTGCAGTTAAGACTGTTAGGATGGTTTTGGTAGTGCCAGGTAATTCTGAGATGGTTATTGATTTGACGTTATTGTCGAGTTTGTTGGCAGTCTCAAATTCACAGGGCAATGAAATTCATTTGTCAGTTGTCCCTGAAAAGACATATCTGATTATATTGTATTGTGCAAAATGAATTCCATGGAATAGGCCATGACGAAGCCGATTTTGATAATCACATAAATAACATTATGATAAATTGAATTGTTCACGACACTTCAGATAATCGATGAATACTAAGTGAAATAAAATAAATCATTGGTCTCTTTACGGCCTTGTGTTATTATTAGAATTAATCCAAACATTGATTTCATTCAAATGAGTTATAGGGTCAACTTTAGAGTGTATTGAGTAATTACGCCAACTGGCGTTCTCCTATGGGAGCCCTCGACCTCCCTAGAACATTAGGGGAGTATATATATATTTATAATTGTATTATTGCACAATTTATTTGCTTTTAAGTTTTCGATTAGATTGTAATTCTTTCTTTATTTTGTATTTTATTTTGGGTTGTTTTATTTATTATATGAAGTTCTATGATTTTGTTTTTTTGTTTTTGAATATATATATATATTATGGATGAATTTAAAATAAATTCAATTTCAAATTTTTGTCATATTAATATATTCAAACTTTCATATGTAAATTTAAATCACAATTGATAATTTAGATTAGCACTCGGCTTTAAAAAGATTGATGTTTGTTAGATCTTGTCATAATGAAGGTGATGCTAATACATTGATACAAGTTGTTCATGTTAACTGGTGAAATTTTTTCTTTTTCAACAAGTTTAGAGAGTGAGAAGGAGATTAAGATGACGAGTGAGGAGCACATTCGAGAAAATAAATAAAGGGTTATTCATACAAGTTGGTGAATCATAGGAGGATAAAGTTCAACTACAATTTATAATTGAATTGAAATTCAAATGGTTAAAATTGCAATGAGGGTTTTTTATTCTTAAATATACCCATTTAAAAACGTAATCTATAATAAATTTTAAAAATAATGATTTGAAACACTTGAAACATCTTTTAAATAAGTATATTTAAGATATCTAGTTAATATTTATAAAACTCTAAAATGTATATGGTTCTATTACGGCGAAAGGGCATCATCAAAAATTCACAATGGTCCTCATGTATTGTTAAAGTTGTCTTATTTACTTATCTCTATTTCTATTTAATGATAAGTGAAAGAAAGATCAAGCCACAAAATCAAATGACATAGAAAGTGACTTGAAGATATTATTATATTGCGAATGTGTCAATCTTAAAGCCTAAATTTGATGATTGACTCAACATATCAAATGATTTTTTTATAATTATCTATTTAAATTTATTTGAATCATATTTGAAATAAATTATGTATTTATTATATCATTAAACAAAAGTAATGCCTATCAATATCCTAAGTGACAGTTCTTGCTTGGCTGGATACGACATTTGTCACATACATCAAACAAGGCAATAACAACAATGGACTAGAGAAACAAAATTCATCTTTAATCCAGTAGTTGTAGGACTGGTTAGCTTCATTTCATCTTTAGTAAAGATAAAACTACCCTAT
The DNA here is from genome assembly GCA_007258455.2 of Sequoia sempervirens. Taxonomy (NCBI): domain Eukaryota; kingdom Viridiplantae; phylum Streptophyta; class Pinopsida; order Cupressales; family Cupressaceae; genus Sequoia; species Sequoia sempervirens. The sequence goes on from VDFB02271358.1 coordinate 894,922,030, forward strand.
GGAAATTAATAATATATTTTCCTTTGTTCATGGTGATCTTGAGGTTGGTTATAAAGTTAATGGGAGTGTAGAGTGTGTATTGTTGTTATGGAAGTGGCAATGGATTGTAATAAGAGAGGATGACTTCGTCCTAGCTACAATTCACCTATGGTGCAAGTAGTCTTGATAGGGCCGGTGTGCTTCTGCTGGTGAGGAATGTTCAATGCCTTCTCAAGACTCAGAGGTGGTGGGCAACTGGACCACATTGTAGGTAGCACTACAAACACAACCCTCTACACAACCTTTGCAGTATTTGGCATATTTGGTGGTGGAATACACAACATACTGGGCCCCCATATGACTCTCTTCATAGGTTGTTGTACTTATGTCCTGTATGCAGCCTCATTCCTATACTAAACCATATGTAGAACAATACCTTTGTAATAATTGGAGGGGCCTTACTGGGGGTCAGAGCAGGGCTACTGTGGGTTGGACAAGGTGCCATTTTGACCTCCTACCCTATTAAATATAGAAAGGGGGGGTATATCTCCTTGTTTTGGAGTATTTTTAGCTTTGGTGGGGTGTTAGGAGGCTTTATTCCCTTCATTCTAAATTACTCAAGAAATAATGCATCGGTGAATGATGGAACATACATAGCATTTATGAGCTTCATGACCTTTGGAATAATCCTTACATTGGGTCTATTGCATCCTGATGAGGCTTGAGAGATTATGAAATTGCTTTAAGAACATGAATATGCTTTTGCTGACCCCTGCTTGTTGGGCTAGCAACTTTTTTATAACTTATCAGTTCAACGGTGTGAATGGGTTGATATTCAATATGAGGACCAAGGGCTTGAACAATGCTTTTAACACAAGCATGGCTACATGCATATACAACACAAGCAAAGCTTACAATGTCAGGATATGTTCTAGAGTTCTTTATTAATTCAAATATTTTGAGAGCATCCTTGCAAAATAATATATATTGTCAAAATATCTCCAACACTATATTGACTCGTATGATCTTCTATGGAGTCTTATTATATTCTTGGTTCAGAGGTCCTACCAATTGACCTCATGTACTACACAAATGTATACAAAAAATGGGCCAAAATATCATCTAGTTGACCTTGCACATCTCTTTGGCATACCCATTGCACTTTAAATGTTTTATTGATTTCAGTCTTAATTAGTCATAATTTTATATATTATGATCTTACAAGGAGGGTGAGTGAGTCAAAGACAATGTAAGGACCTATGTTAGATAATCAATCTATATACCATCAGATCTGGTGTTGGAGGTTTAGTTGACAATAGCTAAATCCTATGCTATCCAATCCACGATGAAAAAATTATAAAAGAAGTATTTTTTTCATCTATAATTCTTTTCATAAAATGAGTTTGTGTATTGTGAAAGACTAAGAACTGTAAAGTGCAATGTGAACATTTTTTGAGCTTAAAATGGACATATGACCAGAGTATTTATTCTATCAAATTTAAATACCTTTTGATGTTGATACTTACCCTCCATAATGCATTCTTGGTATTATTTTGATCCACACCACAATTAGAAGTAATACCCCTCCTACACAATGCTCTACGATACAAAGGTTCTACTAACAAATTTATTAAGATGGACATTACATTAGATCCCACGAGTTTATTTACAAGAGAACAAACAACATTCATCGTTTGAAATTATATGGCAAAATGATTCAAATTACATTAGATTACATCTCTGCCATTTATGGTCGAGATATTTATAGATGAGAACCACAAATGAGCTATCAGGTTTGTTGGAATATAACCCAAGTCTCATCCTCTGCAAATTATGGGTTTGATCTTTTCGAAGTTCTGAGAAGCCCTTCCCAATGCAAAACGATCCAGATTCCTGAGCTTCTACATATTTCAAAGCTCACCCACTATTCCATGAGATGACATCTCTTTGAGGTATTTTGTCAAACAATTCACGTGCCTTTTCTATGCTTTCACATTTTGCATACATGTCCATCAGGGCAGTTGAATCTGCAACGTCTAAGAAAATTCCTCTATTTTTTATTCTTTCATGGATGTCCATACCCTGTTCCAATTCTCCTATTTTGGCACAGGCAGTGAGAATGCTAGCAAAAGTTGTCTAGTTTGGCTTTACACCTGCCAATTGCATTTGCTTGAAAGTTTTTATAGTTTTTGAAAAAATCCATTTTGGGCATATCCTGCAATCATTGCATTCCATGAGATAACCTCTCTTCAAGAGGCATTCTGTCAAACAGTTCACGTGCCTTTTGTACTCTTCCACTCCCACATGTTGCATACAGAGCATGTCCAACTATAATATCTCAGAAAAAATGGTCCTTCCATGATGCTTTGATGGATGTCCATACACTATTCCAAAGCTCACATTTTGGCACAGGTAGGGAGGATACTGGCGAAGGTTGTGGAATTTGGGTTGACACCTGCCAATTGCATTTACTTGAAAGTTTCTAAAGCTTTTTCAACAAATCTATTTTGTACATATCCTGTAATCATTATAGTCCATGAAATGACATCTTTTTCAGGTATTCTGTCAAACAGTTCACGTGCCTTGTGGTACCATTCGCACATGGCCAGACAGTGTTTTCTTTCTCTAGAACATGCAGTTGTCAGTGTTCACGACCATTAAGTGATCTGGAACTTTCCTGCCTTGTAACAAGAAATTTGAAAAGGTTAATGACATTAATAATGAAAAAATGAGAAAAGAGGGGATTATAAGGAAATTAATGGTTGTGCTTAGGGTAGTTTTCTACACAAAATAAGCATAAGAACTATGTACTTGAAGATAGCAAAACATTGTCAATAATTTCAGGTATTATTATGGTAGAAAACTACAGCGTCATCACATCTCTTCAAAGCAGCTTTGAAAATATAGATGAAGGTGTTCGTCAAGCTCTATTGATATATGTTGGAAGTGAAGTTCAATCGTCACTGTCTTTTCGTCTTCCTTTTTCAATGCCTCTTCATTTGTCTGAAGAGTTGGATATAATTATTATTTGTTTTTGTCTAAAGAGTTGGATATAATTACTTTCTTGTTCTCTTTTTGAGCATGATGAGACTCGTGTATTTGAGTTGATTAATAAAACAGTGTGCCCTACTTTCCTTGGTAGATGTAGTCATTATTGATAAACCATGTTAAATACATGTGTTACTTTCTTTGTCCTTGTCTTTGCAATTTATTTTGTTGTTCTGTTTTTTATTTCATTACTGTTCTTGTTGCATGGTTAACTCAACAATACCAATTACCTTTACCTCTGATGACCACATTGTTTATAGACAAAGCCCAAGTGGCCACACCCACATTAAATTTCCCTTGCTAGCATTAGTATTGTGTTGTTTTTCATAAAGGACTAGATCACCAAACTAGAAAGAATGATGAAGAAAATGTTTATTAAAAAAAATATGGAAAATCTTTTGATAAGTTTTAAGATGCTCAAGAGAATTGATTCGATGTTTGCCAAACATTTCAAGATCATGCAAGTAGAACTAATGATAGGTGTTATCATCAATAAATCCTTGGAGAGAGATAAAAAGAGAAGGAATCTCAAGATCTAATGGAGAGAGATAAAAAGAGAAGGAATCTCAAGATCTAATGGTATAATAAGATTAGTCTTATAGACAAGATTCTATGAAGTGATACCAATGGTGATAGTGCAAATTCTTGTCATGTTTCTTAATAGTTTTATGAAGCATCTACTGCATTGTTTTATTAGAAATCTTGGTTTAGTCACTAAATTGAATATAGTGGGGTGTTGAAAGATGATGTTGAATGTGAAATTTGTTGAGGATTTTCTTCACATTTTTGTTTTTGAATGACGAGTCATTGTCAAAAATAAAGGAAAAATGGAGTCTAAAACAAGAAAATATATGATCAAATAAGAACCTATAGATTTCCTCAATAGTGGTAGAGCATAGAGAAACAACCTCAACTCATTTTATAAAAAAATATGTTGTAGTGAGAATGAATGTGTTAACTTGAGAATAAGGAGGAGAAATTTTTTCTAATCAAAACTAGGCTCTAAATAGAAAAATCCCAAAACTCCATATAAGATTAGAGCTCCTATGTAGGGCCATCAACTAGATGCCTACATTGTTGACATTCAATGCATTTCTTAACAAAATCAAATGAATCATGTTCTATTTCTTCCCATTGGTATCCCACATGAAAAAAAAATTGAACTATTTTTCCACCAAAATAACCTCCACAAGTAGCAAAATGGGCCTCTTGGAGGGTAATTAGGATCTCATATTCTTTTAAACAACGTGGAATGAGGTTTTTGTAACCTTACCAATATGAAATGTTAGATATAAGAGTATATGCATAGCAACCTTGTGGATGTGAATAAATAGATTCTTAGAAGCTTTGGAAGGAAGGATGCCATCTTTTAGTTAATTATATATAAGAGTATGACTCCCAAAAATCAACAACATAGAAAATTAGGTCACAAAATCTTAAGAACTATCCATAATAGTAGGTATATTATCATATGAATAATAAATTGAAAATTATCTACTAAATCATCAATTCACACATGGGAAGTTGTGTTAGCCATTGCATCTGCATCATGACGATCCTTTCATGCAATGATTTAAACTATTAAAGAAGAAAAATGAGTAACTACACTATGAGAGCATAGATCCTACTTTGATTGATAGGTTCTAGTAACCTAACATAATTTTTTAAATTGAGAGTCACCATAAATATGAAGAGAATATATGTTAAGAGGAAGCATCACAAGCAACCTAGATATAATAGATTTATACTTGATAATGTTATTTGTACAAGGAATATTTCAATGGAACAAAACTTTAATTGGCTTTCTTGAAGGAGGCACAAAAGTTGCACCTATCCTATGACCAATATAAAACTTCAATCCATGAAAGGATATCTCCCAAGGGTGATCAAATTCCATGAAAATGATATGGCCACCAAGAAAAGAATCAAGACTAGGAAGAGATAGTGAAGAAGGAGCATATGAAAAATGATTGACCCAATTTTATCCCTTAATGGATTTTTTATCAAAAAAATTCAATAAGCTCAATAAAAAACATGATCCATCTAGGAAAAAGTATTAATAAATTATTTTTACTAAGAAGATGTTTAAACAGATAAAATTGAATTATAAAATTTATATTTACATTGAGAAGATAATATCATAGGTTTTCTATAGAAACCAATATGCTATATATTTCTTCTCTGATTTTATATAATGTGTTTCATAATCTAAATTAAGATATAACTATTATAGTAAACATGCTCCTTGCCTTCATCATAATATTGAGCTAGAAGAGTTGTCAGTACATGACATGCAATATAAATGTGAAGAATAAGAAGACATCTAGAAATTGTAGGCAACAAAATAGGAGGATTACCTAGGTATCTTTAGAAATTGATGTATCAAAATCCTCCCAAAAATCTACATTCTAGGAGAAATAGATAGGGATAGGGTATAATCTCTAGTTGCAATAAAAACTAATGTATAGCCTAATGCTTACCTTAAAGTTCACAAATTTGTGAAATATCCACAAAGACCTGGCATGGAAACAATGCAATATATCCTTTTAGTGTCAACTTCAATACCACATGATGACATATGATAAACCCAATAAGCTTTCTGCAATCAATACCAAAGATATACTTCTTAAGGTTTAAACACTTATGGTATAGAAGAATTCATTAAAAGATATGATAAAGATTGCAGATGTGCTCCAAATAAAGAACACCATAGCCAATATGTCATCAACATAGTCTTCGAATGTTACATTAATAAAATCATGAAATGTAAAATTCATGGCCTACTATTGAGTTGCATCAATATTTTGTAGACTAAAGGGCACAACCATATAATAGAAGGTTCCTCACAAAATTGTGAAGGTGATTTTGTATTTGTCAAGGGGATTAATAAGAAACTAGTAGTAACTTGAGAACCCATCCATAAAGGAAAGAGGCATATTACCTCTAGTCAAGTCCATAACCATATCAATGTTAGGAAGAGGAAAATCATCCTTAAAAGAAGCTTTATATAGAGATTGTGAAAATTCATATAAATGTGAATGCAACCATCTGATTTAGTTAGTTAGAAATTTTTTGCATATATCCAAGGTGAATAATCAATGGGGAAAATAAAGGGAAATTTAAAAATCCTCTCAATATATTCCTTAATCATAAAATCCACCTTGGGATGAATTTTTCAATGTTTTTACTTTAATAATTGAGCATCAAGATATAATACTATATTATGAGCAACAACTTCAAAATCAATTTTGGTCATATCATCATATGTCCACATAAAGAGCTCTGGGATGTCATGTAAAATTTGAGAATGTGAAAATTATTCTTCCATAGAAAGATACTTTTTATCTTAATAGATTTTTTAGGATCATTAGGATCCATGAATACATCAATAATCTCCCAAACTAAGAGGGAACAATGGTCTCAAGCATCAAGATATTCATAAGTTCTACACAAGTTTAAGGAGAAAGTACATGAAAATTAGATAACATGATGGTCTCACCAATGTATACATGTGTATCAGGGCAATAGAGGAATCTGTGATCATGATAAAATGAATGGTTTCAACATAGAGACTTTAATAAATTCATCTAAGGTGTCTTTAGAATAAAAACATAAAAGAAGAAAGTATAAACAAATGAGATGATTCAATAATTAATTCATGAAATTGTAGAGTTAGAGAAAAAGTTGAATAAATCATGGTTATGCCAATGGAATCATGATATGATTCTCTAGAGTGTCAAGGATGGAAAGTAACTAAGACCCACAATAAAGAGATGAATAGTAGGTTATAAAGGAAAGTTGATACCTTGTTCAATAAAACTCAAACCATTTCTCTTATATCTATTTTTAGAAAACATTCTAAAACCAAAACCATAATGACATTATAACTATGAAAAGGAAGAAGGATTCTCATTGCTAGCATGTTCAATATGTGTTGTGTAGTCACTTAATTGTGAAGAGGAAATGAGATTTTTAGAATACTAAGAAGATTGTGTTCTAGGAGGAATTGACTTTATCTTTGGAATGTTGAAGTTAGAGAGATCTACCTTGTATTAACCCATGAAAGGAATGAAATCCAAGGAGCCCTAATCATCACTAGGACATGCGTTATTGGGAGAAGAATGATGATAAGATGTGGCATCATTAGCAGAAGGTGATAACACAACACATGTTACAGATGAAGAAGAATGCATAAAATTATGAAGCACACTAGAGTGGTTTACAAAAAATAGATTTAGTTTCATGACAATAAGGAAGAATTCTTTTACGTTCCTTAGTCATAAATAATTTTCCTCATAGGTAAATCCTATGTGTTAATATAGAGTAGAGAGGAATGATTCCATCACATGAATCCATAGCCTATCTAAAAGGATATATGATGAAATACTTCCCAAAATGACATGGATCATGGTGGGTAGAATGATAGGGCTAAACTCAATAGGAAAAGAAATAGTACCTAAGTTATAATAAAGACCAAATTATTAAAACCCTATATTGAAAGTTTCAAAAGAGTTCAAGAGAATAATTGTCAACACTAATCTTATTAATAAATTTCATGGTAATAATCTAATTAAGACCCAAACCAAATTACTAATAATTATTCAAATTTTATTCCTATATAATTAATTCCAACTATGATAAAGATAGTCTAGTTCAACCATTTAAGTTCAAGTAGGGCAAGTTTAAATTGAAGGAAGACAATCTTAGTAGTATTATTATAGATAAAATACAATTGAGCAATAGCCTTATTGGAATTTGTAGAAGATGAAATAGGGATATTCTACAAAGATTCTTGAAACCTATCATGGTAAGAAGGAGAAGTTTGAATTGGACCTTGCAATGAGATTTTTTATTTTCTATCTTATAGGTTTTGAAATAATATCTCATTCTGATGTTCTATTAAAAGAAATATGAGAGAAAATAAGGAGGATAAGAGTAGATGGGTGAATGGAAACAAGAACAAGGTTAATATGTTTGTTCACCTCGTGTTGTAAGTATAAGAAACTATATGCAAATTAATATATATATATATATATATATATATATATAGGAACATCACATGATATCAACTCAATTATGTGATTATAAATATTAGAAAATTGAGTTTGATCAAGGATACCTTGAATAATTACTGTAAGATGAGAAAATTAATATGCATCCCATACATATTGATCTTTTAAGTTTGTACTATATTTATAGAAGTATTAACAATTTTTTGAAAGGAATATAAGTATTGGAATAAGTTGATTTAGAAAAATGTAGAATGAAGAAGATTGAAATCCTCTTATATCTCATCAAATTTATTAAACTCATCTTGAGAAAAGACATCAAAGGTTTGAAGAATGAAATCCAACATGATTGGACTTATGAAAAAAGCTTGGGTTCGAAAAAAATGTAAACTCATTTCTTTAAATCCAAAACTAAAGATGCATTTTGTAATTGTTAATTTAAAAAATCATATACAACCATAGGGAGGAAACTATCCTTTTCTCATATTGTATATTATGAGGGTATCCATTTCTAATGCAAATGTTTCTTTGATATGTGGCATTTTCCTTAAAATTGTCCATGTGGTATCTTCAAGTCATCCTCATGTACTTGGTGGTATAATTCTCACCCCACCATCTAATTGCACGCTTCTTAAAATTTTGATCACTAATTCAAGGGAGTTAGAGCCACAATATTCCATTCCATTAGTTATCCCCTTTATGCTTAGTGAGGTTACTAAAATTTAATTAGATCACGATCTTGTTTCTCAACAACCTATTTCCTTTATTCCTATTTTTCCTTTGGTTTCAAAGTAGTAACTACCCTCTCCTAATTTAGTTGTTCATCAATTGACATATTCCCCTAATATAGTGAGTGGTGTTGGAATGCCTCCTTTGGTTGGTGTTGTGATTCTCACTTGGCATTCAATCTCTCCAATTAGGTACTCCTCTCCTCATGTGTTAGCCCCTCTCGGGACTTGGGAGAGGGTTTCTCCTCATGTGTTAGAATACAAAATATTGAAATTCACTAATTTATCTCATCCAACATATCAACGCCATCTTGAGAGAAGGAATTGTCAAATGCATTGAAGGTTTGAAAAAATAAATCAAGCATTGAGGAACTCACAAAAAAACTTGGGTTCACAAAAAATGTAAGCTGAAATATGTGCAAATATGAAACTGAATGTATATTGTGTGTGTTAAATTTTTAGTTTCAAAAATATATAAGATCATAAGAATGAAAGTAAATTGTGAATTAATTTAAAATCTAATAAATAATATAGAGATACATCCATTCAATACTAGATTTTTGATTAATACAAATAATATCAATCCTTCAAAATCAATTTTCTATAATTATTATAATGTTTGAATCTAATTCCAATAATTTCAAACAATATTAATAGATTTTTCTATAATGTTATTTCCCTACAAATACATAAAGAGTTTAATGGTGCCATCTCACTCTGTCACTCACTATCCCATTTCAAATGAAGGGTTCCTACTCATTGGTTCTTCATCCCCTGTTTGCAATCTGTTGGTTGATTTAGTTGGGGATCCATTTGTGGATGTATTGCTGCATAGTCATGGGTTTCCTAATGGGGTGCCTCATGTTCTGCCTTCGCCTAAGGACATTCTATGAGCATCTTCTGGTGTTTTCTACCTTTTCTTGAGGACATTTCACAAAATTCTTTTGGTCACGGTATGTTCCAACCCTTAATGGGTTAGAGAATGTTAATTTTATTTAGTGACTCCCATATTTCTCTGCTCTTACTAATTTTTTTTTTTGGTTAGCTTGTAGTGGAGTTATTACGCCTGTTGTCGACCCTCAATGGTATCTTCAAGTTCTTAATGGATTAAGTGTTCTTGTTGGCGGGGATGGGCATGTTGCATGCATGACCTCCTATTCACCTGGCTCCTTTGTGGATGTAATGAAGAACCATTTTGGGATGCCTTTTTCCCTTCTACTACCATGGAGATTACAAGAACTACCATGGGTAAGATTTTGAGAAAACAACATTTTCTTTGTGCTAATGCTGCTCTCGTGGTGTCTCTGGGGAAAGAAGTGATTGGCTGTGAGAATTTTTTCCTGAGTAAGGGTTTGATTTGTAGATTTGTAGATTTTGTTATCTGTGGTCTTTTTTTCATAATCTTCATTGATGGATTTTTAAGCATTGAACTCCTTCTCTTAGGTTTACAAATTTACATGTAAATTCTTCATGGATAGTTATACAAAAGAAGAAGAAATGTCTTCCTAAGTTGGTCTCTTATCAACAGTCCAAGCCATTAGGTCAAGATGGATAGGATTGGATCAAGTATTGGTTTGACTTGATTTATTTGATCTTCTTAAGCAACTTGTTTGATACACCTTGTGTTTCTACTATTTTGCTTTCGTAATAGGGTTTGAACCTTATTAAAAACCCAACTTATCTTAATAAAAAACAAATACATAAAAAATTCTTCTCTAAATTAATTCCTTTATACTCAATCAATAAAAATAAAACCCCAACATGATAACAAATAATAATTTATTTTCTTTACTTTCAATTTTATACTATCAAGTATTACTTAATTAACATGAAAATATTTATTTAAATTATTTATAATTATAATAATAATAAATAATATTAATAATTCAAATAAAACATAACATATAAAGAGCATAAATTAAGAAAAAATACTTTTAATATATTAAAATTCAATTTATTTTTTCCAAAGATTTTACTCAATAAAAAAATTACAAAATTATTAACTACATTTACAAACCACAACAAAGACTGAAAGAAAAAGAATTGGGCACACAAATTAACTTCCATTGGAGAAAAGAAATCCAAAGAACCAACTATCTTAAAAGCAATGATGGAAGATAATACAGACAACCAAAATAAGTTTTAAAATTATGTATTCAGTAACAAAATGCACAGTGCTACAACACCTAAACCGTGAGTACATGCAACATTAATGAAGCCCGCTATTCCATAAATTGTTGTCGCAGTCCGAAGACTCCATAGTCGGGCCTATAACCACCATATTGGATGCCCATTTGACTGTATTCATAAAATACACAATTTTGGTTCATTGAGTCTTTTGCCCTGCAGATGCATCCACCATAGTTCCCTCAACATAATATATGATCTCCTTCAAAGTTCCCTGGAATGAGGGAGGGGCTATAAAAGTAAGGAATTAGAGAATTTGAAGAAACTCGAAGCTAGAATGGCACCCGCTACACAACACCCAAGTGAAATCAACACCACCGTTGTGTGGATCTGCCCACTCATGCACGTGTGAGACTGCTCTTTTCTTTCCATCAATAAAGATACCGTGAGCACTACCAGTGAGGAATATATTGCCATAGTTTCCAATATCTCATGTAGCCAAAACAACAGACACTCAATCAACTTGGGGGACGGATGCAATGACGGGAATCAAACAGGAACTATATTGGCATTGTTTTTAAGCCCATTCCCTACGCTTCATCATTTCCTAGCGTCACAGATTTCCTTGGTCATTTAACAGTTTTAATCCCACATTCATTCCAGGATATACGTTGGGGTGAGTAATATTTTATATTTAGGAAAGAGTCACAGTAAAAGTGGTGCGACATATAAATGTTCTTTTATTTTATTCTATTTGCATATATTAAATAATAATATTTTTATTAAAATATTCACATTTTAATAATTCTTCTGGAGGCCATCCCCTCCTTTTTTTGGTAAGTTTCGGTCAAGAGCAGGTTTCAGGAGAAGGTGAGGGCCAAAATCCACATAATGTATGTGTTCTGAAAGAGAATAAGGACATCTCAGAGCAAAGTGGAGAAAGTCCAGAAGCAGAACCTTCTCTCCCTTCTACTCGAAAAACAAGTGGAATGGAAAGGAAAACTCCTCCAGAGGAGAATAACCCATTCCCGACGGATCCAAAATATAAAGACATTCCAATCTCTCCTATTCGCAACTTGGAAAGCTCTTTTGAAGAGGTGATGGGTTGGGTGAAGGTGATGACGAGTTAGGCCTAAATTTTGAGTTGGGAATTTGTGAGAAGAGAACTGTGTCTCAAACACTAGCAAAGTAGGTTCGTGTAAAGGTGGGGGAAAAGAAAAAAAGAGGTCCAAAATTTGCAAAGGAAAAATTAGAGTTGGCTGGAAGTGCATCGGGCCAAAAAAAGGTTGACATCGGGAGCCATGAAGGTCCTTTCATGGAAGGTCAGGGGTTGCAATGGCCCTGACAAAATTCGTTTGATCAAGAGGTGTCTTGATCAGACAAAACTAGATCTTGTGCTTCTACAGGAACTAAAGATTAGTGAGGAGGATTTACCTAGTTTCAAGAGATGTTTTGGCTTGTGGGAATGTTTTGTTGTGGCTACAGAAGGCGCGTTAGGGGGTTTAGGTTTTCTATCGAGAGAAGCGGTGGTGGTCGTGCAAGAGGTTCGCTCTGATAAGACTTGGCAATGGATCTCTGTTTTCTCAAGACAGTTAATGGCAAGTATAAACATATTAAACATTTATGGGCCAAATAATAATGTGGAGATGAAGCATGTATGGCGAGAGATTTTAGAAGTTTTGCAAAACAATGGGAATTTGATATTCCTTTTAGGTGGTGATTTTAATGCTATATTACATCCCTCTAAAAAGAATGGTGGGGTAGTTTGGGCTACTCAGAAGCAGAAGGATTTCAGTAGTTTTGTTACTCATAATGGTTTGGTTGATATCAAATTTAAGTCGGGTATTTTTACCTAGACCAATTGGAGAAGTGGATTCTTAAATATAGCTAAAAAACTTGATAGGTTCTTGTTAGCTGGGAATTGGATGGATTACCATTGGATTTTACAAGCAAAAATTCTCCCAATTATTGGTTTGGATCATTATCTTATTTCTGCCATAATTCAAGAGGACTTCGTGCCGGATAGATGCCCTTTTAAATTTGAAAAAATGTGGCTAAGGGCAGATGGCTTTTTAGATCTGGTGGCTAATTGGTGGTCAGGTGCTCTAGAAAGGGAAGGAAATAAGGCCTTTATCTTCCCAAAGAAACTTTAGCATGTAAAGGAGAGATTAAAAAAATGGAATAAAGAAGTTTTTAAAAATATTTTCTTTGAGAAAATCTAGTTAGAACAAGAGCTAGGAGTGTTGCATGCGAAGGTAATTAAAGAAGGTATGGCAGAAGATGATTTTCAGAGAGAAAAAGACCTAAACAAGCTCTATGCTAAGATTTTGGCCTGGGAAGAAATTTTTTGGAAGCAGAAGTCACGAGAGATATGGCTCAAGGAGGGAGATCAAAATACAATTTTTTTCATAATTCAACAAAGATAAGAAGGTCTTTTAACAAAATCCTTTCAATTCAAGTTATGAAGGAATAAATTTGTAAGGAGGCAGTACGCTTTTTCTCGAAGGCCTTTAGGGCCTCGATAAATGACCCTGCTCAGGAGGATTCCCTTCTAGAGGTAATCCCTCAGTGTGTTTCAAATTCTCAAAATGCTGGGCCCTGTTAAAAGCTGTTACAATGGAAGAAGTTAAAGTTGCACTTTTTAGTCTAGGTAACTTGACAAAGCTCTGGGGCCAAATGGGTCCCAACTCTTTTCTTTCAGAAGTGTTGGGAATTTATGGAAATTGATATCTAGGAAGTGGTAGAGGAGTCTAGAAGAGGAAAGTTCTAAAAGATTTCAATAATACCTTCATAACCCTTGTTCCAAAAAGAGAGGAAATATCCTCCTTTGGTGAATTTCATCCTATCTCTTTATGTAATACAATTTATAAGGTTATCTCAAAAGTTTTGGCGAACATATTAAAGGTAGAACTTCTTGATTCCGTGATCTCTCCTGAGAAAAGTAGTTTCTCCCCAAATAGGTCAATATATGAAGGTATAATTGTGGCCCATGAAATGATCCACTCCATCAGAGTCAAACTGTGAGTCCCCCTAAATCTGCAAATGGTTAAACTCCAACACTCATTAGTGGGGTTAGTTCATGCAAATGAAAACCTACAAATACTCCTATGAAATAATGCATCCTACTTCATGATCAAAATGGAATAACAATATAAACCAAAAGAGCTTGTAGAAGCACAATGCACACCTATTCCATAGTGGATTGGTGTCACTTTGTTGTGAAAAGTGACCCTTTCCCAACCCTTGACAAGCTAATGATGAAGATGCAATGGAAAAAATTAGCTCTCAATGTGAAGAGAGTAACTTTGCATGAGATTGTGGATACTAAAATGAGGAATGAGACCTCCTATTTATAGAATGATAGGATGGAGAAATATGCAAAATGGGTGAATGTGGGACAAAGATTCAACCAATAGGAAGGAGCCACTTGTCCAAATGTGAGTGGATGGAGGATGTGCAAGTTTTGGTCAATGTGCCAATAAATGACATTAGGTGGCCTTTTCAAATTTCAAATTTGGCTTGTTGGAGGGAGAAAAAGGGGCTTAAATGTCATGTTTGACTTATGAGAGACATGTAAGAGCTCTTAAATGCTTTGTTGGATGTACATGTCAATTTGGATTTGAATTCAAACTTGAGGGAATATTCCATTTTTATGCCATGTTGATGGAAAATGGAGATTTAATAAATTAATTAAAATCCTTTATTTGTGCAAGTGGGAAAATCTAGAGAATGTGACATGCATTAGATTAGATTTAATCCTGATTTAGTTAATTTAAAAGAGGATTAGGTGATTTGACTCTTTTGACTTAGATTTGAGGATCAAACTAAATCAAAAGGAGATGGGAGATGATTTTAGATTTAATTAAACAAAGATTTGATTTATTTAATCAAAGAGGGTGATGTTAGGATCAAATTAAATAAAGTTGATAAATATTTAATTTAAATGGATGACTTTAGAGATTGAGTTTAATGAACTTGATTTATTTGATGAATGGATGAATATGAATTAGTTAAATGCATGATGCTAATTTTGCATGTCTACACAAGCATTTAGAAAAAATTCCGATCAAATTGGACATTAGGAAAGCTTATGATGAAGTGAATAGGGATTTTCTTCTAAAAGTCCTTTTGAAATTTGGTTTCAGTGAGGACTGGGTAAGGTGGATAGAAAGCTATATCAAATCTACCCGATTGTCAATCCTGGTGAATAGAAGTCCCCAAGGGTTTTTTGAAACTGAAAAAGGTTTAAGGCAAGGTGACCCAATATCACCGTTCTTGTTCATAATAATGGCAAATGTTTTGGGTCATCTAATAGCCAAAAAAGGGATGATGGAGTGTGGAAAGGGGTGTTGGTGGTGGAAGATCTTGAAACAACTTCCCATGTACAATTTGTGGATGCTACTTTGTTGTCAGGGGAAGCATCTTTCAGGGAAGCTAGGGTGATCAAGGGTGTATTATATAAATATAGGGCTACTTCAGGCTAATGCATAAATTGGGCTAAGTCTGAAATCTTCTTCTTCAATACAAAAGTGCTAAAGCAAAGGGAGATATGTGCTATTCTTGGGATGAAGAAAGGTTTGTTGCATGGGAAGTATTTAGGAATTCCCCCTTTTGGGGGAGCTAGTAAATCAGCTATTTAGAAGGATTTGGTGGATTGTTTCCTGAGACGAATGGATGGGTGGAAAAGTAAGTGGTTAACTTCGACTGGAAAAATATTGATGTTAAAATCGATAATCTCTACAATTCCTATTTTCTCAATGATGTGCTTGAGAATTCCCAAGAAGGTTATAAATATTATTGGACAAAGAATGCATAAGGTTTTTTGGAATGAAGCACAAGAATAGGATAAAATTCCCCTTTGGCTTGGGGTGAAATATGCAAGGCCAAAGGGGTAGGTGGTGCTGGTTTGAGAGATTGGAATTTGATGAATGAGGCGCTGGAAGCAAAATTGGTATGGAATATCTACACCCAACCCTCTCAGCTGTGGGTTCGTATCTTGAAAGTTAAATACCTTGACACAATGGAGAATAATAGAATTCTGACAATGTGCAACCCACCAGCTGGCTCTGCTATTTGGAATTTCATTATCTCATGTAGGCAAGTGATAGTTGAGCATATAACTTGGAAACTCGGGAATGGTCAAAGGGCTAAGTTTTGGGAGGATTCCTGGGCGGGATACCTTGTTGTGCAGGAATCAGAGAATGCCTTAGAAGCTAAAAATTGGTTCAAAAAGCACTAGGGAGAAAATGTAAGTGATTATTTGGAATTTCAAAACAACGAATTTGGGGGTGTGTGGGGGTGGAAATCCCTTAAAAATGTGGAACTAGCAGAAAGGCAATGAATTTTCATGCAAGAGATTTTCAACTCTCGCAAGGTGTTGAGGCTGAATTGTGAAGATAGAGTAATCTGGTGCGGAGTAGTAGATGGCAATTATTCAGTAAAATTGGGATATTTTCTCTGGATGCACAAGCTAGGAATGAAGCTTGGCCATTGGACTTATTTTGGGGGAAGGAATGCTTACCAAAAGTAGGGACTTTTGCTTGGTTAGCAGCCAAAGGTCGAATCTTGATAGGAGAAAGAAGAAGGCATTTGGGGTTTTGTGGTTCTTCAAGGTGTGTGATGTGCGAAAAAGCGGAGGAGTCGGTTGATCACCTACTGTTGCATTGTGAAATGCCAACTTCTTGTTGGGACATGTTATTGAAAGTATTGTGGTGGCATGGTCCTCTTCTAGAAACTATAAAGGGTGTTTTCGAAGGGTGCCAAGTATGCAAGATGAAATTTACCTTCTCAAGTATATGGAGAGTAAGCCCTTCAATAGTAGTTTGGGAGATATGGAAAGAGAGAAATAGGAGGATTTTTAAAGAAATTAAGGAGCTTTTGGAAAGATTATTATACAAAATTAACCATTCTCTAGAGGAAGTAGTGGGAGCAGCAACCTCAATGTATTTTAATCCAAAGACTCCCTATACGAATGAAGATAAAATAATTTACTCCAATTGGATAGGAATTTGGCATAGGCCCATTAAGGGGCTAGGTTGGGTTGATCCAACGTTGCATGTGGCTGAAGAGGTAAAATGGGAGGAACCAGAGGTAGGGTGGTGGAAGGTAAATTTTGATGGAGCGACAAAAGGAAATCTAGGCCCATTGGGGGTGGGGTGTATAGCTCGAGATTGGAAAGGAAATATCATAGCCTTAGGAGCAATGAGGTTGAGGGATGGAACGGATAATGTGGCAGAAGTAGAAGCAACCTTAATAGCAATCAAGTTAGCAAGGAGGTTAGAAATTCCAAAAGTTCATTTAGAGGGAGATTCGCTTCTAATAATTCAGGCCATAATAAAAGGGAAAATCAAAGCATGGAATTTGTAGGGGGTGGTAAGCAAGATAGTAGAAGAATTAGCATGCTTTGAAGCATTTAAGGTGAGCCATATACAAAAGTTGGGGAATGTGGAGGTTGGCATTCTTTCCAAATGGGCGCTAACTCTACAAGAAGTAGACGTTGTATGCTTTGAAGATTCGAGGGCAATTAATGTGGAGGATCTGGCAGAGGGATTTCAAGAGTATGATGGTAGGTTTCTGTATTGAACAAGGAGTGGAGGTTTTTCAAGGTGGTAGAGATGTAAATAAGTAGATGGAATGTCGGTGCCAAAGGTACGATTGAAATTTATGAAATAGGCTTGCAATATGGTGTGAATTAACCATCTCATCATCTTTGATGTTTTAGGACATTGGATATAAGTTTTGGCGGTTAGTTTTAGTGCGCTTTGTAGAGTAGATGTTGGAGAGGTGATACGGTGATGGAAGCAAGCTTTTCACTATCCTCACATAAGAAACCGAACCCTTTCAAGGGGAAATCCTCTCTAAAGAGGCTGCACGGTCTTTTTTTGTTCAAGTACAAAGAGGCGGTGCAAGCGGTGAAGATCATGCTAGGTGATGGGTTTGAGAAGTTGACGCATCGTTATTGAACGAATATGGATATCTATTCATTGGTAATGGCATGGGGCTTGGATGTTGGGGAGCCGATAAATGAAGTGAGGCGTGTGATGAAATCATTGGTGCCAAAAGATTTCTTGGGGGATATGGAAGGAATCCTGAAACGAGCTATTCCTAGAGTTGGGTTAGTCAAGGAGGAGGTTCAGGATGGTGGAGGCTCGAAAATGGTAAATTTAAACCATCTTTTTATAAGATGGCCAAAAGGATGCACAAAGGACCGTTGGCAGGAGGATGCAAAGAGAGGTTGGAAGGCTTTGAAAATTTGTGTAGAATTAACAGAACTGGAGATAACAATGGCAGACCTGATGGAGACAGCCATAGAGGAGTTACATGAAAGGAGAGGTATGCGTCCATGGAAAAAATCCAAGCCAGTGAATGAAATTGTGCCATTGGAGCTAGGAGAAAGTTAAGAGAAAATCGTATAATTTGTCTATGGAAACTTCTATTTTTTGTATGTTTTAGGTAGAAGGGTTAGTTAGTTTTTGGTGAAAGAAGCTCTATTTTGTATCCATCTATAATCACTAAAGGGTGCTGGTTTAGGTAGTTAGGGTGAATGCATTGAAGTTGAATAGTCGGGGGTGGCATCTTTTTGGTTCACTGTTGGATAAACAAAATCGTGGTGTATGGGATTTTTTTTTATAGCTACTATGATTGTAAATTCTACTCTTACAGTTTCAATAAAATAAAAACATATTACTGAACAAAAAAAAAATTGCAATTAAATAATTTTAATAATTTTTAACTAATATTTTTTATATTTAATATTTTAATGATTATAAAATATATATTTTTAATAATATCAATATATTTAAATTTTTATTTAACGAAAAATGTTATTTATTATGTTTGAGTCACAGTAAAAGTGGTGCGACATATAAATGTTCTTTTATTTTATTTTATTTGCATATATTAAATTTAATAACATTTTTATTAAAATATTTACATTTTAAAAATTGCAATTAAATAATTATATTTATAATTTTAATGTTTTTTAACAAATATTTTTTATATTTAATATTTTAATGATTAATATTTTTTTTTTCATAATATCAATATATTTAAAATTTTATTTAAAGAAAAATGTTATTTATTATGTTTTATTTAAAAAAATTATGTAAATTTTATAGAAAGGATGTTGAGTTAACAATGATTTAAATTTCAAAATAAAGAATTTGAGGTTATAATTTATAGATGTCTAATAGGATGACATGATGAAAAATATGATAATTATAGATAAAAGAATATAATCTAAGATAATCAAATAAATCTTTATATACAAACAATAATTAATTTTGATTAATAAAAGATAGTTGTGGGAATATATAATTTATAATTTAATTTTAGTTAAAGATAAGGATGTTTAGTTATAAGTTTGATGATAAATAACTCTAATGTAATAGAGAAAAACAAATGTGCCTTGAGTCTACCTTCTATCATGCAAGTAAAAATAAAGACAATTGCAAGCTAAGTTTTACTACCAACAATCATAAAAAGGAGAAGGTGAGGAAATCAGATTAGGAATTATGCTTGTATAAAAAGTGGTAATGCTTCACCTAATACACTAGCCATGGGATGATTACAAAATTTATTAAATAATTTTTTAGTGTAATGAAGAAAAATGTTGTTTATTATGCTTTATTTTTTAAAAAATTAATTAAATTTCATAAAAGGCTAGGATTTATAAAAGGATTGATATTTGAATTAAATAAATTAAATGTGATGCTTATTTTAAAATTCAATGATACAAATTTGTTATTGGCGATGTAGACGTTGGTTATTTGAAGTCCTGGAGGTTCCAAACTTGATTATATAAATGTCTTAAAATATGTGAACAAAATGTTCTTTGCTTTGGTTCAGATATGTGTTTAGAAAATAGAACTAGTGTATAAGCTTATACCTATAGTTGCAAGAATCAACTAGAAAAAAAATAAACATTGGAATTCACCCACTTTTATCTTCTAACATTTACACCTCAATATGGATTGACAATGTTCAAAAACACCCTTACAAAATCTACTAAATTGTGAGGGTTGTGTTATCCTCATTTAAATCCCTAGATGATTAGTAAATGTTTCATTTATTTTGGGTTCATATCCATGTCTAAGAAATTGATCTACTGTGCAAATATAAACCTATATTTATAAGAATCAAATAGCAAAAAATCGATGCTTAGAATTTGGTTGCCTTGTTCTTCTAATATTTGGGTAAGTGCACAAAGTTGAGTCCATGAAATGTGGAAGCTTTTGCCTTAACCAAAAAATTGAAATCTGCTTTGACAAAACGAGATCTTGATTTTAATAAACGGGATCCCGATTTTTAAAAATCGGGATCCCGTTCAGCTTCGGGATCTCGAGCCTAACACAGAACAGGATCCTACTTTTTAAAAATCAGGATCTCATTTCCCATAGGATCCCGAACCAATGGAAAAGGCACAGGATCCTGATTGCCTCGAAACGGGATCGCGATTACTACAAAACAGGATCCTGAAAAGGCACGGGATCCCGATTGCCTCGAAACGGGATCTCGATTACTGCGAAACAGGATCCCGATTTTTACAAATCGAGATCCCATTTTGTAGAAATTGGGATCCCGTTTTATATTGCTATTTATTTAAAAAAAAAGTAGAGTTCACTACACAGCGGAAGGGACCCCGAGTACTGGCGACAACGACCCCCACAATCAGCTACAGGTACCCACCTACATCCCATTTTTTTGCATTTTTCTATTTTTAATTTAAATTTTGAAGAAAATAAGTGAATTTAGCATGTTTTTTTAATTTATTTCATGTTTTGACGATTTTTCTAACTATTATAGTAGAAATGAATAATTGTAAAAATAGACAAAAAATGCAATGAAACCTAAGGTTTTTTAATAAAAATGAAAAAATGAACCTTGAATTGTGTTTTACAAACAAAATTTAACTTTTCAAACCTAAATTGTTTGATTAAACAAAAAAAAAAGAATTTGAAAACCCTAATTGAAACAAAACAAAAAAAATTGCATTTCAAAACCCTAGAAATCAAAATGAAATAAAAACATTGCATTTACAAACCCTAATCAAGCTTTTTGAAACCCTGAATTCAAATCAAACGAAAAAAATTGAATTTGAAAACCCTAGTTTGAATTGAAACGAAAAAATTGCATTAAAAACCCTAATTGCTTAGAAATTGAAACCCTAAATTGAATTGGAACAATTTTTTTGTTAAAACCCTAAATTGAAATCGAACAAATCATTTTGATTTTGAAAACTAGGTAATTTCGAGCTCAAAAAAATTCATTTGCATTGCTTAAATGTTTTAAATTTTATTTGCTTTGTATGGAAAAAAGATATATATTAAACTTTAGTTTCAATGTTAAATTATAATTAGATTAGAAAACAATATGTTAAAGAATGGTTAAAATTCATAAAGTTTATTTTGATGTTTGTTTGCAAATTTAGTTAGAAAATTCGTAAATCTAAGCGCGTACAATCGATTCCAATTGGCACTAACTTGCAAGTCTAAATTATGCCAAGGGCCACCCAAACTTCACCCTAAGTTTGCTAAACCCTAGACCCTAAACTGTAAAATCTAAACCCTCAACACTAAAGTATTTGAATTTTGTCTTAGGACATTAAAATGAAATTTGGTTGCCTTAAAAAACCCTCTATTGTCACCATTTAGTAGAGCTTTTTGTAATGTTTTCACTTATTTGAACACATAATATAAAACCTTTTGGTTTCTACAAGTTTATGAAGAGTGGATGATCACTCTCTATGACAATTAGACATGATCATTAGGGTTCTAAATCATTGGAAGAAAACTAAGAGCGTGAGTGAGAGTGCTATGGGTAAAGTTTCTTTCATTGGACATACCTAAAATTATGTAGGTTCAATGTCAAGAATGGGTCTATTTGGTAGATTTATGAAAACTATTTTGAATATCTAGAATGCCATAAAAGTATAATTATAGCAATTCTAATTGGAAACACTTGGGTACATATATATCATATGAAATTTAAATCTAGTAAGGTGTCTATTATATAGGAGAGTTGATAATACATGGAAAGAGGTTTGTATGGGAATATATGTATTAAGAAACACACACCACATGACCTCTATAGGATTTTTAAGATGTGATCCTAGATAATAATCCACCCATCCTCAATCATAATGGATTCTTTAGCAATTAAGAGAGATTCAATAACCATAAAATTACCTATATTTTGATACTATATAGATTTATGTGGAAGGATAGAAATGCATCAATAAGGAGACCAGATGGAACCATTTAACACCTACAAGGTACACCTATTACATGGGAAAGCGAGGAGGTACATGATGATAGGTTGGAGGAACTACATGCTATTATTACAATTTAGAGATAGGAGGATGATTCATACAAAAGAAATATAATTAAATATTTATATTATTTAATATATCATATTTAATATAATATATTAAATAATATAAATATTTAATATCATAAAATAAAATATAAGATTACAATTAGGATAGGTAATGTTACAATTTACTTGGGGTTTTAATGAGGATTAGGCTTAAGATTCAATTAGGTTTGTAGTAAATAGTTAGGTTACAATTAGGAATATATAATAAATATTAATATAATTATAATACAAATATAAATTAATTTAAATATAATATAATTTAATATAATATAATATAGGAATACATTTAAGATTAGGTAAAGGTTATAATTTAATTAAGTTTCAATTAGGTTTACAATTCAATTAGGATATGGTTAGGGGTGGGGATCATTTAGCATTCTATTATGGTTAGAGTATGGGTTACATTTAAGATTATTGTTATTTTTGTGATATGTATAGATTGATTCATTTTTAACATGATAATTTTTTTTATTAGAGGGGTAAACACTTTTGACCCAGAGCTAGATGGAACCAATGAGGCTATAGTATGACTAAATTTGGACCTCACTAGACATCTAGATCCCCTTAAGCCATCCTATCACCCTAAATCATAAATCGATTTCTTAAGGGGTCCCAATATGACAAATTTCTTAAGGGGATCAAAGAAGTTCTTAAAATTTGGTGAAGTTGCCCAAGGCAACCAAATTTAACAATAATAAGATCGTGCAAGATTATAATATGAATGAGATTTCATGATCTAGGTTGGTCAGTTGAAACAAGAGTAGATCTCAATCAACTATTCCACAAGAAAATGTTCTTCACTAACTTGCAAGTTCATTAAATATTCCAAGGGGCACCAAAACTTTACCCTAAGTTTTGTAAACCCTAAACCCTGAACTCTAAAATCTAAACCCTAAACACTAAACCATTCATTTTGTCCTACCCAACACCTTAAAGTGAAATTTGGTTGTCTTAGGAAAATCCACCATATTTCATTCCCTTATGCCATGTAATTTTGTCCTAGGATCTTACTACATGTACATCCCCTTAAGTTATCCTGTTACCCTAAACCTTGAACTCTAAAGTCTAAACCCTAAATCCTAAACCCTAAAACCATCATTTTTTCTTTAAAGGCTCTTAATGAAATTTGTTTTCCTTGGGAAACTTCACCAAATTTTATTCACTTGAGCCATGTCATTTTCTCCTAGGACCTCACTAGACGTAAATCCCCTTAAGCCATCCTGTCACCCTAACTCGTAATTCAATTTCTTAAGGGGATCAAAGAAGTTATTAAAATTTGGTGATCAAAGTTGCCATCATGATCTAGGTTGGTCAGTTGAAACAAGAGTAGATCTGAATCAACTATTCCACAAGAAAATGTTCTTCACTAACTTTCAAGTTCATTAAATATTCCAAATTCTAAACCCTAAACACTAAACCATTCATTTTGTCCTACCCAAGATCTTAAAGTGAAATTTGGTTGTCTTAGGAAAATCCACCAAATTTCATTCCCTTATGCCATGTAATTTTGTCCTAGGATCTTACTACATATATACCCTTAAGTTATCCTATTACCCTAAACCCTAAACTCTAAAGTGTAAACCCTAAACCCTAAAGCCATCATTTTTTCTTAGGCTCTTAATGAAATTTGGTTGCCTTTGGCAAATCCACCAAATTTCATTCCCTTATGCCATGTAATTTTTTCCTAGGATCTTACTACATATATCCCCTTAAGCTATCCTATTACCCTAAACCCTAAACTCTAAAGTCTAAACCCTAAACCCTAAAGCCATCATTTTTTCTTAGGCTCTTAATGAAATTTGGTTGCCTTAGGCAACTCCACCAAATTTCATTCCCTTATGCCATGTAATTTTTTCCTAGGATCTTACTACATGTAGACCCCCTTAAGCTTTCCTATTACCCTTAACCCTAAAGCCATCATTTTTCTTAGTCTCTTAATGAAATTTGGTTGCCTTAGGCAACTCCACCAAATTTAATTCTCTTATGCCATGTAATTTTTTCCTAGGATCTTACTACATATATCCCTTAAGTTATCCTATTACCCTAAACCCTAAACTCTAAAGTCTAAACCCTAAACCCTAAAGCCATTTTTTTCTTAGGCTCTTAATGAAATTTGGTTGCCTTAGGCAACTCCACCAAATTTCATTCCCTTATGCCATGTAATTTTTTCCTAGGATCTTACTACATATATCCCCTTAAGTTATCCTATTACCCTAAACCTAAACTCTAAAGTCTAAACCTAAACCCTAAAGCCATCATTTTTTCTTAGGCTCTTAATGAAATTTGGTTTCCTTAAGCAACTCCACCAAATTTCATTCCCTTATGCCATGTAATTTTTTCCTAGGATCTTACTACATGTAGATCCCCTTAAGCTATCCTATTACCCTAAACCCTAAACTCTAAAGTCTAAACCCTAAACCCTAAAGCCATAATTTTTTCTTAGGCTCTTAATGAAATTTGGTTTCCTTAGGCAACTCCACCGAATTTCATTCCCTTATGCCATGTAATTTTTTCATAGGATCTTACTACATGTAGATCCCCTTAACCTATCCTATTACCCTAAACCCAAAACCCTAAAGCCATCATTTTTTCTTTAAAGGCTCTTAATGAAATTTGGTTTCCTTGGGAAACTTCACCAAATTTTATTCACTTGAGCCATGTCATTTTCTCCTAGGACCTCACTAGACGTAGATCTCCTTAAGCCATCCTATCACCCTAAATCGTAATTCGATTTCTTAAGGGGTTCCAATATGACATTTCTTAAGGGGATCAAAGAAGTTCTTAAAATTTGGTGATCAAAGTTGCTCAAGGCCCAACCAAATTTAACAATAATAAGATCCTACAAGATTATACAATATCAATAGTTAATTGTATTTTCATTCAAGTAACATGTGCCTTAGACATATAAGTGAGGCTTACATATAATTTTATCATTTTTATTCAATTATTTAAGGCCATTTATATTGAATGGTTTGAAGGTATTTCTTAAACATGTATCTTACATCTTGAAATTACAAATCTAATGCAGGTTCACTCATATCTTAAAGATCACATGGATCCATTCAATAATATTCGCAATCCACCTCCATGCCATCCATCTTCAACACCTTCACCTCCACGTCCACCCACTCCACCTCATAACCCCCCACCTCCACCACCTAAAATCAATGAACATGCTTGTTTGCAAGCACAAATCAATGCTTTTGCTAGAACAATCCAAGATCAAATCAACATTATTCAAAATGAAGAATGTGTCGCACCTCTTGTGAGGATGTTTGCATCTAGGATGCAAACCCTTGTTGATGCTGTCAGGGCTATGGATGGGATCGTAGATGAGCATCGAAAATGGCTAGAGGAGAGGAGAACTCTCAATTTTGAAAAGGAAAACACAAAGAAATGAAGATCTATGCAATAGAGAGCCACAATAGTTTATAAATTAAAACAATGATCTTAAATAGTTATGAATTTATAAATTTGGTAAACGATGGATATTTTGTGTGATGAATTTATAAATTTGGTTCCAAATGGATATTTTTAGTGACATGAATTTATGATTTGGTTCTAGATGGATATTTTTAGTGACATGGATTTATGAATTTGGTGGAATTTCTGAACTTATAATGAATAATATATAATAGTATATATTTTATGACTATCTACTAGATCATGATTTCTCCTGCTGAAAAATTGTAATATGTGTGTGTGTGTTAGACATAAAATGAGCTTTTGTGAATGTTTCAAGTTTATTGTTTAGTATGTATGTGCATGTATTAAAAATTTGCATATATAGTTCTTAAATTTTGAAATTTGTATGTATGTACATAGTTTAGTTTAATGATTTGTACGCATGCAGAATTATGCATCATATTTTTTATTTTAAATGTACATGTACATACATTTAATTTTGAATTTTGTATGGACATGCTCTTGAGTTGAATAATCAATGTATATATATGTGCATTTCAATTAAATATATGATCTTAATATATATGTTGCTCATCCTATTTCAATTAAATATATGATTTTAATATATGTATGCACATGGACTATTTTGTATGATTTAATGTAGGTGCACATTTATATCGAGCATATCATGGATGATTTTAACATTGATGATATCATCAATTCACCACCTCATCCATAGCCACATCCACCTCCCCCCCCTCCCCCTCCCCCTCCACCTCCACCTCCCCCTCCCCCACCCCCTCCACCTAATATGCCACATCCAACACCTATGCATTTGTGAGGCTCACTTGAGAGCATGAATAAATGATCAAGTTGCATCCTTACAAAATAAAATCAATGCTATGCAGTCAAGCATTGATTCCTCCACATGTGAGATGTTTTGCATCTGCAATGCAAAACATTGTTGATTCCATCAAGATGATCGATTCTGATCTTGATAGGCATCGACGAGACAAAAGAACAAATGAGACAATTTTATTCTGATGGTCTCTCTTACAAACAAATATTAGACCTTAAAATATGAAAGCCCATCTAGCCCCTACTTTCTTGACCCGTTACTTTCGACAACCCATTCCACCCAACAAATCTAGAATATCCATGAGTGGTGCATACATCCGAGATGAGTGCATTTTGGGATTGATGGTATATGGTTTTGATAGTCCCCACATGCTAATTGGAGTGCCCATTGTATTTTTTGAGAAAATTGTATGTAGAGTTTTTTTTGGGGCAAAAGCCCAATTATTTTGATTTTAGATCATTTTAGGGTGTTGGTGGCGGCATGCCACAATAGAGATTAGGGGCAAGGGTTGATCCCCGATGCCCCGTGCATGCGCAACCCCTTGTTGTTGCTCCTGGTCCTCCCATTCCTGCACTTGTACATCATCAAGCTCTGGTCTCAACATTAGGCTCCCTTAGTACACTCGCAGGAGACCTTGATCAACACACTTCTATGATAGCGAGTGGGGAGCATAGAGATGATGATGATAATGGAGGAGTTTTTTATGGAGCTGGTCCGAGTACCGCTCCAAGAGTGTCGAGGCCCGTCCCCCATATATGTACTAGTTTTCATCAAGTATGCTATGGACCTGATCAGGCCACACCTAGTTCAGGTGGACGGGGAGATTCTGGTGGTTCATCTGGTCGCATTAGTTCATTTGTAGAGTTCCTCACAGCAGATCATCACCCTGAGGACACTACGACACAGGTATCTAGATGCACGTTCATTTTATAAGAATTTTGATGGTTGTATATATGAAAGAAAAGTTTGTAATACATTTTAACAATCAAATTGTTTGGTGTACAGATGCCACTAACGATGCAAGGGAAATCATCTGTTCCACGAGTACATACATCGACACCGGTCATACTCGACAACCCTTATGGGGTATTTTGATTTCAATTTTTAAAATTATATATGAAATCATAAATTATTTAACATATATATATATTAACCTAATTCAATTGTACATGCTTTAATTTTGATCTTGTAGGACTTTGTTAGTGCAGCTTTCAGCCCTGACCTAGACATAGTTACACCACCAGGAGGACATGTAGAGTACGTTCCAAATCAAATGGTAATTTAATTTTTTTATTATATTTAAAGTCAATTGTAAATTTGAAATTGAATATATACATAATATGAGATTTTTACATATTCTTTTTCTTTTATAGCATGAGACACATCTTGTAGTTGAGCATGTACAGACAAGTCCTAGAGAAGAGCCTAGTGCACAACCTCAGAATATGGTACAATTAAAATATGATAAATTATAAATTAAATTGAATTAAAAAAAATTTAATTGTAGAGTTGTACATCTAATTTCGAATTTCTTTGTCTTGTTTATGTAGATTGATTTAGAGAATTCAGAGGTTGCTTCAGGTGCACCAGAGCATCCAGACGTAGATATGATGGTAATTTAATTTTATGATGGATTATAAATTAAATTGTCATTAAATCATTTTTTATTGTCTTACATATGATTTCATCTTTCTCTTATACAGAGTGTTTCAGGTCATCCACATAGTCCACATGGTGTGAAGAGGTCTCTTGATTATAGAGATAGTACATGACCTAGAAACATGTGATTTTTTGTGTTATATTTGTTTATTTCATGGACTATATTTCTTGTTTCTTATGTACTCTATTGGACTTTATTTCATGCGCATAATATATTGGTTTCATGCACTTAACATGTTACATAAATTATGGACTTTATTATTGTTTGAAATTTTAATTTACACATGTACATTTATGCATTTTATGTTCATTGTAATAACCCTCCTGGCTGCTAGTTGGACTCATTAGTTTTATGCTTTGATTTGATACTTTGATACTATGATGGTACTGTTATTGTGTGGTTTGGATAGTTAGGCATTTGATGATGATGTTATTCCATTAGTGGACATGATTATTTCATATGACATTGTGGTTGGTGATGTTAGTTGATTTTCAGAATTATATTATGATGCTGAGATTTTTATAAATTATGTTATGAGATGAATTGTTAGTTTAGAAATGTTATTTTATCAGTTATGTTATAATTGTTAGGATAGATGTGATGAAGGACAGTGTAGCATCACTCGTTGCGAGTGCTCTGTTACAATGCGATTCCTTCTCACAATACAATGCTTTGATTTTATATATGTATGCACATGTACACAACTTCGTCTGTATGCAGGTATTGCAGGTACAAGTCTCGATTCCACCTGCCTCGATAGGACAGGGTGAGCACCAATAGCCCAACAGTTAAATGTTGAAACAAAGGTGACAATGAAGTCATCCCGTTCCATAATGTCAGACCGTCTTGATTGATTGGTATTGTACTTTTTTTTGTAGTTGTCGTCATTTGTGGTTTGTGTTTTGTCGAATATTATTTATGTTGGTATTTTATATGTTGTGAATTATTTAATTAAATGGTGGTAATAATTGTTTATTAAAATATTAGATTAAATTGTATTTAAATATTTAAATGTTTTATTTATTCTAAAAGTCATGTGTTTTATTAAATGTTAATTAAATATTAAATTGTGTTTATTATTTTAATTAATTATCTTGTTGAGGATAATTATTAAAATAAATTATGAAAATAAAAAAATAAATTGAATTATGAGCATAGCAAGTAAAGCTTGAAAAAGGAAAGTTAAAACAAAAGAATTAAAAAATGGAAACATAACTAGAATTAAATTAGATAGTTTCTTTTATATTAGATTTTTTTAGAGTTTTCGAAAGGAAAGAGGTATATTTTATTTAGTTGCATAATTGTGAATATTCATTCATGGGAAGATTGTGACAGAAGTTGAAAAATAAAATAAAAATAATGTCTTCGAATGTAAAAATTTGCTAAAAGTTTTCTGGAAAAGGATCTATCATTCTATTGCTGCATGTGTTTGGGAAGGGTTTATGAGTAGATTATTATATTGGAATTCAAGCACGGTGTTCTAGAGAGGAGATTTCGAAGCAAGAATGAGGAACTCTTCGTAAAGGCCATCAAATTCAAGCAGGCATCATCAGCTTCTCAAATAAGCGCAGGACTCCAGGTTTTCAAATCTCTTGTTTTTTTTTTTGTAATTCCCTGATTAAAAGAGAAACAAAAGTAGTTAAATGTGTATTCGGGGAGACAAGAAAACTTTAGATTAAATTTAAAATTAATGAAAGGATAAAATTAGTTTCTGAAAGTTTATTGTTGTTTTCAAAATACATCTTCTGGATTGATCAATTTGTGTATGGATTAGTAGGAAAGAAAACCTTTAAAAAAAACCCTCTGAAAATAGATGAAGTTTTGGTTTTATATTCTAATTTATATATTTTTTTATATCTGTGCGTATTTTATCAGAATCCTCTTCTGATGTTGATCTCAGAGAATATTATATATATATATATATATATTCTTTGTTATTATTAAAATATATTATGCATTTACATTTTATTGAGAATTGTGTTTATGAAATTGAATTTTTTTTGAATTGGCCATTGTGTTCCACGTGAAGGAGGAAGTTTGTTTTTCAAAAAAAAATAATTAATTTTTGTTATAATGTTTGGGGGGGGAGGGGACAAAGGTCGCACACACCCCCCGTGGCAAAAGGGCCAACAGATGGACGCCTTTTCATGGTGGTCTCCACCTCGCCTAGAAAGTCACAGGACCGGGGAGGAAGTCCTCTACGCAGACAAAGCAGCCGGCCCTTTTTCTCTTGTTTAATTTTATTTATTTTATTTATAAATTTATATATATATATATATAAATATATATATATATATAATATATATATATATATATAAATATATATATAAATATATATATATATAAATATATATATAAATATATATATATATATATTGGTGTAAATATTTATTTTATTAAATATTATAATTATAATTTATTTTATTTTAAATGAATTATAATTATTTTTTTTAATATTATTTTTATTTTAAAATGTAAATTTTGTATTTTATTCATAATGTTAATAATGTTTATATATAGATAATTATATATTTAGAGGGCATTATTTTATCTTTTGTTATGATTGAACACATAATTTAAACAGAAAATTAGTCTTATTTCGTACTATAAATGGATTATATTGAGTTAGTTATATTTCATTATAATTGAAAATGAGGATCTTATGTTTATTTATTTTGTTGTAATGATAAGCAAATTGGTGAGATTAATTTAATTGAATGATCGGAAATGAATTACATTAAATGTGGTGTTGTATTGCAAAATTAAATTGAGTTATTTTTTCCGTTATGGTTATTGTTAGTGTTGTCCATGCGGGAACCCTGTTGTTTTACAAACCCTTGTTGGAGAGGCTTGATTTATTTTCTTGGACGTTTATCCTTGTACTTTTGGGATTTGAATATTACATGATTTTGTTAAGCATATTTATTTGGAAGGGTTGTACGAGATTGTGGTCATTGTGATTACGAGTTATCGCGAGATGGTTCTTGCCTCGCATGTTTTGTTTTGAGTTATATGTTCTATTCATTATAGTATAACCCTTGCCTTATTTCCGCTTCTATTAGGGGTCTTAGGGAGAGTGGCTCTTCGTGGGGGCCGACGCCTCGGGTAAGAGGAAGTGCACAGGAGAACCCACGTAAGAGTAGTTAAACAAGTGATAACCTAAAAAAAATAGAATTAGGGGGACGGGTAGTAAAACACACAAGATAATAAATATTGGATTCCTCATCTATGCATTAGGGCTATCATACACTAATGATAGACTGAGAAGGCCGTGGTCGGCAAAGTCATAATCTCATCTTCATGAGAGGTTATCGACTCCGCATGTTCTACCCTATGGTGCCGGCGCCTCAAGTAGGAGGAAGGGCCAGGAGATCCATAGATGGGTGCCGGCGCCTCAAGTTGGAGGAAGAGCCAAGAGATCCCATGAGAGCTATGCGATGACACTCTCCACTAGATACCCATTTTCCTTGTTGCTTTTTTCCTCTGGAAATGTATTTTGGAATTGTAATCTTTATGTTGTTTTAGATTCTTTTGAAGTTGAGTTATGAATGTTCTTTGGTAACTTGTTTATCTTTTATTGCTTTGATCCATTGTGATGTGTTTCATCACTTTATCTTTTGTTGTCTCGTAAATGTTGTGGATTATGTTGTTGTGTTATTGAGTTTGTACTTTGTTGTTTATGGAGTCAGATTGACAATCATGGTCAAGTTAACTTCATTGTCACCTTTGATCACGAGGGGTGAGTTATCTATAATTCACATGGTTGGGTGGAACATGCTCCGCACCCGTGGGGTTCTCCATCAGCGTCCTATCTTCTCAGCATTTCTGCAGTTGGAGTTGTATCAGTGTTCACCTTGTATTTCAAAATTTATTATACTTGTATCATCCCATATGTTTGGGAAATTTGTTGTAATTCTTATATCAAGAGCTTGTAATGTAATTTTATAACAATGATGTAATAGTTAGGACCATTTGTAACTTTGTTAAAGAGATTCATTATGATTGCAAAACGTAATGTAGTAACACTATCGCTCTTGGTTTATGGTGGTATTCTTATTCATGGTTATTATAATATAAATGGATATGTTGTTCAATGTTGTCTTTTGCTTTTGTTTAGATGTTGCAATGTAACCTCGCGTGCCCCAGAGAACTAAGTGTGATAATGTGATTTAATGTACAATGTGATTATGGTTTAATGTTACAGCATGTTTAATTTAATTGTTTAAAAAAAAAGAATTATTTGCATTGTGTGTGTTCTCTGGGGTTTGCACGACGGGCGTTACAACTTGGTATCAGAGCCAAGGTTTGCAAGCGCTGGGGTCTCTGGGTAGTTAAGTCCATTAGGCATCCTCACGTTTGAACTCTTGAGCTCATTTGTACCTTTATCTTGTTTTGCAGAAATATGCCTCGAGGTAGAGGGCGTGGCTGAGCAAGAGGCCGTGGTACTGGTCGTAGAGCGAACCAGTGAAGTCCCTTAGTTCCCAGTTCTCATGGTTCTAAGCATGAGGAACAACCGAGTCTTCACAATAATCTGTCAGGTGGTCAGAACTCAAGACAACCTGGATTGGACTGTCCGTTACAGCACATTCTTGGAGAGATTCTGGCTCGCTTGGGACCCAGGCCAGACGAGGAGCCACGAATTGAAAGAGAAAGAGAAAGGTCACCGAGGTAGAGGGAAATAACTTCTGATCAGGATGCAGTCATGGCAG
This sequence comes from Sequoia sempervirens, assembly GCA_007258455.2. Taxonomy (NCBI): domain Eukaryota; kingdom Viridiplantae; phylum Streptophyta; class Pinopsida; order Cupressales; family Cupressaceae; genus Sequoia; species Sequoia sempervirens. The sequence goes on from VDFB02271358.1 coordinate 894,954,930, forward strand.
GCCATATGAGGGATTTATTGAGAGCTCACCCACCGACATTTGATGGTTAGGAAGAAGGACTAGAAGCCAAAACTTGGCTAATTGACTTAGATCGTTGCTTCGCCATGCATCCCTATGGTAGCAATACCAAGGCTCAGTGCGTGGTTATGCATTTGCGAGGCTTCACATCTACTTGGTGGCGTCTTGAAGAACATAAATTACACCTTGATATCAGTTTGGTCACTTGGGAATTATTCCTAGATAGGTTCAGGGCTCGTTTCCTCTTAGACCATTAGAGGTAGTGCAGGGCTGACGAGTTTCACGATCTCAAGCAGTTGTCTATGTCAGTGGAGCAATATGAGCGATGCTTCTATGAGCTGAAGCAATATGCACGGATTAGCCACGATGAAGGCATGTTAGTGCAACACTTTGTTCGGGGCCTTAATGCCCGCATCAGTTGTGGCGTGCAAGTCTTCGAGCCGAAGACGATGGAAATGGCAGTTGAGAAGGCTCGCTTGGTGGAGGAAAATTTGGCCATGGCCTTGGGTGGTCACATTGGAGTGCAGATTGGCAGTGCACCTACTTCGGGATTTAGCACTCATGGAGGTCACCCTCAGGGGGCAGGATCTTCCAGAAACAGGTTTCAACCCTCGAAAGGGGGTCATCAGTAGTAGCAGCCTCAGCAGCAGCATCGAGACAAAAGAACTTCCAATCTCCACAGGGTGGAAATTCACAGTTTCGCAAGGATCAAAATAGGAACAAGAACCAGGTTCGACAGGAATGTTTTGTACAACCTACACCTAGCTTCCAGTGAGCGCCAAGTTGAGGGAGCTTCCAGAAGTCAAATGCTCCATCAGGGGGTAGAGGTTTTGGCAGGGGTACTGGGTGTTACTCTTGTGGACAGTAGGGGCACATTTCTAGATTGTGTCCTCAAAAGAATACTTCAGGTTTTAATTAGAGGCCAGCTGGATCAGAGCCGACAGTAGGTGATGCAGGGAGATCTCATCGTGTATTTGTTGCAGTGGATAATTGGCAGGAAAACCACCAGAGCATCCTCAATGAGACTTCAGGTGTGTTACATGGTTCTAGCATTTCTATACTTTTTGATTCCGGTGCATCTGATTCCTTTATATCTCCTTTTGTGGTTGAGCGATGTGGACTGGTGGCAACTAGTCAAGGCATGAAATGGCAAGTTGAATTGGCTTCAGGGTCAAAGCTCGTTGTAGAGAAGCTCGTGCAGGATTGTAGTTTGAGTATAGGGGCTTTGTCAACCAAAGTAGACCTCAGAATCCTACCACTCAGCTCATATGATGTCGTCTTGGGCATGGATTGGTTGAGTGCACACCGTGTTACAATTGATTGTCGCTGTAAAGCAGTGCGGTGCATTGATGATTCCGGAGAGGAGGTGGAGATCGTGGGTGTTCAAAGACCCATTTCTTTGCGAATGATCTCTGCCATGCAACTTAAAAGGTGCTTCCGGCAAGGTTGTCAACTCTTTGCAGTATTTATGAGTGACTTGGAATCAGAGGAAAGTCGAGGGGTCTCATTGGATCAGTACCCTCTCCTTAAGGAGTTTTTTGATGTGTTTCCAGAAGAGATATCTGGTATGCCGCCAAAGCGAGATATAGACTTTAGGATTGATCTGGTACTTGGAGCTGAGCCAATATCTCGAGCTCCGTATCGGATGACATTGCAGGAACTTCAGGAACTTCAGCTGCAACTGGAAGAATTGTTGGCTAAGGGCTTTATCCACCCAAGTGTTTCCCCTTGGGGAGCACCTGTGATATTCGTGAAAAAGAAGGATGGTTCTCTTTGCTTGTGTATTGACTACAGGCAGTTGAACAAGGTAACAGTGAAGAAACGATATCCATTACCCAGAATTGATGATATTTTCGATTAGATAAAAGGGGCAAAGGTGTTCTCTAAAATTGATCTCAAATCGGGATACCTACAGTTGAGGATTACAGATCCAGATATTCACAAAACAACATTTCGTACTCAATACAGACATTACGAGTTCACTGTGATGCCGTTCGGGTTAACGAATGCACCTTCAGTCTTTATGAGCTTGATGAATGGAGTGTTCCGAACATATTTGGATAGATTCGTCCTTGTGTTTCTCGATGACATTCTGATTTATTCTAGGTCTATTGAGGAACATGAGGAACATCTAAAGCAGGTGTTACAGTGCTTAAAGGACAATCAGTTGTTTGCCAATTTAGCAAAGTGTGACTTTTATAAGACTAAAGTTTAGTATTTGGGGCATGTGATTTCAGGTGATGGAATCTTAGTTGATCCTGCAAAGATTCAAGCCATTGTGGATTGGCCCGCACCCACAAATGTCTCAGAAATTCGCAGCTTCATGGGACTTGCAGGATATTATAGGAAGTTTGTCCAAGGCTTTTCTAGGTTGGCACATCCTATCACCTCTCTCCAGAGGAAGGGAAAGAAGTTTCTTTGGTAAGATCAATGTCACTTAGCTTTCCAGACTCTGAAGGACAAGCTGAATAGTGCTCCAATCTTAGCAGTACCAGACCCGTCAGACAATTTTGTTGTGTGTATTGATGCTTCTTTGGAAGGCTTAGGGGCTGTGTTGATGCAGGAAGGGCAAGTGATTGCTTATGAATCACGAAAGCTAAAGGATCATGAACTCAATTACCCCACTCATGATTTGGAGTTAGCCGCAGTTGTTCATGCCTTGGTAAGGTGGCGACACTTTCTCCTAGGGCATTGATTCGAGTTGCATACAGATCATCGTATTCTGCAATACATCTTTACGCAGCCGAATCTGAATGCAAGGCAGAGGAGGTGGATGGAATTCTTGTGCGAATATGATTTTGAAGTGAAGTATATTCAGGGCAAAGAGAATGTGGTGGCAGATGCGTTAAGTAGACGTAAGCATGAGATTTCTGCTGTGGCTCTTGAGGTTGATTTGAAGAGTCAGATCCTTGCAGCTCTTTCTTCAGATGATTGGTATCAAGGGGAGAAATCAGAAATTGAGTCGAGGAGAGCTTTGGAAGGTAAATGTTGGTTATTCTTTAGACTCGGATGGTGTTTTGCGTTATGGAGGCCGAATGTATGTACCTCCTGTTGAGGGTCTTCGTACCCTAATCTTGACTGAAGCTCATAGGGCTCCCTAGTCGGCACATCCTGGAGTTAAGAAGATGTACACTGATCTTCGCTCATTATATTTTTGGGCAGGATTGAAGCGTGACATTGCGGATTTTGTGGCTAGGTTTCTATAATGTCAGAGAGTTAAGGCCGAGCATCATCATCCAGCAAGTTTGTTGCAGCCTCATCTTATTCCAGAGTGGAAGTGGAACATTATTTCTATGGATTTCATTGTCGGGTTGCCTATATCTTCCAGGTGACATGATGCTATCATGGTCACTGTTGATAGGTTGACCAAGGTAGCCCATTTCTCTCCCATTCGATCTTCCTATACTAATTTTGTGGTGGCAAGGGCGTTCATGGAAGATATTGTTTGATTACATGGGATACCGCGCAAAATTATTTCTGACAGAGATCCAGTATTCACATCTGCGTTATGGACATCTTTGCAGCAGTCCTTAGGGACTAAGTTGAATTTTAGTTCTGCCTACCATCCTGAGATAAATGGTTAGACTAAGAGAGTCAATCAGGTGCTTGAGGATATGCTTCACATGTATGTCATGGACCAAAAATCTTGTTGGGAAGATTATTTGCATTTGGTCGAGTTTGCCTATAATAATGGTAATCATAGTTTGATTGGCACGGCTCCATTTCAGGATTTAAATGGTCATCCTTGTCGTACCCCTTTGAGCTGGGATCGATTAGAGGACAGGGTTCTTCTTGGACTCAAGATGCTTCAGGATATGGAGCAATAGGTAGCTCGCATTCGAGAGCATCTAGTAGCGGCTCAAGACAGGCAAAAAAAGTTTGCTGATGCTCACAGAGTTGATCGACAGTTTGCAGTTGGAGATCAAGTGTTTCTTCGTGTTCGTCCTCGGAAGAGCCCTATTGGTTATTGAAAGGGTTCTAAGCTTGCACCCCGTTTTGTTGGTCCATTCAAGGTGTTAGAGCGTATTGGTCCTATTGCCTATCGCCTGGCCTTGCCACCCAGTTTGTCATGGATTCACGACGTGTTTCATGTTTCTGTCCTTAGGCCTTATTTTCTTGATGTTACTCATGTACTTGATTGGAATTCTCTACAGGTCGAGGACGGGCAACTAACTCTAGAGCCCGTGGCCGTGGTGTAGCACAGGAGACTCATTCTCAGAGGCAGGGATATTGAGTAGGTGAGGGTCCAGTGGGATCCCAATGATAAGACTTCAGCGACATGGGAGGATGCTTCCCGTATCAGAGAATCCTACCCTTACTTGTTTACTGGCTTCCAGGAGTAAGCCAGATTCAAGGGGGGAGGATGTAATAACCCTCCTGGTTGCTAGTTGGACTCATTAGTTTTATGCTTTGATTTGATAATTTGATACTATGATGGTACTGTTATTGTGTGGTTTGGATAGTTAGGCATTTGATGATGATGTTATTCCATTAGTGGACATGATTATTTCATATGACATTGTGGTTGGTGATGTTAGTTGATTTTCAGAATTATATTATGATGCTGAGATTTTTATAAATTATGTTATGAGATGAATTGTTAGTTTAGAAATGTTATTTTATCAGTTATTTTATAATTGTTAGGATAGATGTGATGAAGGACAGTGTAGCATCACTCGTTGTGAGTGCTCTGTTACGCTGCGATTCCTTCTCACAATACAATGCTTTGATTTTATATATGTATGCACATGTACACGACTTCGTTTGTATGCAGGTATTGCAGGTACAAGTCTCGATTCCACTACTCTACAGACAGGTGAGCACTAATCTAACGTTAAATGTTGAAACAAAGGTGACAATGAAGTCATCCCGCTCCATAATGTAAGACCGTCCTGATTGATTGGTATTGTACTTTTTTTTGTAGTTGTCGTCATTTGTGGTTTGTGTTTTGTCGAATATTATTTATGTTGGTATTTTATATGTTGTGAATTATTTAATTAAATGGTGGTAATAATTGTTTATTAAAATATTAGATTAAATTGTATTTAAATATTTAAATGTTTTATTTATTCTAAAAGTCATGTGTTTTATTAAATGTTAATTAAATATTAAATTGTGTTTATTATTTTAATTAATTATCTTGTTGAGGATAATTATTAAAATAAATTATGAAAATAAAAAGTAAATTGAATTATGAGCATAGCAAGTAAAGCTTGAAAAAGGAAAGTTAAAACAAAAGAATTAAAAAAAGGAAACATAACTGGAATTAAATTAGATAGTTTCTTTTATATTAGATTTTTTTAGAGTTTTCGAAAGGAAAGAGGTATATTTTATTTAGTTGCATAATTGTGAATATTCATTCACGGGAAGATTGTGACAGAAGTTGAAAAATAAAATAAAAATAATGTCTTCGAATGTAAAAATTTGCTAAAAGTTTTCTGGAAAAGGATCTATCATTCTATTGCTGCATGTGTTTGGGAATGGTTTATGAGTAGATTATTATATTGGAATTCAAGCAGGGCGTTCTATACAGGAGATTTCGAAGCAAGAACGAGGAACTCTTCGTAAAGGCCATCGAATTCAAGCAGGCATCATCAGCTTCTCAAATAAGCGCAGGACTCCAGGTTTTCAAATCTTTTGTTTTTTTTTGTAGTTCCCTGATTAAAAGAGAAACAAAAGTAGTTAAATGTGTATTCGGGGAGACAAGAAAACTTTAGATTAAATTTAAAATTAATGAAAGGATAAAATTAGTTTCTGAAAGTTTATTGTTGTTTTCAAAATACATCTTGTGGATTGATCAATTTGTCTATGGATCAGTAGGAAAGAAAACCTTTTAAAAAAAAAAAAAAACCCTCTGAAAATAGATGAAGTTTTGGTTTTATATTCTGGTTTATATTTTTTTTTATATCTGTGCGTATTTTATCAGAATCCTCTTCTGATGTTGATCTCAGAGAATATTTTATATATATCTATATCTATATATATATATATTCTTTGTTATTATTAAAATATATTCTGTGCATTTACATTTTATTGAGAATTATGTTTATGAAATTGAATTTATTTTTGGGCCGAATTGGCTTTCGGCGTTCCGTACCAGTGTAGGGGCGGAAGTTTGTTTTTTCAAAAAAAATAATTTTTTTTTTTTTATGTTGTATTGGGGTTGGGGAGGGGACGAAAGGCCGTACCCACCCCACTCCCCTGTGACAAAAGGACTTGCAACAACAGTCCGCGGACTGCTATGCATGGTAGTCCTACGGATTGCCGTGTGCAACAGTCACGAGGACTGCCGTAGGCAGTCCTCTCTGCCCTGGGTACAGTGTGGTCGTCGGCCCTTTTTCTGTGTGCAGTTTAATTTTATTTATTTTTATTTAAAATTTATATATATATATATATATATAAATATATAAATATATATATATAAATATATATATATATAAATATATAGATATATATATATAAATATATCTATATATATATATTGGTGTAAATATTTATTTTATTAAATAGTGTAATTATAATTTATTTTATTTTAAATGAATTATAATTATTTTATTTAATATTATTTTTATTTTAAAATGTAAATTTTGTATTTTATTCATAATGTTAATAATGTTTATATATAGATAATTATATATTTAGAGGGCATTATTTTATGTTTTGTTTTATGATTGAACACATAATTTAAACAAAAAATTAGTCTTATTTCGTACTATAAATGGATTATATTGAGTTAGTTATATTTCATTATAATTGAAAATGAGGATCTTATGTTTATTTATTTTGTTGTAACGATTAGCAAATTGGTGAGATTAATTTAATTGAATGATCATAAATGAATTACATTAAATGTGGTGTTGTATTGCAAAATTAAATTGAGTTATTTTTTCCGTTACGGTTATTGTTAGTGTTGTCCATGTGGGAACCCTCTCATTTTACAAACCCTTGTTCGAGAGGCTTGATTTATTTTCTTGGACGTTTATCCTTGTACTTCTGGGATTTGAATATTACATGATTTTGTTAAGCATATTTATTTGGAAGGGTTGTATGAGATTGTGGTCATTGTGATTACGAGTTATCGCGAGATGGTTCTTGCCTCGCATGTTTTGTTTTGAGTTATATGTTCTATTCATTATAGTACAACCCTTGCCTTATTTCGGTTTCTGTTAGGGGTCTTAGGGAGAGTGGCTTTTCGTGGGGGCCGACGCCTCGGGTAAGAGGAAGTGCATAGGAGAACCCACGTAAGAGTAGTTAAACAAGTGATAACCTAAAAAAAATAGAATTAGGGGGACGGGTAGTAAAACACACAAGATAATAAATATTGGATTCCTCGTCTATGCATTAGGGCTATCATACACTAATGATAGACTGAGAAGGCCGTGGTCGACAAAGTCATAATCTCGTCTTCATGAGAGGTTATCGACTCCGCATGAGCTACCCTATGGTGTCAGCGCCTCAAGTAGGAGGAAGGGCCAGGAGATCCATAGATGGGTGCCGGTGCCTGAAGTTGGAGGAAGAGCCAGGAGATCCCATGAGAGCTATGCGATGACACTCTCCACTAGATACCCATTTTCCTTGTTGCTTTTTGCCTATGGAAATGTATTTTGGAATTGTAATCTTTATGTTGTTTTAGATTCTTTTGAAGTTGAGTTATGAATGTTCTTTGGTAACTTGTTTATCTGTTATTGCTTTGATCCATTGTGATGTGTTTCATCACTTTATCTTTTGTTGTCTCGTAAATGTTGTGGATTATGTTGTTGTGTTATTGAGTTTGTACTTTGTTGTTTATGGAGTCAGATTGACAATCATGGTCAAGTTAACTTCATTGTCACCTTTGATCATGGGGGGTGAGTTATCTATAATTCACATGGTTCGGTGGAACATGCTCAACACCCATTTGGTTCCCCATTAGCGTCCTATCTTCTCAGCATTTCTGCAATTGGAGTTGTATCAGTGATCACCTTGTATTTCAAAATTTATTATGCTTGTATCATCCCATATGTTTGGGAAATTTGTTGTAATTCTTATATCAAGAGCTTGTAATGTAATTTTATAACAATGATGTAATAGTTAGGACCATTTGTAAATTTTTTAAAGAGATTCATTATGATTGCAAAACGTAATGTAGTAACACTATCACTCTTGGTTCATGGTGGTATTCTTATTTATGGTTATTATAATATAAATGGATATGTTGTTCAATGTTGTCTTTTGCTTTCGTTTAGATGTTGCAATGTAACCTCGCATGCCCCAGAGAACTAAGTGTGATAATGTGATGTAATGTACAATGTGATTATGGTTTAATGTTACAACATGTTTAATTTAATTGTTAAAAAAAAAAGAATTATTTGCATTGTGTGTGTTCTCTGGGGTTTGCACGACGGGCGTTACAACTTGGTATCAGAGCCAAGGTTTGCAAGCGCTGGGGTCTCTAGGTAGTTAAGTCCATTAGGCATCCTCACGTTTGAACTCTTGAGCTCATTTGTACCTTTATCTTGTTTTGCAGAAATATGCCTCGAGGTAGAGGGCGTGGATGAGCAAGAGGCCGTGGTGCTGGTCGTAGAGCAAACCAGCAAAGTCCCTTAGTTCCCAGTTCTCATGGTTCTAAGCATGAGGAACAACCAAGTCTTCACAGTAATCCGTCAGGTGGCCAGAACTCAGGACAGATTGGATTGGACGGTCCATTACAGCACATTCTTGGAGAGATTTTGGCTCGCTTGGGACCCAAGCCAGAGGTGGAGCCACGAATTGAAAGAGAAAGAGAAAGGTCACTGAGGTAGAGGGAAATAACTTCTGATCAGGATGCAGTCATGGCAGGCCATATGAGGGATTTATTGAGAGCTCACCCACTGACATTTGATGGTTTGGGAGGAGGACTAGAAGCCAAAACTTGGCTAATTGACTTAGATCGTTGCTTCGCCATGCATCCCTACGGTAGCAATTCTAAGGCTCAGTGCGCAGTTATGCATCTGCGAGGCTTCACATCTACTTGGTGGCATCTTGAAGAACATAAATTACACCTTGATATCAGTTTGGTCACTTGGGAATTATTCCTAGATAGGTTCAGGGCTCGTTTCCTCTCAGACCATTAGAGGTAGCGCAGGGCTGACGAGTTTCACGATCTCAAGCAGTTGTCTATGTTAGTGGAGCAATATGAGCGTTGCTTCTATGAGCTGAAGCAATATGCACGGATTAGCCACGATGAAGGCATGTTAGTGCAACACTTTGTTAGGGGCCTTAATGCCTGCATCAGTTGTGGCATGCGAGTCTTCGAGCCAAAGACGATGGAAATGGCAGTTGAGAAGGCTCGCTTGGTGGAGGAAAATTTGGCCATGGCCTTGGGTGGTCACATTGGAGTGCAGATTGGCAGTGCACCTACTCCGGGATTTAGCACTCATGGAGGTCAGCCTCAGGGGCCAGGATCTTCCAGAAATAGGTTTCATCCCTCGAAAGGGGGTCATCAGTAGTAGCAGCCTCAGCAGCAGCGTCGAGATAGAAGAACTTCCAATCTCCACAGGGTGGCAATTCGCAGTTTCGCAAGGATTAGAACAGGAACAGGAACCAAGTTCGACATGAACGTTTTGTACAGCCTGCACCTAACTTCCAATCAGCGCCGAGTCGAGGGAGCTTCTAGAAGTCAAATGCTCCATCAGGGGGTAGAGGTTTTGGCAGGGGTACTGGGTGTTACTCTTGTGGACAGCAGGGGCACATTGCCAGATTGTGTCCTCAGAAGAATACTTCAGGTTTTAATTAGAGGCCAGCTGGATCAGAGCTGACAGTAGGTGATGCAGGGAGATCTCATCGTGTATTTGCTGCAGTGGATAATCGACAGGCAAACCACCAGAGCATCGTCATTGAGACTTCAGGTGTGTTACATGGTTCTAGCATTTCTACACTTTTTGATTCCGGTGCATCTGATTCCTTTATATCTCCTTTTGTGGTTGAGCGATGTGGACTGGTGGCAACTAGTCAAGGCATGAAATGGCAAGTTGAATTGGCTTCAGGGTCAAAGCTCGTTGTAGAGAAGCTCGTGCAGGATTGTAGTTTGAGTATAGGGGCTTTGTCAACCAAAGTAGACCTCAGAATCCTACCACTCAGCTCATATGATGTCGTCTTGGGCATGGATTGGTTGAGTGCACACTGTGCTACAATTGATTGTCACTGTAAACCAGTGCGGTGCATTGATGATTCTGGAAAGGAGGTGGAGATCGTGGGTGTTCAAAGACCCATTTCTTTGCGAATGATCTCTGCCATGCAACTTAAAAGGTGCTTCCGACAAGGTTGTCAACTCTTTGCAGTATCTATGAGTGACTTGGAATCAGAGGAAAGTCAAGGGGTGTCGTTGGATCAGTACCCTCTCCTTAAGGAGTTTTCTGATGTGTTTCCAGAAGAGATACCCGGTATGTCGCCAAAGCGAGATATAGACTTCAGGATTGATCTGGTACTTGGAGCTGAGCCAATATCTCGAGCTCCGTATCGGATGACAACGCAGGAACTTCAGGAACTTTGGCTGCAACTGGAAGAATTGTTGGCTAAGGGCTTTATCCGCCCAAGTGTTTCCCCTTGGGGAGCACCTATGATATTCGTGAAAAAGAAGGATGGTTCTCTTTGCTTGTGTATTGACTATAGGCAGTTGAACAAGGTAACAGTGAAGAACCGATATCCATTACCCAGAATTGATGATCTTTTTGATCAGATAAAAGGGGAAAAGGTGTTCTCTAAAATTGATCTCAAATCGGGATACCATCAGTTGAGGATTGCAGATCCAGATATTCACAAAACAACATTTCGTACTCAATACAGACATTACGAGTTCACTGTGATGCCGTTCGGGTTAACGAATGCACCTTCAGTCTTTATGAGCTTGATGAATGGAGTGTTCCGAACATATTTGGATAGATTCTTCCTTGTGTTTCTCGATGACATTCTGATTTATTCTAGGTCTATTGAGGAACATGAGGAACATCTAAAGCAGGTGTTACAGTGCTTAAGGGACAATCAATTGTTTGCCAATTTAGCAAAGTGTGACTTTTATAAGACTGAAGTTTAGTATTTGGGGCATGTGATTTCAGGTGATGGAATCTTAGTTGATCCTGCAAAGATTCAAGCCATTGTGGATTGGCTCACACCCACAAATGTCTCAGAAATTCGCAGCTTCATGGTACTTGCAGGATATTATAGGCGGTTCATCCAAGGCTTTTCTAGGTTGGCACATCCTATCACCTCTCTCCAGAGGAAGGGAAATAAGTTTCTTTGGTAAGATCAATGTCAGTTAGCTTTCCAGACTCTGAGGACAAGCTGACTAGTGCTCCAATCTTAGCAGTACCAGACCCATCAGGCGATTTTGTTGTGTGTATTGATGCTTCTTTGGAAGGCTTAGGGGCTGTGTTGATGCAGGAAGGGTGAGTGATTGCTTATGAATCATGAAAGCTAAAGGATCATGAACTCAATTACCCCAATCATGATTTGGAGTTAGCCACAGTTGTTCATGCCTTGGTAAGGTGGCGACACTTTCTCCTAGGGCATCGATTCGAGTTGTATACAGATCATCGTAGTCTGCAATACATCTTTACACAACCGAATCTGAATGCAAGGTAGAGGAGGTGGATAGAATTCTTGTGCGAATATGATTTTGAAGTGAAGTATATTCAGGGAAAAGAGAATGTGGTGGCAGATGTGTTAAGTAGACGTAAGCATGAGATTTCTGCTGTGGCTCTTGAGGTTGATTTGAAGAGTTAGATCCTTGCAGCTCTTTCTTCAAATGATTGGTATCAAGGGATGAAATCAGAAATTGAGTCGGGGAGAGCTTTGGAAGGTAAATGTTGGTTATTCTTTAGACTCGGATGGTGTTTTGCATTATGGAGGCCGAATGTATGTACCTCCTGTTGAGGGTCTTCGTACCCTAATCTTGACTGAAGCTCATAGGGCTCCTTATTCGGCACATCCTAGAGTTAAGAAGATGTACGCTGATCTTCGCTCATTATATTTTTGGGCAGGATTGAAGCGTGACATTGCGGATTTTGTGGCTAGGTGTCTAGAATGTCAGAGAGTTAAGGCCGAGCATCATCATCCAGCAGGTTTGTTGCAGCCTCATCTTATTCCAGAGTGGAAGTGGGACATTATTTCTATGGATTTCATTGTCGGGTTGCCTATGTCTTCCAGGTGACACGATGCTATCATGGTCACTGTTGATAGGTTGACCAAGGTAGCCCATTTCTCTCCCATTCGATCTTCCTATACTGCTTCTATGGTGGCTAGGGTGTTCATGGAAGATATTGTTCGATTACATGGGATACCATGCAAAATTATTTCTGACAGAGATCCGGTATTCACATCTGCGTTATGGACATCTTTGCAACGGTCCTTAGGGACTAAGTTGAATTTTAGTTCTACCTACCATCCTGAGATAGATGGTCAGACTAAGAGAGTCAATCAGGTGCTTGATGATATGCTTCACATGTATGTCATGGACCAACAATCTCGTTGGGAAGATTATCTGCATTTGGTCGAGTTTTCCTATAATAATGGTTATCATAGTTTGATTGGCACGGCTCCATTTCAGGCTTTATATGGTCATCCTTGTCGTACCCCTTTGAGTTGGGATCGATTAGAGGACAGGGTTCTTCTTTGACCCAAGATGCTTTAGGATATGGAGCAACAGGTAGCTCACATTCGAGAGCATCTAGTAGTGGCTCAAGACAGGTAGAAGAAGTTTGCTGATGCTCACAGAGTTGATCGACAGTTTGCAGTTGGAGATCGAGTGTTTCTTCTTGTTCGTCCTTAGAAGAGCCCTATTCGTTATTGAAAGGGTTCTAAGCTTGCACCCCGTTTTATGGGTCCATTCGAGGTGTTAGAGTCTATTGGTCTTGTTGCCTATCACCTGGCCTTGCCACCCAGTCTGTCATGGATTCACGATGTGTTTCATGTTTCTGTCCTTAGGCCTTATTTTCTTGATGTTACTCATGTACTTGATTGGAATGCTCTATAGGTTGAGGATGGGCAACTAACTCTAAAGCCTGTGGCCATGGTGCAACACATGAGACTCATTCTCAGAGGCAGGGATATTGAGTAGGTGAGGGTCCAGTGGGATCCCAATGATAAGACTTCAGCGACATGGGAGGATGCTTCCCGTATCAGAGAATCCTACATTTACTTGTTTACTGGCTTCCAGGAATAAGCCAGATTCAAGGGGGGGAGGATGTAATAACCCTCCTGGTTGCTAGTTGGACTCATTAGTTTTATGCTTTGATTTGATACTTTGATACTATGATGGTACTGTTATTGTGTGGTTTGGATAGTTAGGCATTTGATGATGATGTTATTCCATTAGTGGACATGATTATTTCATATGACATTGTGGTTGGTGATGTTAGTTGATTTTCAGAATTATATTATGATGCTGAGATTTTTATAAATTATGTTATGAGATGAATTGTTAGTTTAGAAATGTTATTTTATCAGTTATGTTATAATTGTTAGGATAGATGTGATGAAGGACAGTGTAGCATCACTCGTTGCGAGTGCTCTGTTACGTTGCGATTCCTTCTCACAATACAATGCTTTGATTTTATATATGTATGCACATGTACACGACTTCGTTTGTATGCAGGTATTGCAGGTACAAGTCTCGATTCCACCTGCCTCGACAGGACAAGGTGAGCACCAATAGCCCAACAGTTAAATGTTGAAATAGAGGTGACAATGAAGTCATCCCGTTCCATAATGTCAGACCGTCTTGATTGATTGGTATTGTACTTTTTTTTGTAGTTGTCGTCATTTGTGGTTTGTGTTTTGTCGAATATTATTTATGTTGGTATTTTATATGTTGTGAATTATTTAATTAAATGGTGGTAATAATTGTTTATTAAAATATTAGATTAAATTGTATTTAAATATTTAAATGTTTTATTTATTCTAAAAGTCATGTGTTTTATTAAATGTTAATTAAATATTAAATTGTGTTTATTATTTTAATTAATTATCTTGTTGAGGATAATTATTAAAATAAATTATGAAAATAAAAAAATAAATTGAATTATGAGCATAGCAAGTAAAGCTTGAAAAAGGAAAGTTAAAACAAAAGAATTAAAAAAAGGAAACATAACTGGAATTAAATTAGATAGTTTCTTTTATATTAGATTTTTTTAGAGTTTTCGAAAGGAAAGAGGTATATTTTATTTAGTTGCATAATTGTGAATATTCATTCATGAGAAGATTGTGACAGAAGTTGAAAAATAAAATAAAAATAATGTCTTCGAATGCAAAAATCTGCTGAAAGTTTTCTAGAAAAGGATCTGTCATTCTATTGCTGCATGTGTTTGGGAAGGGTTTCTGAGTAGATTATTATATTGGAATTCGAGCACGGTGTTCTGGAAAGGAGATTTCGAAGCAAGAACAAGGAACTCTTCATAAAGGCCATCAGATTCAAGCAGGCATCATCAGCTTCTCAAATAAGCGCAGGACTCCAGGTTTTCAAATCTCTTGTTTTTTTTTTGTAATTCCCTGATTAAAAGAGAAACAAAAGTAGTTAAATGTGTATTCGGGGAGACAAGAAAACTTTAGATTGAATTTAAAATTAATGAAAGGATTAAATTAGTTTCTGAAAGTTTATTGTTGTTTTCAAAATACATCTTCTGGATTGATCAATTTTTCTATGGATTAGTAGGAAAGAAAACCCTTAAAAAAAAAAAAACCCTCTGAAAATAGATGAAGTTTTGGTTTTATATTCTGATTTATATTTTTTTTTATATCTGTGCGTATTTTATCAGAATCCTCTTGTGATGTTGATCTCAGAGAATATTTTATATATATATATATATATTCTTTGTTATTATTAAAATATATTCTGTGCATTTACATTTTATTGAGAATTGTGTTTATGAAATTGAATTTTTTTTTGGGCTGAATTGGCCGTTGGCGTTCTGTACCAGTGAAGTTAGGGAAGTTTGTTTTTTCAAAAAAAAATAATAATTAATTTTTTTTTTTATGTTGTATTGGGGTTGGGGAGGGGACGGCAGG
Organism: Sequoia sempervirens; assembly: GCA_007258455.2. NCBI lineage: Eukaryota > Viridiplantae > Streptophyta > Pinopsida > Cupressales > Cupressaceae > Sequoia > Sequoia sempervirens. The sequence goes on from VDFB02271358.1 coordinate 894,969,966, forward strand.
CTGTACCCACCCCGCCCCCCTATGGAAAAAGGACTAGCCACAGTAGTCCTACGGACTGCCATGCGTAGCAGTCACGAGGACTGTCGTAGGCAGTCCTCTCTGCCCTGCGTACAGTGTGGCTGTCAGCCCTTTTTCTGTGTGCAGTTTAATTTAATTTAATTTTATTTAAAATTTTTATATATATAAATATAAATATATATATATATATATATTTTGGTGTAAATATTTATTTTATTAAATATTATAATTATAATTTATTTTATTTTAAATGAAATGTAAATTTTGTATTTTATTCATAATGTTAATAATGTTTATATATAGATAATTATATATTTAGAGGGCATTATTTTATCTTTTGTTATGATTGAACACATAATTTAAACAAAAAATTAGTCTTATTTCGTACTATAAATGGATTATATTGAGTTAGTTATATTTCATTATAATTGAAAATGAGGATCTTATGTTTATTTATTTTGTTGTAACGATTAGCAAATTGGTGAGATTAATTTAATTGAATGATCAGAAATGAATTACATTAAATGTGGTGTTGTATTGCAAAATTAAATTGAGTTATTTTTGCCGTTATGGTTATTGTTAGTGTTGTCCATGTGGGAACCCTGTTGTTTTACAAACCCTTGTTCGAGAGGCTTGATTTATTTTCTTGGACGTTTATCCTTGTACTTCTGGGATTTGAATATTACATGATTTTGTTAAGCATATTTATTTGGAAGGGTTGAACGAGATTGTGGTCATTGTGATTACGAGTTATCGCGAGATGGTTCTTGCCTCGCATGTTTTGTTTTGAGTTATATGTTCTTTTCATTATAGTACAACTCTTGCCTTATTTCAGTTTCTTTTAGGGGTCTTAGGGAGAGTGGCTCTTCGTGGGGGCCGGTGCCTCGGGTAAGAGGAAGTGCACAGGAGAACCCACATAAGAGTAGTTAAACAAGTGATAACCTAAAAAAAATAGAATTAGGGGGACGGGTAGTAAAACACACAAGATAATAAATATTGGATTCCTCGTCTATGCATTAGGGCTATCATACACTAATGATAGACTGAGAAGGCCGTGGTTGGCAACGTCATAATCTCATCTTCATGAGAGGTTATCGACTCTGCATGAGCTACCCTATGGTGCCTGCGCCTCAAGTAGGAGGAAGGGCTAGGAGATCCATAGATGGGTGCCGGCGCCTCAAGTTGGAGGAAGAGCCAGGAGATCCCATGAGAGCTATGCGATGACACTCTCCACTAGATACCCATTTTCCTTGTTGCTTTTTGCCTCTGGAAATGTATTTTGGAATTGTAATCTTTATGTTGTTTTAGATTCTTTTGAAGTTGAGTTATGAATGTTCTTTGGTAACTTGTTTATCTTTTATTGCTTTGATCCATTGTGATGTGTTTCATCGCTTTATCTTTTGTTGTCTCGTAAATGTTGTGGATTATGTTGTTGTGTTATTGAGTTTGTACTTTGTTGTTTAGGGAGTCAGATTGACAATCATGGTCAAGTTAACTTCATTGTCACCTCTGAGCATGGGGGGTGAGTTATCTATAATTCACATGGTTGGGTGGAACGTGCTCTGTACCTGTTGGGTTCTCCATCATCATCCTATCTTCTCAACATTTCTGCAATTGGAGTTGTATCAGTGTTCACCTTGTATTTCAAAATTTATTGTACTTGTATCATCCCATATGTTTGGGAAATTTGTTGTAATTCTTATATCAAGAGCTTGTAATGTAATTTTATAACAATGATGTAATAGTTAGAACCATTTGTAACTTTGTTAAAGAGATTCATTATGATTGCAAAACGTAATGTAGTAACACTATCGCTCTTGGTTCATGGTGGTATTCTTATTCATGATTATTATAATATAAATGGATATGTTGTTCAATGTTGTCTTTTGCTTTCGTTTAGATGTTGCGATGTAACCTCGCGTGCCCCAGAGAACTAAGTGTGATAATGTGATGTAATGTACAATGTGATTATGGTTTAATGTTACAACATGTTTAATTTAATTGTTTAAAAGAAAAAATTATTTGCATTGTGTGTGTTCTCTGGGGTTTGCACGACGGGCGTTACATTCATAGTCAAGACATTAATATAGGACATTAATGCGAAATTTAGTGATCTCATACATGGATTAATATAGGACATTTTAATATTTATACTTTGCAAATTTAGTGATTTCATACATGATATACATGATATGTACATTCAATAAATAACGATAATTACTCAATGAACTTATTCAATTCACGTCAATCAATAATCAGTCAATAAATCATAATTTACAAACAAAAGCAATCTATTTATATACCAGAAAGGATAAAATTTTAAGAAATAAACAATACCATAGAAGATTAGAGAATAAAAGCATTAATAAATACTATAAATAATAGTTCATCTAACACTAATTTATAAGTTGTCAAAACAAATAATGGCGTCTTAAGGGGGTGTCTAAAGGGGTCATAATAGAACGTCTTAAGGGGATGTCTTAAGGGGTTATAATATGTCTTAAGGGGATGTCTAAAGGGGTCATAATAGAACGTAATTAAGGGGATGTCTTAAGGGGTCTTAAGGGGATGTCTAAAGGGGTCATAATAGAACGTGTTAATTAAGGGGATGTCTTAAGGGGTCTTAAGGGGATGTCTAAAGGGGTCATAATAGAACGTGTTAATTAAGGGGATGTCTTAAGGGGATGTCTAAAAGGGTCATAATAGAACGTCTTAAGGGGATGTCTTAAGGGGTCATAATACGCCTAAATGGGATGTCTTAAGGGGTCTTAAGGGGGTTTCTTAAGGGGTCTTAAGGGGGTGTCTTAAGGGGATGTATTAAGGGATCATAATACGTCTTAAGGATATAATTGACTTAACAATAATGTATGCATGATATTTAGTGATTATACATGTAAACATAAAGTTTCAAAGTAGGAAAACATGAACATTTAAGAAACAAAATATATAGAATATTGATTTGATACATAGAAGTACATAGAGTATGTTTAATTTTGTAAGTATGTATGTACATATATGTCATCTCAAAACAATGTTTACAAAATTTGGATATGCCATCTCAAGAACATCTCAAACTCATGGCTAGAATGTAGTAGGTCTTCACACCACCTGATATCAAAAAGGTACAAGCAATATCAATGAAATCATCAAAACATACATATTTTAATTTATATAAAACTATCTATATGTACAGAACTCAAGTACCTGCATTTAAAAGTATTCCACACATGTTTGTAGGTTGAATCCAGGCATCCTCTCCTTTTTGTTTCAAAGTATGAGATCAATGCAATGATGGCTTTAGGATACAAAAAATGACAATAAATCAATTTTAACTATTTATGTCCAAGCAATATCAATATGTAATCAAAACATGTATTTAAATATAGTTTAACTGATAATTACCTGTTTTTACCAAGCATTCCATGTTGTCTAGGTTGAATTTGCATGGACTAGATCCTTTTTGTGATTATGCCTTAAGGATATATAAAAGAACAATTTAAATCAATTTCAACTAATAACACACTTGACCAATGTCGAAACATGTATTTAATGTATTTAAAAGGACAAATTAAAACTAAAACTATATTTACCTGTATTTATGTATTCCATTGTACCATCTGCATCCTCTCTTTTTTGCAATGCATCTATGATTGCCTCATGCTCTCCCATAGAAATTGACCATAGCACTTTTTTTGAAGGTCTTCCACGATACTACTCTAGTTTTATATTTGTTGCAACCACCAAATGTGAATAATGTATAATCTTTTTATGTGTTTCATAGTCTTCAATGCAAGTAGACCATTCTTTCTTTTCCTGGGCATTTTTGTAGCCATGCCAAATAACCACCAATCGATCCTATTGCTGAAACATGTTCAAACAGTCATCAAATAAGTTCTCAAAATTTTCTTAAGGGGATTAAAGACTTGTTCAAAAAAATTGCTTAAGGGGATCTAAAACTTGTTATGAAAATTTGCTTAAGGAGGTGTCTTAAGGGGATCACCTTACCTGTTGGATAATGAAAGCCATCATCATCTTCTCGAGGTGTTATCAACTTATGTTTAGTTTCCACACAATGAGCCAACCAATATTCTGTTTGCTCTTCATTCCCCTCAGGTGCAATAACAACATACACATGTCCTGCCAACAAAATTCGATTTAATAACTTGT
>VDFB02271358.1:894978150-895033958 GCA_007258455.2 Sequoia sempervirens
TTTTTAAAATTTGAATTTTTATTAGCTTTGTGGTTGGGTTTTTTCCTAGGATTTTGGTTCGGGAAAAGCATTGGAAATCTGAACCTAGGCCTTCAACTTGGTTTGACCTGCAAGTTGAAGGTCCTAACAATGTCAAAGAAAAATACCGACTTTGGACATATGGCTGACAACCTTTTTTGCAAAATTTTTTGATGAAATTAAAACCCATTTTAGATGAAACAATGTAGATTCTAAATATGTAATTTTTTTTGCAATTGGATTATTTTTTCTATTTTTCAATTAATTTCTAATAAAATTGGTCCATAAACTTTAAATATTAGAGTTTTTTACTATTTTAATAAATTTTGATCAACATAACATTTTGACAAACGGATTGCACGAGAACAAACTTCAGACAATTCTTTTCAATTTAAAAAAAAAAATTCAAAAAATGATAAGTTTAGGTCATCTTATGCATGTCCTACACGACGATTTTTCAAAACGACAAATCTGCCTAATAAAAATTTAACAAAAAAAAAATATTCAATAAAAAATTACAAAAAAATATCAAGAACAAGCTTCAATGAGTCATAAAAATTTTCCCAAAAGGATTTAGAAAAATACGATAATTTAAGTCAAAATATGGATGTCGTACACGTGCATGGTATGGTAGAAAAAAATGACTTTTAAACAGTGTTTTTTAGAAATGCCTATTAAAACTCAATTTGTACAATCTGAGTATTGAAATAAATTACATATTTGGAAACTAGACTCTGAGCACTACATTTTATGATCAGTGAGCACTACATTTTATGATCAGTGACTTTTTTAAAGATTTCATCTCTAAGTGCTTCAAATTTTAAGGTCAAATGTGTCAAATTTTGAAAATCAGGAAAAACACTTCCACTTTTTGGCCAAAACATGGACTCAACTTCTTGCACACACCCATTTGAACCTTAATATAGATTGATAGTGCTTAGTAATTTTTTTAGGGAATGTGCTAAATTGTGAGGGTTTTGTTCTCCTCAATTAGACCCTTGATCAAACCAATTCCATGACATAGGAATAATGATTAAAGGCGTGATCTGATATATGTTATGAGAAAACATTATTATATTTCTCTCAAAGAAAATGATTTTTTTGATAAATCCTACTTAAACCTTTGACAATTTTAAATGATTGAATGAATGTCTTTGAATAAATTGTAGCATGCAAATCAACATAAACATGCACTAGGAAATCTCACAATGCTTGGTGGGAGGGTGTTGAAATTTTAAAATTTTAGGGTTCAAAATTACATGGTCAAGTTTGCACTAGAAGATCTTATCCAAGAAAGGGCAATGTCATGAGATAAATTAACACATGAATATGTCACTTGTAGAATTCTTATTTTGGGTAAACCCACAAAACTAGTTTACAATTCAAGTGAGGAAGGAAAATTGCAAAAATGCTCCTATGAGTTTTTTTTTCTTTTTAGAGGTTTGCACGAATTGGGGTGTTTGAATGGACCCAAAAGGGGTTCAAATGGACCCTGGTTTGAGCGAACCATATTAAATGATGGGTATCACTTTTTTTGCATTTTTTTATGATGAATACAATGGAAAATTGAATACAAGAGGGGGCTCACTCGAACCTGGGTTCATTCAAGCCCCCCTTTTCCCCCCATCCCCCCCTCTAGCACCAAATTTCTCTAGAATTTTTCCCTTCGAAGCTCAAGTTGAGGATGAAAATGGAGGAGACTTCACAAACCCAATTGGATGATGGTAGTCCTCGGAATGAGCTATCCATTGAATATAATTTTAATATGTTTTGGTTTTATTATGTATTTTTTTTTTAGTTTGATTAAACATAGGTTTTTCACCAAAAATAAAGCTCTTTGTTTTGCACATGTGAAAAAATAGCAGATTATCAAAATAAAATTTTAAATTTTTTGTTTAGGCTAGGTATTGATGTCCTTGATCTAGTTAAAAATAATAATTTCAATACATAAAAATAAGTTATATTGTATATGTTCCACCTATGTCTGAATTGTAATTGGTTTGACTTCAAAACTTGATTAAGGAAAAAATATTCAATAAAAAACTATGAAACCAAATGGACTTGTTAGATATCGTAGTTACAAATCTAAATTCAAAAAAAATAGAATTTTATCCTTCATAGAAAAAAAGTTATGTCAAGTATATGGTGAGCATCGCTCCTTGAAATGGTGTTTACTAATAAAAACTAGTTTTCAAAGGAGATGGAAAAATAAGTGCAATTTGATTCCAAAATTTTTGAAAAAAATATATTTAGAATCTACAGACAAAATGCCACAAATCACTAGTTTGCATCTTCTTCAAATTCTTGACGGTTTAGCCACTATAGGTGCCCGAAAGTGAAGATTCAGTTAGAAAAAACTAGTTCAGTGTCCAGTTCGGCCAAAAATTATAAACTAGTATTGTGGGACCACCCTTTCACAAATGATAATCTAGTCAAAGTGTGCCAAAAAAATGGAAAAGGGCAAGGATATATCATTAAATTTTTCTCCCACTTTGATGTGCATGTGAACTTCTATGATGGCACATATCAAAGTAAACAAGATATCAATAAGGAAATTATTCTCCTTGGTATTCTAATATATGAACCTCAATATAGATTGATGATGTTTAACAACACTTCTAGGGAATGTGCTAAATTGCAATGGTTTTGTTCTCCCCAATTAGACCCCAAATCAAACCAATTCCATGAATTAGGAATAATTATTAAAGAAATGGTGATATATGTTATGATAATGTGCTATTACATTCCTCTTAATGAAAGTTTATATTTTGATAAATCTCCTAATAATCTTAAATGGTTGAGTGAATGTCTTTAAATAAAATGCAGCATAAAAATCAACACAAAAATGCACTAGGTAAGCTCACAATGACTAATGGGAGGATGTTGTCAAGATTTAAATTGAATTTGAATTTTAAAAGTGTAGGGTCAAAAATTATAGCGATGGATGCTCAGGGTCAAATTTGCGCTAGTAGATCTTATACAAGATAGGGTAATGCCATGAGATAAACTTATACAAGAATTTTCCACTTGTAGACTTGTTATTGCACAAAGGACAATGTAGTCAAAGTGTGCCAAAAAAATAATGGAAAAGGGCATAAATATATCATTAGTTTTTCCTCCCATATTGATGTGCATGTGAACTTCTATGATGGTTCATGCCAAAGTAAACAATATATCAACAAAAAAAATATTTAAATTATATTTTTAAATACTAAAATGATATATATTTACTTAAAACATATATCTCACCATTATATTTGTCTTCCAATAATAACTCCAAAAAGGCACAAAATTGAAAAAGTGTGTAATGAAAAAAATCTATCAAATGTTTAAAATAAATATGGGGACTTAATTTATATGTTAATTTATTATAATTCCTTACTTTTAACATAAAGGTTACACTTTATATTCATAAAAGATACTTCATATAGATATTTATTGTTGACTTTTGAATTTAAGGTTACAATTAAAAACTAGAAAAAGATTGGAGTTACTTTAGTATTAATGTGATTATAGGATATTTTAGGGTCATTTTTCACTTAATCCCTCCTTAACAAGTGGAATTACTTTATGGATTTTAAAATTGTGTTATATTTTTTCTTTGGCTAGTGAATTTCATTGTGTGAATTATTTTATATTTTTAAATGGTATATATCTCTTTATGTTTGTTGGATGCTTTTAAGGTTAGCTAGTTAAATAAGCTTATTGTAAGAGAGGGGGACTGACCATGTCAAGGCCCTCTAAGGTAAAGTAGATCGGGAAGGTAGTAGGGTTAGAAATGTATACCTGAACTGTCAAGGAGGCATACCACAATCTGGAAAACTTGAGAGCGTAGAACAAGTAAAGGATTTCATAGCCCTGTAGAACTATGAAGCTATAGAATGAAAGTGTCTTACATATCTGTAGACCCAGAAGGAGGAAACCCCCAAGATCTATCACATGAAGGAAGCCTCAAGAGGTAAGCACCTCACAGGCTTGCAGACCTACAAGGAAGGTGTCCTCCAAGATCTCTCACATGAAGGATAACCAAAGAAAGCACCTTACAGACTTGCAAACCTACAAGGAAGGTGTCCTCCAAGATCTCTCACATGAAGAAAACCCAAAAGAATTTCCCTACATACCTGTAAACCTATAGGGAAGGTGTCCTCTAAGATCTCTCACATGAAGGAAACCCAAAGAGAGCACCCTACAAACCCGCAAACCTACAGGGAAGGTGTCCTCCAAGATCTCTCACATTAAGGAAACCCAAAGAAATTGCCCTACAGACCTGCAAACCTATAGGGGAGTGACCCCCAAGACCTCTCGCATGGAGGAAGCTCAGAAGAAGTGCCCTATAGACCCAAAAACTTGTAGGGGAGTGACTCCCAAGATCTCTCGCATGGAGGAAGCTTAGAAGAAGCACCCTACAGACCTACACATGGAGGAAACCCAAGGAAGGGGACTCCACAGAGTCAGAAAATCGCTTTAGAGGAATCCCCGTGAAGCAACATGTTTACTTGCAAATAGATCATGTCCGAAAGCGACCACGTAGGCAAGTAAGTGGATAGTCAGGCAGACCATCGATAGATTGGAAATATTTCAAAGGGGTCCCTTGGGAACCTGACGTGAAGAAAGGGGTCCACTCAAGGGATGTGTTGTTTGAAAGTGCAGAAGAGATGTTTCTTTCTCAAATTGATTCATTATCGAGGAATCCTTTTGAAAAATGTTCACTTCATCAAGGAATTTGAAAGGGAGAAAAATGACCCTTTTGTGAGGGGAAGATCAGAGCTTCTCCCACCCCAGAGGAAGGTTCTCAAGTTAGTTCTTTATGAACCCATGATGAAGGAAACATGTCCTGTTAGGGTTTCAAGTAGTTGAGAATGTGATTCTTGGAAAATAATTTTGGTAAGATTCTCGAGAAAGGATTCGTTTAAAATGAATAAATTTTCTGAAAATCAAAGTAATGGCGTTGTCACACATGAAAGGGAAAACTCAATCAAAGAAGAGAGAAAGATAAGAAAATAGTGAAAAAGAGATAAACACAAAGGGAACAGGGGTAGCCTGATATTTTGAGGTCAGAACTACTCATAAATATATATAAGTATAATAATAGTATACAAAATGAACTGCCATCAACCCCCTACTATATTAGACCATGTGAAAAATGCACAAGAAGAAAAAGTAAAATTAAAAAATTAGGTCAACAGGGAAGGGAAGCCTAAATGCCCCTAACACTTTGCATTGTCCCTAATTTTTTCAAAAATTAATCAGAAACATGGAAGAATGATGATACACATAGAAGGTTTATGACATGAAAACCATGCTTGTATCCAAACACCAACAAGGGTGACAAGGGTCATCCAGGCACACATAACAGGATCATAGGGGAACACATCACAACACACACACATATACTTTAAAGATAAAGAAGGGGCCTCCCCCTAACACTGATCAACCAAGAGGTCATCCTCCTCCCACTCTAGATCATCATAGGGGGAAGGAGGATGAGTTTGTAGTGGTGGAATGTTAAGAGGAGGAGCGTTTGACCCTCGCGAACAAGGGATACAGAAGAAGGCCTTGCAAGGTATCCTTCACCCAGCTCTTGTGGAGCTATGGTCAATGATTTCGTGAAGATCGCTGACAAGGTCAAAACTTCATCCAAAGAGTTAAACATGCACTTTGCTGGAGTGCCATTTCATACCTCAATGAATGGGGAAAGTTGTGCCTGAGATTCACCACTAGGCTCATCGAGTGATTCAAGAGTGATGCTGAACTCAGGGGAAGCCAAGACTGCTTTCGTCACTAGGATAGAACAATTCAATGCGGGACCACCTTTAAGGGAAGGTGGGTTCCTCTTATACATGTCCTTCATTGCTAGAAGGACCACTCTCCACCTTCTACTCCATCAGGGGATGTGAACTCCCCATAGATGAGGCGAGAGGTGCAGAGGAAGAGGAGGAAGAGAAAACTGTTGTAGATACCACCAAAGTATTCGACATATCTACGGGTTTTGGGAAAAGTGGGACATCCAAAAGGGACATCAACAAAGGTGGCTCCACTAAAGGAGCAATGAACACCTACACCTTTTTAGGGTCAAGTGCATTCATACTCATAGAGGAAACTAGAAGCGATGCAAAGCTATATTGAATAGAAGCAGAGGGGAGGAGAGAGGAAGGTGGGATATGAGTCCCTAATATAGGGGCAGTCGTTGTTGGCCTCCTACAATGACTCAACAACTAAGCCCTTAAGGTTGTGATTTAGAGATTGGAAATCTGATCTAAATAGCTATCTTGATCATCATGAAGGTGCATTTAACTTGTCAACCTAGGGACATAGACTTGAAATGGGTCAACACACTATGTGCACTAGGAATCCATAGTAGCCATATTCATTCTACAACTAAGGAAGATATAATGCTAAAATTAAATTGTTAGGAAAGAAGTAACATAAGTATTGAACATCAACCAACAACTATACTAAGCTAAAATGCATGACATAAATGAACATTTGAGGAATACAGAAAGGAAACTACTCTGTCTACTTTGGCTATAGGAACAGTCACATAATGGAATTCTAGTGGCTGCAAGAATAGACAGCTACCAGATTCTTAACTATTTACACAGAAAAGTAACAACTAAGCTAAATGATGGAATGCTCACCAAGTGGGCTCCCTTGGATGAGTATCCCTTAATACAAATGGAAAATTAGATGCAATGAGCTTATAACTTCATTTTATTCATTGGAAAACATGATTACAAAAGAGCAACATAATTGTATTACTGAAAAACTAAGAATGTGAGTACATCATTAGATTAATCAACCTCCTGAGGAGGAGCATTTGAGTCTTATTTATAGGAGGAAAAACTACTAACTAATTACCTAGCAAGGTAGGCAACTCCAATAGATTAGAAGGATGCCACTTATGGAAAGCATAGAAAGTGGAAAGGAGGTTATGCATGCATGAAATCTGGTCAAGCCAATTTTCCTTAACGCAGATCTAGCATAACAACAACTCCTATATTCACTCAAAAAAATATTATGACCATTTACAAAACAGTTACAATATTTAATTTGAACTAGGAATATCCCTCCATTGACCTTTTGAATGATCACCTTGTTGACCTTTATGGAAAACGATGAGCTGGCATGATCTTCCTCAAATTTGTAGGTTCTAATTATATTTGCATGACAACATTAGTACACATAACAATTGCATATCTATAACTATCTTAAAGTAATATTCATTAATCCACATGTAAAATTAACATAGATAGTTCATTTAGCATGTCAATGTCATTTAAAGGTTACAAAAATAAGTTTACGCCCAATGTCTCTGGTTTTGAGGAAATATCATGAAAATTTCAACTTCCAAGTATCAAGGTCTATGACAACTATAGCAAATGGATAATAAAATCTATCAAAATTGAACCATAAATTGGACTCATCACTCTGCCCAACCTAAGGTTTTGCTGGTCCTCTAGCAGAGGATGGATTTTCTGCTTGATCAACACTCTAAAATCTGCAACTACTAGTTGTCCTACATCAGTTCTTGTAGTGTATGAATTAGGGTCCCAATAGAACCCTTGCTTGTTGTCCAACCTATTCCATCTTTTCCTTTATGCAGCTATATCATACTAATAATACCTAAAATTTGGCATAGACCATAATAGGATAGGTGGCTGAAAAGTTAATGGAAGCCAAAATTGTCCCTTCATCCTTCGAATCCATATATATCTAACAACTCTTTTGCCTGTTGCAACATAGTTTTGTAGAGAGTGAGGCTCAACTTGTTTTAACTCATTAGTCAGACTGTTCCATCTTTGTGCTAGATATCCCATTACAGATTTCCCTGTGGTTTCTTGGTGCAGGAGCACCTTGGGTTCCTCATGCCTCCTAGAGGCATTGTTTGTTTTCTTTGTTTTTTGTGAATAATTTTGAGATGTAATAAGGTTCCAAGAACCATCTTTCATTTCTTGTAACAGGTTTTAGGTTTGGAGTCAAGTTTTGTTGTGAGAACAAGGTCTCCTTCCTCACCATGTAAGCTTGGTTCATCTAGGAAAAATAAAGAATTAAAGTGCCTTGATTTATCCAAGTCCTTGAGGGGAGTTTCCTTGACATGTTTAGTATTTTTGGTTTCTTTTATATGTTTGATTTCATATTTGAAGCCTCATTTCACTTAGGCTTTTGTGAAGTTGTAATCAATTGCCTTAACTAGGCAATTAGGGGTCTTTTTGGTAAAAAAGTTGGTTTCCAACATCCACCTAACTCAAATGATAGTTGGAGGACATTGGGAAGGGTTTTTGGATAATAAATAAGCCTCTCATGGTCGAGGAATGGCTGTTGAATCATTTTTTTTGAAGTTCTAATGAAAAAGTGGCTATTTTCTAGAAATTTATGTGTGTAAATTTGTTGCTAAAACGCGTGGTACGAACTTTGTACGATCTATACGGGCTCAAAAATGTTATGGTTGGAAAGAGGAGAGTGTCAGATTTCATTTGAAATTGGTTTGGTGAATTTTCATCAAGTATAAGTGGAGATATCTTCATTTTAGCAGCAGCAGGTCAAAAAAACCCTCAAAACTAGGGTTTGGCCAAAAAATGGTTCTATCTTCCACTCCCATGGTGTATAGTTGCTAATTTATTGTGGGATGGAAGGTATTTCTGTACATTTTCATTTTTTAAAGGTTTTGGAGAATGGCCAAATGTTTTGGGAAAGTTGCAAACTGATCTAGGCCTGGCATCTTCATGTGACAGGCCTAGCTTGTAAAGCAAAAATCAGAGTTTTGCTTGTTTTGAGAGATTTTTCTTCAAGGTGGAACTTAGGAATGATTTAACTAGTTGTAATTAGCCTATAGGAGTTTGGAAAAAGGCTTTGGGGAGAAGGGGTGAGCCTAGGTAACCAAAAACTAGTCAAGTGCACTCAATTAGGCCTCTTGAGGACATCAATAGGTTGGTCCATGGTTGCTTTTCCAATCACTGTCAAGAAGTGAGATTTTGTAGCCTTGTAGAGGCATATTATACTTGCCTAAAAATGGTATTTTACATCAGATATAGGTTTGTGGGTGAGAATTAATTAGACTGTCCTACTAGGCAGTGCTACAAGCAATTGGGTTTAAAGAGGTCTACTAGTTGAGGAATGAACTCATGGGGTTTCCTAAGTGCTAATAATGGCTATGGTATTTGATTGTGGTCTATTAGAGCATGTTTGAGATGATTAAAAGTCCCTCAAAGGTCTGAGATTCAAAGGCTCTTGGTGAGTTGAGTTTTCCTTATACAAGGATAGTGATTTGAGGGTGTGTTGATAAGAGTGTTTGAGAGAAGAACTCATAAAAGAACCTCAACCATCTAAGATTGGTGTAATTCCCTACTCACTCTGCATCAGAGTGGTATTAGAGCAAGGTTTGATTGTGGAAGAGTAAAGAAGAATTGTTTCTTGAGGTGCTTGAAGGAAACAATGTCTCCTAAAGGTGGGTCTACGGTGGTTGCAAGGGAAATGAACGCCTTAAGAGATAGGATAGAGGCCTTAGAGAGAAGGAAGGGGAATGCTGATGAAGAGAGTACCTTAGAAGAAGAGGTAGAGGGTGGAGATGATACCAACCCTGAAGAGTAGATCCCTCCGGAAGAAAGAAGGTTCATTGGAGCCTTGAAGACAATAAGAGCAGAAGCCGCCGAGGTAAAGATAGACATCCCTATGTATGGGGGAAAGATGAATGCTGAGGCACTCCTAGAATGGGTAGATGCCTTGAACAACTACTTTGAATATAAGGAGATGGCAGAAGACAAGAAGGTTAATTTTGCAAATACCAAATTGAATGGGGCTGCCTTGACTTGGTGGAATTATCACCAAGGAGAAAGAGTGAAAGAAGGCAAGAACATGATTACTTCATGGGACAAAATGGTGAGAAGATTGAAGACACAATTCCTTCTTGCAGATCATGAAGTACAAGTGTTTAGGAAGCTACAAAGCCTAAAGCAAAAGGATATGGATGTAGCAACCTATACTGAGGAGTTTCACAAACTTAGTATGAGGTGTGGTCATGTAGAGAATGACAATGAGAAAGTGGCCAGATACTTGAATGGCCTAAGGTTTGCAATCCAAGATGAGATGAGTCTTGTGACTCCTAAAATAGTAGAAGAGTGCTTCCAAATAGCATGCAAGGCAGAGGAGAAGTTGAAAAGAAAGCAAGAGCAGCAAGGAAGAGGAAGAGGCAAAAATTTCAAGGGAAGAGGCAATTTTGGTGGTAAAAACCAATCACAAAGGAAACAAGGGGAGTCAAGTGGAAAAGAGGAACAAAGCCAAGAATAAAGAGGAGGATTTAGAGGTAGGAGGTCTAATGGAAGAGGTAGATTTAATGGAAGAGGTTCTTGTTCATTCTCTGGAAGGTGCTACACATGTAACTAGTTTGGGCACCCATCTTTCAAGTGTCCTGAAAAGCAAGCTTCAACCTCTCAAGGTGCAGATAGGAGGAACCAATTGGTGCAAGAGGAGGATGTGAAAAGTGTCAATTCACCTTCAAGGCCTGCTGATCCTGAATTTGGAGAGAGCTTGATGATGAGAAGAACACTTCTTAAGGTTCCAAGTGCCAAAGAGCCACCACAAAGGAAGTCCTTATTTAGGACTACATGCAAATCTCATGGTAAAGTATGCAAGGTAATTGTAGACTCAGGATCCACTGATAATTTAGTGTCTCTTGAAATGGTTGAAAAGTTAAAATTGAAAAAGGTTCCTCACCCTACCCCATATAAGGTGTCATGGTTGAATAGGGAGCAACAAGTGCTTGTTAATGAGCAAGTTTGGGTAGATTTTCAAATTGGGGAGTATAGGGACAGAACTTTGTGTGATGTCACCCCCATGGATGCTTGTCATCTACTCTTAGGACACCCATGGCAGTATGATAGACAAGCCCAACATGATGGGTATAAAAATACATATACAATTAATAAAGATGGGCAGATTTTCACCATGAATCCCTTACCAGATGAAGGAGTAGATAAGTAGATTGGGTCTAGTATTATGGTGGTAGGGGAAAAGGATTTCTTGCAAACCTTGAAGGAAGAGGGAGGTCTAGGATTTTCCCTGGTTGTTAAGCCTAAGTGCAGGTCTATTTTGGCTGCAAACAAAGAAAAATCAATTCCTAGTGAAGTACTACCCTTGTTGGAGAAGTATAAGGAGATAGTGGTGGATGAATTACCTAGTTTCCTACCTCCAATCAGAGATATTAGTCACCATATTGACCTGATACCAGGTGCCACATTACCTAATAAGGCTGCTTACAAAATGACACCAACCCAAAATGAAGAGATAGCAAAACAAGTGCAAGAACTATTGGATAAGGGCCTAGTGAGGAAGAGTTTGAGCCCTTGTGCTGTTCCAACCGTGTTGGCCCCTAGGAAGGATGGTAAATGGAGGTTATGTATTGATTCAAGAGCCATAAATAGGATAACCATCAGATATAGGTTTCCTATGCCAAGGATGGAAGATCTTATGGATTGCCTAGGTGGGGCTTGCTATTTTTCAAAGATTGATCTAAAGAGTGGGTACCATCAAATCAGGGTTCGTGAAGGGGATGAATGGAAGACAGCCTTCAAAACTAATGAGGGTCTCTATGAATGGATGGTGATGCCTTTTGGCTTGTCCAATGCCCCTAGTACCTTCATGAGATTGATGAATGAGGTATTGAAACCCTTTATTGGAAAATTTGTTGTGGTTTACTTGGATGACATTCTTGTTTTTAGCAGGTCCAAGGAGGAACATTTGAAGCATCTTGAGATGGTCCTAAGGAGGCTACATGAAGAGAAGTTGCTGATCAACATGCAAAAGTGTGAGTTCATGAAAGAAGAATTGGTCTACCTTGGGTTTGTCATATCAAAGGGCAGTTTGAAGATGGATCCATAAAAAATTGAGGCTATTTTAAATTGGCCACCACCTAAATCAGTAGGAGATGTGAGGAGTTTCCATGGCCTTGCAAGCTTTTACAGGAAGTTCATCAAGAACTTTAGCCAAATTTGTGCACCCATCATTGATACCATCAAAGGAGAAAAGAAGAGTAAGTTCAATTGGACCAATGAAGCAAATGAAAGGTTTGAGTACTTGAAAAGAAAGGTATCACAGCAGCCTATCCTTGCCCTTCCTAATTTTAATAAAGTTTTTACCATAGAATGTGAAGCAAGAAATCAAGCAATAGGTGTTGTTTTGAGTCAAGAAGGCAGACCGGTTGCATTTTTTAGTGAAAAACTAAATGAGGCAAAGAGAAAATACTCTTCTTATGATCTTGAACTATATGCTATGGTCCAAGCCTTGAAGAAATGGAGGCACTACTTGCTGCCAAGGGAGTTTATTGTTTTTACTGATAATCATGCACTTAGTTTTTTGAATGGACAGGAAAAATTGAACCAAAGACACATGAAGTGGGTTGAATACCTACAAGCATACACTTTTTCCATAAAGCATAAGAAGGGGCAGGCTAATAAAGTTGCAGATGCACTTAGTAGAAGGGTCATGATGGTTCAAGAAATCCAATTTCAAAGTGTGGGCATTGAGGCTCTTAAAGGTATGTATCAAGATGATGAAGATTTCAAGGTTGCTTTTGATGTTTACAATCAATTTTCAGATGTTTTTCATAGTGAATTTGCTGATTATGTGTTGCAAGATGGGCTATTGTTTAAAGGGGCTCAATTGTGCATTCCCAAGTGTTCTATGAGGGAGAATATAATCAAGGAAAAGCATAGTGGAAGCCTTGGAGGACACTTTGGGCTTGATAAAACCTTGGAGCAAGTGAGAAGATTCTACTTTTGGCCCAAAATGCAGATGGATGTGAGAAGGTTTGTGGAATCTTGCACAATATGCCAAAGAGAAAAAGGTACTACCTCCAATGCTGGTCTTTACCAACCTTTACCAATCCCAAATAGACCTTGGGAGAGCATAAGCATGGATTTTGTCTTAGGATTTCCTAAGACACAAAGAGGAGTGGATAGTGTCTTTGTAGTAGTTGATAGATTCAGAAAAATGGCACATTTTATTCCTTGTAGATGCACTAGTGATGCCTCTAACACTGCAGGTCTATTTTTCAAAGAGATTGTGAGAATGCATGGCATTCCTATGAGTATTGTATCTGATAGGGACTCTAAGTTCATAGGTCATTTTTGGAGGACCTTGTGGAGAAAGTTGGGGACTAATCTATAGTATAGTTCAGCCTACCATCCTCAAACGGATGGGAAAACAGAGGTGGTTAACAGGTCACTTGGTAATCTTTTGAGATGTTTAACAAAGGAACATGGTGTACAATGGGATTTAGTGTTGCCACAAGCAGAGTATGCATATAATGATTCTATCAATAGGAGTATAGGTAAAAGTCCATTTGAGGTAGTGTATGGAATGAATCCTAGAGGTATCTTTGAGTTGAGAGATCTGAAAGGAATGGAGAAAAGAAGTGCTGAAGGTGAAGAGTTTGCTATGGCAATGAAGTCTATTCATGATCAAGAGAAGGAAAATCTCAAGAAGAGTGGAAGTCAATACAAAGAAAGGGCAGATTTGAAGAGAAGTAATGTGCAATATAAGGTGGGAGATCTAGGTTTTTCCTACTTGAAGAAGGAGAGGTTGCCTAAAGGAAAATACACCAAGCTTCACATGAAGAAAATAGGCCCATGCAAAATACTTCATAAGTTTGGACAAAATGCATATGAAATAGCACTCCCTCCTGGAGTGGCTATTTCTCCCATCTTTAATGTGGCTGATTTGTACCCCTTTAAGGGATCTTTGGATGTAGGTACAGGTGTGGAAGTTGATGAAGATTGGGTGCAAGACCTTCCACCATCTGAACCCTTGAAGCTTGAAGCCATCCTAGATAACAAAGAGGTAAAAAGGACAAGGAAAAAGGTATATAATGAATATCTTGTTAAGTGGCAGGGTCTTCCACCTGAAGATGCAACTTGGATGAGTGAAGAGGATATCAAAAAGCATGGTACTACTCTACAACAACTGATCTCAGGTGGTACTTGAGATCTCTTCCACCCCGGGTGCATGGTGCAGTAGCACCTTGGGTTCCTCATGCCTCCTAGAGGCATTGTTTGTTTTCTTTGTTTGTTGGATGATAAATAAGCCTCTCATGGTCGAGGAATGGTTGTTGAATCATTTTTTTTTAAAGTTCTAATGAAAAAGTGGCTATTTTCTGTTGATAAGAGTGTTTGAGAGAACTCATAAAAGAACCTCAACCATCTGAGATTGGTGTACTTCCCTGCTCACTCTGCATCATTTCTACTACCTTCTCTTATTATTTGTAGAATGATTCTCTCATAGGAAAAATCATACTACTATAGCTTGGTCGGTAAATTTTTTTGTGTCATTCACTGAAAATGTCTCCTTGGTTCCTAGATTCAGCCCTGATGGGAAGGGGAGTGTTGGATTCTATTTGCCTATAAGTCTTGAACTGTTGTCCCCAACTAATTTTATTCTATATCCAGGACATAAATTACCTTACTTGGAGATCCCCAACATACAACAATGGATTCCAATCATGATCTTGGGACACAACATAATTATGCAAATAAAATTCACACAACAAATTTTTCATTTCAGGAGGAGCAATCTGATAAGCCTGGAAAAATTCAAGAGGGGTCTCAATGGAAGGATTTAGACTTGAAATGATCCTTGCTAATTTAAAAGAAAGATTCCTCTCCTTCAAATAGAAAGCATAGATCCTTGGAGGAGTCATGCATTCTAACAACTGAGGTACTAAGGTTGCTACTTTCTCCACCTTTTCCTTTTAAGCAAACATTTATGTATTCTTCTCTTCAATCTCTTCATCTCTCTTTTTAATTTCCTCCTTTAGCCTGCGTTTCTCCTTTTTCCATTCCTCTTCCCTCCTTTGCATCTCATTCCATAAGTTTGCGGCTACCATGTGCATTGAAAAATCAGAGGGCTTATGTATTCCTACCAAAAAAATTCCTGGCACCAATTCTTGCATTTCACATGGCACTTGCTACACTTCACATGACACTTGTTGTAGGGATTCTGATTGTTCACCCAGTTCTGGTTGTAGGGGTTCTTGTTCTTTCTATAGGAACTCTTGCTCTTGTGCAGGAGCTCTTGATTCTTCTCATACTCTTAACTCTCAACTTGTTTTGCAATGGCAACAAGCTCTGCCAACCTTATATTTTCCTATTCCTCAAAACTGTCCTTTTCCTCAACGTTCACCTACCCCATTGAGACTTTTGTGTCCTCTTGTGATGTTCCTCAAGGGCTAGGGCTTCTCTTAGGAGACACACCAACAACTGGACCAACTGGTCTTGATTTTCTAGGTTTCATGTTTTTCTTTGACTATAGGAAGAACAGTGTCAACCTTCCATTTCTTAGAGTTTGGCACTTCTTTTTCTGTCATTTTCTTTTTAGCTTTCCCCTTCCTTATTTTTTCTTCTTTCTTTTATTCCCTAGTTCGAATTAGGGTTCCAAGAGGGACACCATCATTAGAGTCTGAAGAGGAACTATCTTTGTTTGAATTTTCTACCTTAGAAGAACTAATCTCTATAGTTTTCTCAGCTATAGGAGGGTTTACACTAGAGCTTGCCCCAAAAGTTGAGGCTCTAGAAGTGGCTTCAACAATGTTCAATATCCTACTAACCCTATGAGGTTGAGGAAAAAGCCTAGGTCACAAATGCTCTAGTCTAAATTGATCAATATTTAAAAATTCCTCCCGTCATATTAGACACATCATGTAGAGATTTTTCTACTAATAATTTGATCAGACAATGGTGGGAGATAGAATTATCCCTACCTTTCTAGGTTTCAATTGCCATGATTGAAAGGAGATGATATAACATGTTTGTCACATTCATTATTCTCCCATTCCTCATATGATTCAAGAGTTTGAAGTGCACAAAATGTAGGTTCAACTGGTGGCCTTCGCAAGTGATTTACTTCACAATGTGGACAACTACTTTCTTCCACGACTTAGGTAGAGAGGTTCTCTTCATACCTTCCTTGTCCACATCCAATGGAGGGTCACCAGGTTCAATAAATTCAGCCCTAGCTAACCTTGCATCTCTTGTAGCAGGGTAATGTTCACCATCAGTAGGAAACTCTGTAACTTTTGCAATCCTCTCTTCAATAGTTATTACCTCCAACCCTTTTACCATGGCCTTTCCTTTAGACAATGTTTGTGTAAATTTCAACGCAATGTCTTCATTATAACCATTAAGCTTTAGGAAATAATATCCATCCACAGTTTCTAAACTCTGCTTGGGAAGGTGCATCCTACAATACTACATCATGAACCATGGGTTCACTTCAAATTAACTGAGCTCCCATCATTCAGTTGTATGCAATTAAACAAAAACTTTGTAGGGTTTCACTTCCTGCAATCTTTGTCTGAAAGCCCAAATTTCACCTTCCTGCAACACTACTGAATTCCCAATGCCAATGTCGTATAAAATTTACCTTTTTGGTGACTTAGGATTATGACAAAGGTAATAAAGGAAGTAAGGAGTAATAAATAAAGGATACAATTGAGAAAAATGGCAACGGTGTGGTGTCATTCCCACACATGCGATCTGTCACCTCACTCAAGATTCAAATTGGCTCAATTTAAATTTTGCTGACATGGAACAACATGGATCGACACGTGGACATGTTATACACACTCCCCCCAACCTAAATTTGAGCATGTGTCCTCACATGCGAGGTGGTAATGACAATTTGACAAGGTAGGGGATAATTACATGCTATGGAGAACATTTACATTGATGTACAATAATTAATTAAATGTACTAAAAGATAATTAAGATGTAACAAATTGATGCACACGTACCTGAATTTGTGGAATATTTGTTGGAAAGAATATTGAGGAAGTACTGGTCACCTTTTAAGAAGTTAGTTGAGTGATTAATGAAAGTAAAGTGGAACAAAGTGAAGTGTAATGAAGTGAAGTTATGAAAGAGTGATGGAAGAGAGAGAAATGTGGAGATGGATGGATGGATGGGTGGATGAAAGAAGAAGTGGACTCCCACACAAGTGGAAGTATTTATTATGAAAATTTATGTACCTTGGTTAGCCAGAATGAGGGACACTAGGTATGCTTCATTCGGTTGCAGGAAGTTTAGGCATTGCATGCTAAGTGAATTGTTGCATGAATTCCTCCTTAGAAGTTGGATTTTGATACAACCTGAGGCGATGACCATTGACAAGAAGCTTAAATCTCACAGGGTCAATGGTAGTGAGTTGAACAACTCCATTGGGAAAGACTTCAACAACCTCATATGGTCCTAGCCACCTTGTTTGCAGCTTACCAACATTATCTTGATATCTGGAGTCATAAAGGAGTGCCCAGTTACTTGGTTGGAATTTCTTGTCCTTTATGAATTTTTCATGCCACTTTATTCTCTGATTCTATACTACCTCTGTGTGATGCAAGGCTATCTTTCTCATCTCATCCAAATTATTCAACTACATAATTCTGTCCTTTTGTGCCTCAAAGATATCCATCCCTAAGTCTAGTGCAGTCCTAAGAGTCTTATGGTCAAATTCAATGGGCATCATAGCTATCTTTCCATACAAAAACTCAAAAGGAATGAAACCTGTGGTTGTTTTCTAGGTGGTTCGATAGGTCCAAACAACATTTGGCAGCCTATTTTCCTAATCCTTCCTATGGATAGGCACTTTTTTGGTTATAATGGCTTCAATTTCCCTGTTGGTCACCTCAACTTAGCCATTGGCTTGAGGGTGGTTAGAAGTAGACTTCCTGTGCCTCACATTATATTCATTAACTAGTGTTGTGATAAGGGTTGATGTAAATTGTGCCACCTGATCAATCACTATCTCCCTTGGAACTCCATACCATGTGCAAATTTCCTCATAAAGAAATTTTGCAATTTATTATCTCTTGTATGCTTCTTGGCCTTAACTTCTACCCACTTGGTTACATAATCAGTGCAAACTAGGATATAGGATTTACCATTTGATGGAGGATCAATGGGTCCTACAAAATCTAATCCCCATTTATCAAATGGAGTGATTACTACCTAGGGGTAAAGGGGAATCTCATCATATTTGGTTGGACAACCCATCCTCTAACATATATCACACTTCCTTGTATATTTTCCTGCATCCATGTGGAGTGTGGGTCAGTAATATCTTGTGTTTAGAATATTCATTGATGTCCTCTTGGCTGCAAAATTCCCTCCATATGGTTCATTGTGACATGCATGCAATATATCATATGTCTCATCTTCCCTCACATATCTTCTCATGACATGGTCTGGTCTAGTGTGGAACAAGCATCTTGCAATCCATGAGAAAGGAAATTTTTTCTCAATGAGCACCCTTCTCTCTTTTGGAGAGAAATGAGGAGGAAATCTCCCTCTAACCATATAATTAGCTATGTCAGCATACTAGGGTGTATGCACATTGATGGAAAATAAATGTTCATCAGGGAAAGAGTCATCAATGACTTGATTTTCCTTTGATGTAATCAGCCTTGAAAGAAAGTCTGCAACAATATTGGCCTTCCTTGGTTTATCAACAATGGTTATTTCAAACTCTTGCATCAACAACAACCATATTACTAGCCAACCTGAGATCAGGGGATTATTCATGAGGTACCTAATGGATGTATGGTCTGTGTGAACAAAGATCTAATAACCTATTATGTAGTGCCTGAATTTGTTAAGGGCATAGATTACTACCAACATTTCCTTTTTTGTCAATGTATAATTGAATTCAACTCCTTGTAGGTTTTTGCTCACAAAATAAATAGCATTCTCAATTGCTCCTTCTTTCTAACCCAAGACAACTCTTATAACATAGTCTGATGCATTTGTATGAATGTGAAAAGGAAGCTCCCAATTAGGACCTTTGAGTATAGGAGCATGAGTTAAAGCTGCTTTCAGATCAGAGAATGTTGTGTCACATTTTTTTGTCCATTGGAATTCAACATCTTTAGTTATGAGATTGTACAATGGTGCTGCCATTTTTCTGAAATCTTTGATGAAATGCCTATAGTAACCTACATGTCCCAAGAAACTCCTAACATCTTTTTGTTTTGTAGGTATAGGAAGATTGGTGATCACCTCAATCTTGGTTGGATCTACTTGAATTCCTTGGTGAGAGATGTAGTGGCCAAGGACTACATGTTCCTACATCATCATGAAGCACTTTTCACTATTTAAAGAAATATTATGGTCTTCACATCTCTGTAAGACTCTCCTGAGATTTTCCAATGCTTCATTAAAATCAAAACCATAGGTAGTAAAATCATCCATATAAATCTCCATGCAATCATGTGAGATATCTGGAAATATGTTAATGAATCCCCTCTAAAAAGTTGTAGGTGTATTGCATAAGCAAAATGGAAGTACTGAGTAGGCATAGGTCCTCATGGATAGGTAAAGGTGGTCTTCTCTTGGTCCTCAAGTGCAATTTGTATCTAGTTATACCCACTGAATCCATCTAGAAAATAAAAGTAGTGCTTTCCTGCAAGTGAATCCATAACTTGATCTATGAAAGGAAGGGGAAAATGGTCCTTTTTGGTGGAAGCATTGAGTTCCCTATAATCATCACAAACTCGTCACTTCCCTCCCTCTTTGGGAATAATCACTAATGGGGAGACCCACTGGCTATCTGAAATGGGATAGATAAAGCCTGCATCTAGCAATTTCTATAGTTCCCCTTTTACAATTTCTCTCAATGTAGGGTTAATTCTTCTTTGTGGCTTCCACACTGGTGTGCAATCATCTTTGATGTATATACTATGAGTGCAGAGCTTAGGATCCAATCCCTTCATATCATGATAGTCCCATGAAAATGCATGTTGGTGGGTCTTCAGTAAATTTATCAATGATAACTGTTGTTCTTTGCTCAACTTGTTGTTAATATTTAGATATCTCCCTTTTGAAACTTGCACTTGTGTAGTTAACTCTATCATAACTGCTTAACTAATTCGTGGTACCTTGAGTTCACGTGGAAGTAATGTATGGGACATACTTGTTGCTGTAGGAAGTTCAGTTGTAGGAAGAGCGGGTAGAAGTGTCTTCACTGGACCAACATAATCAAATGAATGATAGGATGATGCTTCCTGCACCTCACAATGGTTCTGAATTATGTTATACAATACTTCATCTTCTTCCTGTAGCTGCACAAAAGAACTTATGCCTAACATCATAATTTATTCCATAGAATTGACTTCCTTGGCCTCTTCACCAACATGTGGCCATATGGGATTATCCATATAATGGGATGGCTGAGCAGGAGGGTAGAGAAAAAGATTTTTGGTGCTCTTCCCATTAGAAATGGTCATGTCTCCTATTTGACATCAAATATAGACATATGTTGTTGCTAACCATGGCCTCCCTAGGATGATGGGATACCCACCTAGTGTAGAATCATGAAATCTGTTGGGTACTCCCAAGAGTCTAGAATTACCACAAGATCTTCTACTATACCATCAAGTTTAATAGTGGAACTATCAGCAAGCTATAGGACAGTGCAAGTAGGTCTCATGCTTGCAACATTTAGTTGTTGTAGAATTTCCTTAATCATCACATTTATTGTTGCTCCTAGATCAATTAGAGCATTCTTTATTTGGATCCTATTTATAACAACTCCTACCATAGGACTACTTGGGTCATTGTATTTGGGAACAATCACTTTCCCAAGCATGATGTGAGCTAGCTATCCCACCACATGAACTGTAGTGGGGTCTTTCTTTTTCCTGCTTGGCTTCATGAGGCATGCTTCCTTAATTTTTTTTCCATATATGGGAACACATTTTATGGCCTAAAATAGAGGTATCTTGACACATATATGCTTTAGCTGATCTATAATGTCAAAGGTTGTTTCCTCCTCTTCCTTTTGTTTAGCAACTTCCATCTCTGAGGAAATGGTGGTTCTTGTTCAGTCTACT
This sequence comes from Sequoia sempervirens, assembly GCA_007258455.2. Taxonomy (NCBI): domain Eukaryota; kingdom Viridiplantae; phylum Streptophyta; class Pinopsida; order Cupressales; family Cupressaceae; genus Sequoia; species Sequoia sempervirens. The sequence continues at coordinate 894,999,038 of VDFB02271358.1, forward strand.
GGACTGGGATTGGTTCAGGGTTTTTAGGTGCACTTGGTTGAATGGGGACATTCAAATGCTCCTCCTCTTCCACAAGAAGCTCAGTAATAATGGGTGTGGAAGGAGTTGGCAGAGTAATTCTTGAATGCAAGTGGATGCCACTTACACTCACAAAATATACAGGAAATTGATTTAGATCACTAGAGTATACTAGCTGAGCTATTGTTGTTGTTTGTTATTTGGGTTAGGTGTGCTGAGTAGGTCTAGGTGTGGTTGAACTTGAACTAGCAGGAGGGGGCATTATAGCAAGTTGTTGGGGCTGAGAAGGTGGCTTCATGTAACTAGTTGTCTAGTTTGGCCATTGTTGTCCTTCCCTCCATTGAGATGTTTGTTGCCAGTTTCCTGGAGGTGGCTATCAATTTCCCTAAAATTCCTACCAATTCCCTTGAGGTTTTTGACATTGGGGTGGAGAGATTTGGTGATTGGGCCAAGTATTTGGAGGATTATTCCAAGGTTGTGGTGGATATCCTCCATAGTTGGATGGATATGGGGGCTTCCATTGGTTACCTGATGCATAAGAATTAAAATAAGGCACAACAAAGGATAATGTATCTAGTGGCATACTTTGTCTTGGAGCCATGGTCTCCTTTGTGAAATGTAGTAGACTTGATCATCATCACCCTGGATTGGCTTGAACTTAGGTGAGATCTGCTTATTGTCAACATTAGCTACCATTTTGCATCTATAGTCCTTCTTTTGTTTGTGCAATGAGGGAAGTATTTTTCCAACATTTCCTCTACCTCCTCTTGTTTCTTCTTTGCATGAAGTGTATCCAACTGAGTAGCCAAATTGTTTATGATGTCTTGCTTGAAGTCTTCCAACAAGTGAGTAATCTCCATCCTTGAAACTCCATTGGTAGATGACTTACCCATAGAGGATTGGTAAGCTCTCCCTTTCTTTGAGGCTTCCCTAGAATAGTTCTAACATATCTTCTTGATATCCTCCCAAGGGACTTGAGTGATATATCCTCTTCCCATCAAGTCTAAGGCATCAATGCAATTGTCATTAATTCCTCTTAGGAAGAGAATCTTTTTTGATTCTTCATTGAGTGTATGGTGTGGAAATTTTTGTAAGAAAAAAAAAAACTTGAAATATAATCCTCTAGACTCTCATCTTCCTTTTGCGGCATCCCAAAGATGTCATCTCCTCTCATGTCACTACCCCTACAATATTCCTTCTACTTCTCAATTTTTTTTTTCTTCATGTCATCCCAAGTCTCCACAACATTTTTTCCTAGGATCATAAACCATCTTAATGCAACCCCTTTCAAGGTGGTAGGGAACAACTTAAGCCTATGAGCATCAATGGTATAGTCATAGCTTCTGCAAAGGATATCAAACTCAAACAAGAAGGTATCAAGGTTTTTTGTCACAAGTCCATAGAACTTAGGAAGGACTGAAGCAACAATTTTTTTGAGGTTGTCAACTTCATTATGATGAGAAATGGGGAAAGGAAAAGTTGGTTGGTTAGGTTTGTTTCTATTTGCATCAGCCATGCCTACCTGACGGAGTTCCAAAACAAAGGGGCTATCAATCTGATTTTGGTCTTCAAAGGAAGTGTTAGAATTGGTTAGATTGGGAAATGCATCAGCAAAAGGATGTGCTTCTTCTTCTTCTTCATCTCTTGGCAGATTATGATGCTCAACTAGCTAGAATGGATTAGGGTTATTATGAAAGAATCTCCCATGAGCATCTCTCCTCCTTCCTCTATGCATACAATATCAATCAATATCAGCTAGCTCACACAAAGAATTGGAAAAAGAATAGTGGATCATTACTTTCCTAAATGAGGGGTATACTAAGAAAAAACTTGTAGAAATACTACAACAGTAAAGAAACTATCAATGACCCCAAAGAACTCCTAGTTCGACACCATCCCCGACAACGACACGAAAAATGTTGGCCTCCTACAATGACTCAACAACTAATCCCTTAAAGTTGTGATTCAAAGATTGGACATCTGATCTGAATAGTTGTCTTGATCATCATGAAGGTGCATTTAACTTGTCAACCTAGGGATGTAGACTTGAAATGGGTCAGCATAGTATTTGCACTAGGAATCTATAGTAACCATATTCATTCTATAGGTAAGAAAGATATAATGTTGAAAGTAAATTGTTGGGAAAGAAGTAAGCTAAGTGTTGAACATCAACCAACAACTATACTAAGCTGAAATGCATGAAAAAAATGAAAATATGAGCAAACAGATAGGAAACTACTCTATCTTCTTTGGCTGTAGGAATAGTCACAAAATGGAATTCTAGTGGTTGTAGGAATAGATAGTTGTCAGATTCTTAACTATTTGCACAAAAAAGTAACAACTAAGATAAAGGATGGAATACTTACCAAGTGGGTCCCCTTAGATGAGTATCCCTTAAGAAAAATGTAAACTCAGATGCAACAAGCTTATAACTTCATTTTATTCATTGGAAAGCATGATTACAATAGAGAAACATAATTGTATTACTAAAAAACTAAGAATGCAAGTACATCATTAGATTAATCAACCTCCTAAGAAGGAGCATTTGAGTCTTATTTAAAGGAGGAAAAAATACTAACTACCTAGCAAGGCGGTCAACTCCAACAGATTAGGAGGATGCCACTTATGGAAAGTATAGAAAGTGGAAAGGAGGTTATGCATGCGTGGAATTTGGTCAAGTCAGTTTTCCTTAACAAAGATCTAGCATAACAATAGCTCCTATATTCGATCAACAAAGTATTAGTACCATTTAAAAAGCAGTTACAATCTTCAATTTGAACTAGGAATCTCCCTCCATTGAGAGTCTTCCTTGCATTGACCTTTTGAATGATCACCTTATTGACCTTTATGGCAAACAACCAACTAGCAAAATCCTCCTCAATTTTCTAGATTCTAATTATATCTACATGACAACATTATTATGCACAACAATTGCATATCTATAACTATCTTAAAGTAACATTCATTAATCCACATGTAAAATTAACATAGATAGTTCATTTAGCATGACAATGTTATTTAAAGGTTACAAAAATAAGCTTATGCCTAATGCCTATGGTTTTGAGGAAATATCATGAAAATGTTAACATCCAAGTATCAAGGTCTATGAAAACTACAACAAATGGATAATAAACTCTATCAAAATTGAGCCATGAATTGGACTCACCATTCGTCTCCTCTTCCTCCCTCTGTAAGGCAACCTGCTCAATTGCAAGATCCTTTTTCCAACGTTTGCACTTGCACACAAGGTGGTTTCTATGACTCTTCGAGCTAGAGAATGGTGGTTTCGAAGGAACAAAAGGATCCTACTCAGCCATGGGAGTTCCCTCCACAGTTGTTTCTAGCGGGAGGATAGACTCTTGAATGGGAGTATAAGGATTAGGTGTAGAAGCATCAGGGGGAGTTGGTTCTAATGCCTCAACAATGGGCCTCTCCCGTTTACTACCTTGGAAGCAGGGATAGTAGGAGGCCGCAGAGGTTAAGACATAGAAGATTCCCAATGGGAGCCTTTTCCTCTACCATACAAATAGTACCAAGATCCAAGCAGTTTAGTAGGGAGGTTTGATATCCTGATCTTAGGTTTGTGACAGGGTGGTATTATCAGACTTAACAGATAAAATTTATGCATATTCATCCAAAACTATTCTCTAGAAAGAGGAGGAGAGCCATCCCGAGAATAGGGGAGCTTTTCTTTCCCTTTTCAAGAAGGGGAGGTAGTCAGCTGTTGTATTACCAAAAGGGCCAATTTTGGCTATCCCTTGCCCCTAGTCTTGTACTTTACATAATTCTTGTAAAGTAGGTCCGTCCTTGGAGGAAGCAAACCAATCGAGGAGGTCCAAAAGTGGTCTAATGAATATCCCACATGGGACACCAAAGGCTGGTATCTAGTGTCATGCACTACATGCACAACACCTTCATGGGAAAACTTTAAACACTTATGAATCATGAAGGTGATTCTATTCATGGAAGTTAGCCAAGGTATGCCTAGCTTCAACTTGAACAAATTTGACTCCAAAATGACATAGAAAACCGTGTCAACAACCCTAGGTCCAACTAGGATGGATAAAGTTATTGAGTCATGTGATTCAATACAAAGACCATCATGTGTAGGAATGGTATTGTGTCACCAAAAAATGTATAGTTGAAATTTTTATGCTCACTTGAGTCTCTCTTATGGACTTTGGCTTGATTTTTCCTAGGTTTAATATTGTAAGGTGGTCAACACATTCACATTAGGTCTTGGACCCTTCAGAATCACTAAGACTTCTAGGATGTCTTGTAAAGGCGTTGTGAAGTGTTGTAACCCACTTTCACACTTTTCTAGGACCATTTTATTATAATTCACTTAAATAACCTCTTTTTATCACTTACTAAGTCTTATTTTAAAGTGTTGTAATGAGTTGTAACAAACTCTCACGCTTTTCTAGACTTTTCATCACTAATTCAACCCTTTCTCATGTTTAAATGTCCCCTTAATGCACTTACTGGCCATTCTTAAGTGTGTTTTTGAGGATATTCCCGTTAGACATCATTTAATTCCCTTTAATTCCCGACACCCACTTAAATTTCTTAAGCGGGACTAAGTTGCCAATAGGGGCAACTTAGACCTATTTGGCACAAAAATCAAAATTATTTCAATTTTCTAGTGGGATTTTATTCTCCAACCCTTGAGGTCAGCCTGTGATGTGTTATTTTTGGGAAGTATTATACAATCAAGTATAAATAAGGGTTTTTCTCCTCATTTTTCATCTCCTAATCTCTTGCAATCTTGTAACTCATTAAGCATTCAATCTTTCAAGCATTCAAGCACTCTTAGCATATTCAAGTCATCCATTGGAGCACTTCATTGCATATATTCATATTTTCAACATCAAGGGTTCGGTAAGTTTATGACATTGCATGTTATCTATTTATCATTCTCTTCATATTCCATTTCATTATCTAGGGTTTGATTACCAAAGTGGGGTTTGACCAAGGCAAACCCCTATACTCTAACCCTTAACCCCTTTTCCCCCTCTTTGCATGTGTGTTTGCAGAATTTGTATGTAGATTTGTGAAGGAGTTTGGTGTCAAAAAGTGGTCAAATAAAAGTCAACATAACCCTAGTTGAAGCTTGGAGACTCTTTTCATCCCATTTTCTACAGAATCAAGTTTAGACACCTATTAGAAAAGCAAGTGCAAACCAAAATATATAGAATCCTGTCCTAGAATTCCAGAAATCTACAAATGAGCTAAGTTTCCATTTGTGGTGAATTAGTCTCATTGTTAGGTCTGAAAATTGATTTTCACATTTTTGAGTACCCATTTGGTAAATTCCTGTTCCGACAGATTTTTCCTGATATTGGACTAAGTCACCTAGCTTGGCGTAAGTGTCCCAATCAACATTTCCAATCAAATTTGTAGGATTCAAGAGCCTCTTTGCATTATATTCTAGATTCTAGGTGCACCTCTCCTATTTTGTCCAGTTATTTCATCATTTACTTGCATTCCTTGTTGTTTTTGCATATCACAATGTGTTTTCCAACACTTTGCATTTCTTAGGTTTAGCATCATTAAATAATTTCTTTCTTAGTTTTATGCATTTGGACATCATATTTAGATACATTTCATTCATCTTAGATTAATCTTGAGTGTAGACATTAGCATTTTGGCTCCAATTCCTCTCCTTTTAGTTGAAAAACCTAGAAGAGGTAGAGGCAACCTTGGGCAATCCAAAATCATTGTCCACAGGTGGATTTTGTTTTTTTGAACTACTCTCTATGCAATGAATTCAACACCAATGTTTCTTCTATAATGAAATTCACATGGCTTGCGAGGTGTACTAGGACTTCTGTCACAACGTTGTCGTTGAGGCGAGCGGGAATGTAAAGAGGAGAAGGTTTGTTGTTCACAGGAAAATCATGTGAAGTAAATGTCATATTCAGAAAATCGGTCACAAGATGCTTAGTAGGAGTAACTGTGAACATGTTGACACATGCCTCAGGTTGAGTGATAGAATTAGAGGGATTGACAATCATGTTGGCAGAATGTGATGGGAATGGATCCGTGCATATTTACAATTCACTATTCGCTTTCACCACTGATTTATTCATATTTTTTTTGCTTCCATCGAGATGAATAGTATAGTCCTCGATGTGATCCTGTATCTCATGATGCATGCACATACAATGTTTGGTATCACATCTGTTGAATCAATGGTATTGACAGTAGGTATTTGGATCATACCAACTAGTAAAAGGTTCTTTACAAGGCCTAGGGTTTTCCAAAGTTATGATCTTATCCATAAACAACTTTTGCAAGATGGAAGAATAAGATTTTGCTAACTTTGTGAACTTTCAATTGTTCATAAGGCCATTATCAATCATAGCGGTTACTACATTCACAACATCCTTGCCTTTCCTAGAGATTAATATGATGGATTTTCCTTCAGAACGAGAGTGTGAGGAAGATCCCCCAAACTAAACTACCATTTGTTGATACTCCCATAGTGTTGCACACAAATGCACAAAAGATGGGTACTTCATAAGGGAAAAATTCTCTTTCCAAGGTCTTTGTAAGTTCCCTATGAACACCTTCTACACATCAGAATCGGGCAATGGATATGAGATTTGTGAAAAGAGTGCTTGGTATCATGCTATAAAATCAGTAATATTTTTGTTATCACCTTGTTTGCATCAGACGAGGTCCAAAAAGGTCATCTTCGATCTGATGTTAGCTTGGAACTACTATAGGAATTGGTTTACAAGTTGATCAAATGAGAAAATGGAATTATTAGGCAAGGAACAACACCATTCGAGTGTTGTATCCTTAAGAGATCAGGGGAATAGTTTTTCCATCAATGCATCATGGTGAATTTTTTTTTTGTATATATAGGGTGTTAAAGGTAGACACATGTGTTTGTGGGTTTGCTTTACCACCATATTTCTCATATTTAGGAATCTTCATTCCTTGAGGGAAGGGAGTGTTTAATATTGCTACCGATAACAGGCTATGTCAAAAAAAGGGTTGAAAGATAGACTGGGCAGAGGCCTGGGAGAGACTCGCCATCTTTCTTTGCATCTTACCCATATTCTAAAGAAGAATGTTCAAAATAGGGTTGTTAGAAGATACAGGGCCAAAGGGACCTCCTCCAGAACCACCACTAGAGCTACCTCCAGAACCGCCATTGTGGCCACCACTAAAACCACTACCGAAGCCACTGCCACCATTAGGGCCTCCACCAGAGCTACCTCTACTTCTAAAGCCACCACCATGGCCTCCACTAAAACCACTTCCACCAACACCACCCTTGCCGCCAAAGCCACTACCACTACCAAAGCCCCCACTGCTCATCCTGCCAAAACCTCCACTACTAGAGGTGATAGGAGGGGTGAGACTAAATCCCAAGGGTACTCTATTTTCCTTGATAGTTTTAGAGGCAGAGGGGATGTTGATCGAGGGGATGACATCAACCATGTACATAGACATAAGAGGCATCGACATTCCCAACTGTCTTTCATGATCTTTGAAAGTGACCCCTTACACAATGTTAGGATTGTTTGAGAGAGAACATGCTTTAGTCAGACTAGAAAGACTAGCCAGGAGTTCTATGCCTGTTTATTCTTTTCCCACCATATCCTTTAATTTACTAATAACCTGAGCAGCCCTAGCCAACTTTGGGTTTCTTTTCAAGTGGTTTTCCAAGTCACCCAACCCTTTGCTAAGGGCAGGGACATATTTTGAAGGAATATGAACAACCTCATGTTCATCTACTGACGATGGTGTGAAAGATGTAGGAGAAGTTGGGACATGGTCAACCTTGTTAGAGAATCCTACCTCGCCCCTTGACAACTTCCCTTGGGTGACAAGAGCAATGACGGATCCAACAAAAAGGCCTATAGAGAAACCTATAGTGAACTTCATCCTTTTCAATGAAAGGCGTCGTACACTTCTCCTAACAATATAGCCAAAGGTTGTGGACTAGGTTGTTATGCTCATAAACCTTCACAACACTTAGAGGCACAACAATCACAAGGTACAAGGGGAAAAGCCTCAACACCAACGAATGAACATACGTTGGTTCACTCAGGTTCACCAAAAATGTAAGAGAGGGGGATTGACCATGTGAAGGCCATAGGTTAGGGAGAGCCAAGATTGGAAGGTTGAGCTAACTTACCCCACTCTAAAGGGATGTTTTGAATGAGGGATGAGAATGATGAGGAATATAAGTCCTTGCAACCACTCTTCATACCTGAAATCCAAACTAGGGCTAGGCAAGCCGGTTTTTAGATTCAACACTATACCTCAGGTAGCTCTCTTCCCAAGGATGGAAGTGTGATCCCGAGATGATAGTGTGACGCACTGGTGTCTCTCAAGTGCACTAGCATCCTTACGACTACAGGACCAAAAAAATAGTATGAACCACCAAAAAACAAGTTGACGACCTAGCTAGTCACTTCTAAGGGAACAAAATAGAACTATGAAGTAGGAAAGATACAAAAAATTATGATAAAGAAATTATATGAAGGCTAAGGAGACAAAGATAATCTCACAAAGATTCTCGTTCACCAGCTAGCTCCAAATGCATGTCCACCTTCATACAAGAAAGAGGGAAAATTGTTGGGGACTGTATAGGGGTCTGCCTCAGTCAAACCCTCATTTCAGTGTTTCCACTTCCACAGATAGCAAAGATTGAAATGATAGAGAAATATATGATAAAGAAGGAAGGAAAGAAAGTACATGAATAACACTACAAAATAGTATAAAGATACTCAACCAAATCGTAAAGGAGAGGAGTGAAAATGTTACCACCTCCACCAAGAGCTCACTAGTCAATGATGGAGAAAGAGAGATTGAAAAACCACCATGAACTCAACTATGATGAAGGGAGGTGTTGCAAAACCTCAATCCCTTGCTACAATGGCTTGTTCCACACTTTCTTTTTGGAGTTGATGGAGTGTTGTTGGTTGTTATAAAGTGTCAAAGCGATACTTGAAGTGAAGAATGCAAAGAGAATGAAGTTGAAGTGTTTGAGAATGCAAAAAGAGGTTGTGTAGAAGATGAAATGAATGAAGGAAGAGTGTTTTTGAAGGTGGGAAGGGAGAAACTTCCATTTTCAGGATCGGTTGGTTGAAGAGGGACGTTACAAACCAACCCCAATGTGAAGTGTAATGGCTTTGCCAGCTTTAGACGCAAGAATCCGTCAAGGACGTAAGCACACCATGTAGACATCTACACACCGTGCAGGCATCCCCAAGAAATATTCCCAAGAAATATTCTTGTACCGATGCAAAAGACAAATGCCAAGTGGAAGGAAGTCAATAGGCTGATGTGGAATTTCACCTTCGGATTTGGTTTTCTAAGGAGAGGACAAATGGGGAATTTTGACAAGGGGTGCAAATTTTTGCCTATACACTTATTATATATATTTTGGTTAAAGATAATAAGGGAATTAGAAAGATTTATGCAATCTCTTGGGATCTAAAAAATATATTTTTTATGGTGTTTCTTTTACATTAGGCGAGTTTTTAAATCCTATCACTAAGCAAAGTTAAAATTGATATAGCATCTCTATTATTAAGAAATTTTATTTAGTGGAGTGGTGGGCCTAGCTTGATTGGTTAAAGCATCTGGGTATGTGCAGGATCATCATGGAAAAAATAGGCCCTTAAGTGGCAAAAAAATAGAAAAATCAAAGTTAGACAACTTGACGTAAAATGTTGAATAAGTTATCTCTATTATATCAAAAATATGTAATAATAGAATTTGTAGAAAATTGAATGTAGTTTCTAAACTGTTAGGTTTGTTTAAAAAAAAAAAATCTATTTGGTGAAAATTTGAAATTTCAATGCAGTAGTACTCAAATTTCAGCGAAAAAATAAGTAGGTGTCTGTCTAACCACCCTAACCACAATAAAATGATAATATTTTTTTATAAGATTTTAGATATAAGTAGAGGACTCATGTCCCAATGTGATGCATATTTTTTTGTAATATTTTTCCAATTAAATAATTAATTATGAATTTTTTATTACAAATTTTAAAAAATATAAAAAATTCATATGTTTGACCACCTTAACTTGGTCAACACTTCATGAAATTCATTTTTTCTTTTTTTAATCCTATAGTATGCGAAGCATAGAATGTGATGCATGTTTTGGATTAATAAAATGTGATACTGTTTGAAAGCTATAGATGTTTTTGAATCAGTCTATAAATCAAGACTTTAGTCATAATTTGAATAGAAAATGAATAATAATTACTTATTAAATTCAAAGTAAAGCATAATTTATATTTTCTAAAAGCTGAAAATCACCTTTGAAAACCCTTTTCGTTTCATCAATTTTGGGTAAAAAAAAGTGATCAACCTCATACCCATCATATTGCCACTTTTTGGCCCATCATGATCCTGCACGTACCCATCTTCTTGTAGAAAAGAGGTCATCTATGAATCATTTTGGTAGTGAACCGAGCTAGGAAATTGAATTTATGATCTAGCTTAGAAACCCACTCCTACAACACACCGAGCTCGTCCACCTTGTCTTCATTGCTCTAGATCTCCACATCAGCACCAACCCTAGTATCTAAGGAATTAATAGAGTCTTCTCTAAGCATCTGGTTAATGTCAGAGAAATTACTAGGGTCTTCAATGGGACCTTTATGCTTCACCTTCTCATTAGCTTTTATGCCTTCAATTCTGCCACATGTTTGCACCGAGTCACTAGAAATATCATCCACAGGGGCCCCTTTCTTGTGTTTCGCCATGGGATGTGTTAAAATGTCGTCCATTAAGAGCTATTCTTATTTGTTATAGGATTCCAGAGATAAACCATTCAATCTTTTGTTTATCACTTAGAGGTTCTTCCGAGAATCTAGTGGCCTCTCTAAATATTTTTTCAAATTATTTGATTGATTTATCATCCTATTGCATTAGTTTCTTGAGTTTTCTTACACCCTCTAGATAGGTAATTTTGGTGTGGAAATTTTTTCTAGGAAATATTGCTTCACTATTTCCCAATATTTATTATGGTTTGGACAGTTCTTCTAGTACCATTGTAATGTTTCCTCTTGGATGGATCCAACAAAGTCAAATAGTTTAATTCCATCTCTTGTTAGGTGTTTCCTCTTTCACAGAGATTCTAGAATGAATAAATTTTTAGTTGCTTCAATTGTGTCCTATCAAAACATGGAAAATTTCATGGCAGTACTCATTATTGGTTCTTCTTTTGAATCACTATCTATGTATCCTATATCAAATTATTATTCACTTGATGTATCTATATATTTTTTTCTCTTTTGTGCTATGTTGTCTTAATTTTTTTATACTTCTATTTAAATTCTCCCTGCTTTTATCTACATTAGAGGAAAATCTTGGTCCAGGGGTTGTATTTGTTCAAATTTACTCTTCATTCATGAAGGTGTCCATTTATTTGTTAGTTTCATTTTTTGAATGGTGTCATTTTGTTATAGGCCGTTAACTTCATATAATTATCCTAATTAGTTAGTACATCTTCATTTATCATCTTTGATACACTTGCAATTACTAATTCATCCAAGTAATTATCATCAAATGTTGTACTGTAAAGATTATGCAATAGAGTTAACACTTCTCATTTATCTTATTTATAAGAGGAATCATGATTATTATTACTGCTTGTTCCATTTCTTCCCTAGAGTTTCCATAGTCTTCAATTTCATCTTTAATAAATTAAATTTTGTTCAAGCTAGAACCTACTTGAATAATGTCTTCTCTCTCCTCTCTAGTAGCACCAAAAATGGCACACTCCTCTTCTTCAGTAGTGCCCACGTTGGAACAATCAACAACACCCTCAATGGCGCACTCACTCTCTTTGTTTTGGTTTTCATTCACAACCTCTAGGCTTTGATCCTTAGCCCTTTTCTCTGCCTCTCCCATTCTTTTGTGGTATTTTTATCGTCTTTCCTAAATTTGTTTTAGCTTCCTTTCTTTTGCATTCATTTCCATCCCTAACTTAATGATTTCAATTATTTCTCTTTTTCTTTTGTTATCTACTATTCCCATCCATTTTTCCAAGTCTAGACTTCCATTAGTCTCTCTCTCTCTCTCTATATATATATATCTTGTAGTTGAAAGAAAATTTTGAATAGTTGCATGTTTTTAAGGATATTTTTTATCCCTATCCCCTTTCCATTTGCAATCCCCTAATGGCCTAACTCCCTCTCACAAAAGTGGCTCTTAGGGTTTGACAAAAAAAATGCTAACTTCTTTTCCTTTTTATGCTTATACTTTCTTTATTGTTCTCTCCAAGGTCCCAACAATGAAACTAATGTCAATGCGAAGAATAGGGGTTGTATAGTCTAGATATTTGTACCCTAAGATTGCTTGTGTAGTCATTTTATACCCCATAGGATATAGTAAAGAAACAAGAATTTGTGGAAAGGAATTCAAAAAAAAAAGATAAAGCTTCACCATATTAACAAAAAAAGAACAATTCATTCCTCTATAACACATATGTAGATGAATATTTATCTCATTATATTATAATATATAACCATATAAAAAATTCAGGTCTTATTCTCTACACATATATATTCCTCATGCATATCCCTATATATATCTTTACACATAATTTACATTATATAAATATATATATATATTCCCATGAAGGGACATCTCTCATAGTTATATAGCTAATGTGTTTTCTATTGGAATACGAAGTCAATTTTATTGTTATTCCAGTAGTGATAGATAGTCAATTTTTTGTTTGTTTTTCCAAATGTTCAACATGTATTTGTATGAGTCACACTTTCTATTTTTGGAAATTTATGTTTGACAAGGAATCTACAACTTTGATTTCTTATACTTTGTTGAGGTCACATTTTCTATAAATTTTTAGAAGATTGTTGTAATTTTGTTGTAATATCTATTATAGCCCTTGACCTTCTAACATTAGTTAATGTAACTTGAGGACCAATATTGTCTTGAAAAATTTGGAGAAATTGACTAACAAGTTGGGTGAATAACTCTATGGAGTTATTTGGCAATGAGAAAAACCATTCCAAGGCCATATCTTTCAATGATCTAGGAAAGAGTTTATCTAGGAACTTGTCTTTAAAGATGAATTTTCTACACAATTTAGTAAAAAATGATGCATGGTTGTTAGGATCTCCCTTACCATTGTACTTCTCAACTCGAGGTATCTCAATGTTTTGAGGTATAGGCATTTTTAACATAACAATTGAAAAAGGAATATGTGTAAGATATTGTAGAGGTTTACCATTTTTATTCTGATTCAATGTTAAAATATGTTTTTTAAGTGATGTCACATTTTACAAAAGCTGGTTTATCATTGGATCATTTGGTGACATGTTTTGAGAGTTTGTTGAATAGGGAGAGCTAGAGTGAGTGACCAATGGGTTAATCTATTGCATGTTTATGAAAGGTGACAAACATGGTGGTGTTAAAGGTGATGTGATAAAACTATAAGGATTCAAGTTAGGAAACCCTAAGCTTTTGTTTATTCCATTTGTATATTGTATAGTTGTTGCTACTACTAGTGGTGTAAATGTGGGAATAAAAGGTATGGTTGTAGGAGAGGATTTTTTTTTTCCACCTTGGCTTTGAGCATGTATGAATGCTTGAGTGTCACTAGCTACTATAGGGATATTAGCCTCTACAATGTGAGATAGACTAGGAAACATTTCTATTCCTTGAGAATCATTTATCAACTTCCTAAGGTTGTCTACAATAGGCATCGTCTCTCCCACTAAGTATTCAATACTTAAATAATCTTGAAGACCTTCCAAATTCTTGTCCAATTCTTTTAGCTTATCTTTAGTAACATGGGAAATAGCGTTCTTTAAGTCCACATAGATGTTAGGTTGTGAGGTGGTCACGGGTAACGTGTGATGAGGAATGGAATCCAAAATGGATTAAGTTGAATCTACACCTTGTGTGAAAGAGTCAAAGGAATCAAGCTCCATAGTGGATGTAGTTACAACTTGGGATGCCATTAGTTTGAAACTTTGTCTCACAGGGGTATTAGCAATAAGACACCAGGTCGTGAAGCTCATATGAGTTTCATGATGCTTGAGTGAGCCTACTATACAAGAAAGGTATAATATAGTCATAAGAAACCACAGAGTGTAAAATTAGAAAGCAAAGCTAGACAAAAGACAAAGAAATAGGTCTGTGATCCAAATTTGAGCTAAATATGACTAGTCTAGGGCATAGTACACCCTATATTGGCAAGGTTATTTTACTAGAATCAAAGTTTGGATGTGTTTTACAATGTTTTTTTTTTTTTTTTTTGTTATTTGACTATGTAGGTTCAATAGTAAATAATTTTCCAAAATTTAATAGATTTGTGATTTTTTAATATGAAACATAATTATGCAAAAAAAATCAAAATCCTTAATGATGAATGCAATTTGGAAATAAAATTTTTAGAACATAAAGAAAAAAATTTGTCTTATCTTACTTTTACAAATTTGAAAATTGAAATCTTGTATGCTTTATGCAACAATAATAATGCACTTTTTCCTCTTTTTCACTACATGCAAATGCCTAAATGAATATTTTCAACACTTTTAGATTTGACTTCAGCCCTAATGCAAGCTATCAATACAAACACTAACTAATCATATTTTGCAATGACTAAATTAACCCTATATGCAAAATGCAATGCAATTTTTTCCTTTTTTTGTGATGAATAAGCAAGCTTGAATGATAAAAGCAAGCAATTTAATATTTATTTCAGATTTTGAAATGATAGTTTCAAATTTTAGAGGTGCCAAAGTGTTTTAAATATTGAAGTTCACCAAAATGTTTGATTGGGAAAAGGTTGAAGATCCTCTTCCCAATTTGGATTAATTAGACTAAATATGACCTCAATAACCACTTGGCTAAAAACATATTAGAGAGAGATAAAATGACAGATTAGAGCTTTAATCCAATTATTTAGGGTTGTGTGTGTGTGAGATTGATGATGTGAATTTGAATGAGTAATTTCTAAGTGTAATGATCTAGTTATGAAAACTATGCAAATGTAGTGATCTATTATGATTTTTGACAAACTGGATGCAAATAGTTAAATTTCAAGTCCAGAAATGATAAAAGAAGACACAAAAACACTTGATATATAAATTTAAGCTTGATCTTGCTGGTCTAGGGTATAGTATTCCCTAGACGATCTTCCTTTTTCCTTAGATCTAAAACTATAGGCTTTAGAACACTAGTCTATAACTTCTATCCTCTGGGTGTTGTCGAAATTTTGCTTGTTGATAAGAAAATATAGATTATGTCACTAGTCAACTTATGCATGAATGAACAAGTAGCCTTCAATATTCCTCCAACTCACTTCAGATTTACAACTTGCACACATGAGAGGAAAGGAAGGGTTGTGCCATATAGGGGATTTCCTTTAAAATCAAACCCTGTTTTGGTATTTCTACCTCCACAATGGAAAATTGTGATAAAAGAGAGTGTAACCTTGGATGGATAGAGGCTAGTTGACAAATAAGTAATGAATTGAAAACTTGTTACAAATCACTACTTAGATCTAATCTCCTTGATAGACTAAAGTCACACTCATCACCTTTAAGGATCAATTGTTGCTTGATTTGATTTGATTTGGTGACCTACATATAGTTAGTACATATAAACAAAATGAATGCAAAACATATGACAAACTTGCATAACACATGGCATGATGCTTGAATGACAAAACTATGTAATAATCTTGATAATTCCGCTCTTGACTACTCTTGAATGTTTTTAGGACACTTGATTTTCTCAATTGAATTCACTTACTTGATTCTAGGATTAAAATGGTGAAAATTCTTTGTACTATTTATATATAATTCTTCTAATGTATTGAAAAATAAAATACTGATAGTTTACATTTGGAATTGTAAATTAAAATTATAAACTGTTGATATTGAAATATTCAAATTTGGGGCCAAATAAAGTGGTCTAGGGCATAGTGTGCTCTAGACTAGATTCTTGCTTTTTAGGAATCAAAAGTGTCAGGGGAAAATATTAAATGTATAGTTTTAATTCCCATGTTTGATTTTCCAAGAATGTTTATAAAAATGAGAAATTAATACATAACAGGTCTAAGCACATAGGAGGAGCAAAACCTAGAGTGAAATTGTCAAGGGTGACAATTTTTGATGCTACAATAACAACTAACCTTTATCTCCTCTATACCATACTTTATATCTTGGATGCCACTCAAGCCAAGTTACCTACTTATATAAGACTACATTGATGATTTTATAACTCAATTAAGGGTTAGGTTAGGCACAAGTCAACTACTCATAACTCTATGCAACTATAGGATTAAGGGCATAAAAAAATATTATGCAATAAAAATAATATAAAGATTCTAGGATTTTTTTCAATTTTGAGCAATAAAAGGAACCTAAATTGACATGATCATTCTAGAGCATTTTTATGACTTAATAATAACATCTTCACTCATTTTCATGATTGTAAAGAAAATCAAACTAAAAGACTCACCTAGTAGAACATGACCATTTCAATCCAATAATCTTCCCAAACCATTTTTAAATATCACCAACCCTTGACAGTTAACACATAATAAAAATTATTAAATCAAAAAGAAAAAGTATATAACTACCTAGGTCAAATCCAAAATTGTAAAACAGATCAACATTAAACAAAAATCCTAAAACCATAAGATCAACCTACAACATACTTTAACTAACTTTTCTAATTAAAAAAAAACTATAAATAGAAATCATTCCTCGTATTGAAGTTGATATGATATTTTAACTGCTAATCACAATTCCTCATATTTTGTTTTGCCTATGTGTTGCATCATAGTTGCCTTTTTAAAGGATGACAACCATTTTTAGCATGAAAAGGTAAAAATGACTAATTATTAGTCCCTACCTTTATAAGGCGGGGAACTAATGTTATCGCCTCAATTTTGCATATTAAAATTGTGCTTTGGGAATGACACCAAAAAATAAAGCTAAAGTATAGCTTATGTTCGAGGGAATATTTAGAAAGGAATTTTTTTTTCCCTATTTTTGTAATTTTGTGATTGGCGGGTATAATTTTCCTTGTGGTTTCGGCATTTTGTAAATATTTTTAATAATAATAATTATTGTAGGGAGCTTTTCTATTGGAAAATATTTCATGAGATTGTTTGTATAGTCGTGTTTTGCAATGGAATCTTCGTGGGGATGCATGGCATCTTGAGAAGTACATTTGCATTTTATTGCCTCAATGTTGCATATTAAAATTGTGCTTTGGGAATGACACCATAAAATAAAGCTAAAGTATAGCTTATGTTTGGGGGAATATTTTGAAAAAGCAATTTTTTTTCTTGTTTTTGCAATTTTGTGATTAGCGAGTGAAATTTTCCTCGTGGTTTTGGCATTTTGTAAATATTTTCAATAAGAATAATTATTGTAGGAAGCTTTGCTATCTGAAATATTTCATGAGTTTGTTTGTATAGTCATGTCTTTCCATGGACTCTTCGTGGGGACACGTGGCATCTTTAGCAGTACATTTACATTTACTATTTGTGTCTTCTTATTTGTTGTGAGTAAGTTGGAGTGCAACCATCACTAGTGGGTTATGGTGTTAAGTTTTAATTTTGTCATGCAAAGTGGTATTTGTGTTGTTTGGCCATATACTCAGGTTGTTTGATGAGCTTGAAATTTGTGTCTATTGGGAGGGTTTTCATCTACGGTGTTGGAAGCGAGAAAGGTGGCATTCATAAGTTACTCTATCTTTTACGCTTTGATTTTTTCATTTTTTTCTATGAATTTGGAATTGAAAAATGAAGCGTTTGTAAGTTCCTATATCTTGTATAGTCTCATTTTATAGTTGTCTGCATTTGTGCATTTTATGGTTAATTTATACTGAGTGCAGTGATGCATTGCAACTGTAGTTCAATTTATTGAATGAAAATGAAAATTAGGTGTAAGTAAATGGAAAATGTTTGGGAATAAAATAATGAAATCTTTTTGTTGAAAGGGTTTATAGTCTTTTACATTGTCATTTTATAGTGGTTTACATATTTGCATTTTACGGGTCAATGTCTATTGTTTGTTGTTGTTTTCATTTTGTGTGTTTATGTCTATTCTTCACTATTCTTTATGGGTTAGTGTCTGTTGTCGAGTTAAATAGTTAGTTATATTTCAATTTATTGGATGAAGATGAGAATAGTTCATGTTTTGAATATTTCTTGGTTTTGAAGTTTTAATTCTAGATTGACGAAAGTATTATTTGTGTTGTTTTCCCATTTGCTTGGGTTGTTTCTATGAGTGTAAATATGGGTTAGCCTTTCTTGTTCGATGGTTGATTTTATGGGTTGTTGTTTATTGTCGAGTTAAATACTTGACACCATGATTCGTTAATGTGGATTTATTTTCTATCCATGATTAAGAATGGAAGTAGCTAGGTGCACTTCAATTTATTGGGTGAAAATGTGAATTGTTCATATTTGAAGTATTTCTTGGGCTTGAAGTTTAAATTATGTTAACCAAAGTGATATTTGCATTGTTCTCTCATTTTTTGAGGTTGTTTGTTAGAGTGAATTTATGGGTGGATGTATGCACTACAATTGCACTTGAATTTTTTTAATTTGGAAATGAAAATTGGGTGTGAGTGAATGAAAAATGTCTAGGTATAAAATCATTAAATCCATGTCTATTGAACGGGTTTATATCTATTGTATTAGGAATGAAAGATGAAGCCTTTGTAAGCTTGTATGTCTTTTATAGTGTCATTTTATAGTGGTTTACATATTTGCATTTTATGGGTCACCATCCATTGTTTATTGTTGTTTGCATTTTGTGTGTTTATGTCTATTCTTCACTATTCTTTATGGGTTAGTGTCTGTTGTCGAGTTAAATAGTTAGATGCATTTCAATTTTTCCGATGAAGATGAGAGTAGTTCATATTTTAAATATTTTTGGATTTTCAAGTTCTAATTTTGTTGAGGAAATTATTATTTGTATTCTTTGTCCATTTTCTTGAATTATGTCTGTGAGTGTGAATATGGGTTAGGCTTTCTTGAAAAAGTAGTGTTCGTGAAAGAGATTTTATGGGTATTTTGTGTGTTTATGTCTATCCTTGGCTATTCTTTATAAGTTTGTGTCTATTTCCGAGTTAAATGGTTAGTTGCATTTCAATTTATTAGATGAAGATGAGAATAGTTCATGTTTTGAATATTTCTTCATTTTGAAGTTCAAATTCTATTGAACAAAGTATTATTTGTGTTGGTTGTCCATTTACTCAGGTTGTTTTTGTGAGTTTAAATGTGGGTTAGCCTTTCTTATTCGGTCCTTTGCAATCATGGGATGCTTTTATGGGTTGTTGTGTATTGTTGAGTCAGATACTTAACACCATAATTCATTAATGTGGATTCCTCTACTACCCATGATTAAGAAAGGAAGTAGCTAGGTGCAATTCAATCTATTGGGTCAAAATGAGAATTGTTCGTATTTGAAGTATTTCTTGGGCTTGAAGTTTAAATTATGTCCACCAAAGTGTTATTTGTGTTATTTTCTCATTTTTTGAGGTTGTTTTTCTGAGTGCATTTATGGGTTAGTCTTTCTTCTTGAGTGAAGAACTTAGCACAATAGTGTGCTTGTCATGGTTAAGAATGAAAGTAATATTTGTTCGACATGTATGCACTACAATTGCACTTGAATTTTTTAAATTAAAATGAAAATTGGGTGTAAGTAAATGGAAAATGTTTTGGTACAAAATCATTAAATCTATGTCTGTTGAACGGGTTTATATTTGTTGTATGGGGAGCGAAAGACGATGCCTTTGTAGAGTTGTATGCCTTTTACAATGTCATTTTATAGTGGTTTACATATTTTCATTTTATTGTTGTTTATGGGTTAGTGTCTACTACTAAGTTAAATAGTTAGTTGAATTTCAATTTATCCAATGAAGATGAGAATAGTTCATATTTTAAATGTTTTTTGGTTTTCAAGTTCTAATTTTGTTGAGGAAAGTATTATTTGTGTTCTTTGTTCATTTGCTCAGGTTGTTTCTATGAGTGTAAATATGGCTTAGGATTTCTCGTTTGGTACTTTGCAATCATGGCCTGCTTTTATTGGTTACTTTCGGTTGCCGAAAAACTAAGGTTTGTGAAAGAGCTAGAGTCCCTGCCGAACAAAAAAACTAAGGCTTGTGAAATTGTTTGGGTGGTTGTGATAATGCATATCCACTGATTAATAAATACAAATGTGCTTGCAATGCATGAGCACACATAGTGGAAATTAACAATAATGATTATTGTAGGGGGCCGCATGGTGTTTTAAGTAGTGCACTTGCATTTACTATTTTTTTGTTGTGATTTAGTTCAAGTAGATTGGAGCGTAGGCTCTCATTGGTGGCTTATGATATGAATTTTTAAGTCTCTCTATAAGTCTTCCATGAAAAAGACAAATAATTTGGATTCAAAAGATACAAAATCATGATGAAAATGTCAAAATCCAATGAGGAGATTGGAAAAACATATATGTACAAAGAATATATATATATGTGCATCTGTATATGTGTGTATCCATATATATATATATGTGTGTGTATCCATATATATATGTGTGTGTGTGTGTGTGTGTGTGTATGCATATATACAATAGTATGTGCAAATATGTATATATTTTTCATTTACGTAGGGAGGATTTCCATTTGTTGGGATTGTTTGATGAAGGTGGAATTTGTGTGTTGTGAGAGTGTTTATATCTGTTGTCTTATGATTGACAGATGGTTCTTTTGTAGTTTTTTTCCCTTTTTGCAATGATTTAATCGCTAGGTTTCTTTATTGATAAGTGTCTTGATCCATTGGTTCCTCTTTCCC
Source organism: Sequoia sempervirens (assembly GCA_007258455.2). Taxonomy (NCBI): domain Eukaryota; kingdom Viridiplantae; phylum Streptophyta; class Pinopsida; order Cupressales; family Cupressaceae; genus Sequoia; species Sequoia sempervirens. The sequence goes on from VDFB02271358.1 coordinate 895,019,871, forward strand.
TATTTCTTGATTAGCTTTCCAAATGTCTTGAAACAAAGCTTACATTTTCTTTTTTGGAAATGTGTATTACTTCACTTCAAGTGAATTGTTTGCACATGAAACAGTGATAGAAATTGGAAGATGTCTATGTGTACACGATATAACTGATATACGATTCATGTTTCAAATGATGCATGTCATGAATAGTTTGTATCGATAAGACTTCTTCCAATGGTTTCTATTTGGAACTGTTAAGATCTTGTTTGCGTTCTTTCCTGCAATTTCCTAGTCATTAGCATATGGTATCTTGTTTGTTGGCTCTTTATACTATGTAGTTGCAATTTATATTTGAGAGAAACACAGTGTAAAAATCAGTTTTATTGTGATGGTCTTCTGCTATGCATGTGTCATTGCTGCAATTTTTTGTGGGCATGTGGTATTGCAAATTGTGGGTTAGATGTTGTATGCATATAATCCAATTATTTCCAATTTTGATTAGCAGAAGTTGATTTGTGGTAAATAGATTGAAGTGAAATTCCCATCAATGGATTATGTTGTTACATTTATGCATGTCAAGTAAAAAAGGATCTTATACATACATACATACATACATATATACATACATACATACATACATACATACATACATATATACATACATACATACACACACACACACGCACACACACACACACACATATGCATACATACATAAATGTGTGTTTTTATACGTATGTATGTATGTACATACATGTGCACAAAGACATACATATATGCAAGTATATATATAGGTATGCATATATACATATGTATTTGTACATGTGTGTATATATATATGTGTGTGTGCATATAGATATATATGTTTGTGCATATATATATATATATGTATAGATATATATATTTATATATGTGTGTGCTCTACATTTTGCATTAACTCAGATCTATTTTTTTGTTTATTTTGAATAGATGCAAGTGCAATTGCTATAAATGCATAATGTTTTCAGGACCTGGGGCTGCAATGGTGTCAAATTTAATGGTTTATACCTTGATATATCCTAATAGCTTCGACCTAATTTTTATTGCTATTTAATAGATTCAAGTGAAATTGCAATTTGATGCCTATGTGCACAAAATGCAAACAACAACAAACAATAGACATTAACCAATAAAATACAAAGATGTAAAAAACTACAAAATGACACATACATATATATGCATGTGTGGATATGTATATATAAAGTTATGCATATATACATGTATATATGTGTCTATATGTATGTGCATATGCACATATATAACTCTACATACACAGTTACATATATGTATATACAAATGCATATACATACATATATATTTACATTTTTCCCATGTAGTTGTTTATACATAGATATGTGTGTATGCATATATATATATGTATGTATGTATGTATGTATGTATGTATGTATGTATGTATGTATATATATATGTACATACTTAAATGTATTCATGTATATGTATGTGTCAATGCATATACATTCTTAAATATATGTATGTCTTGATATATGCACATACACACACACACACATATATATGTATATATATGAATATATATATACATATATACATATATATATACATATATACATATATATATATATATACATATATACATATATATATATGTATATATATATATTCATATATATATACATATATATACATATATATATGTATATATATACATACATACATATATATGTACACACACACCTATGTCTGCATATAATCAGGAGTGTATATAGATATATGCCCATGTATATATATATGTATGTGTATATATATATTTGTGGTTCTTGAAACAAAAAGACTATTGTTCATTTTAGATGCATTGCACAGTGTCTTTTCCTATGGTTGTTGGTTTTGCAGGGATCTATGCCAACTATTTATTGTTGTCATCAATGCTCTACTATACAACTTGACATACTGCTGCAACAATGTGAGGAGGTATGGTCTGAACTAGTTTATGCATTCACAAAAAAACATGGGTACAAAAGAATAAGAAACAATACTTAGACAACCAAATAAATAGATCAAATATCTAGGTATTATTTTCATATTGTCGCTGATAAACATCATACATTGTTTCTTAGCTAAATTGTAGTGCCATTTTTTTTGGAGACAGTAAACCGTTGGAATTAATGCATTATAGTATATGCTTGTGATGTTATTTTTAGAATTTTTTTGAAGCTAATCATAGCTAAATAGAGTGAGAATGCACTCAAATGTGGAGCTATGGAAACATATGTTGTTGATGATGTAGACATAGGCATTGGAAACGTGAAGTAGGATGTGAGTTAGATTTCAAATATTCTGTCTTATATATTCATTTTGGACTATTCCTTGCATTGTGGGATGTATAGAGATTAAGATTAAATCCACAATAGACAATGCAATGTCTTTTTCCATTTTCACTCATGCAATTTTCCTATGTTGTTCATAGGATTTTGGATATGGTGTTACAAAGCTATATTCTATCTAATGAGACTTTTTAGCTTGTTCGAATACATAGATGCCGTATTAGAGCATACTCCACCTTTATTTTCAGTTTTCATTCTAGAGTCTCAAAAAGATTCTTATTTATTATGTGTTATGCACATGTCCTTTTTAGATATTCTCTGATGCAATTGGTATGCTCTATTCCAATTGTAGAAGTCACTCTTCGAAATTATATTTCAATCTTGTTTGGATTTCAAAAATTACTTGCTAGTTGTTGTTGTTTTGGAAATTAGAGTTGTGGCAATGCTACTGTTATTACTTCTTCAAATGCTAGAAATGTGCTTTCCAGAAAGGTAGCTAGAATCACAAATCAAAACACTATTTGCTTGAAGTTGTTTTTGATCTTTCTAGCTACATCTCTTCATTGTCTTGAAAAAGTAAGCTATTGCTTCTAGTATGAAGGCATCTATCAATATTAATAGTAAATAAAATCTATGCAAGCATGCATGGAAATTTCCAATTAGGCAAGGCAACTACTACTAAAAATGCAACTTATGCTCCAAACATATTGACATTGATTTCTTGAACATGTGAATAATGCTCATTGATAAAGACATGGACAAGTGAGTACATATATCTTGAATAGGTGGACATGTTTGAATAACTATTGCTCTTTCATGGATATACAATTGACTTGGATTGGATGAAGACTTTGAAAAAAACCAGGTGGGACTATGTTTTGGTAGAATAATTCCATGGAACGCGGGATAAATTAAAGTGCCATTTTTGTTTTTCCCATATTCTTGTCATTTGTTACTGTTGGTTGTTTCTGTGGGTTAGGATTTCTAACAAAATCTCTTGGTTCATGCAAACACACTACTATATTTCCAATAGGAAAAATTATCATCCTCATCTAATTGATTGAAATGCAGTTGACATCCATGGAATTGCATGTTTGTGAAATATTACAAAATTTATGCTAGGAGGTTTGACATTTGGCTAGATTTAATGTTTGTTTATGAGGTCGAGCTGCAATTGGCATGCTACAATGGTAGAAAATAGACTAGTTGCATTATGGATAATAGACAATAGATAATTGAACATTTATAGAGTATGTAGAAAAAAAAGGCAATAGCAATGTAAAAGATATAACAAGTTTCAAACTCAAGAGAAGCAGATTTCAATCTCATCAAACAATCTAAGAAATTGATTAGACAATGGAGAAAAGACAATGTAAAAGATATGTGAGATTACAAATGTTTGATTTTTTGATAGGTTTTATTGTCAAGGAATAATTTTTCAAGATGAATAGACTTGATACAGGTAATGCTTCACTCAACAGTTTTAAAATCTAGTGGAGGGATCAATTAATGTGAGCTGCATTTTAATCCAATTGCAATGAGTGAGAATTAGTGACTAGGAAATGCTAAAATTTCATGTTAAAACAACACACATTGAATTTTCTACCTATGTAGGCTTTATACTTAACCAAAGTTAGCAAAAAAATTGACATTAATGAGTTATATTGTTAGGTTTTTAACTCAAAAAAAAAAAAATTTGGTGGAAACAATCAAGAATTGTGAAGAATAGACATCAACAAACAAAATGCAACCAACAATAAACAATACATATTAAGTCATAGAATGGAAGGATTTGAAAAAACTATAGAGCAACACTATAAAATACATACAGACTTACAAATGCTTTGTCTTCTCCTACCCATACAATAGACATAAATCCTTTCAATAGATACAAATTTAATGATTTTATATGTAGAAATTTTGCAATTACTTGGAACCAATTTTGAGTCTCATTTCATACATGTCTTTACCATGCCCAACATAGAAGATGACATTAATGAATTATGGTGTTAAGTCTTCTAGTCAAGAACAGAGTCTAATCCATAAAAGCATTCAAAGGTAGGAAAGAGTAGAGAATAAGCCACAAAGTGCAAACATCATGAAAAAAATAGACATTAAGGCATAAAATATAGAGATGTAACAAACTATAGAACGGCATTGTAAAAGATATAAGAACTTACAAGTGGCTCATTTTTTGCTTCCAATACAATAGTGTACCATAGGAAAATGGATCATTGACATTTTCTTGGTTATTTAGATCTTTTTCCTATGTTTGACTTATCTTGCCTTGATTTAATGTTGCAATGTAACTTATGCATTCACATTAGGTCCTAATTATTCAAATTATGATGTCTTGTGAAGGTGTTGTGAAGTTTTGTAACAAATTTCTACACTTTTCTAGAATCCTCTCATTATAATTCATCTACAAATCACCTTTTTATCCCTTTTCAAGTCCTATTATAAAGTGTTGTAAAGTCTTGTAACAATATTTCATGCTTTTCTAGGCTTGTTATCACTATTTACACGTTTCTTATGCTTTATTAGGCCCCTTTATGCACTTACAAGTCATAATTAAGTGTATTTTTGAATGTAAACCTGACAAACAACATTAAATGCAACTTAATTCTCGACACCCACTTACAAGCCTAGGGTGGGACCCATTCACCATGGGTGGCAAATGATTCCCTCTTGGCTCCAAATTGAAAATAATTCAAATTTTCCTTCGGGTTTTTATTCAAAAAGACCTTATGTCGGCCTATGATGTTGTATTATTGGGTTATTAGGGAATAAATGTGTATAAATAAGTGTTTTTCTATCCATTTTAAACCTAATTCATTCAAGCATTCATCCTTTCATTCAATCTCATTCATCCACTTAAGCATCATAGCATCATTCAATCAAGCAAACATCAAGCATCTTGGAGCAGCCATTGACATATCTTCAAACTTATTCAACAAGGATTTGGTGAGTTTAGGACACTTGCATGTTGTTTATTCATCATTCCTTTCTTATTTCCATTTCATTTCTTTATCAAGGGTTTGACTACCAAAGTGGGATTTGACCAAGGCAAATCCCTATACTCTAACCCTTAACCATTTTCCCCCTCTTGGCATGTGTGTTTGTAGGTCTTGTAGGCATATTTTTCAAGGAAATAGGTGTTGAAAGGTGGCCAACAAGTCATTAAAGTGTTTTAAGTCAACCAAACTCTAATTCAAGCTTGGAGACAACCTACAACCCATTTTTTGCAGATTTGACTCTGTCAACCCAACAAGAAGACAAGTGTAGATTTGGATGCACATGCTTGAATCTTGAAGTTGTAGATATTCGGAGGAGGATTTATTCATCATCAATGATGAATGAGTCCCACCTATAGGCTAGAAAATTTGATTTTTTCAGAACCAAGTTTCCGACAGTCAGAAAGAAATTTTAGGTGTTTTTACCAGTAGGAGGATTGATTCACCATCAGTGGCGAATGAGTTCCACTGGTGATCAATAGTGATTTTTTCCAATTTTTAGAACCTTCCAAGATCAACATTCAACTTCTAGGTGCACTCTATTAAACCTAAAATTCAATTTTATTTGCATTCGTTCATGTTTCTAGTTCATTTCTATGTATCACATTGTGTTTTCAAAAATTATGTATTTCATTAGTTTTGCATTCAATAATCAAACAATCTCATCACTGAGCTACATTTAGATCATTGCAATTAGTCTTAATTCCATCTTGCATATATTAGTTTGAGTGAACCGCCTCATTTTTAGTGTTCTATCTCTCTCCTTTTAGGTGAAAAACCCTAAGAGTGCAAGAGAAGTACATAAAAACACCCATAAAATTGATGGTTCAAATAGACATAAACCATCTCAACAAGCACAAATTTCATTGTCTGAATTCTTATTTATAGTTTGGCAATTGTTTAATATCTATTGTTCCCTACCAATCTTTGTTCTTATGGATCAATCTCTATTTTAGCAACTTTTCTATTTGTTTTTGATATTTTGGTCTTTGTCTCATGTTTCCATAATTCAAATGTATTGTGTGTTCATGAAAAAAGTGATATGCATTTAAGGATGTCTACCTATTCAAGATATGTCTGAATTTCCATGGAACTGAGCAAATGAAAAAACAACACAAATAATAGTTTGCTTGATAGATTTAAAACTTCACACCAGAAGTCACTAATAACGATTGCACTTCAGTCTACTCACAATAAATGAGAGCTCGCAAATAGTAAATGCAAATGTACTACTCAAGATGTTACACATCGCCATGATGAGTACATGGAAAGACATGACTATACCAACAAACTCATGAAATATTTCCAATAGCAAAGCTTCCTATAATAAGTATTATTCTTTAAGCAAATTAGAAAATGACAAAGCCATAAGGAAAATACCACCAACCAATGAGGAAATCAGGAAAAAAATCAACGCTGTGTGTGTGATTGTGATAGGCTTATACTTTTCTAATGTTTTTTACTATATGCATGGGCTGTGTGCAAGAAGTTTAGTCCACTTTTTGGCCAAAAAGTGGAAATGTTTTCCCTGATTTTTAGAATTTGTCACATTTGACTTTAAAATTTGAAGCACTTAAAGATGGAATCTTAAAAAAAGTCAATAATCATAAAATGCAGTATTCAAAGTCTAGTTTCCAAATATGTAATTTTTTTCAATACCCAGATGATAAAAATTGGTTTTCAATAGGTGTTTCTAAAAACCATTGTTTAAAAGTCATTTTTTTTACCATACCATGCACATGTTCGTCATCCATATTTTGACCTAAATAATCATATTTTTCTAAATCCTTTTGGGAAAAGATTTGTAACTCACTAAAGCATGTTTTTTGATACTTTTTTGTAATTTTTTATTTATTTATTTTTGTTAAATTTTTATTGGCCATATTTGTTGTTTTGAAAAATCATTGTGTACGTCACACATAGGATGACCTAAACTTATCATTTTTTGATTTTTTTTTTCAAATTGACAAGAATTGTCTAAAGTATGTTTTGTGCAATTTGTTTTACAAAAAAATATTTAAAAAAAAATTAAAAAATATTAAAAAACCCCTGATAATTCAAGTTTATGGACCAGTTTCATTAGAAATTAATTGAAAAATAGAAAAAAAATCAAATTGTAAAAAAAATACCATATTTGGAATCTACATTGTCTCATCTATAATGGGTTTTAATTTCATAAAAAAATCTACAAAATAGGTCTTTAGACATATGTCCAAAGTCACTATTTTCCTGTGACATTAACATGACCTTCAAGTTGCAGGTAAAACCAGGTCCAATCAATCGAGGGGGACTTAATGGTTTTCTCGTTGCCCATAGAATTTTTAGGCCGATTAGACCAGGAGGATGTTGAGGACTACTGAGGGCTATAACTCCCACCCTCCAAGAAAGCATTTCTCATGAGGAGCTGGGCATATAATTCAACTACCCGACAACTAATCTTCCAAAGCATAGGTTTGGGTCCCCAAGCCATTTCCCAAACCAAAAAAAAGCCAAAGACCTGACCAAAAAGTTCATATTTTAAAAAAACAAGATCCCGTTTCATAAAAAACAATTTTTATGGTTTTACGAACGGGATCCCGCTTTGAAAATTGCCAAAATGGAAATTTTCCAAAAATGGAAAGTTTTCAAAACAGATCTTGTTCTCAAACTTTTCAAAAATTGAAAGTTTCCAAAAATAGAAAATTTTCAAAACAGGATCCCATCTTGAAAACTTGCCATTTTTGAAAAGTTGTCATTTTTGAAAACTTTCCATTTTTTGAAATTTTCCAAAAATGAAAAATTTTCATAACATGATCTCATTTTTTAAATTTAGGCTCAGGATCTTGAAGCTAAATGGGATCCCATTTTTTGCAAGGTGATTTCATTTTTTTTCCTAAGGAAAAAACTTCCACGTTTCGTGGACTCATCTTCTTGCATTTACCACATGTTTTCACTACATATGTGTTTGTACATAAGTAGCATTGTTTACTGTATTTGACATGCTTACTCTAAAACTGCTCCTATTATTGAGCTTTGGAAATTGGAATACATGGTTATAAAAATTTCCTATTTATTATTAAGGTTGATAGGTCCTTTTTTTCTCTTAGGTGGCAATTGTGACCAAGACCATTTGTTGCATATGTGAGAGCATAGGAGGTCAAGTTCCTAATATGCTATGGTGTAAATTTGTAAGTTTAGTTTTTTTTTATGCCTAGTTTATATATTTACGTCAAATTCCACTTGGAAGAAAATTATTCTGCTTAAATTTGAGAGGCCTACTAAATTGTAATTTTATACATGTCCAAAGTCTTTTTTTTTTTGTTGTTATTTGCAATTGTTTAATTACTGTCATGTTCTGCCTCTATATTGTTACTATGTTCTTGAACAATGATATTTCCCCTAGTTGATGATCAGGTGTTGAAATTAATATTTTATTCATATTTGCAGTTATACATATTAGTACTTGACTATCTATGTACAAGTGTTTGTAATGGGATTTGTTTCGTTATAGGAATCAAAGGTGAAAAGAAGAAACACTTGTCAGGATCATGTTCGCAATCAAGAAGAAGATAGTATACAAACTAGCCAACTCCATAGAATTGCAAAACTTCTTGGCTATCCATGTACAAATTTTGGCCATTGTTGTTCTGTTCAGACTAGTAGTGACCAACCATCAATAAAGTCGTGTTGGAAAACTAGTCCTCCATTTTCAACCATGGGAAGAAAAAATTGCATTTTTGTTTTGAAACAATTAGAATGCAAAAACTGATAAAGCATAGTTGTTGTGGGCTATCAAACACTTTTGCTAGTTAGATGTGGAGGAAGCGGAATTGTTTTGAACAGTGCAAGGATGGAACTCCTTAGGACTTGACAACATAGAGTTTTGTTCCATATTGCATTTTGCAATGTCCCTTCTCATAGCAGATACACACAACATAGTATTATTTTGTCCTTCTATGTTGTGCATTTTGTATTAACATTTTTGACCTAAGAGAAAGAGCATAGAAATTCTCCTACTTGGCAAAGCTTTGGGTGTTTACAAATTCATAATCCAGAGCTTACTTTCAAGTAGCAATATTTCATTTACACTTATACATATATGTCTATATAGAGATGTATATGTATATGTGTGTGTGTGTGTGTTGTTGCGTGTATATATATATGGGTGATCCCACAATAGTGGTTTACACTTTTTGGCCTAACTGGACACTGATATTTTTTTTTTTAACACAATCTCCACATTCGGGCACCTATAGCGATTAAACCGTAAGGAATTTGAAGATGATGTAAACTAGAGTCTTGTCACATTTTGTCTATAGATTCTAAAACTATTTTTCAATTTTTTGGAATCAGATTGCACTTTTTCCATCTCCCACAAAAATTGGTTTTTTCAAAAACAGCATTTTAAAAAGTGACGCACATCGTATAATGCATAACTTTTTTTCCATGAAGGATAAAATTACAATTCTTTCAAATTTAGATTTCTAACTCTGATATCTAGTGCTTCCACTTGGTTAGATAGTTTTTTATTGAATATTTTTTCTTTAATCAAGTTTCGAAGTCAATCAAATGACAATTAGACATAGCGCAACCGTATAACGCATAACTTTTACTGTATGTATCAAAATTTTTTTTTTTTTGTTGGATCAAGGACTTCAATATCTGGTGCACTCCATATTTTTAATTTTTTTTTTATAATCTTCTATTTTTCCACTTGCAGAATGAGATTTTGTTTTGATGAAAACCTATATTTAATAAAACTTAAAAAATAGATAGATAATAAAACCAAAACATACTAAAATTATATTCATTGGATAGCTCGCTTTGAAGGCTACTCGATTCCAAGTTTGGTTTCTAAATATTCCCATTTTCATCCCAAACCGGAGCTTGAAAGCTTAAAATTTTAGGTTTTTGTGTGAACAAATTAAAAATTAGGAGGGCAGGGGTCACAGAAGGGAATTTAGGAACCCCTGTGGTTCTAGCTTAACTAGGGGTTCGAACCCCACTAATATGCATTTTTCCTTTGTTTTTGGGTGGGAAATGTGGGCCCAATAGTTAATGGGTTCGCTCGAACCCTAGTTCGGTCGAACCCCTTTATGGTTCGGTCGAACATGTAGGTTCATGTGAACCCCTAAAACCAATTTTTTTGCCATGGGGTCATTTTTTCTCAATTTTCCTTCCTCCATCAAATTGTAAACCACTATTATGGCTTCACCCATATGCATATGCCTATGTGTACACATATATGTATGAATGCTATAACCATGCATGGAGTTGCAAAGTTTGACAATATTGGCAATAGATTTGATTGTTTCCTTTTTGCTTTTTCTTGGTTCATTTGCTTTTCTTGGAAAAAAAATTGTCGTTGTTGAATTTATTTGTTGCTATTTTTGTAGATTCTGCACTATATATGGTCTTTTTTGTTGCCATATACCACCACAATTTGGATTGTTGTTGATTTATGTGAGTAATACATATCGATGCTTATTTATTTTTGTTGTAGTTCTTATATGCTTGTTGTGTTGCTTAGTACTAAAAAAAATTCTATTGTAGCTACACAAATGGATCTTAACAATTTGTTATTTGTATTCTGCCTTCCTTTCTATGCAACTACCATCACATGTCTATAGGTGGGAGTTATGCATTACACCTTCTTGTGGTAACTATTTTCTTATTCAATTTGTCATTTTATGTATTCAATCTTTCAAACATCAAACATTTCTTTGAAATAATTATTTTAATAACAATTGTCAAGATAATTAGTATTTTTTTAAAATTTTCGACATGGAATTTGCACATGTATGGTTTCAAATAATTGTATGAAGAGACAAAAACTATCCCATGAGCCAATCATAGTAGAAACCTACAAGCCAACTGCAAATGCGTTTTACACATCTATTGATGAAGCTTTGCACCATGTGCATTGTTTCTGAATAGACTCATTCAATTACAAAGTTGGTGATTACTTATTTGACACAATACATGTCCTAATGCATTGCCACTATACATAAAAGTAGCTACGCAATGGTTTGGTTGACCATTTTTTAAATTGTTTTCATAATCATTGTCCTGTAGCTTTAAATTCTAATGAGCCTGATTTGCACCCAACAATGCTAATGAGTGCATAATGTATGTGACAAAAACATGTACCTATGAAGAATGAGGCTGTCAGCCATAGAAATCAATAATAATGGTGAGACTGGGCTACGGGGTGACACATGTTGTCTAAAATGGTTGGTATATTGGCTAGACATTACAATACACATTTGGTCTTTGACGCACAAAACAATGTATTTGCATTTCAATGAGCATGCAACTAATCCTACAATATTGATTCTTTTCCATGACATAACTCCTGCTGCTAGCCACTATGAGCCCATCTTCTCATGACTAAACACATACTACCGCATCGAAAATGTCCAGCCACATACAAATGGCAGATTACAATATTGACGATATTTGGTGCACAATAGGAAATGTGTTTGAAAAAATTGGGCTTTCTAGGGTGCCTGCATTTTGTAGTGCATGCAGAGAAAGCATGTTTGTTGCCATATCTTTTTTGCTTCCTGAACAATTTGATCTAGTTGCTTTGTGATTATTTATAACACATTCATTGGATAATGCATCGACAATTGAGAAAAAATATGCAATTGCTTGTTTTGAAGGTTTTTCTTGAAGTACTGTAGATAACAATAATCGTCTGCTGCATATACTGTCATTGGTTTCTAGAATTGGCATGCCATATGTAAAAAGCCAGCTTGAAGGGACTAAATTTTGTACCCTATGTCTACCACATATGTTTGATGCAAGAATACACATATGGCAATTATCTTCATTTCTCGAGCCCAAAACATACTCCAATTCCATGACCGCAAAAAGAAATCTAAACTTAGTTTGTTTTCAAAATAGCTTAGGTCATTGTCACTATGAACTACTTCAAGAAAAATAACAATTGACACAGACCATCCATATGAACGATCCAATTTTTTTTCAAGATATGTCAAGCTTTTCTATATCAGAGACAATGAACAATATGAATAGTTCTTATAAAAAAAATGAAATTGTAAAAAGACACACAACTGCTATAGAAAAGCTTGGAATGCATCAGACATTATGCTCCTTGAAAGCAAAAATGCACAATGCACAACTTCTTGATGTAAATGCTCTGTAGTACAACACTACAAATGGCATAATTCAATACTATGATTCCACTAAAAATACAACACAACAACAATCACTACGTGCTTTGAAGAGGAAAATACGAAGTGGGAAACCAGATTGTGCTTCGCTCTTGTAAAAAATGACACAAAAACCATATATATTTTCTATGTTGCAAAATTCAAATGACACTAATCAGTAAAGAAAAGGAAGAAGTGTTCATAGCAAAAACAACCCAATCCAAAAATCTATTAACTCGTATTTGCAAATGATAAATGACACCCCAACACAACCATGCTCTATTTGTGACATGTTGCATTTCCATCACAACATCTATAAAGTTGGCAATGCACTTGTAGACACATTTTCTTTGCTTTTTGATCATACATATGAAATAAAATGGAGATAGGCCATCCCATTCGCAAACAATGTGTAAAATCCACACTAGATGGTAAAATTACATGTTTTGGTATGCGCTCGAGAATAAGATAGAATGCAAAAATAGATGGTGTGCATTGTTTGACTATTCTTGAAGAAATACTTGTGTCTTTTCACATAGATTTTGCACAAATTAGGAAATTGGGATATAAACGGGCACAATATGGCTTGCTTGGGACAATTATCAATGTTCCTGTAGACTTTGATAGAGTGGAACAAGTCTTTCCTAAGCAAGTGGATGAAACCACAATAGTAGTAGTTAGGCTAAAGTGAAAGCTAGAATATGATAATGCATATGCACAAGGAAATGTTAGGCCTACCATTGTTATGAATGCTTTGACCGCTCTATCCAAAACACTATTGTACAAAAAAGAGAACATCTCTATAAATAAAGAATGGCATAAATTATTGACAAAAAAGACAACATCAATAGAAATAGATTCTGAAACATAGCAAGCTATGGAAGATGGCACATATGAAGATGATGAGGATCCAATAGCTGATCAATTATACATTGGTTTAATGAAGTGTAATTGGTCAAAGACCTTGACACAACAATAATCAAAATTGTACCATCAAAAGGGTTCAAACCTCTTGGTATTTTCCAAGACATGTATGTAGAGGAGATGAATTTCTTGACTTTGTTCTATGGCTCAACACACCCAATTGACACAACTAAAAATTTTACATACAAAAAAATTGCAAGATGGGAACTCATGCATAAAGACAATGACTTTGCACAACACATTACAAACATTTTTTTCAAGGCTATAAATATTATTATTCGCCAAGTGTCCTCACTAGCACTGGTTTACATATGGAAGGTTGGGTTGAAAGGTAGAAAATTGCTCGCAAAAGATGTACGCGATGCAACAAAACTTGAAAAAATATTATGATCCCCATTGGGCTATAGAACACTAAAAAGAATTAGAACCTCTCCTGATTATTTGGAAAACACAAAAAGAAAAACATATTTGCAATGATAAGACAATTGGGACCTCCAACCTTCTTTGTGACGTTAACAATTGTTGAGCATTTTTGGGAACCATTGTGCAAAGCTTTTCATGGAATATGTGCTCTGCAAGAATCAAAATGTAATGAAACCATAGAAGGCAAAGACCTGGATTTCAAAATAACAAAAAATATTGAGCTTTGCTGCTGCTATTTCAATCACAAAGTCAATG
>VDFB02271358.1:895034058-895255649 GCA_007258455.2 Sequoia sempervirens
GGATGTTGATCGAGGGGATGACATCAACCATGTACATAGACATAAGAGGCATCGACATTCCCAACTGTCTTTCATGATCTTTGAAAGTGACCCCTTACACAATGTTAGGATTGTTTGAGAGAGAACATGCTTTAGTCAGACTAGAAAGACTAGCCAGGAGTTCTATGCCTGTTTATTCTTTTCCCACCATATCCTTTAATTTACTAATAACCTGAGCAGCCCTAGCCAACTTTGGGTTTCTTTTCAAGTGGTTTTCCAAGTCACCCAACCCTTTGCTAAGGGCAGGGACATATTTTGAAGGAATATGAACAACCTCATGTTCATCTACTGACGATGGTGTGAAAGATGTAGGAGAAGTTGGGACATGGTCAACCTTGTTAGAGAATCCTACCTCGCCCCTTGACAACTTCCCTTGGGTGACAAGAGCAATGACGGATCCAACAAAAAGGCCTATAGAGAAACCTATAGTGAACTTCATCCTTTTCAATGAAAGGCGTCGTACACTTCTCCTAACAATATAGCCAAAGGTTGTGGACTAGGTTGTTATGCTCATAAACCTTCACAACACTTAGAGGCACAACAATCACAAGGTACAAGGGGAAAAGCCTCAACACCAACGAATGAACATACGTTGGTTCACTCAGGTTCACCAAAAATGTAAGAGAGGGGGATTGACCATGTGAAGGCCATAGGTTAGGGAGAGCCAAGATTGGAAGGTTGAGCTAACTTACCCCACTCTAAAGGGATGTTTTGAATGAGGGATGAGAATGATGAGGAATATAAGTCCTTGCAACCACTCTTCATACCTGAAATCCAAACTAGGGCTAGGCAAGCCGGTTTTTAGATTCAACACTATACCTCAGGTAGCTCTCTTCCCAAGGATGGAAGTGTGATCCCGAGATGATAGTGTGACGCACTGGTGTCTCTCAAGTGCACTAGCATCCTTACGACTACAGGACCAAAAAAATAGTATGAACCACCAAAAAACAAGTTGACGACCTAGCTAGTCACTTCTAAGGGAACAAAATAGAACTATGAAGTAGGAAAGATACAAAAAATTATGATAAAGAAATTATATGAAGGCTAAGGAGACAAAGATAATCTCACAAAGATTCTCGTTCACCAGCTAGCTCCAAATGCATGTCCACCTTCATACAAGAAAGAGGGAAAATTGTTGGGGACTGTATAGGGGTCTGCCTCAGTCAAACCCTCATTTCAGTGTTTCCACTTCCACAGATAGCAAAGATTGAAATGATAGAGAAATATATGATAAAGAAGGAAGGAAAGAAAGTACATGAATAACACTACAAAATAGTATAAAGATACTCAACCAAATCGTAAAGGAGAGGAGTGAAAATGTTACCACCTCCACCAAGAGCTCACTAGTCAATGATGGAGAAAGAGAGATTGAAAAACCACCATGAACTCAACTATGATGAAGGGAGGTGTTGCAAAACCTCAATCCCTTGCTACAATGGCTTGTTCCACACTTTCTTTTTGGAGTTGATGGAGTGTTGTTGGTTGTTATAAAGTGTCAAAGCGATACTTGAAGTGAAGAATGCAAAGAGAATGAAGTTGAAGTGTTTGAGAATGCAAAAAGAGGTTGTGTAGAAGATGAAATGAATGAAGGAAGAGTGTTTTTGAAGGTGGGAAGGGAGAAACTTCCATTTTCAGGATCGGTTGGTTGAAGAGGGACGTTACAAACCAACCCCAATGTGAAGTGTAATGGCTTTGCCAGCTTTAGACGCAAGAATCCGTCAAGGACGTAAGCACACCATGTAGACATCTACACACCGTGCAGGCATCCCCAAGAAATATTCCCAAGAAATATTCTTGTACCGATGCAAAAGACAAATGCCAAGTGGAAGGAAGTCAATAGGCTGATGTGGAATTTCACCTTCGGATTTGGTTTTCTAAGGAGAGGACAAATGGGGAATTTTGACAAGGGGTGCAAATTTTTGCCTATACACTTATTATATATATTTTGGTTAAAGATAATAAGGGAATTAGAAAGATTTATGCAATCTCTTGGGATCTAAAAAATATATTTTTTATGGTGTTTCTTTTACATTAGGCGAGTTTTTAAATCCTATCACTAAGCAAAGTTAAAATTGATATAGCATCTCTATTATTAAGAAATTTTATTTAGTGGAGTGGTGGGCCTAGCTTGATTGGTTAAAGCATCTGGGTATGTGCAGGATCATCATGGAAAAAATAGGCCCTTAAGTGGCAAAAAAATAGAAAAATCAAAGTTAGACAACTTGACGTAAAATGTTGAATAAGTTATCTCTATTATATCAAAAATATGTAATAATAGAATTTGTAGAAAATTGAATGTAGTTTCTAAACTGTTAGGTTTGTTTAAAAAAAAAAAATCTATTTGGTGAAAATTTGAAATTTCAATGCAGTAGTACTCAAATTTCAGCGAAAAAATAAGTAGGTGTCTGTCTAACCACCCTAACCACAATAAAATGATAATATTTTTTTATAAGATTTTAGATATAAGTAGAGGACTCATGTCCCAATGTGATGCATATTTTTTTGTAATATTTTTCCAATTAAATAATTAATTATGAATTTTTTATTACAAATTTTAAAAAATATAAAAAATTCATATGTTTGACCACCTTAACTTGGTCAACACTTCATGAAATTCATTTTTTCTTTTTTTAATCCTATAGTATGCGAAGCATAGAATGTGATGCATGTTTTGGATTAATAAAATGTGATACTGTTTGAAAGCTATAGATGTTTTTGAATCAGTCTATAAATCAAGACTTTAGTCATAATTTGAATAGAAAATGAATAATAATTACTTATTAAATTCAAAGTAAAGCATAATTTATATTTTCTAAAAGCTGAAAATCACCTTTGAAAAACCCTTTTCGTTTCATCAATTTTGGGTAAAAAAAAGTGATCAACCTCATACCCATCATATTGCCACTTTTTGGCCCATCATGATCCTGCACGTACCCATCTTCTTGTAGAAAAGAGGTCATCTATGAATCATTTTGGTAGTGAACCGAGCTAGGCAATTGAATTTATGATCTAGCTTAGAAACCCACTCCTACAACACACCGAGCTCGTCCACCTTGTCTTCATTGCTCTAGATCTCCACATCAGCACCAACCCTAGTATCTAAGGAATTAATAGAGTCTTCTCTAAGCATCTGGTTCATGTCAGAGAAATTACTAGGGTCTTCAATGGGACCTTTATGCTTCACCTTCTCATTAGCTTTTATGCCTTCAATTCTGCCACATGTTTGCACCGAGTCACTAGAAATATCATCCACAGGGGCCCCTTTCTTGTGTTTCGCCATGGGATGTGTTAAAATGTCGTCCATTAAGAGCTATTCTTATTTGTTATAGGATTCCAGAGATAAACCATTCAATCTTTTGTTTATCACTTAGAGGTTCTTCCGAGAATCTAGTGGCCTCTCTAAATATTTTTTCAAATTATTTGATTGATTTATCATCCTATTGCATTAGTTTCTTGAGTTTTCTTACACCCTCTAGATAGGTAATTTTGGTGTGGAAATTTTTCTAGGAAATATTGCTTCACTATTTCCCAATATTTATTATGGTTTGGACAGTTCTTCTAGTACCATTGTAATGTTTCCTCTTGGATGGATCCAACAAAGTCAAATAGTTTAATTCCATCTCTTGTTAGGTGTTTCCTCTTTCACAGAGATTCTAGAATGAATAAATTTTTAGTTGCTTCAATTGTGTCCTATCAAAACATGGAAAATTTCATGGCAGTACTCATTATTGGTTCTTCTTTTGAATCACTATCTATGTATCCTATATCAAATTATTATTCACTTGATGTATCTATATATTTTTTTCTCTTTTGTGCTATGTTGTCTTAATTTTTTTATACTTCTATTTAAATTCTCCCTGCTTTTATCTACATTAGAGGAAAATCTTGGTCCAGGGGTTGTATTTGTTCAAATTTACTCTTCATTCATGAAGGTGTCCATTTATTTGTTAGTTTCATTTTTTGAATGGTGTCATTTTGTTATAGGCCGTTAACTTCATATAATTATCCTAATTAGTTAGTACATCTTCATTTATCATCTTTGATACACTTGCAATTACTAATTCATCCAAGTAATTATCATCAAATGTTGTACTGTAAAGATTATGCAATAGAGTTAACACTTCTCATTTATCTTATTTATAAGAGGAATCATGATTATTATTACTGCTTGTTCCATTTCTTCCCTAGAGTTTCCATAGTCTTCAATTTCATCTTTAATAAATTAAATTTTGTTCAAGCTAGAACCTACTTGAATAATGTCTTCTCTCTCCTCTCTAGTAGCACCAAAAATGGCACACTCCTCTTCTTCAGTAGTGCCCACGTTGGAACAATCAACAACACCCTCAATGGCGCACTCACTCTCTTTGTTTTGGTTTTCATTCACAACCTCTAGGCTTTGATCCTTAGCCCTTTTCTCTGCCTCTCCCATTCTTTTGTGGTATTTTTATCGTCTTTCCTAAATTTGTTTTAGCTTCCTTTCTTTTGCATTCATTTCCATCCCTAACTTAATGATTTCAATTATTTCTCTTTTTCTTTTGTTATCTACTATTCCCATCCATTTTTCCAAGTCTAGACTTCCATTAGTCTCTCTCTCTCTCTCTATATATATATATCTTGTAGTTGAAAGAAAATTTTGAATAGTTGCATGTTTTTAAGGATATTTTTTATCCCTATCCCCTTTCCATTTGCAATCCCCTAATGGCCTAACTCCCTCTCACAAAAGTGGCTCTTAGGGTTTGACAAAAAAAATGCTAACTTCTTTTCCTTTTTATGCTTATACTTTCTTTATTGTTCTCTCCAAGGTCCCAACAATGAAACTAATGTCAATGCGAAGAATAGGGGTTGTATAGTCTAGATATTTGTACCCTAAGATTGCTTGTGTAGTCATTTTATACCCCATAGGATATAGTAAAGAAACAAGAATTTGTGGAAAGGAATTCAAAAAAAAAAGATAAAGCTTCACCATATTAACAAAAAAAGAACAATTCATTCCTCTATAACACATATGTAGATGAATATTTATCTCATTATATTATAATATATAACCATATAAAAAATTCAGGTCTTATTCTCTACACATATATATTCCTCATGCATATCCCTATATATATCTTTACACATAATTTACATTATATAAATATATATATATATTCCCATGAAGGGACATCTCTCATAGTTATATAGCTAATGTGTTTTCTATTGGAATACGAAGTCAATTTTATTGTTATTCCAGTAGTGATAGATAGTCAATTTTTTGTTTGTTTTTCCAAATGTTCAACATGTATTTGTATGAGTCACACTTTCTATTTTTGGAAATTTATGTTTGACAAGGAATCTACAACTTTGATTTCTTATACTTTGTTGAGGTCACATTTTCTATAAATTTTTAGAAGATTGTTGTAATTTTGTTGTAATATCTATTATAGCCCTTGACCTTCTAACATTAGTTAATGTAACTTGAGGACCAATATTGTCTTGAAAAATTTGGAGAAATTGACTAACAAGTTGGGTGAATAACTCTATGGAGTTATTTGGCAATGAGAAAAACCATTCCAAGGCCATATCTTTCAATGATCTAGGAAAGAGTTTATCTAGGAACTTGTCTTTAAAGATGAATTTTCTACACAATTTAGTAAAAAATGATGCATGGTTGTTAGGATCTCCCTTACCATTGTACTTCTCAACTCGAGGTATCTCAATGTTTTGAGGTATAGGCATTTTTAACATAACAATTGAAAAAGGAATATGTGTAAGATATTGTAGAGGTTTACCATTTTTATTCTGATTCAATGTTAAAATATGTTTTTTAAGTGATGTCACATTTTACAAAAGCTGGTTTATCATTGGATCATTTGGTGACATGTTTTGAGAGTTTGTTGAATAGGGAGAGCTAGAGTGAGTGACCAATGGGTTAATCTATTGCATGTTTATGAAAGGTGACAAACATGGTGGTGTTAAAGGTGATGTGATAAAACTATAAGGATTCAAGTTAGGAAACCCTAAGCTTTTGTTTATTCCATTTGTATATTGTATAGTTGTTGCTACTACTAGTGGTGTAAATGTGGGAATAAAAGGTATGGTTGTAGGAGAGGATTTTTTTTTTCCACCTTGGCTTTGAGCATGTATGAATGCTTGAGTGTCACTAGCTACTATAGGGATATTAGCCTCTACAATGTGAGATAGACTAGGAAACATTTCTATTCCTTGAGAATCATTTATCAACTTCCTAAGGTTGTCTACAATAGGCATCGTCTCTCCCACTAAGTATTCAATACTTAAATAATCTTGAAGACCTTCCAAATTCTTGTCCAATTCTTTTAGCTTATCTTTAGTAACATGGGAAATAGCGTTCTTTAAGTCCACATAGATGTTAGGTTGTGAGGTGGTCACGGGTAACGTGTGATGAGGAATGGAATCCAAAATGGATTAAGTTGAATCTACACCTTGTGTGAAAGAGTCAAAGGAATCAAGCTCCATAGTGGATGTAGTTACAACTTGGGATGCCATTAGTTTGAAACTTTGTCTCACAGGGGTATTAGCAATAAGACACCAGGTCGTGAAGCTCATATGAGTTTCATGATGCTTGAGTGAGCCTACTATACAAGAAAGGTATAATATAGTCATAAGAAACCACAGAGTGTAAAATTAGAAAGCAAAGCTAGACAAAAGACAAAGAAATAGGTCTGTGATCCAAATTTGAGCTAAATATGACTAGTCTAGGGCATAGTACACCCTATATTGGCAAGGTTATTTTACTAGAATCAAAGTTTGGATGTGTTTTACAATGTTTTTTTTTTTTTTTTTTGTTATTTGACTATGTAGGTTCAATAGTAAATAATTTTCCAAAATTTAATAGATTTGTGATTTTTTAATATGAAACATAATTATGCAAAAAAAATCAAAATCCTTAATGATGAATGCAATTTGGAAATAAAATTTTTAGAACATAAAGAAAAAAATTTGTCTTATCTTACTTTTACAAATTTGAAAATTGAAATCTTGTATGCTTTATGCAACAATAATAATGCACTTTTTCCTCTTTTTCACTACATGCAAATGCCTAAATGAATATTTTCAACACTTTTAGATTTGACTTCAGCCCTAATGCAAGCTATCAATACAAACACTAACTAATCATATTTTGCAATGACTAAATTAACCCTATATGCAAAATGCAATGCAATTTTTTCCTTTTTTTGTGATGAATAAGCAAGCTTGAATGATAAAAGCAAGCAATTTAATATTTATTTCAGATTTTGAAATGATAGTTTCAAATTTTAGAGGTGCCAAAGTGTTTTAAATATTGAAGTTCACCAAAATGTTTGATTGGGAAAAGGTTGAAGATCCTCTTCCCAATTTGGATTAATTAGACTAAATATGACCTCAATAACCACTTGGCTAAAAACATATTAGAGAGAGATAAAATGACAGATTAGAGCTTTAATCCAATTATTTAGGGTTGTGTGTGTGTGAGATTGATGATGTGAATTTGAATGAGTAATTTCTAAGTGTAATGATCTAGTTATGAAAACTATGCAAATGTAGTGATCTATTATGATTTTTGACAAACTGGATGCAAATAGTTAAATTTCAAGTCCAGAAATGATAAAAGAAGACACAAAAACACTTGATATATAAATTTAAGCTTGATCTTGCTGGTCTAGGGTATAGTATTCCCTAGACGATCTTCCTTTTTCCTTAGATCTAAAACTATAGGCTTTAGAACACTAGTCTATAACTTCTATCCTCTGGGTGTTGTCGAAATTTTGCTTGTTGATAAGAAAATATAGATTATGTCACTAGTCAACTTATGCATGAATGAACAAGTAGCCTTCAATATTCCTCCAACTCACTTCAGATTTACAACTTGCACACATGAGAGGAAAGGAAGGGTTGTGCCATATAGGGGATTTCCTTTAAAATCAAACCCTGTTTTGGTATTTCTACCTCCACAATGGAAAATTGTGATAAAAGAGAGTGTAACCTTGGATGGATAGAGGCTAGTTGACAAATAAGTAATGAATTGAAAACTTGTTACAAATCACTACTTAGATCTAATCTCCTTGATAGACTAAAGTCACACTCATCACCTTTAAGGATCAATTGTTGCTTGATTTGATTTGATTTGGTGACCTACATATAGTTAGTACATATAAACAAAATGAATGCAAAACATATGACAAACTTGCATAACACATGGCATGATGCTTGAATGACAAAACTATGTAATAATCTTGATAATTCCGCTCTTGACTACTCTTGAATGTTTTTAGGACACTTGATTTTCTCAATTGAATTCACTTACTTGATTCTAGGATTAAAATGGTGAAAATTCTTTGTACTATTTATATATAATTCTTCTAATGTATTGAAAAATAAAATACTGATAGTTTACATTTGGAATTGTAAATTAAAATTATAAACTGTTGATATTGAAATATTCAAATTTGGGGCCAAATAAAGTGGTCTAGGGCATAGTGTGCTCTAGACTAGATTCTTGCTTTTTAGGAATCAAAAGTGTCAGGGGAAAATATTAAATGTATAGTTTTAATTCCCATGTTTGATTTTCCAAGAATGTTTATAAAAATGAGAAATTAATACATAACAGGTCTAAGCACATAGGAGGAGCAAAACCTAGAGTGAAATTGTCAAGGGTGACAATTTTTGATGCTACAATAACAACTAACCTTTATCTCCTCTATACCATACTTTATATCTTGGATGCCACTCAAGCCAAGTTACCTACTTATATAAGACTACATTGATGATTTTATAACTCAATTAAGGGTTAGGTTAGGCACAAGTCAACTACTCATAACTCTATGCAACTATAGGATTAAGGGCATAAAAAAATATTATGCAATAAAAATAATATAAAGATTCTAGGATTTTTTTCAATTTTGAGCAATAAAAGGAACCTAAATTGACATGATCATTCTAGAGCATTTTTATGACTTAATAATAACATCTTCACTCATTTTCATGATTGTAAAGAAAATCAAACTAAAAGACTCACCTAGTAGAACATGACCATTTCAATCCAATAATCTTCCCAAACCATTTTTAAATATCACCAACCCTTGACAGTTAACACATAATAAAAATTATTAAATCAAAAAGAAAAAGTATATAACTACCTAGGTCAAATCCAAAATTGTAAAACAGATCAACATTAAACAAAAATCCTAAAACCATAAGATCAACCTACAACATACTTTAACTAACTTTTCTAATTAAAAAAAAACTATAAATAGAAATCATTCCTCGTATTGAAGTTGATATGATATTTTAACTGCTAATCACAATTCCTCATATTTTGTTTTGCCTATGTGTTGCATCATAGTTGCCTTTTTAAAGGATGACAACCATTTTTAGCATGAAAAGGTAAAAATGACTAATTATTAGTCCCTACCTTTATAAGGCGGGGAACTAATGTTATCGCCTCAATTTTGCATATTAAAATTGTGCTTTGGGAATGACACCAAAAAATAAAGCTAAAGTATAGCTTATGTTCGAGGGAATATTTAGAAAGGAATTTTTTTTTCCCTATTTTTGTAATTTTGTGATTGGCGGGTATAATTTTCCTTGTGGTTTCGGCATTTTGTAAATATTTTTAATAATAATAATTATTGTAGGGAGCTTTTCTATTGGAAAATATTTCATGAGATTGTTTGTATAGTCGTGTTTTGCAATGGAATCTTCGTGGGGATGCATGGCATCTTGAGAAGTACATTTGCATTTTATTGCCTCAATGTTGCATATTAAAATTGTGCTTTGGGAATGACACCATAAAATAAAGCTAAAGTATAGCTTATGTTTGGGGGAATATTTTGAAAAAGCAATTTTTTTTCTTGTTTTTGCAATTTTGTGATTAGCGAGTGAAATTTTCCTCGTGGTTTTGGCATTTTGTAAATATTTTCAATAAGAATAATTATTGTAGGAAGCTTTGCTATCTGAAATATTTCATGAGTTTGTTTGTATAGTCATGTCTTTCCATGGACTCTTCGTGGGGACACGTGGCATCTTTAGCAGTACATTTACATTTACTATTTGTGTCTTCTTATTTGTTGTGAGTAAGTTGGAGTGCAACCATCACTAGTGGGTTATGGTGTTAAGTTTTAATTTTGTCATGCAAAGTGGTATTTGTGTTGTTTGGCCATATACTCAGGTTGTTTGATGAGCTTGAAATTTGTGTCTATTGGGAGGGTTTTCATCTACGGTGTTGGAAGCGAGAAAGGTGGCATTCATAAGTTACTCTATCTTTTACGCTTTGATTTTTTCATTTTTTTCTATGAATTTGGAATTGAAAAATGAAGCGTTTGTAAGTTCCTATATCTTGTATAGTCTCATTTTATAGTTGTCTGCATTTGTGCATTTTATGGTTAATTTATACTGAGTGCAGTGATGCATTGCAACTGTAGTTCAATTTATTGAATGAAAATGAAAATTAGGTGTAAGTAAATGGAAAATGTTTGGGAATAAAATAATGAAATCTTTTTGTTGAAAGGGTTTATAGTCTTTTACATTGTCATTTTATAGTGGTTTACATATTTGCATTTTACGGGTCAATGTCTATTGTTTGTTGTTGTTTTCATTTTGTGTGTTTATGTCTATTCTTCACTATTCTTTATGGGTTAGTGTCTGTTGTCGAGTTAAATAGTTAGTTATATTTCAATTTATTGGATGAAGATGAGAATAGTTCATGTTTTGAATATTTCTTGGTTTTGAAGTTTTAATTCTAGATTGACGAAAGTATTATTTGTGTTGTTTTCCCATTTGCTTGGGTTGTTTCTATGAGTGTAAATATGGGTTAGCCTTTCTTGTTCGATGGTTGATTTTATGGGTTGTTGTTTATTGTCGAGTTAAATACTTGACACCATGATTCGTTAATGTGGATTTATTTTCTATCCATGATTAAGAATGGAAGTAGCTAGGTGCACTTCAATTTATTGGGTGAAAATGTGAATTGTTCATATTTGAAGTATTTCTTGGGCTTGAAGTTTAAATTATGTTAACCAAAGTGATATTTGCATTGTTCTCTCATTTTTTGAGGTTGTTTGTTAGAGTGAATTTATGGGTGGATGTATGCACTACAATTGCACTTGAATTTTTTTAATTTGGAAATGAAAATTGGGTGTGAGTGAATGAAAAATGTCTAGGTATAAAATCATTAAATCCATGTCTATTGAACGGGTTTATATCTATTGTATTAGGAATGAAAGATGAAGCCTTTGTAAGCTTGTATGTCTTTTATAGTGTCATTTTATAGTGGTTTACATATTTGCATTTTATGGGTCACCATCCATTGTTTATTGTTGTTTGCATTTTGTGTGTTTATGTCTATTCTTCACTATTCTTTATGGGTTAGTGTCTGTTGTCGAGTTAAATAGTTAGATGCATTTCAATTTTTCCGATGAAGATGAGAGTAGTTCATATTTTAAATATTTTTGGATTTTCAAGTTCTAATTTTGTTGAGGAAATTATTATTTGTATTCTTTGTCCATTTTCTTGAATTATGTCTGTGAGTGTGAATATGGGTTAGGCTTTCTTGAAAAAGTAGTGTTCGTGAAAGAGATTTTATGGGTATTTTGTGTGTTTATGTCTATCCTTGGCTATTCTTTATAAGTTTGTGTCTATTTCCGAGTTAAATGGTTAGTTGCATTTCAATTTATTAGATGAAGATGAGAATAGTTCATGTTTTGAATATTTCTTCATTTTGAAGTTCAAATTCTATTGAACAAAGTATTATTTGTGTTGGTTGTCCATTTACTCAGGTTGTTTTTGTGAGTTTAAATGTGGGTTAGCCTTTCTTATTCGGTCCTTTGCAATCATGGGATGCTTTTATGGGTTGTTGTGTATTGTTGAGTCAGATACTTAACACCATAATTCATTAATGTGGATTCCTCTACTACCCATGATTAAGAAAGGAAGTAGCTAGGTGCAATTCAATCTATTGGGTCAAAATGAGAATTGTTCGTATTTGAAGTATTTCTTGGGCTTGAAGTTTAAATTATGTCCACCAAAGTGTTATTTGTGTTATTTTCTCATTTTTTGAGGTTGTTTTTCTGAGTGCATTTATGGGTTAGTCTTTCTTCTTGAGTGAAGAACTTAGCACAATAGTGTGCTTGTCATGGTTAAGAATGAAAGTAATATTTGTTCGACATGTATGCACTACAATTGCACTTGAATTTTTTAAATTAAAATGAAAATTGGGTGTAAGTAAATGGAAAATGTTTTGGTACAAAATCATTAAATCTATGTCTGTTGAACGGGTTTATATTTGTTGTATGGGGAGCGAAAGACGATGCCTTTGTAGAGTTGTATGCCTTTTACAATGTCATTTTATAGTGGTTTACATATTTTCATTTTATTGTTGTTTATGGGTTAGTGTCTACTACTAAGTTAAATAGTTAGTTGAATTTCAATTTATCCAATGAAGATGAGAATAGTTCATATTTTAAATGTTTTTTGGTTTTCAAGTTCTAATTTTGTTGAGGAAAGTATTATTTGTGTTCTTTGTTCATTTGCTCAGGTTGTTTCTATGAGTGTAAATATGGCTTAGGATTTCTCGTTTGGTACTTTGCAATCATGGCCTGCTTTTATTGGTTACTTTCGGTTGCCGAAAAACTAAGGTTTGTGAAAGAGCTAGAGTCCCTGCCGAACAAAAAAACTAAGGCTTGTGAAATTGTTTGGGTGGTTGTGATAATGCATATCCACTGATTAATAAATACAAATGTGCTTGCAATGCATGAGCACACATAGTGGAAATTAACAATAATGATTATTGTAGGGGGCCGCATGGTGTTTTAAGTAGTGCACTTGCATTTACTATTTTTTTGTTGTGATTTAGTTCAAGTAGATTGGAGCGTAGGCTCTCATTGGTGGCTTATGATATGAATTTTTAAGTCTCTCTATAAGTCTTCCATGAAAAAGACAAATAATTTGGATTCAAAAGATACAAAATCATGATGAAAATGTCAAAATCCAATGAGGAGATTGGAAAAACATATATGTACAAAGAATATATATATATGTGCATCTGTATATGTGTGTATCCATATATATATATATGTGTGTGTATCCATATATATATGTGTGTGTGTGTGTGTGTGTGTGTATGCATATATACAATAGTATGTGCAAATATGTATATATTTTTCATTTACGTAGGGAGGATTTCCATTTGTTGGGATTGTTTGATGAAGGTGGAATTTGTGTGTTGTGAGAGTGTTTATATCTGTTGTCTTATGATTGACAGATGGTTCTTTTGTAGTTTTTTTCCCTTTTTGCAATGATTTAATCGCTAGGTTTCTTTATTGATAAGTGTCTTGATCCATTGGTTCCTCTTTCCCTATTTCTTGATTAGCTTTCCAAATGTCTTGAAACAAAGCTTACATTTTCTTTTTTGGAAATGTGTATTACTTCACTTCAAGTGAATTGTTTGCACATGAAACAGTGATAGAAATTGGAAGATGTCTATGTGTACACGATATAACTGATATACGATTCATGTTTCAAATGATGCATGTCATGAATAGTTTGTATCGATAAGACTTCTTCCAATGGTTTCTATTTGGAACTGTTAAGATCTTGTTTGCGTTCTTTCCTGCAATTTCCTAGTCATTAGCATATGGTATCTTGTTTGTTGGCTCTTTATACTATGTAGTTGCAATTTATATTTGAGAGAAACACAGTGTAAAAATCAGTTTTATTGTGATGGTCTTCTGCTATGCATGTGTCATTGCTGCAATTTTTTGTGGGCATGTGGTATTGCAAATTGTGGGTTAGATGTTGTATGCATATAATCCAATTATTTCCAATTTTGATTAGCAGAAGTTGATTTGTGGTAAATAGATTGAAGTGAAATTCCCATCAATGGATTATGTTGTTACATTTATGCATGTCAAGTAAAAAAGGATCTTATACATACATACATACATACATATATACATACATACATACATACATACATACATACATATATACATACATACATACACACACACACACGCACACACACACACACACATATGCATACATACATAAATGTGTGTTTTTATACGTATGTATGTATGTACATACATGTGCACAAAGACATACATATATGCAAGTATATATATAGGTATGCATATATACATATGTATTTGTACATGTGTGTATATATATATGTGTGTGTGCATATAGATATATATGTTTGTGCATATATATATATATATGTATAGATATATATATTTATATATGTGTGTGCTCTACATTTTGCATTAACTCAGATCTATTTTTTTGTTTATTTTGAATAGATGCAAGTGCAATTGCTATAAATGCATAATGTTTTCAGGACCTGGGGCTGCAATGGTGTCAAATTTAATGGTTTATACCTTGATATATCCTAATAGCTTCGACCTAATTTTTATTGCTATTTAATAGATTCAAGTGAAATTGCAATTTGATGCCTATGTGCACAAAATGCAAACAACAACAAACAATAGACATTAACCAATAAAATACAAAGATGTAAAAAACTACAAAATGACACATACATATATATGCATGTGTGGATATGTATATATAAAGTTATGCATATATACATGTATATATGTGTCTATATGTATGTGCATATGCACATATATAACTCTACATACACAGTTACATATATGTATATACAAATGCATATACATACATATATATTTACATTTTTCCCATGTAGTTGTTTATACATAGATATGTGTGTATGCATATATATATATGTATGTATGTATGTATGTATGTATGTATGTATGTATGTATGTATATATATATGTACATACTTAAATGTATTCATGTATATGTATGTGTCAATGCATATACATTCTTAAATATATGTATGTCTTGATATATGCACATACACACACACACACATATATATGTATATATATGAATATATATATACATATATACATATATATATACATATATACATATATATATATATATACATATATACATATATATATATGTATATATATATATTCATATATATATACATATATATACATATATATATGTATATATATACATACATACATATATATGTACACACACACCTATGTCTGCATATAATCAGGAGTGTATATAGATATATGCCCATGTATATATATATGTATGTGTATATATATATTTGTGGTTCTTGAAACAAAAAGACTATTGTTCATTTTAGATGCATTGCACAGTGTCTTTTCCTATGGTTGTTGGTTTTGCAGGGATCTATGCCAACTATTTATTGTTGTCATCAATGCTCTACTATACAACTTGACATACTGCTGCAACAATGTGAGGAGGTATGGTCTGAACTAGTTTATGCATTCACAAAAAAACATGGGTACAAAAGAATAAGAAACAATACTTAGACAACCAAATAAATAGATCAAATATCTAGGTATTATTTTCATATTGTCGCTGATAAACATCATACATTGTTTCTTAGCTAAATTGTAGTGCCATTTTTTTTGGAGACAGTAAACCGTTGGAATTAATGCATTATAGTATATGCTTGTGATGTTATTTTTAGAATTTTTTTGAAGCTAATCATAGCTAAATAGAGTGAGAATGCACTCAAATGTGGAGCTATGGAAACATATGTTGTTGATGATGTAGACATAGGCATTGGAAACGTGAAGTAGGATGTGAGTTAGATTTCAAATATTCTGTCTTATATATTCATTTTGGACTATTCCTTGCATTGTGGGATGTATAGAGATTAAGATTAAATCCACAATAGACAATGCAATGTCTTTTTCCATTTTCACTCATGCAATTTTCCTATGTTGTTCATAGGATTTTGGATATGGTGTTACAAAGCTATATTCTATCTAATGAGACTTTTTAGCTTGTTCGAATACATAGATGCCGTATTAGAGCATACTCCACCTTTATTTTCAGTTTTCATTCTAGAGTCTCAAAAAGATTCTTATTTATTATGTGTTATGCACATGTCCTTTTTAGATATTCTCTGATGCAATTGGTATGCTCTATTCCAATTGTAGAAGTCACTCTTCGAAATTATATTTCAATCTTGTTTGGATTTCAAAAATTACTTGCTAGTTGTTGTTGTTTTGGAAATTAGAGTTGTGGCAATGCTACTGTTATTACTTCTTCAAATGCTAGAAATGTGCTTTCCAGAAAGGTAGCTAGAATCACAAATCAAAACACTATTTGCTTGAAGTTGTTTTTGATCTTTCTAGCTACATCTCTTCATTGTCTTGAAAAAGTAAGCTATTGCTTCTAGTATGAAGGCATCTATCAATATTAATAGTAAATAAAATCTATGCAAGCATGCATGGAAATTTCCAATTAGGCAAGGCAACTACTACTAAAAATGCAACTTATGCTCCAAACATATTGACATTGATTTCTTGAACATGTGAATAATGCTCATTGATAAAGACATGGACAAGTGAGTACATATATCTTGAATAGGTGGACATGTTTGAATAACTATTGCTCTTTCATGGATATACAATTGACTTGGATTGGATGAAGACTTTGAAAAAAACCAGGTGGGACTATGTTTTGGTAGAATAATTCCATGGAACGCGGGATAAATTAAAGTGCCATTTTTGTTTTTCCCATATTCTTGTCATTTGTTACTGTTGGTTGTTTCTGTGGGTTAGGATTTCTAACAAAATCTCTTGGTTCATGCAAACACACTACTATATTTCCAATAGGAAAAATTATCATCCTCATCTAATTGATTGAAATGCAGTTGACATCCATGGAATTGCATGTTTGTGAAATATTACAAAATTTATGCTAGGAGGTTTGACATTTGGCTAGATTTAATGTTTGTTTATGAGGTCGAGCTGCAATTGGCATGCTACAATGGTAGAAAATAGACTAGTTGCATTATGGATAATAGACAATAGATAATTGAACATTTATAGAGTATGTAGAAAAAAAAGGCAATAGCAATGTAAAAGATATAACAAGTTTCAAACTCAAGAGAAGCAGATTTCAATCTCATCAAACAATCTAAGAAATTGATTAGACAATGGAGAAAAGACAATGTAAAAGATATGTGAGATTACAAATGTTTGATTTTTTGATAGGTTTTATTGTCAAGGAATAATTTTTCAAGATGAATAGACTTGATACAGGTAATGCTTCACTCAACAGTTTTAAAATCTAGTGGAGGGATCAATTAATGTGAGCTGCATTTTAATCCAATTGCAATGAGTGAGAATTAGTGACTAGGAAATGCTAAAATTTCATGTTAAAACAACACACATTGAATTTTCTACCTATGTAGGCTTTATACTTAACCAAAGTTAGCAAAAAAATTGACATTAATGAGTTATATTGTTAGGTTTTTAACTCAAAAAAAAAAAAATTTGGTGGAAACAATCAAGAATTGTGAAGAATAGACATCAACAAACAAAATGCAACCAACAATAAACAATACATATTAAGTCATAGAATGGAAGGATTTGAAAAAACTATAGAGCAACACTATAAAATACATACAGACTTACAAATGCTTTGTCTTCTCCTACCCATACAATAGACATAAATCCTTTCAATAGATACAAATTTAATGATTTTATATGTAGAAATTTTGCAATTACTTGGAACCAATTTTGAGTCTCATTTCATACATGTCTTTACCATGCCCAACATAGAAGATGACATTAATGAATTATGGTGTTAAGTCTTCTAGTCAAGAACAGAGTCTAATCCATAAAAGCATTCAAAGGTAGGAAAGAGTAGAGAATAAGCCACAAAGTGCAAACATCATGAAAAAAATAGACATTAAGGCATAAAATATAGAGATGTAACAAACTATAGAACGGCATTGTAAAAGATATAAGAACTTACAAGTGGCTCATTTTTTGCTTCCAATACAATAGTGTACCATAGGAAAATGGATCATTGACATTTTCTTGGTTATTTAGATCTTTTTCCTATGTTTGACTTATC
Source organism: Sequoia sempervirens (assembly GCA_007258455.2). NCBI lineage: Eukaryota > Viridiplantae > Streptophyta > Pinopsida > Cupressales > Cupressaceae > Sequoia > Sequoia sempervirens. Next base: position 895,052,047 of record VDFB02271358.1, read on the forward strand.
TTGCCTTGATTTAATGTTGCAATGTAACTTATGCATTCACATTAGGTCCTAATTATTCAAATTATGATGTCTTGTGAAGGTGTTGTGAAGTTTTGTAACAAATTTCTACACTTTTCTAGAATCCTCTCATTATAATTCATCTACAAATCACCTTTTTATCCCTTTTCAAGTCCTATTATAAAGTGTTGTAAAGTCTTGTAACAATATTTCATGCTTTTCTAGGCTTGTTATCACTATTTACACGTTTCTTATGCTTTATTAGGCCCCTTTATGCACTTACAAGTCATAATTAAGTGTATTTTTGAATGTAAACCTGACAAACAACATTAAATGCAACTTAATTCTCGACACCCACTTACAAGCCTAGGGTGGGACCCATTCACCATGGGTGGCAAATGATTCCCTCTTGGCTCCAAATTGAAAATAATTCAAATTTTCCTTCGGGTTTTTATTCAAAAAGACCTTATGTCGGCCTATGATGTTGTATTATTGGGTTATTAGGGAATAAATGTGTATAAATAAGTGTTTTTCTATCCATTTTAAACCTAATTCATTCAAGCATTCATCCTTTCATTCAATCTCATTCATCCACTTAAGCATCATAGCATCATTCAATCAAGCAAACATCAAGCATCTTGGAGCAGCCATTGACATATCTTCAAACTTATTCAACAAGGATTTGGTGAGTTTAGGACACTTGCATGTTGTTTATTCATCATTCCTTTCTTATTTCCATTTCATTTCTTTATCAAGGGTTTGACTACCAAAGTGGGATTTGACCAAGGCAAATCCCTATACTCTAACCCTTAACCATTTTCCCCCTCTTGGCATGTGTGTTTGTAGGTCTTGTAGGCATATTTTTCAAGGAAATAGGTGTTGAAAGGTGGCCAACAAGTCATTAAAGTGTTTTAAGTCAACCAAACTCTAATTCAAGCTTGGAGACAACCTACAACCCATTTTTTGCAGATTTGACTCTGTCAACCCAACAAGAAGACAAGTGTAGATTTGGATGCACATGCTTGAATCTTGAAGTTGTAGATATTCGGAGGAGGATTTATTCATCATCAATGATGAATGAGTCCCACCTATAGGCTAGAAAATTTGATTTTTTCAGAACCAAGTTTCCGACAGTCAGAAAGAAATTTTAGGTGTTTTTACCAGTAGGAGGATTGATTCACCATCAGTGGCGAATGAGTTCCACTGGTGATCAATAGTGATTTTTTCCAATTTTTAGAACCTTCCAAGATCAACATTCAACTTCTAGGTGCACTCTATTAAACCTAAAATTCAATTTTATTTGCATTCGTTCATGTTTCTAGTTCATTTCTATGTATCACATTGTGTTTTCAAAAATTATGTATTTCATTAGTTTTGCATTCAATAATCAAACAATCTCATCACTGAGCTACATTTAGATCATTGCAATTAGTCTTAATTCCATCTTGCATATATTAGTTTGAGTGAACCGCCTCATTTTTAGTGTTCTATCTCTCTCCTTTTAGGTGAAAAACCCTAAGAGTGCAAGAGAAGTACATAAAAACACCCATAAAATTGATGGTTCAAATAGACATAAACCATCTCAACAAGCACAAATTTCATTGTCTGAATTCTTATTTATAGTTTGGCAATTGTTTAATATCTATTGTTCCCTACCAATCTTTGTTCTTATGGATCAATCTCTATTTTAGCAACTTTTCTATTTGTTTTTGATATTTTGGTCTTTGTCTCATGTTTCCATAATTCAAATGTATTGTGTGTTCATGAAAAAAGTGATATGCATTTAAGGATGTCTACCTATTCAAGATATGTCTGAATTTCCATGGAACTGAGCAAATGAAAAAACAACACAAATAATAGTTTGCTTGATAGATTTAAAACTTCACACCAGAAGTCACTAATAACGATTGCACTTCAGTCTACTCACAATAAATGAGAGCTCGCAAATAGTAAATGCAAATGTACTACTCAAGATGTTACACATCGCCATGATGAGTACATGGAAAGACATGACTATACCAACAAACTCATGAAATATTTCCAATAGCAAAGCTTCCTATAATAAGTATTATTCTTTAAGCAAATTAGAAAATGACAAAGCCATAAGGAAAATACCACCAACCAATGAGGAAATCAGGAAAAAAATCAACGCTGTGTGTGTGATTGTGATAGGCTTATACTTTTCTAATGTTTTTTACTATATGCATGGGCTGTGTGCAAGAAGTTTAGTCCACTTTTTGGCCAAAAAGTGGAAATGTTTTCCCTGATTTTTAGAATTTGTCACATTTGACTTTAAAATTTGAAGCACTTAAAGATGGAATCTTAAAAAAAGTCAATAATCATAAAATGCAGTATTCAAAGTCTAGTTTCCAAATATGTAATTTTTTTCAATACCCAGATGATAAAAATTGGTTTTCAATAGGTGTTTCTAAAAACCATTGTTTAAAAGTCATTTTTTTTACCATACCATGCACATGTTCGTCATCCATATTTTGACCTAAATAATCATATTTTTCTAAATCCTTTTGGGAAAAGATTTGTAACTCACTAAAGCATGTTTTTTGATACTTTTTTGTAATTTTTTATTTATTTATTTTTGTTAAATTTTTATTGGCCATATTTGTTGTTTTGAAAAATCATTGTGTACGTCACACATAGGATGACCTAAACTTATCATTTTTTGATTTTTTTTTTCAAATTGACAAGAATTTTCTGAAGTATGTTTTGGCGCAATTTGTTTTACAAAAAAATATTTAAAAAAAAACCCTGATAATTCAAGTTTATGGACCAGTTTCATTAGAAATTAATTGAAAACAAGAAAAAATAATCAAATTGTAAAAAAAATACCATATTTGGAATCTACATTGTCTCATCTATAATGGGTTTTAATTTCATTAAAAAATTCTACAAAATAGGTCTTTAGACATATGTCCAAAGTCACTATTTTCCTGTGACATTAACATGACCTTCAAGTTGTAGGTAAAACTAGGTCCAATCAATCAAGGGGTTCGACTTACTGGTTTTCTCGTTGCCCATAGAATTTTTAGGCTGATGAGACCAGGAGGATGTTGAGGACTACTGAGGGCTATAACTCCCACCCTCCAAGAAAGCATTTCTCATGAGGAGTTGGGCATGGAATTCAACTACCCGACAACTAATCTTCCAAAGCTTAGGTTCGGGTCCCCAAGCCATTTCCCAAACCAAAAAAAAAGCTAAAGACCTGACCAAAAAGTTCATATTTTAAAAAAACAAGATCCCGTTTCATAAAAAAACAATTTTTTATGGTTTTAAACGGATCCCGCTTTGAAAATTGCCAAAATGGAAAATTTTCAAAATGGAAAGTTTTCAAAACGGATCTTCAAACTAAAATGGAAATTTTCAAAATTGAAAGTTTAAAATAGAAATTTTCAAAATGGGATCCCATCTTGAAAACTTGCCATTTTTGAAAAGTTGCCATTTTTGAAAACTTTCCATTTTTGGAAATTTTCCAAAAATGAAAATTTTTCAGAACGTGATCTCATTTTTTAAATTTAGGCTCAGGATCTTGAAGCTAAATGGGATCCCATTTTTTGCAAGGTGATTTCATTTTTTTTCCTAAGGAAAAAACTTCCACGTTTCGTGGACTCAGCTTCTTGCATTTACCACATGTTTTCACTACATATGTGTTTGTACATAAGTAGCATTGTTTACAGTATTTGACATGCTTACTCTAAAACTGCTCCTATTATTGAGCTTTGGAAATTGGAATACATGGTTATAAAAATTTCCTATTTATTATTAAGGTTGATAGGTCCTTTGTTTCTCTTAGGTGGCAATTGTCACCAAGACCATTTCTTGCATATGTGAGAGCATAGGAGGTCAAGTTCCTAATATGCTATGGTGTAAATTTGTAAGTTTAGTTTTTTTTATGCCTAGTTTATATATTTACGTCATAGTCCACTTGGAAGAAAATTATTCTGTTTAAATTTGAGAGGCCTACTAAATTGTAATTTTATTCATGTCCAAAGTCTATTTTTCTTTTGTTGTTATTTGTAATTGTTTAATTACTGTCATGTTCTACCTCTATATTGTTACTATGTTCTTGAACAATGATATTTCCCCTAGTTGATGATCAGGTGTTGAAATTAATATTTTATTCATATTTGTAGTTATACATATTAGTACTTGACTATCTATGTACAAGTGTTTGTAATGGGATTTGTTTCATTATAGGAATCAAAGGTGAAAAGAAGAAACACTTGTCAGGATCATGTTCACAATCAAGAAGAAGATAGTATACAAACTAGCCAACTCCATAGAACTGCAAAACTTATTGGCTATCCATCTACATATTTTGGCCATTGTTGTTCTATTCAGACTAGTAGTGACCAACCATCAATAAAGTTGTGTTGGAAAACTAGTCCTCCATTTTCAACCATGCGAAGAAAAAATTGCATTTTTTTTAAAAACAATTAGAATGCAAAAACTGATAAAGCATAGTTGTTGTGGGCTATCAAACACTTTTGCTAGTTAGATGTGGAGGAAGCGGAATAATATTGAACAGTGCAAGGATGGAACTCCTTAGGACTTGACAACATAGAGTTTTGTTCCATATTGCATTTTGCAATGTCCCTTCTCATAGCAGATACACATAACATAGTATTATTTTGTCCTTCTATGTTGTGCATTTTTCATTAACATTTTTGACCTAAGAGAAAGAGCATAGAAATTCTCCTACTTGGAAAAGCTTTGGGTGTTTACAGATTCATAATCCAAAGCTTACTTTCAAGTAGCAAGATTTCATTTACACTTATACATATATGTCTATATAGAGATGTATATGTATATGTGTGCGTGTGTGTGTGTTGTTGCGTGTATATATATATGCATATGCCTATGTGTACACATATATGTATGAATGCTATAACCATGCATGGAGTTGCAAAGTTTGACAATATTGGCAATAGATTTGATTGTTTCCTTTTTTCTTTTTCTTGGTTCATTTGCTTTTCTTGGAAAAAAATTGTCGTTGAATTTATTTGTTCTATTTTTGTAGATTATGCACTATATATGGTCTTTTTTGTTGCCATATACCACCACAATTTGGATTGTTGTTGATTTATTTGAGTAATACATATCGATGCTTATTTCTTTTTGTTGTAGTTCTTATATGCTTGTTGTGTTGCTTAGTAGTTCTAAAAAAAATTCTATTGTAGCTACACAAATGGATCTTAACAATTTGTTATTTTTATTCTACCTTCCTTGCTATGCAACTACCATCACATGTCTATAGGTGGGAGTTATGCATTCCACCTTATTGTGGTAACTATTTTCTTATTCAATTTGTCATTTTATGTATTCAATATTTCAAACATCAAACATTTCTTTGAAATAATTATTTTAATAACAATTGTCAAGATAATTAGTATTTTTTTAAAAAAATTTGACATGGAATTTGCACATATGGTTTCAAATAATTGTATGAAGAGACAAAAACTATCCCATGAGCCAATCATAGTAGAAACCTACAAGCCAACTGCAAATGCGTTTTACACATCTATTGATGAAGCTTTGCACCATGTGCATTGTTTTTGAATAGACTCATTCAATTACAAAGTTGGTGATTACTTATTTGACACAATACATGTCCTAGTGCATTGCCACTATACATAAAAGTAGCTACACAATGGTTTGGTCGACCATTTTTTAAATTTTTTTCATAATCGTTGTCCTGTAGCTTTAAATTCTAATGAGCTTGATTTGCAACAATGCTAATGAGTGCATAATGTATGTGACAAAAACATGTACCTATGAAGAATGAGGCTGTCAGCCATAGAAATCAATAATAATGGTGAGACTAGGCTACGGGGTGACACATTTTGTCTAAAATGGTTGGTATATTGGCTAGACATTACAATACACATTTGGTCTTTGACGCACAAAACAATGTATTTGCATTTCAATGAGCATGCAACTAATCCTGCAATATTGATTCTTTTCCATTACATAACTCCTGCTACTAGCCACTATGAGCCCATCTTCTCATGACTAAACACATATGACCGCATCGAAAATGTCTAGCCACATACAAATGGAAGATTACAATATTGACAATATTTGGTGCACAATAGGAAATGTGTTTGAAAAAATTGGGCTTTCTAGGGTGCCTGCATTTTGTAGTGCATGCAGAGAAAGCATGTTTGTTGCCATATCTTTTTTGCTTCCTAAACAATTTGATCCAGTTTCTTTGTGATTATTTATAATGCAGTCATTGGATAATGCATCGACAATTGAGAACAAATGCAATTGCTTGTTTTGAAGGTTTTTCTTGAAGTACTGTAGATAACAATAATCGTCTACTGCATATACTGTCATTGGTTTCTAGAATTGGCATGCCATATGTAAAAAGCCAGCTTGAAGGGACTAAATTTTGTACCCTATGTCTATCACATATGTTTGATGCAAGAATACACATATGGCAATTATCTTCATTTCTTGAGCCCAAAACATACTCCAATTCCACGACCGCAAAAAAAAATCTAAACTTAGTTTTTTTTCAAAATAGCTTAGGTCATTGTCACTATGAACTACTTCAAGAAAAAGAACAATTGACACAGACCATCCATATGAACGATCCAATTTTTGTTCAAGATATGTCAAGCTTTTCTATATCGGAGACAATGAACAATATGAATAGTTCTTATAAAAAAAATGAAATTGCAAAAAGACACACAACTGCTATAGAAAAGCTTGGAATGCATCAGACATTATGCTCCTTGAAAGCACAAATGCACAATGCACAACTGCTTGATGTAAATGCTCTGTAGTACAACACTACAAATGGCATAATTCAATACTATGATTCCACTAAAAATACAACACAACAACAATCACTATGTGCTTTGAAGAGGAAAATATGAAGTGGGAAACCAGATTGTGCTTCGCTCTTGTAAAAAATGACACAAAAAACATATATATTTTCTATGTTGCAAAATTCAAATGGCACTAATCAGTGAAGAAAAGGAAGAAGTGTTCATAGCAAAAACAACCTAGTCCAAAAATCTATTAACTCGTATTTGCAAATGATAAATGACACCTTGACACAACCATGCTCTATTTGTGACATGTTGCATTTCCATCACAACATCTATAAAGTTGGCAATGCACTTGTAGACACATTTTCTTTTCTTTTTGATCATACATATGAAATTAAATGGAGATAGGCCATCCCATTCGCAAACAATGTGTAAAATCCACACTAGATGGTAAAATTACATGTTTTGGTATGCGCTCAAGAATAAGATAGAATGCAAAAATAGATGGTGTGCATTGTTTGACTATTCTTGAAGAAATACTTGTGTCTTTTCACATAGATTTTGCACAAATTAGGAAATTGGGATATAAACGGGCACAATATGGCTTGCTTGGGACAATTATCAATGTTCCTGTAGACTTTGATAGAGTGGAACAAGTCTTTCCTAAGCAAGTGGATGAAACCACAATAGTAGTAGTTAGGCTAAAGTGAAAGCTAGAATATGATAATGCATATGCACAAGGAAATGTTAGGCCTACCATTCTTATGAATGCTTTGACCGCTCTATCCAAAACACTATTGTACAAAAAAGAGAACATCTCTATAAATAAAGAATGGCATAAATTGTTGACAAAAAAGACAACATCAATAGAAACAGGTTTTGAAACATAGCAAGCTATGGAAGATGGCACATATGAAGATGATGAGGACCCAATAGCTGATCAATTATACATTGGTTTAATGAAGCGTAATTGGTCAAAGACCTTGACAAAACAATAATCAAAATTGTACCATCAAAAGGGTTCAAACCTCTTGGTATTTTCCAAGACATGTATGTAGAGGAGATGAATTTCTTGACTTTGTTCTATGGCTTGGCACACCCAATTGACACAACTAAAAATTTTACATACCAAAAAATTGTAAGATGGGAACTCATGCATAAAGACAATGACTTTGCACAACACATTACAAACATTTTTTTCAAGGCTATAAAAATTATTATTCGCCAAGTGTCCTCACTAGCACTGGTTTACATATGGAAGGTTGGATTGAAAGATAGAAAATTGCTTGCAAAAGATGTACGCGATGCAAAAAATCTTGAAAAAATATTATGATCCCCATTGGGATATAGAACACTAAAAAGAATTAGAACCTCTCCTGATTATTTGGAAAACAAAAAAAGAAAAACATATTTGCAATGATAAGACAATTGGGACCTCCAACCTTCTTTGCGATGTTAACAATTGTTGAGCATTTTTGGGAACCATTGTGCAAAGCTTTTCATGGAATATGTGCTCTGCAAGAATCAAAATGTAATGAAACCATAGAAGGCAAAGACTTGGATTTCAAAATAAGGAAAAATCTTGTGCTTTGCAGCCACTATTTCAATCACAAAGTCAATGCATTCTGGAAATTGATGCTAAAAAACCATTAACTATTTGGACAAGTCACTGAATATTCTTTTGTTATAGAATTCCAAAATCGAGGCAAATGACATGTCTATTTTCTACTATGGATAAAAGATGCACCTGTATATGGTAAATGCTCAAATACTGAAATAGAAAGTTTTGTGGAAAAGTATATTTCATGTGACTCATTGCTGCTTGATACAACTCTTGCCAAAATGCAAACGCACCATCACACAAAGACTTGCAAGAGATACAAAAGTTCAAGTTGCAAATTTAGCTTCCCTTTGCCTCTGATGAGAAGAAAAATTGTTTTGGAACCACTTCCATTTCCTGATGCCACAATCAAAGAAAAGGTGAAAACTTTTTTAAACAATTGGAAAATAAATATTATACAAAGGAATTTTCATTTGAAAATTTCCTACATGAATTGGAAATGAATGAAATTGACTACATTGTGATGCTCCGATCAACATTGTCACACAAAATTGTTATGCTAAAAAGAGACCCATCTAACATTTGGATAAATACATTTGCAAAGAAAGTTCCTGGCCTATGTTATGCAAATACATATACAGGTATGTGTAGGATCATCATAGAAAAAACAAGCCCTTAAGTGGCAAAAAAAATCTAAAAAATTAGAGTTAGGAAACTTGACATAAAAATTTGAATAAGTTATCTATATTATTTCAAAAATATGTAAGAATAGAATCTGTAGCCAATTGAATGTAGTTTCTAAACTACTAGGTTTATTTTAAAAAAAAATCATTTGGTGAAAATTTGAAATTTCAATGTAGTAGTACTTAAATTCCAAGGAAAAAATAAGAAGGAGGTGTATGGCTAATCACCCTAACTGCAATAAAATGATAATATTTTTTTATAAGATTTTAGATATTAGTAGAGGACTCATGTCTCGATGTGATGAATATTTTTTGTATTTTTTTCCAAGTAAATAATTAATTATGAATTTTTTATTACAACTTTTAAAAAATATAAAAACTCGTATGTCTGACCACCTTAACTTGGTCAAAACTTCATGAAATTCATTTTTTTTAATCCTATAGTATACAAAGCATAGAATGTGACACATGTTTCAGATTCAAAAAATGTGACATCGTTTGAAAGCTATAGATTTTTTTCAATCAACTTATCAATCAGGACTTTATAGAAAATGAATAATAATTATTTTTTAAATTCAAAGTCAAACATAATTTATGTTGGTGGAAAGCTGAGAATATCCTTTAAAAACCCTTTTCGTTTCATCAATTTTGTGTAAAAAAAAGTCATTAGCCACATACCCTACACATACCCATCATATCGCCACTTTTTGGCCCATCATGATCCTGCACATACCCATACATAATTTATTTTGGATGCATATACTGCTACATCTTACTATAGCTCATATATGACAAAACAAGATAGAACATTGTCTCTTGCATTCTAGAAATTGTGACGTGAATGCACTGCTACATACGATGGAAAAATGCAATTTATACACAAGCTAGGAAATGCTCTACTTAACTATGAACGAATGTCCCTCCGTCAAGCCATTCATATAACTCTTTCATTTCCATTGTGCAAATGCTCAAGGAATACTTTTTTCATCAATACGTCACCATTGAAAAGCCAAGTCTATATGTTAAAAAAACATAAGTTGTTGGTGAAAGAGCGAGATGATTTTGAAAATATCATGTGTGCATGTATAATAGAAAAATACATGCAACAACCTAAAGTTCTAGAAAAAAATTCTTTGGTTGAATACGCCTCTTTTTACTTTGGCACAACGGGGAAAATGCAAAGAAGAGAAATGCCATAGATCATATGCTATGTAAGATACAATCCACATATTGATCTTGAAAAATTATTCCAGAGAAAAACTTATGGTATATGTGCCTTTCAAATGTAGTGAACAAAGCCTATTAGCTGGATATGAAACATGGAGTGCAACATTCAATGCAAATAAAGTAAAAATTGCAAATATTGAAAAAATGTCCACTGCACAAATTGTCCCTAAATGGGGTGACATAGATGAAGCTTCTAGAAAGGCTAAAAATTTGATCACCTCCCAACAATTGACATTGCAGATGTGCTCAATGCAAATACAGAAGAAAATGACATGCAAAAATATAACATCATGAATGACTTAAAGAAAATCAAGAATACGAAGCTCAAAGATTCTATTTGCAAAAAACTATTTTCAGAAATCGCACACCCACTCCTTTTAAGCAACGAAGAATACTAAAAATTATGAAAATAGGTTAACAGAGAAAAACAATCAATAGTAAAGGATGTACTAATGACAAAAAGGATTACTCCAAAAAAATAATTGTACTTGTTCTTGACAGGAGGAGTTGGCACAAGGAAAACCTATATAGAAAAAATACTTTTTGAGGAAATGATTTAATATTATGATAAAAAACTAGATAGTGATCCATTAAAGCCTAAAGGCATCATTATTGCTTCAATAGGAAAAGATGCATTCAATGCAGGTGGAATCACTGCACATTCAATCTTTCAATTGTCATGCAAATCTTCAAAAATGTTGCCTCTAGATTCAAACACAGTTGATGCCCTCAGCAAAAAATCAGAGCAAATGCAAATTCTTCTAATTGATTAAGTGTCTTTGATCAGTTCAAAAATGCTTTACAATATTGACATAAGACTTTTCCAAATCAAGCACACACCAACACTACCTTTTGGAAACATAGATATCATTTTTTGTGGTGATTTTTACCAGGCACAACCTGTGTGTGATACTTGAATATTTGAACATCCAATAATAGATAAAGAGAAATTCCATACACCTTTTGGACCAACAATATCAAATGCTTTGAGCTACATAGTGTAATTAGACAAACAAATGAACAATTCATTTCTATACTTAATCATGCTAGAACTAGACAACAAAAAATTGAGGACATCCAGTTTTTGAATACAATGTGCTATAAAGCACCTTTGAATGTTCCACACTTTCTATACTTTTTTCATAGAAATATAGTAGTCAAAATGCACAACAAAAAAATGCTAGACAGTTTACCAACAAAGCTTTGTGTTCTAGATGAGATTGATAAACAAGACATAGCTATTGATAATACTCAATGTCAACCTCCAAAATCGTCATTACCTAGCGCGATTCTGCTAAAGCAAGACAATTTAGTTGAATTGATTGCTTCCAACAATGATATGGAGGATGGGTTGGTCAATGGTGCAGATGGAATTTTCAAATTGTATACATCCATGTAAGAAGACATTGTTTGGGTGCAATTCAATGATTCAATTGTTGGAAAATTGCGATGATAAAGGATGAAAAATCTATACACAGATTCAATTATGCCTTCTTGGACACCCATAATGAGAATCATTAGAAAATTCAAAATAGGTACAAAAATAGTGGCTAGAGCACAATTTCCTTTGCAACTTACATGTGCACGAACTATCCATAGAGCACAAAGTTTGACAATGGATGCACTCGCTTTTGAACCATGTAAGGTCTATCAGCATGGCCTTGCGTATACTGCTTTATCACATGTAAGAAACATTGAATCACTATATCTCATACATAGATTACAAGAGAAAAACATCAGAGTCTTAGAAAAATTAAATAGTGAAATGCAATGCCTAGTGGGATCTGCACAATGGAAACTGCAACATAGCTTTTTGTCTATCTCTCTAGATCATTTTTTCATATACTCTTTGAACACAGTGGCTTTGCACTACATACCCAGGAAATTGTTACCCAATTTTTGCTTATAGCTCAATTAGGTAGAGTTGGAATGAAGTTTGTAGATTTCAGGAGCATTCAAGAGCATAAAAATTAATACATTATTTGAAGCTTTCAACTTCATTGTTTTACTAACATGTTTGTTCACTGTGTAGATATAGGTAAAAATTTATTGCTGGATTCATTTCTTTTAATATTTTAGCATGTGGTGAAAAAATGGGCTCCCACAAGGGTTGAGCCCAGCATGCTACCCTCTCAGATTCAAAAAATGCAACGAAATTTTTTGTGAATGGAGCTTGCCAATAATGATGAGTTCAATTTGAGAAAATAGATTGTTAATGGTGATAGCATTTAGAAGAAATATTTTATGGACAAGAATATGAGCAAAAGAGTAACCATTCGAAGGCCTTGCACCACAAGAACAATGGTTGTGTGTTTTGATCATAGCTCAAAAACTACAATTTGAGTTTTTGTGATTTTTTGGAAACAAATTAGAAAATAATGCGGCAAAAAAACCCTTTAAATTTCTCACCGACCTACTTTTTACTTTTTGAAAACTTTTCACTAGTCCTAAGGAAGAGTAACCATTCAAAGAACTGCACCGCAAGAACAACAGTTGTATGTTTTGATCATATCTCAAAAGCTATGATCTAGGTTTTCATATTTTTGGATACAAATTAGAAAACAATGAGAAAAAAAACCCTTTAAATTTTTCACTGACTCAGTTCGTATTTTTCAAGAAAAGAGATTGCAGGTGGAACTGAAAGTGTAGCATGCTTTTTATGTCAAACTAAAGTCTTTTATCGTTGTTTCATGGTCGAAATAAGGTGATTCCGAGGTCCACTTTGGTCATGCAGTTACTTGTGTTTTTCTTGCATATTTTTAGAAAAAATGAACTATGTAATTAAATATTAAAGGAAATATTTTATTAATTACCTTAATATTTACCATATGATGCATAAAAGGAGGGCTTTTACATGTTAAATATTAAAATAATCACAACTGATTATCTTTAATATTTAATCAAATAGTTACCTTTTCCCCAAAATCATGCAAAAAGCATAAGTGTAATGGAACTGAAGATATTTTCATGCATTCAAAGTTGAACTGTAGATTTGGTCCTATTTTGGAGTTGTCTCATATAGCTTTGAGGTCAACTTTGGTCAAATTAGTTGTGAGAGAGAGTTTGAGCCTATTTTTGCTCAAATTGCTACAGTTCTAACTCCCCTTTTTATGGATTTTCATCTTTACTCGTGAGAGGATTTTTGAGATTATTTTCACCTACAGTTTACTTCTAGTTCCACCTCTTGGTGCATTAAAGCTATCATATCATGTTGTATGTATTGGAAAAGACTTGGTCTTTTTTCTCAGTTCTTATTTTTTTCCTTTACATTCTGCAAAGAGACTTTCTTGTAACTCAGTTTTATTTTATAGTTTAATATAATACAACAAATTTTATAGGTTATCATATTTTGTTAGTTGCAGAATTTTCCTTTCATCTTTCAAATATTGTCAAGTTTTCCTTCCATATTTCAAGTGTCGTCCTTAAGTTTCATTTGATAAGAAACTTACTCTGTTTCAATCTTGAAAGCTTTATTTTTTTCTGTCTCACTCATAAGTGTATGAATGCAATTAAGTTTAGTTTCATGGGTTATACATTGTGCAAATAATTCAGAGTTATCTTCTTTATTATGAAAATATTATTTTTTCCTTTGAAGAGGATGATTTCATTAAAGCCTTTGTATGAAATATTTATGTGATTGAACTGTTCAGATCTAGTTGTGCATATAGAATCTTTGAGAGGTCCTTGTGAATCAGTTTGCAAGTTTATCATCTTTTAGGTGCATCACCATCATTTAATTTAGTTTTTCATTCCATTAAGCCTTCTATCCCTTTTCTTGCACAAGTCATTAGTATCATAGAAAAATCAAAAGGGGAACCAACCCATAATCTAGAGATTCACTTTCATTGTCAGCAACCCACAAACTTGAAAGTGTTTCCATATTTCATAGGATTTCTGAGCTTTACAACTTAGCATTTAGGTGCAATCCCTCATGATAGCAATTTTTGGCATGCCCAGTGGGATAGTTTGAACTCTCCTAGTCTGAAAATTTTCCACATAATTCTAATTTTTGGTGTGAAAAATCAATATTTACAGCCTTTAGAGGAAGGATCTACACACACACCTGGCAACTCCGAACACATCTACTAGTTTCAACAAGATTTTGTGTTGGTATATTTCAAAATAAGCTTCTTATTTTGATATCTAGCTCTTCATATTAATAGAGATGTCAAATTTTCATAGCCAATATATATACCCACCCCCATACTATGAAAATATTGGCCATGAAACCTCTTATTAGCCATACCCAAACAACCATAATATTGGTTTTGATCAAAATTCCCATATCACAATGAATAACCAACAAGTTTATCATTCTTACCATCCTCCTACCCATGCTAATACTTTGTATCATCCCTTGTATGCTCAAGATCAATCACTATGATCAACTTCAAGAGTTTCAAATTTTTGAGGATAAGCTCAAACAAATTCATAATCTAGATTTAGGGTTGATAAGGAACATGTTTCTTGAAGAGCAGTTTAGAAAGAGTGTGTTGAACGTGCAACAAGAATAGTTGGTTTATCTAGCCTATGATTATCAACAAGATTATAGCCTTGAATGTCAACAAGAATGTGATTTGCAACAAGAACAAGAAGATTATCAAGCTTATCTTCAAGATCAACAAAATGAATTGGTAACCCAAAAAAGGAAATTTGAGGAGAATCTTGCTCAATAGCTTGCTAAAAAAGATGCAGAAATTATGCTAAAACTTTCCAAATAGGAGGTTCCCAAAGTTAAAATTCCAAGTTTCAGTCAAGGTGAGTCTCCCATGCCTTCCAATCTTGAAATTCCAAGTTTTAGGAGCTTCCCTTTATATCAAGAACCTGTTATGTAGCAAGAAGCTAGCACAACTACTATTTTTCCAAACCCATTTTTTGGAGAAGGTATTCCTATGTTCAAAACACTATGCTTCATACAAGAGGGATTATTCTTAAGCAGGTTCAACCTACAATCCTTCAAGAGCAACATTTTTCCTAGCTTGTTCAGCCTCAAGAACCTCAACAAAATCAGACTTCTTGTTTAGACACAATCACCCCATCCATAGAAGAATCCATTGATATCTTGATTTCTCAAGATAATTAGGTTGTAGATCAAGAAATAGAGGAGGTTGTAGTTGAAAATCATTAAGTTTTAAATTAAGAAAAGACTAATGTTTCTTATGATCTAACTGATATGATTAACAAACTTTCATGTTTTATTGATGATGAGCAAGAAGAGTCTTAGATCACAACAGTATTAGCCTTAGATCAACAAAAGGAAGGTAGATATGTTATTGTTCTAACCCCTCGACTAGGCTGCAATAAGGTAATAAACAATCCTCTTCCACAAAAAAATGAAAATCAAAATGAAGAGGACTCATTTTGGGATGAGCTTGAGGTATTTGTTTCAAATTTAGACTCCAAAATTTCTTCTTTTGAAGAATAAAATGAGGAAAAATAGATTGTTGAGGTAGAAAATGATGTTCAAGTCCAAAATTTTGTTGATTTATTTGATGAACTTCCAGAATTTGTACATGGAGATGAGCAATTCTTGTTTGAACTAACATTAATGCCTAGTTTTGAGTAACAAGATAAAAGAAATCAGTTTGACTTGAGGTGCAGATCCAAGAAGAGAAAAATGAAAACAGTCATGTTTCAGAAAGTCAAAAGTTTGATTCACAAACAAAGGTTGTTCATGTGGAGCAAGAAAAGTAGAAAATCAAAAATTTTGAAGATAAGAGATCTTTGAAGACCATCATGAAAATGAGTTAGAGCATACTTTCTATGATAAGGTTGATCATAATACAGACTTATTCTCAAGCATCATTGAAATGTTTTGCTCTAACATTGTTGACAACTTAGCACCTTTCAAGATAAAGGATTGTGATCAACATAATCAGGTGACCAAAGAGGTTGTGGTTAAGAGACAACACATGAGAAAGAACCTGGAAAAAATATTCCTTAGTTTAGCATCTCAATAGGATGCCTAATTAGGCATCTCTCCATAATAGAGTCCAAGCAAAAGATTGAGATTAAAGGACAGCAGGGCCAACTTTCTCATTCATTCCAAACTAGCAGTTTGGTTGATCAAAATCAGAGGGTGAGTGAGTTTTTTTACATTCTTCATGAAAAATTGTAGTAGCTTATTGAATATCTTCTTGTCCTTCATCTAGTTTCAATTGTTCACAAACATGTAAATCAATGTTTTTTTGTTGAGAAGGGGAAGCTACTTTAACCATATAGTAAATGGATTTGTTTGAAGTTTTCACGTTTGTTTGGTTAGAGTAGGGTAAGGTATTTTCATTTCAACACTATTTTGTTTTCAATAAATGTAAAAGTTGCATAGTTTTTTAGCTTTTCCTTAAATAGAGTTATGCTAGTTTCTTTTAGTTTTGGTTTTATTGTTGTATAGTTCCTGATAGCTGAGGTATAGGTAGTTTTTTGAGTTATAAAAAAGAAAGAAAAAAATCCTATGCCCAATAGATTATTTAAGGCTACTAGTCCATATGCTTAGCAGGAAAGCACCCCTAAGATGTCATCAGAATGTTACCCAATTTTCACTTACAGCTCAATTAGGTAGAGTTGGAATGAAGTTTGTTGATTTTAGGAGCATTTAGGAGCAAAAGAATTAATGCATTATTTGAAGCTTTTAGCTTCATTATTTTACTAACATGTTTGTTCATTGTGCAAATATAGGTAAAATTTCATTGCTCAATTCATTTCTTTTAATATTTCAACATGTGGTGAAAAAATGGGCTCCCACAAGGGTTGAGCCCAACATGCTACCATCTCAAATTTGAAAAATGTAACAAAAGTTTTTGTGAATGGAGTTTACAAATAATGCTAAATTCCATTTGAGAAAATAGACTATTAATGGTGATAGCATTCAGAAGAAAGATTTTATGAACAAGAATATGAGCAAAAGAGTAACCATTCGAAGGCCCTGCACCACAAGAACAACGGTTGTGTGTTTCGATCATATCTCAAAAACTATAATCTAAGCTTTTTATGAGTTTTAGACACTAATTATAAAACAATGAGGTGAAAAAACCCTTTAAATTTCTCACCAACACAGTTCGTACTTTTTGAAAACTTTTCACCAGTCCTAAGGAAGAGTAACCATTCGAAGACCCTGCACCACAAGAATAGTGGTCATGTGTTTTGATCATATCTCGAAAATTACAATATGGGTTTTCATGATTTTTTGAAAAAAAATAGAAAACTATGAGACAAAAATCCCTTTAAATTTCTCACCGACCTAGTTCATAATTTTCGAGAAAAGAAATTGGAGGTGGAACTAAAATTATATCATGCGTTTGATGTCAAACTGAAGTCTTTTATCCTTGTTTCATGGTCTAACTGAGGTGATTCCAAGGTTTACTTTGGACGTGTAGTTACTTGTGTGTTTCTTGCATATTTTTAAACAAAATGAACTATGCAATTAAATATTAAAGGTAACATTTACCTTAATATTTACCATGTGATGCATAAAAGGAGGGCTTTTACATGTTAAATATTAAAATAATCACAACTGATTATCTTTAATATTTAATCAAATAGTTAACTTTTCCCCAAAATCATGCAAAAAACACAAGAGTAATGGAATTGAAGATATTTTCATGCATTCAAAATTGAACTGGAGTGTTTGGTCCTATTTTGGAGTTGTCTTATATAGTTTCAAGGTCAACTTGGGTCAAACTAGTTGAGAGAGGGAATTTGAGCCTATTTTTGCTCAAATTGCTACAGTTCTGACTCCCCTTTTTATGGATTTTCATCTTTGCTCGTGAGGGGATTTTTGAGATATTTTTCACCTACAGTTTGTTTCTAGTTCCACCTCTTGGTGCATTGGAGCTATCATATCATTGTATATATTGGAAAAGACTGTCATTTTTTTTAGTTCTTTTTTTTCTGCCTTTGCATTCTACAAAGAGACTATCTTGTAACTCAGTTTTATTTTATAGTTTAATATTGTACAACTTTTACAGGTTATCATATTTTTTCAATTGCAAAATTTTCCTTCTAGATTTTAGGTGTCGTCCTTATGCTTGATTTGATAAGAAACTTACTATGTTTCAATCTTGAAACCTTTTTTTTTTTTGTCTCACTCATGAGTGTATGAATCCAATTAAGTTTAGTTTCATAGGTTATACATTGTGCAAATAATTTAGAGTTATCATCTTTGTTGTGAAAATATATTTTTTCCTTCGAAGAGGATTTCATTAAAGCCTTTGTATGAAATATTTATGTGATTGAACTATTAAGATCTAGTTGTGTAGATAGAATCTTTGAGAGGTCCCTATGAATCAGTTTGCAAGTTTATCATCTTTTAGGTGCATCACCATCATTTAATTCAGTTTTGCATTCCATTAAGCCTTCTATCCCTTTTCCTACATAAGTCATTAGTATCATAGAAAAATCAAAAGGGAAAGCAACCCATAATCAGAAGATTCACTTTCATTGTGAGCAACCCAAAGGCTTGAAAGTGTTTCCATGTTACACAAGATTGCTGAGCTTTAAAGCTTTGCATTCGGGTGCAATCCCTCATGATAACATCAATAGAACACAACCATGATTTGTTGCAGGAAACTATTTTTTGCTTTTAAGAGATGAAACATAGTTTTCTTGACCATTTTGACTTCCTTAAAAAAAATACAATTGCTATACAACAGTTGGTATTCATGGGCTACTAACATGCTCAAGATAAACAATTTTAGCGCATGACTTTCAAAAAATTTCAACAAAATATCAAGAATCAATAACCATTGACCTATTGCACATCCATATTGCTATGCACATCGTAAACCTATATGCAAGACCAAACACATTGGTTCATGACCTTCTCAACTTTTTATAGACAACTATAACCTCATTGCTAGCTAATTCAAAATTGATAATTCTTGGAAACTTCAACATTGACATGTTACAATAAACAAGATTAAAGGCACTTCTCCTTGAATTTATGGAACAATGCAAATTGTCACTAGTTGTTGAAAATCCAATAACACATGCAAAAACTTTGTTGGATCACTTTTAGATACAAAGTACCGAAATCGATGTTGTCAAGTTCAGAGTGCTAGATACATATTGGTCAGACCATTTTGTAATATCCCTTCAGCTCTAGTCACTAGGCCAGTCTTGCAACTACAGTTGTCTTGAATTAACATCTTTTATGCATTGCTCTATTACCAGTGCTCCAAACTATTGTACGAAATCAACATTGAACTAATTTAGGTACAAAAGAATTGTTGCATCAGTCTTTGTCCATATAGTCCATGTCTCTACATAGGTTCATTTCTTTTCCATAACTCTTCCCATGTAGATCTCTGCTTTGCCAATGCCTGTGGTCAGAACCATCAAGAATGCTCTTCCAAACCATTGATATCGATATGCACTCGCAACTTAGCATATATCTATTCTAAAATAGATTTTTTCTCACACACAATATTTCAAGAGATTTGCACACCACATGATTCTTTACTAGAAAAAAATATAAAAGTAAGTTTTCTATGCATTTTACGACCACCTTCAACCACATCCACACAATATTTACTTCACAGACATGAACCTTTTAAATTAATGTTAGAGTTTTTGCTATCTGCTATTTGATTTGTCACTGATAGTGTGAATGCTTGGTCTAGACCTACTCAAACATGATCAAACAATCCAATGTTAGTTACTAAAATATTCTATAACAAACATTCCCCATTAAATTCATTCAAATGCTATGAATAAGAAAACAAAGATAGAATATCAAATGAAAGCTATTGAAATCTTATTCAAAACATTCAAACCAGCATCCCATGTGGGAATTGGTGCTTCTTTGATGTGGAAAGAATCCCTTTCCCAATTCCTTCCAGAGCTTTGAGGAACTTGATGATGGTTGTGTGCTCCTTGATGAAATTGTCAATAGCCTAGCTAAGATTGATAAAAACTATGAGAACATGGATGAAAATACTGAATAACTTGCTCAAAATTTGTAGATAGTAATCTTGCATGAAGTGGTGGATCCCAAATCAATAGAGAAGTCATCTATTTATAGGAAAGAAGGATGGAGAAATGAGAAATAGGAAGAATGTGGGATTAAAGATAGACCAATGGAATTGGGCCACTTGTCAACATGCTATTGAAGAGAGGTTGATCACATTTTGATCAATGTGCAAATTAATGCATATAGGTGGAGTTTGAAATTCAAAAGATGGCCTTAGGAGGAAGATTTGTAAGATGAGTTAATGCCAAGTTGGCTCAAGAAAAAGGACATGCAAGAGCTATAAATGCCATGTTGGAGGACAAGTCCTTTTGGGAGGGAGATTTCAAATTGATGGAATATTCCAAAGAGATGTCATTTTTGAATGGAAATAGAATAATTAATAAATCAAATAAATTGATTTATATGTTCAAGTTGCAAAATCTAGAGGATTTGAGGAATAGAGTTAGGAGTTAATTAGGATTTAATTAACTTTAGATAGAATTAGTTGATATGACATTTGATTTAGATATTTAAATTTATTTAAATAAAATGAGAGGATATCTGGGAGATTTAATTAAATAAATTTGATTTATTCAGTTAAATGAACAACATTAGACTTAATCAAATAAAGTTGATTTATTTAATTAAGAGAGCTGACTTTAGGATTTAATTAAATAAAATGATTTATTTAATTAAAAGAGGAATATTAGAATTTAATTAAATAAAGTTGATCTATTTAATCAAAGAGGCATTATGATTTAATCAAAAAAAGTTGATTTATTTAATTAAAAGAGAAATCTTGATGAATTAATTAAATAAAGATTATTCAATTAATTGGTTAGTAAAGAAGTGATTAAGGAAGAATTGATGTTAGTGAATTAGGATAAAGTACATGATATCAATTAGGATAATTTGAACGTCTACATTTTTCCCCTCTTTGAAGCAATGTACCTATTGCGTTGGTTCAAAGAATAATCTTGTTGAGATCAAAATTAAAAAAAAATCTTTTTTTTTGTTGGATACCCCACTGCTACTCTAGCGAAAAGAGTTACGCTGGTATACTGCCCCATTGAGAGATCAAACAAAGATTTGGATTTTTGTTTGATTTCTTGAAAAAAGAGGACAAGTTGCCCGACAAGTTCAGAAAGGCTCCAGGATGCTGAAATTATGCCAAAACGCGGTAAAAAGAACTGAAATGAGCTTTGGTTGGGCAAAAATGATGTTGGGGGCACAAAACCCTAGTTTGATGGCTAAAAAGGGGGCAAAAACCCTAATTTTAATGCATAAATAGCCTTGGAGGGGTCACTTTTCATTCTTTTTTTGCATTCACACTTTGAGAATTTCATCGTTTTGAGTTTTGACCCTCCTACAGAATGGCACAAAGAGTGCTTCCCCAACACATTTACGAGCGAGTCTAGGTGTACCAGATACCTCCAGGCGCAGGACCAACGGTATGTGATCCTAACCCAACCTTGAGTTTCAATTTTCTAGTGCATTTATTACATTTTTAAAGGTCAAACTCTCTAGCGTTGCTATATAGTGATGCCAAAAGTGCAAAATCAACGACGCTAGGGGTCAAATAGTGCCACTAATGTGAATTATGATGTTGCACCACAATTTGGCCTTGGGGCTTCAAAATCTAAATGGTGACACCATTGTGAATGGTGATGATGTGGTCCAATTAGGTTTTAGGGTTTTCAGGTCAAAGGGTCCCATGTGTGCAAATAAGGATGTCGTGACCTGGTTTGCATTTTGAAAGGGTTTAGCATCGCTATTCGGAGTTTCCAAAGGGTGACGCCATTGCAAATAGTGACACAATCATTGTTCTTGTGTCAAAAACTCCAAACGAGGTTAGATTCTTTTACAAATTTTGATGTTGTGTCTTTATGAGTGCAGGAGGATAGAGAGCCAGTGCATTCACATGAGCATCGACCCTTAGTGTGAAGCAAATTGAGTGGTTTACATGAGTTGTGATAGGAGCACCTAGACGAGATCAACCTCTCATTGTACATTGCTTATGCACCCATCTTTATGACCTACTTGGCGATGATGACAACGCTAGTTGAGAGGTGGCATAGTGAAACCTCATCCTTTCATCTTCCTACCAGTGAGGCCATTGTTACATTGGAGGATGTCTAGCACATCTTGCAGTTGTCGATTCATGACGAGCAAGTTATCTATATGATACCGATCCTAGTGGTGATGCATTCTTCAAGATTATGGAGGTTGATGAGCTCACACTTTATGAGGGCCAAATCAATCTAGAGTATTACAGACATTGGGTGCCAACTTTTTGGCTGATTGTGGTAGTGATTATTTGTGGACTAGTGGTGATTATTTGTGGACTAGTGGCTCTATATTGATAGGGTAGATACTTTAGCCTAGGATGGGGCTTGGGAACAGATGCTTTGGGAGAGGACTCTGGCTTGGTGACCAGTGATGCTAGCCTCATTATATGATGATCTGCATGATTTTTCCTAATGTGACAGCTAAGTGATTGGTTTTGGCATTACATTGTTTCACATCTGGGCTTGGGAGGACATTATCATGCTTCAACCAATGGTTATGGTGGTTGATGTTCAGCCCGATGACCCAACAATTTGGAGGTACTAGGGTAGAATTACTTTGAGGCATACAGGATGGCTTGGCCTACCCCACTGGCACAGACTTACCGATGAGATGACAGTATTCACTTGGAGGCCATAGTTACATATGCTTGCTTGGTACAATGATGTGCACCATCTATTTTATGCTAGGTAGGATCAACTGATATAGGGGCTAGAGCACACTATGATGGAGTGCTACCTGCCAAACAAGGTAGCACAGTAGTTCAGAGATGTTTAGGATAGGCTTGATGATTAGTATGTGGCTATTTTCACCTAGACATCGAGAGAGACCACCTAGGGTTAGACGATCCCAACGTCCAATGTGGTCAACTCTTTTAGGTAGCTAGTGGCTAGGCCATGGGCCTACGCATAGGGATAGGTAGATTTAGGTACTACATGTGCCTATGATGATTGGTTTAGGTCCCCACTATGACTTACAATTCTAGGGGTAGCATTGCCACAGAGGATACCTCGAGGTAGGATAGGGAGGAGGGGATAGGCAGGATAGGACCCAGGAGCACCTGGAAGAGGAGGTGGACCACCTCCATGATAGCTAGATTAGCTGAGACATCAAAAAGATTAGAGGGATGCACTGAGAGACCAGCAACCCCCATAGCCACCACAACAAACCCACGAGATGCCCAGATACAACAGCTGATTCAGGGGCTATAGGAACAACTACAGGAAATTATAGTAGAGAGGGACTAGGCTAGACAATAGGTCTAGGCTCTCACTACAAAGAGAGATTAGGAGTGCTAGCAGAGGCAGGTGACAAATCTGTAGCTAGCCTAGGAGGTCGGCAGGAGGCAACAATTGGAGAGTATGGCTGCTTCATCTCACGAGAGGACAATTTCTATGTGGATGTACCGCGAGGCTATGTGAGAGGTCGAGTACTATAGGCTCCATTATCACCAGGTTGTACCTGCTACAGCCTAGGTGCCAGAGTACTCTCAACAGGTAGGGATGATATAGACAGATGATCCAGCTAAGAGATAGGTGGGTGAGGGGAGCAACCACTAGGGCTAGCTACCACATATAGTTTTGATTGATATCCGATTCTTTTTGGGACTCATAGGCTCTCTTTTTGATAGCCCTATGGGCATTGTATATTGATTGATACACATACACATGATTCTTATTTGTACCATGAAATTTATATTTTTTTGATATATGATATGATTGATTTATCATGCGATGTGTCTACATTATTTATCCATTATGGATGGATGTATTTGATGTTCTATATTCCATGTAATGACATGATATGATGTATGATTATGCAAATATTTGTAGATGTTATGGATGCATTTCCCTTTTGTATTATTTCTATGCACTTTTATGATGATGATGTATGGAGTATGGGTGTATGGATGGAAATGATTTTAATATGCTTAGACTAATGGGTGTATATTATGCCTCTAATGGATGATGTTTATATGTTATGATTATGAGATGTATGAGATGTTATGAGATGTTATTTTTCTTTTTCAGTATCTTTTTCATGTATTAAATATGATGATGCCTATATGCTTATGCAATGGGTGCAAATGTATGGTTTATGAGATGCTTAGAATAACCAATCTATATTATGATGCAAATGATGGAAATGCAATGCATGTGAAATGATCAGTGTTTCCTATTATGATATGATATGGATGATATGTAGCATGTTGACAATTTATGGATGTAGGATGGATACATTGGTGATGTTTAGATTAACTGTCATGGTACCATGTTAGTGTGAAGAGAAGAAAGAAGAAATGAAATGATGAAAAGAGTATCCAACAATTCCATGATTCGCGAGACTTTATTAGAGATGAGGATGAATGATTATGATGCATTGCTTATTATGAATTAGGATTTTAAAAGGGCTTACTTACCTTATGTTTGATAACACACATATGCATGATGCATCAAGGTATACAAAGCTAGGATGGTGTTGTACCTAGTGTGATGGACTTTGGCTCAACAATCAAATAGAAGTATCCTTGTTCACACCTAGTATACAGAACCTTATTTAAAATGCAGTTCAGGTATTCCAAACATCTCAAACCAAAACATATGAAGGAAATCCTTCATATGTGGTCAACAAGACACCTAAAACAACCTCCCTACAAACCAAACAAAGTACACATGACCAAGGTTATATTGCAAGAGTATCCAAAAAGCACAGTAGAAAAAAGATAATTATAATTTCCCCATTCCTTTCTCTCTAAATCCCTTTGCTTGGACATCATCGAGAGGTCATTGGAACAAGAACAATAGATAAGTCAAAAGACAAAGATCAAGTAAATAAACAAGCTAATGTTCTTCATACTGTTAGCCAAGACTAAACTATGGTGATGCCTGATGTTGATGTCCATTGTAGGAAGGATGCATCCTAGGACATGATGTTATCAGATGATTTGGGAAAAAATAGATGATGGGGTATTAATACCAAGAGTTGACCAACTTTTTTACCTACTGACCTAGACTTGAGACCCTTGACATTTGAGTTTTCACTTTTGATCTGCTAGACTTGTTTCCGACTGTTTTACCAAAGGTTGGGGGTGACGACCATTTATTATGAGTGAATGTTTATTGCGGGTGAAAGTGAGATGAGACAAATGGATTTTTTTCAAATATTTGGATATTTTTGAATTTTTGAAATGTTTTGAGTCTATTTTTGGTATTTTCAAGATGTTTTACAAATGTTTTGATTTTCAATTTTTCTAATGTTTTGGTGTTTTCTAAGATTTTGACCAAGAGCCTAACCTAAAGATCTATCCTAGGGGCCTCAGGGGATGATCAAATATTATCCTTTCCTACATTATACATGTAGGGACCACGTAGTTCGACTGACACAAACTTGTTTATTGATGAGATATGAACAAATGGATTGCTAGTTTATTATGATGGACTCCTAAAGGACTAACCTAAGTGTCTTGGGGGATGAACAAAGATAAACCTTGCCTACATTCAGAGCTCAAAGACCCGTAGTTCGAAAAGATGACTCTATTTTTGACTTTTTCTAGCTTTTTGAGCTGTTTTTGGATTTTGATATGTTTTGAATGTTTTTTGGATTTTTTTATTTTCTAAATGTTTTTGGACTTTTTGATTTTAAGGAAGACTTAAAGAATACATATGAATCTGATCCGATGTACATATAAGAACATGCTCACATCGTGGTGTGATAGACTACTCCGATATAAGTAGGAAAAACTAACCTTAGGAATGGGCCGAGTAGTACAAGGAAGGATCATGATACAAACACAAGATCCGGCTATGATGCAGACATGAATGAGTGATGGATGGAGCTATGGAAGCATAATGGATGGATGATTTTGAACAAGCTGCAGAGATCATGGTGGATGGAAAGTGCTTATTTACACAAGGTGCCTATTTGCTAGGTTTTCACCAAGGTACTTGCCCAAAGTGCCATGAAAGTGGTTTTCACTAGAGGACAATTTATTTTCTTTACTGTTTTCAATCCTTTTTCTGATTTTTTTGGATTTTTTATGTTTTTTGAATTTTTGGTTTTTTGGATTTACACCTTGTAAGATTAGGCATAAAACTTTTTGAGATGGGATCTGTTCATGGGCTCTTGCAGAGGTTCCCCTTCGGGTGTGGATAACTGACATGCTCCTGATTTGTAGCTTGTTGTGATGATGAAGGGTCCCAACCAATTGGGTTCAAACTTTCCCTTGTCTGGATTTGGTACATTTTTCTAATTTTCCTTTAACACAAGCTCTCTGACTTGAAAGGTTTGAATCATGATCTTCTTGTTATAGGTTTTCTTGAGATGGTTTTGGTAGACCTAAAAATGGTTTAAGGCATCCACGTGTCACTCATCCAGTAGTTCCAGCTCATTCAATTGTGATACTTGATATTCTTCATCTGTAATGAGATTTTGCAATGATATTCTCAAGGAGGGGAGCTCAATCTCAATGGAGAGGATGGCTTCTGATTCATAGACCAAGGAGAATGGGGTTGCACCTATAGGCATGTGGATACTCGTTCGGTAGGTCCATAAGGAAATATTTAGTTGTAAGCGCCAGTCATGACCAACGTCATTGACTATTTTCTTTAGGATTTTCAAGATTTGGTTTTATTGGTAGCTTCAACTTGGTCATTTCCTTGGGGGTAGTATGGAGTGGAAAAGTGATGTTAGATATTGAACTTTTGGCATAGGTCTCGAACATCCTAGTTTTTGAAAGGTGTCCCATTATCTAAGATAATGGCTTGAGGGACACCATAGCGACAAATTAGGTAATTCAAGATGAACTTGGATATCTACTTTCTTGTGATATAGGTTATGGGAATGGCCTTTAACCACTTCATGAAGTAATTTGTGGTGGTGACGATGAACTTATGTCCACTGGATGAGATAGGGGTGATTTTACCAATGAGATCGAGCCCCCATTGTGAAAAGGGCCAAGGTGTAATGATTGGGTGGAACTCCTAAGCTGGTGCATGGATGAGATCCCCATGCTATTGACACTGCAAACACCTTCAGACATAATCGTGAGCCTCCTTCTCCATTGTAGGTGAATAGTACTCAGTCCTCAGCAGTTTCTTAGCCAAGGTCATACCACTCGAATGTGAACCACAAATTCCATTGTGTACCTCGATTAAAGTAGTCAAAGCTTCCTCAACATTTAGGCATCATAAAATGGTTCCTTCAATACTCCTACAGTATAGGGTGTCTCCTAAGATAAAAAAAAGGGATGACTTCTTGACAAATGTTCTTTTAAGATTTGGGGTTATATCAGTAGGGAGGACTCCTATTCTCAAGTAGGTGTATATATCATGATACCAGGGATCACCAGGACCAACAATTTCACACATGAATTCAGATTCTAGTACCTCAAATGTTGGTATGAGAAGCTTCTCTACAAGGAATTATTGCTTTGGGATGTTGCGTGGGACATCTAGTAGCAATATAATTGTTGCCATAGCATCCATTGCTCTGTTATTTTCTCTTGGTATTTGTTCAAACGTGATATCAATGAAGGAATCTTTGAGGCTTTCCACCAATTTCTTATATGGCATCAACTTGGCGCCTTTTGTTTGGTAGTCATCATTTACCTAGTTGATGATAAGCTATTAATCTCCATAGACTTTGAGTGCCATGATCTGCCACTATACTGCAATTCTAAGCCCTATGACGAGAGCCTCATATTCTGCAATGTTGTTTGTGCAAGGAAAAGACAACTTATATGACTTGGGTATGCAATCTCATTGGGGAATAGTGAAGAAGACTCCAACTCTAGACCCATGCAATGTGTAGGATCCATCAAAATAAATTTTCTAGTGATCTACCATGCTTAGGTTAAAGACTGACTCATCGGGGAACTTTGATACAAGTGGGTTTTTTGAATACATCGGTGCTTTATCCAACTGATATGTAATTGTTTGTCCTTTAATGGCCTTTCTTTCTACATACTTAATGTCATGTTATGTCAGGATCATAACCCATTTAACTATTCTCCCTATGAGTGTTGCTTTAGAAAGTAGATACTTGAGAGGATCTATCTTGGCAATGAGATTTATCTAGTGTGCTAGCATATAGTGTCTAAATTTATGTGTGGCGAACATGACTGCTAAATAACCCTTCTCAATGGATGTGCAATTCAGCTCGTGTCCCTCCATGGTTCTACTAATGTAGTAAATAGCTCTTTCCTTCCCATTTTCATCATGTTGAGCTATGAGAGCGCCAAGGGTTGCTGTTGTTGCTGATATATATAGGATCAAGGGCTTGCCTAGAATTGGTGGCATAAGAACTAGTGGTGTGAGCAAGCACTCCTTGATCTTATTGAAAACCTGGTCACATTTCTCATCCCATTTGTATGCTACCCCCTTATGGAGTAGATGAGAATATGGGATAGCTTTATCTTCTAACTATGTTATAAACTAGAAGATGGATTAAAGTCTTCCCTACAGACCCCTCAACTGCTTCAATGTTCTTGGTACCTCCATATCGAGAATTTCTTTGAATTTGGTGGGGTCTATCTCGATTCCTCTCATAGATACAATGTACCCTAGTAAATTTCCTGATTGTACCCCAAAGACACACTTCTTTGGATTTAGTCTGACCTTGTACTCTTCTATCCTATCAAAGATGGAGCTTAGAGCTGGTATGTGATCCCAATACTTCTTTGATTTAGCTAATATGTCATCCACATAGTCCTCCATAGTTTTGTTAATCATGTTGTGGAAGATTAGCATCATAGCTCTTTGATAGGTGGCTCTTGCATTTTTGAACCCAAATAGCATCATGTTCTAGTAATGGGTATGCGCAAGATCATCATGGAAAAAAGAGGCCCTTAAGTGGCAAAAAATTCAGAAAAATTAGAGATAGGAAACTTGACGTAAAAATTTGAATAAGTTATCTATATTATTTCAAAAATATGTAATAATAGAATCTTAGAAATGTGGTTTCTAAACTACTAGGTTTGTTTAAAAGAAAAATCTATTTGGTGAAAATTTGAAATTTCAATGTAGTAGTACTTAAACTTCAAAAAATAAGTAGGTGTCTATCTAACCACCCTTTAACCACAATAAAATGATAATATTTTTTTATAATATTTTAGATATAAGCAGAGGATTCATGTCCGATGTGATGCATATTTTTTGTAATTTTTTCCAAGTAAATAATTAATTATGTTTTTATTACAACTTTTCAAAATATAAAAAATGTGTCTAACCACCTTAACTTGGTCAAAACTTCATGAAATTCAATTTTTCTTTTTTTAATCCTATAGTATGCGAAACATAGAATGTGACACATGTTTTGGATTCAAACAATGTGATACGATTTAAAATCTATAGATGTTTTTCAATCAACCTATCAATCAGGACTTTAGTCATAATTTGAATAGAAATTGAATAATAATTACTTATTAAATTTATAGTAAAGTATAATTTATACTGGTGGAAAGCTGAGAATCTCCTTTAAAAACCCTTTTCATTTCATCAATTTTGGGGAAAAAAAAGGTCGTTAGCCATATACCCATCATATTGCCACTTTTTGGCCCATCATGATCCTGCACATACCCTAATATGTCCCCCATGGACAAGTGAAAGCTATCTTGTGTTGATCTTCTTTGGCTATCATGATCTGATTGTACCCTAAGAATCCATCCATTAGTGATAGCATTTCATGTCCCGCAATCATATCCACAATTATATCTATGTTTGGGAGAGGGAAATCATCCTTGGGACATGCTTTGTTCAAATCTCTAAAGTTTGTGTAGATGCAGATTCCCCCAATGGGATTTGAAACAAGAACAAGATTTGAAATCCACTCTGGATAATCAATTGGCTGTATGAAACCAACATCAAGGAGCTTATGTAATTCATCTTGACCAATAATGCTATTTGTGGATGCATCTTTCTCAGTTTTTGTCTTACTGGTTTTGCTTCCGAATAGACATCTAGATGGTGAACCACAACTTCTGGATCAACACCAAGCATGTCGACATAGGTCCATCCAAAATTTTCCTTTCTTTCCCTTAGAAACATAGCTAGGAGCTCATGCTCTTCTGTCAAGAGTGATTTTGCATAGAAGGTTATATGTGGTGTTTCTTCTGTTCCCAGGTTGACCAGGTTGCACTTCTCTACTAAGACTACTAACTTCTCCTAATGAATAGCACTAAGGGGAAGATTGAATCGCTCATCCTCTGGCACCTCAAAGAGGTTTTCACCATTGGATGTGTCATTTGTTTTAACCATTTTCAGGTCTAAGAGTTCCATAGTGTGGTTTTCACTCAAAGACCTAGATATTATTCTTAAATTTTTACTTTTGTGACTGAAGGATTCAATCATTTCCCCATAATAGGCATGTGTGTCAAGCTATGTGCAGGATCATGATGGGCCAAAAAGTGGCAATATGATGGGTATGTGGCTAATGACTATTTTTTTACCCAAAATTGATGAAACGAAAAGGGTTTTTAAAGGAAATTCTCATCTTTCCACCAATATAAATTATGCTTTATTTTGAATTTAATAAGTAATTATTATTCATTTTCTATTCAAATTACGATAAAAGTCTTGATTGATAGGTTGATTGAAAAACATCTATAGCTTTCAAATGGTATCACTTTTTTTGAATCCAAAACATGCATCACATTCTATTCTTCACATACTATAGGATTAAAAAAAGAAAAATTGAATTTCATGAAGTTTTGACCAAGTTAAGGTGGTTAGACATACAAGTTTTTATATTTTTTAAAAGTTGTAATAAAAAATCATAATTAATTATTTAATTGGAAACAAATTACAAAAAATATGCATCACATTGGGGCATGAGTCCTCTACTTATATCTAAAATCTTATAAAAAATATTATCATTTTATTGTGGTTAGGTGGTCGACGACACCTACTTCTTATTTTTCCTTGAAATTTAAGTACCACTGCATTGAAATTTCAAATTTTCACCAAATAGATTTTTTTTTTTTAAACAAACCTAGTAGTTTAGAAACTACATTCAATTTTCTACAGATTCTATTGTTACATAGTTTTGAAATAATATAGATAACTTATTCAAATTTTTATGTCAAGTTGTCAA
The DNA here is from genome assembly GCA_007258455.2 of Sequoia sempervirens. Classification (NCBI taxonomy): domain Eukaryota; kingdom Viridiplantae; phylum Streptophyta; class Pinopsida; order Cupressales; family Cupressaceae; genus Sequoia; species Sequoia sempervirens. The sequence continues at coordinate 895,083,409 of VDFB02271358.1, forward strand.
ACTTTGATTTTTCTAAATTTTTTGCCACTTAAGGGCCAGTTTTTTCCATGATGATCCTGCACATACCTGTCAAGCTCAATGTCAAATCTAGCTTTGTGATCTCCATATGGTATTGTATTCCACAATCCCATGAACTTCAAGAGAGCCTCATCCTTTTCAAATGTGTCCAAAATTGGTGGTCCTTGTTGATCATAATTGATGAGTTGGGGATAGACTAAGTTATCTCATGGGTTTGGTTATTTGACTCAAAAGATAGGGTACTAATCATGAGAAGGGAGGAATCTTCAAATAGCATGGGTAAGTCAATGAGGGGCTCCTTAAAAGGGTAAGTAATCAATACTAAAACTGAGGGGGAAGCTTTGAATTTTCTAACCGGGGCGCCTTTTCCAAGTATGGTTAACTTTAGAGGAGTACACCCAAGGCTAAGATTCCTTATATGCTTCTCAAGAATGATAGGTTCTAGATGACCATTGTAATTTTGTTCGAGTTTCTTGTTTTCATTGTAACCCCATCCTTGCATTATCTACAGTCCTTTGCTATTGTCATCCATGGGAAGATCAGGGACTGGCCTTTCATCTTGGTATAATAGACTTGATATGCCCTTTTCGTCCACCACTTCTCGACTTAGCTCCCTCCAACATCTGAATCTAGAGGGGATTGCTTTGAAAGTTAGGGTTGAAGTGTTAATTGTTTGAGGTTGTCCATGAGACCTAGGAGATTGAGGTAACTCTTCTATTACAAAGGAACTTTTCTTCATTTTGTAATCCCCATGCACCTATTGTCTTGGATAATGAATTTTATATCAGAGATGTCAGGAATGGTGGGGTCTTTGTCTTAGAAGTGGAGGCTAAGGTAGATGGGTCCACATATGGAGTCGTAGGGCCTTCATCATTCTTTAGAACTTGGGGGATTTTGTAGTACTTGGCTTCAAGGTTTTTACAATAATAAAATGGCTCAGGATCACCATGAACTATGACCTCTTGATTTTGATAGGGAAACTTGACACATTGATGGATGGTCGATGCAACTGCTTGCATTCCATGAATCCATGGTCACCCCAAGAGGATATTACAAGGTAAATCAAGATCAAGGACCTAGCATGTGGTTTCCATGATGGCTAGCCCTACTTGAATAGGGAGTTGAATAGTGCCTTGAGACACTCTTTCTTGATCATCATATGCCCTGATTGTAATACCTTTACCTTCTTAATAATGTCCTCAAAGAATTCTAGATTCTTTATTAACTTGAGAGAACAGATATTTAGACCCGCACCCCCATCCACCAAGAATCTTTTGACTTTATAATTATGGACCAACACCTTGAGATGGAGTGCGTGGTTATGAGATGGTTGTGTTGGGAGGTCCTAATAAGAAAATGTTAGGAGATGTGGCATGGTGATGTGCCTGACCATAGCTTGGAACTGATCTGCATCAAGATCTGTGGAGACAGTGGATGAAGCCAATGCTTCCTCTAGGATCTTCCTATGTGTGGGTGAGATTTTCAGTAACTCTATGATGGAGATCTGAACGAGGGTTCCTTTTAGCTGGTCCAGGACATTATAGCCATTGGGAACAAATTTGGGATTAGAGGTTGATGCCTTGGGTGGTTGGGATGATCCAAAAATGGTAACCTTGCCACCATGTGTGGTGACTCCACAATTGGCTTTGGCTTTGTTGACATTGACAACCATGACCCATTAAATCTAAGGATGCAACAACATGGTTGTAAACATGGTTTACATTGCAATACTTTTCCTTTCCATGGTTGTTCCCTTTATTGTGGTCAGGCATGGAATTCGTGTATATCTTTAAGTCATGGTTTCCTATAGGTTGTTCAACGTTTATGGTTCTATCATTGATAAGGTCTTGGATCAAATTTTTTAGTCTCATGCAACTGGTCATCGTGTGTCCCTTGATTTTATGAAAATCACAAAGGTGATTTTCATCATACCATGGCGGTTTCACTTGGGGCTCTTGATAATTCTCATAAACAGGGATTTTAATGAGATTCTCTTGTACCAATTTCTCCATGACAGATTCGATGGATTCCCCAAGGGGTGTGTATTTTCATTTGGGGGGATACTTGTTTCATGGGGGTGGTCACTCTTGATTATTTAGATTGTTGACTGCTTGATTATTGGGTTGCGATACCATGTTGGCATGTGTGTTGTTTTGGTTGTTGGTTTGTGGTTGTTGATATGTTTGTGTGTTTTTCCTTAGGGAATTGATGATCACTTTGGGATCAATGACACCATCGTTAGTGGCATTCTTGTTCTTTTCATAGGTACAAGGATTCTTTTTATAACTGGTTGATGGGCGGTTATCCTGATATTCTTGATGTGTGTGTGTCCCCCCTTGTGCAATAAGGGCTCTCTCAATGTTGAGCGCCTTGGGGATCAACTGGTCATATGTGGTGATGCATTGCATTTTTAGATGGAAAGACAAGGTTTTTTTGAGATTAGAAATGATGGTGCATATTTGTTCTTCTGGCATGGTCCACTTTCTCTTGTTGGCCTTGGATCACCATCATTGTAAGAAGGATGCGAATGTTTCCACCTTAGCTTGTTTGTGAGTAGATAGTTCCTCTAGATTCACATCCATGCCAATGCTGAATACGTAATTCTGTATGAATGTGTCCACAATTTCTTAGAACTTTTTGATTCTAGGAGGAAGGTAGGAGAACCATTCCATTGTTGGTGTAACCAGATTTTGAGGGAATAGTTGAATTAGATAATTTTTGTCATATGCAACTTCCATGAAATGTACTTGGAATTCCCTAATATGATCCTCAGGATTACCCATCTCGCGATATTTGTCAAATTTAGGGATTTCAAATCCTTTTGGGAATGGAACTATTGCAATGCTTCAGTCAAATGGATAAAGGCACAAATTTCTTGGTGTTTTCGTTGTCTTCCTTGATTGGAGGTCTAGCACTTGTTGTGAAAGAAATTTGATTTGTGCAAACAAATCATTTTGTGGATTGGGTGGTGGGATGAATTTTTTTTGAGGTGGTTTGATCATTTGAGTGATAGGTGGGGTGTTTCGGGTGTTCATGGGAAGCGGTTGCAAGATTTTTTGTGTGATCAAGGTTTGTTGATATGCCTGGAATTGTTGTTGTGCAAACAACACTTGTTGTTGGTCTTATTGTTGTTGTGCCAATTAATCTTGTTGTTGGTCTTGTTTTTGTTGTACCAACAATGCTTGTTGTTGGGCTAGTAGCTGAGCTACTTCTTGTTGCACTTGGTATTGTTGTAAAGCTTGCTGATATGCTTGTTGTTGAGATACTTGGTGTTGCGCTTGCACTTGTGCTTGTTGGGCTTGATATTGGGCTTATGCCTGAGCTTGAGCTTGTTGGGTAGCTTGTGCAGCTTGGGTTGCTTATGCAATTTGTGTTGCTTGGGAAGCTTGTGCAACTTCTTGTTGTTTCAGTAAAGCTTGGGCTTGGGAAGCCTGTTGTGCTTGTTTTGTTTGTGCTTGTTGAGTAGCTAGTTGTGTATCTTGCTTAGATATTTTATTTTGAAATTTTTGAAGTTCCTTTTGATAGGATTTTTGGGCTATTTACAGTGTGATGATGTATTGGTTTTCCATGTTTAGTTTTCGTGGTGGTGGTGGAGGATTCATGATGGTGTGAGATGTTGTGATGAGAGTTCGTTGAGGTGGTTGTTGAGGTGTTGTTGGATTAATGATAGGAGGTTGTGTGGTGGATTGTGTAGTTCTTAAGATAGGTCCTTGGGAGACTACATTTGTAGATGGTGCAGTGATTGATTATGTCATTTGGATTGGTGCCACCCGGTGTTGTGATATCGGTGGCATGATCGAAGGATTTGGTATGTTGATTTTTTTTACGATTGGGGGATTTTTTTGATTTTGTTGATTGATGATTGGTAGAGGGGGTTTCCCTAAACCGAGAATTGGTGTGGATGTTAGTGGTAGAGGGGGAAATGGTGGGAAGATGGGTGGTGTATTCCCTAATGAGGAAATGATGATGATGAGGGATCAAAGATTCCCCCTTGTCCAAATAATCCACCTTCTCCTTGTGAGGTCACGGGGAGAGAGACTTGTGTGTTAAGAGTATATGTTGGTGTTGAAACGAAAGTAGATGGACTAATTGTGTCATGAAAGATGAGTGGAACACATGGGTGTTTCAAATCTTGAGGGACAGATTGACCCAAAATGGTGTTTGCATCCAAGTCTTGGTTGTTTACAAGGGGGTGTGTTTGAAGAGGATAGAGTAATGAACTCCCCTTGTTGACAACAAGTTGAGTTGGAGCAAGGGATGATGTGGGTTGTGAGATGGGCTAAATGATGCTTTGAAAGGAGGGTGTGAATGAGACCGGTGGCATAATCCCAAGAGGTTTCTCCACAATAGTGTTTACATCATAATGAGAAGGGAGTTTATCCCCTTCTTTTGGTAATTATAGCATGTATTGTGAGGGATCAAGTCTCATCATGGCATTGACAATTTTGTGAGTTTCAACATTTTGGACCATTTCTATGATTTCATCTTGAGTCATTCTTAGGACATTGTTGGTAATATCCTCCACTTGGCAACCTTCCTCTTGAGGATCTTGTGGAAGTTGAGGAAGATTGAGTGGGGTCTTGCTAGATTCGATGGGGTTCATTTCGGGTACAGATTGACTCAAGTCACATGAAGTGGATGTATCTTTGTTTGTTTCCATGTTCTTCTTGTGTTGAGATCTAGTTTGGACCATAAGATAAGGATCAATTTTCAAGAATGTGATATGTGAACCTCTAACTCCTTAGATTGATCTAAACTTTATTTACAAAAAAGAAAGTCTAATATGTTAAGGATCAAAGGGTGGTGATGAGATAATGAAAGATGAGTGATGTGAATGATTGAACTCTTAAGAACCCTTGAAGGAGATACTAGACTTTAGGACTTTTGGATTTTTGATTTTTGGATTTGATTTGGATTTGATTTTGACTTCATTTGGATTTGATTTTGGATTTGATTTGGATTTGATAATGAGCTCATAAACTCCAAGAGGTTAGATGTTGTCTTAGAATAAATTTTTCCACAAGGTGATAATTTAACTAAGTGTATGAAGAAGGGTGCATCCACACACACTTAGCCAAACAAGATAATTTTGATTTGATTTTCCAAAAGTCTAGTATGAAGGACTTTTCCAAGATATCTAAGACTTTGTTTGTGAGATGGGTTTGATTTGATGTTTAAGGATGAATGAAAGTGTTGATTTTGATCCTAAGTGAACCTAGAGAGACTTTTGCTTACAAGACCTCGGTATTGAAGAACATTCTATACTTCCTATTTGAGAAACTCAAATCCTTGAAAAAGACATGGATTTTGACAATAGTAAAATGAGTACAAGCTAGGATTGTCCTTTGATGCACATTTATAAAAGTTATAGACCAATTTTTCCCTAACTTCGTAAAGCATAGACTGACATTTCTTGAGAGCTCTTGGACTAAGACCTTTGGACTTTGGTTTTCAGATTTGGATCTTTTAGGAAATCATTTGAGAAAACACGTGTGTGGGGTCCAATTGTTTCTTATCTTTGATTAATGAGTTATTTTTACCACAAACACTTTCTTGCTTAGTTTTTCAAACTAAATGTCTAATGTTCCAATTTCTTTTGATCCCACAAATTACATTATGTGGAAATCAAGAAAATCAAGGCAATAGTTCCCTAATGTTGACTTTAGTAAGAGAAAATTGAGATATAAATCTGAATGCTTAGAAGCCTTTAGGGATAGAATCCCCATGGACAAGTAGTAGCACTTGGATTTTTCAAAGGTATTTGCTCCTCCTAAAGGGTTTGAAATTCTAATGATCTGGTTGAATGTTTGTTTTCCAATGTTTTAAATCCAAGCAAAGTGTTTTGATTCCAAGATGATGCACAAACCTAGGATAGAAAGAGACAATAATTGTTGAATTCCCACTTGGATAAACCAGCTATGCCTATTCTTAGCAAATGATTAGAAGCTTGAAAACACTGGCTCCCCTCCACGACACACACTTCTTGGGTCAACCAAGCTTTAGTTCTCATGAATCTGCCATGAAGAACTTCTCATCTCTATTAAGAACCATAAAAATGTGGGACGACTTTAGAACGACTATTCTTGCACCAACAAATAGTAAGGATTTTGGGCTCTATACAAATTGGTTCTTAGTCAGGGTGATCAGGGACATGGCACCTTGCGAGTGTCCAACAAGCCACTAAAGGCTTTAATCAATCCTACTAGGGGCTCTTATACTTTTTACAGTAGTACCCCGTTCTGAAAGACACTGTACGGCTAAGGCCTACATACCATAAGGACTTGACAGTTTAGTCTTACCCATTTGTATACTATCCCAAGTGAAAAAATGGTTGGAGTCACCTTTGAATTGGTCTTAGGCAGGCCCCTCTAAAGGTGAACAATAGTGAGCAAGCATATCCGTAGTTCGATCAATCTTTGTTTGCGTGAACAAAGATAAAACACATGTGATATACTTATCTCACACTAGCAAGATTTGTTCAATTTTAAAAGCCCAAATTGAAGTGTGGAGATAATTCATTAGACAACCTAATATAACCAAAAAAAATTTGATTCTCAAGATCATCGTGAAGTGCAAGAGAAGTGCATATGCCTTCTAAATAATATTAGTTTGTAAAAAAGATTACAAAACAAAGAAGACACATGTTCATTTTAGACCTTAAAAGTAGTAATGGATTCTTTTTATAGCACCAAGATGAAATGTTTGGAGTTGCTTGTTCAATTCTTAAAATACAAAACCAACTCTAGAACTAAGTTCCTAATGTTCTTTTTAACCCTTTGATTGTTCTTTTTAAAACCTAAATTTTTTTTATTTGAGTCCTAAATTGAAGATAGCAATATCCTAGAAATGGGATTATAAATGTTTCCCAAAGTGTTTAAAAACACTTGTTACATTTATGAGATAGTGTCATAAGAAGCATTTTCTTCATTTCCTCCTTTCCTTCTTAATCACCTTCACCTACAAAAGTTGGTCAATCTATAGAGAACGGAGCCACAAATAGGTTAAAATCCCAAGGTGATAAAAAACAAAGAGCACATGTTTAAATCAAACTTGAAAATTGACCTTTTACCCAACTCTAGCATGACAATCCATGAAGGTGTTGTTGTTTGGAGATTTGACGTCGCTTTGTGGAAAAATAGAGACTGCGATTACGTCGCTATTTTTGCCCAGCATCACACTTTGGAGTTTGATTGGTCCAACCCTCTGGTAAATCACTGCAGCATCGCTATATAGTGACACTAGACTAATATCATTGTTGTTTGACCTTCTCAAGGTCGTTATTTCCTGAAAGCATAAAAAATTGAAAAAAAGTAGAATTTGACCAAAAAAACATGTTAATTTTGAAAGGTGTGCCCTCCTTCTAGTGACAAAATGTGAATGCTTGGTCTATACCTACTCCAACATGATCAAACAATCCAATGTTAGTCACTAAACAAGTCTATAACAAACATTCCCCATGAAATTCATTCAAATGCAATGAACAAGAAAACAAAGATAGAATATCAAATAAAATTATTGAAATCTTATTCAAAACATTCAAACCAGCATCCCACGGGGGAATTGGTGCTTCTTTGATGTGGAAAGAATACCTTTCCCAATTCCTTGCAAAGCTTTGATGAACTTGATGATGATTGTGTGCTCCTTGATGAAAATTGTCAATCACCTAGGTAGGATTGATAAATACTATGAGAACTTGGATGAAAATATGGAAGAAATTTCTCAAAATCTGTAGATAGTAATCTTGCATGAAATGGTGCATCCCAAATCAATATAGAAGTCCTCTATTTTATAGGAAAGAAGGATGGAGAAATGAGAAATATGGAGAATGTGCCAGGATTAAAGATAGACCAATGGCATTGTGCCACTTGTCAACATGCTATTGAAGAAAGGTGGAGCACATTTTGATCAATGTGCAAATTAATGCATATAGGTGGAGTTTGAAATTCAAAAGATGGCTTGTGGAGGAAGAGTTGTAAGATGAGTTAATGCCAAGTTGGCTCAAGAAAAAGGACATGTAAGAGCTATAAATGCCATGTTGGAGGAAAGGTCCTTTGGGAGGGAGATTTCAAATTGATGGAATATTCTAAAGAGATGTCATTTTTGAATGGAAATAGAATAATTATTAAATCAAATAAATTGATTTATATGTGCAAGTTGCAAAATCTAGAGGATTTGAGGATTAGAGTTAGGAGTTAATTAGGATTTAATTAGCTTTAGATAGAATTAGTTGATATGGCATTTGATTTAGATATTTAGACTTATTTAAGTCAAATGAGAGGATATTTGGGAGATTTAATTAAATAAATTTGATTTATTCAATTAAATGAAGAACATTAGACTTAATCAAATAAAGTTGATTTATTTAATTAATGGAGTAGAATTTAGGATTTAATTAAATAAAATGATTTATTTAATTAAAAGAGGAATATTAGAATTTAATTAAATAAAGTTGATTTATTTAATCAAAGAAGAATTATGATTTAATCAAATAAAGTTTATTTATTTAATTAAAAGAAGAATCTTGATGAATTAATTAAATAAGGATTATTAATTATTTGGTTAGTAAAGAAGTGATTAAGGAAGAATTGATGTTAATGAATCAGGATTGAGTGTACAATATCAATTAAGATAATTTGAATGTCTACAAATAGTATCTAGCCTGGTTCCTATGAGCTTATCACATAATTGGTTTTGTTTTGTACTTGTGTGAATTCCAGGTCTGTCTACCATTAAAAAATAGTAGTATAAAGCATATAGTTGCATCTATCTTCCATGCTTATGATACTGCAAATTATTGGACAATTGTTATGAAACAGGTTTGTTGTTATGTAAAATGTTGAAAGAAAACAACACATGATATATTTTTTTATTATAGAGATATTGTAAAATCCAAAAAATTATGCATCACAACACCAAATTTTACTAGAGGCTTGGAAAGTTTTCCTACACATATCAAATTTATAAATTGCAAACTGTAGATTGGAAATATTATGTTATTTCATAGAACATAGATCTCATCATTTTCTAGCTTCTAACATGACATCCAAAACATCTAGAACTAGGTAAGCCATACACATTTGGCAGGAAAAAAATTCAAAAACATACCAAATCTCATTGATTTCCTCCTCTCAATTTCTCTTGTTACATGCTTGACAGAAATATCTCATTCCATATGTTGGTAGAGGCACTTGGAAAACAAAAACTAGTTCTCTTGCAAAACATAAGATGACTTAAACAATTGAGAAACAAGATGAAAAAGACAAGTACCTTATTCTGTTTGTTTCACATATGATTTTTCTCTTTATTTATTTAATTAAAAAATTAGTTTTAGTTATTTTCCATATCGCAACATGCACATTCAAAACAACAACTACAAAGCCTTCAACCATCTTCAATATATGCATGAAGCAAAGAAATTTAGCTTTTGAAGGTGATGTTTTGGCTGTTTATGGGCCTGTATTACCACAGCTCCTGGAACACCACCAAAAGAAATAATTGTGCATGTTGATTTAGTTGATAGTCATGGTCAAATGGCAATCACTGCAAACATCACAATAAATCAATTGACATGTTCCTGCCATTGTTATTACCTAATACAAGCGTCTACCTCATGAACTTTGTGATTAGGAAAAAAAACAATATGAAATAGGAGATGTTGATTACTATGTTGTTTTGATTGCTAGGAGCACTATTGAGCCCATTGAGAAAGTCTGTCAAGAACATAGATTGATTCCTGACACAACCATTTCGCATCTCATCTAATCAAATGGAAATTTCTCTTTTGGATCAATTGGTGTTGTTACTAGAGTCATTTCCAAGCACCAACACAGTATGAGTTGCAAGTTAAAGATGGGGAGAACCAATGTGATTTTTTCAATGTGAGATGTCTTGCACAAATCATGGCAATAGCATAGGGAATTGACCACTTTAATTTCTGGAATCTATTAAAGATTTTTTTCAGCTTATTTCGCATGGGATAAATTTGCTAGTAGAATGCTTTAGTGTTATAACTATTTTAATGTCGTTGAATTCTTAAACTCTTTTCATTTGCAAACTTGTATTTTTATAATTCTCTATCTTGCAACTTATAGTTCCCATCAGCCACACAAAGTTATATGAAAGACTTCAATTGATCCTAGCATCAACAAAAAATCCTTTCATATTGTTCAAAAATATTGTTTGTTCTGGGACTAAAGACACAAATTTGATGAAAAAACACAATCCAGTTTCATTGATGAACTCAATGATGCATCTACAAAGGGATCTCTAGAACCATTGAAGACCTCAAACATGGAAGTATACACGTCAACCATTTATCTTTTACACTATAACGTAGATTTCTGTTCAAAAGCATTTGTCATATATGCCTTCTTCTAGTGAATTTTGTAGATAGTGCATTGCTATGATTTATTGCTAATTGAATTTGCACTACCACTATAGGTGATAGGAACACTAATACCTAAGAATGTTCACTTGCCCCCATACGAATCAAGTTGCATTTCATGTACAGACAAAGATTTTTATTTACATATAGAATAGAAAATGATATTGCATGGTGCACTGCATGTGGAGTTGACACAAGATTTGTGTATGCCCACTTTCTACAATGTAATATTCAAACAACAAAGGGAGCTGTGGACTATTATCTGCACAAACAAAAACTTCAAAATAGTTTCCCCAAGAAAGCTACAATTTCATTTGAAGAGTACATGAGAGACATGTCCATAGTAATGTTCTTGCTATGAAAATTTCAGCTGCAAGGGATGCTCACCCTTGTAATGGATAATTGCATCATATGAATTGTAGGTGAAACAAGTAGAAAAGCATCTCTAGTAACTTGACAGTTGACGCATTTTCAATTTCGCATAGGTGCTTACATTGCACCATTCCACTTTTAATTCTTATTCATTGATATCAAATCATGTAAACTACAGTTTCATGAATATAATGCTTATTGATTATGAACCAGGATCAACGAAATGGAATGTTCCAACATACAACAATATCAACAAGCAAAATGTATAGGAGACTAATCTCCTTATATATTTTGGACATAGCCGACAAGAAAACAAATGTGTTAAATATTTTATGAGAACTAATCTAACAGTTTATTTTCAGTTCCTTTATGCACTGAACAAGTTGACAGTCGTATTTTTTTCTATTCCAAGCATACATAATATACACATGAAATTTTTTTATTTCAATTTCATAAACAACTACAATTTATGTTTTACTTTATTTTGACCTCTCCTATGCAACACATAACTTGAAACTTGTTTATTGATTTTTTCCACCCAACATACTATAAATATAAATTAGAGTGTTTGTAGTTTGAAAAGAAGTTATAAGTAAAGTTCCATGTGTAATGCTCATCATCGTCTACACATTGTACTAATGCATGTTTGTGATAAAAAAAGAAAGCTATACCAGTCCAACAATGCATTTATGTGACATACAAAATATTTACAAAAAAAGGTTGCCAGTTTTGGATACAATGCTTTGTTTCTCGACATAATACTTATCTACAAAAATGATTTTGTCCTTATTTCTAGTACTGTTTCAAACAATTTAGGCTTTGATTTCGAGATAGCATCAACATTAGATGTTTCTTCAAAGCATTACTTATCTAAAAAATGTTTGTAAGGTTCTTTGCAATGCCCTTTTGGAAAACTGAATCTTTGTTTAAACAGATGTTGATACAAAAATGACTAGAACAATGGGGGCATTTAGACAGCACAAACATAATACTTCTAGATTAGATTCAAAAAAATTATATTTCACATTGAATCTATTCGTATTATTTCAAAATAGATTATACTTACTGATCCAATTATATGATTTTTTTCTTGAAAGACAATGCATCTTTATTCATGTCTTGTTTTCATTGATTGCTAATGGGTAAAAAACCAAATTTGTGTATCGTCCTAGACCCTTCTCGACATTGTTTTATAATTTATATGCTCTTGCAATTCATTGATAGCTTATGATGTGAAGTCTCCACTACATTCAAAACAATATTGTTTGTGTTCCTTGTTCAAATGCAATGCTCATTTTCTTTGCCTTGATTCTTACATGTTTTGTATCTATAATTGGTTTTCACACCTATAATACTGTCATTCTCATGTGTTGTGTACTCAAATTTTCTCCTTCTTTATTGAAACTGGAGTCTGTTAATTGTCGTGTATTCCATTTATATGCAATTGCAATTGAGTGATGGCTTTTACTGTGAAGTCTTAAACCTGTTTGCATTTTATGGCTAATTTCTACTAACTGCAGTCATGTATTGCATTTGCAATTGAATTTATTGAATGAAAATGAAAATTAGGTGTAAGTAAATGGAAAATGTATGGGAATAAAATAATTAAATTTGTGTCTATTGAAAGGGTTTATAGTCTTTTACATTTTCATTTTATAGTGGTCTATGTATTTTCATTTTATTGGTCAATGTCATTGTTTTTTGTTGTGTGTGTTTTGTGTTTTTATGTCTATTCTTCCCTATTCTTTATGAGTTAGTGTTTGTTTCCAAATTAAATAGTTAATCAAGCATTTAAATTTATTGGATGAAGATGAGAATAGTTCTTGTTTTGAATATTTCTTGGTTTTGAAGTTTTAATTCTATTTACCAAAGTAGTATTTGTGTTGTTTGCCCATTTTCTTGGGTTGTTTCTGTGAGTGTAAATATGGGTAAGCTTTTCTTGTTCAGTGGTTGCTTTTATGGGGTTGTTGTTTGTTGTTGAGTTAAATACTTGACACAGTGATTCTTTAAATTCTATTGACCAAAATGTTATTCAAGCAGCATTGTTCTCTCATTTGTTGAGGTTGTTTGTCAGAGTGTATTTATGGGTTAGTGACTATTTAGATTGTGTTCCACACAAAGAGCAAGGCTTTTATAAGCTCCAAGATCAAATACACTGTCATTTCCTATGCTTGTGCACCCATTTCCTCATATTGTTTAATGTTGATCAAATCTATTTTTGTTGACATGATTTTATGTCCACAGTATTGCAAGTGAGCTATTGAGAAAATGTAAGTTCCTACACCTTTTTTCAATACCGAATACATTTCAATTAATTTTTTTATGCATTACTTATTCATCTCCTTACAATATTTAATGCAGGTAGAGCCTTTGTCTATTGGCAGGGTCAATGCTCATTATAGTTGAACCAAAAAACAAGCTTTCTATAAGTTCCTCTATCCTTTACACTATAATTTTATATTTTTTTTCATTTTTTCATTCTATGCGTTATTTCCAACCATTTCTACAACATAAATAATATTTTGCTCAATAGAATTAAAACTTCAAAATTGGGAAATCTTAAAATTATGAACTATTCTCACTTTAATTCAATAAGTTGAAGTGCAACTAAGTCTTTAACACCACAACATACACTAACCCATAAATAATAGCGAAGGATAGAGATTTACACACAAGATGCAAACAAAAAAATAAATAGACATTCACCCATGCAATGCAAATATGTAAACCACTACATAATGACACTATAAAAGACACACAACCTTAGGTCATTTCCCATTTTCTTTGATCTAATTTTCATTTTCATTCAATAAATTCAAGTGCACTTGAAACAAATCAATGCACATAATATAAATTAACTATAAACATTGGAAATGTTTCATGGCTTCTACTCTTTTTCATATGGTTGTCCTCTCACACTTTCTCTTTCTGTGCATCAATAGCTCATTCTAATAACATGCTTTTATGCATATACAATGTGCCAATTCTGTTTAATGTCAATAGACACTAATGCATCTCTTTTTAATGGCTCTTGCTATAAATTTCAAACACTTGCAGTGTTTATTCAATTCCTTATGATGCCCCTTAGAAGATGATCAATATGAAAAATGTTCTTGCACTGTCATTTGGGTGTTGTTTGCTCACTTGCACAGATTGTTTGATGAGGTACACATCTCTCTGTGTTCACAGGATCTACGTCTTACACATTGAAAGGAAAGAAATACTTGATTGTAGCTTCATATCTCTACAAAATCCATGGCTACTGAGAAGGTTTATACATATCATATTCAAGGCCAAAAATAGGTGATTTGTAAGTTCCTATATCTTGTTCACACTCATTTTCTGCATTGTTTATTCATTCGCTCTGAAAAACTAATCAATATGAAAATTGTGTCTCTTGCTAGGGATAATTCCTATCATGTTCGAAACAAGGAACATGCCATTTGTAAGTTTTAACATCATTAACATTGTTGTGTTCTACCTTTTCTTTTTGTTTCCCTCTTTGACTGCCTTTTCCAATCACTATCTCCTATTCAGTTCCAGAGTTAACACCATAATTCATCAATGCTTGCTTCTTTGCTGCCGAAAACTAACAAAGCATCTAATGGAATCAAATATACTCCCCAACAATGGATTTAGGTATCAAGCTCTTATTATTGCTGCTCTCTCAGAAGCACTCAAAAGGATATTTGTACCATTTTTTCCATTTTCACTGTCTTCTATATTAAACAATTACTCTTTCTAATATTTACATGTTTTATGCTTTCAACTATTACTTGCATAAGATAATTGCTACTTTTAATCTCTTCATGCAGTTACCTATATCAGTGAAGTTTGATAAGGAGGCTTAGTTGATGCTGATTGATATCCACACAGCTATAATCACAATGAAATTATGATTTCCACATACATCAGGTTCACTGATTCTATTTACATAAAACTATTTGGATTCATGTCAATTATACATTGCATTATTCATTGTAATATCTATTAGATATGACATTTCTTATACGTTGTACTTAGATGGGAATATTTATTATGATTTTGATACAAATACTTTCTACCCATACAATGTTGATCTAACGAGCTTTGCCATTAGTAATATTTAAAATGGGTTTGTTGATCTGCTTGTCTCTTTGCATGCACTCTATTGGCGACACAGTACATCATTGTATTTTGCTTACCCTTTTATCATTTATCTCATTTCTTTCGTTGAGAATTTTTTTGTTATGTTTATGACATGGTACGTACTTTTCATGATTAACAATGTAACTAATATCTCCCCCGCACATATGCAATGCAACGCACTTAAATTTATTAAATGAAAGTGAAATTTAGGGTCAAGTAATGGGAAAGTTCCCACATCTAAAAATGATTAAATCTATGTCTATTGTAGCGTGAGTGTAAAAAAATGTGTTTATAAGAATTTATATTAATACCTTAAAATCTGAACACAAAAATCACAACTACCTAAATTTATATTTTCTTTTCAACCATATTTTATAAAAAAATTGATAATAGTTAAATTATATTTCCAATAGTGAATTTCTAGATCTTCTCAATAGTTGAGTGCATTGGCTTACTTTATATTAAAAAAACATAGAATTGTTAAAAAGTTAGATTCTATTTGCAAACTAATATATTTCTAAAACAAAACCTTAAGTGTTTAGAATAGTTGTGTTAATTTTTCTTCACAGACACAACATTCACATATTTAGTATTAGCATTCCAAACATAAATATAATACTTAACTTAAAATTTCTTGCAAATACAATATTTTCGAGAAAAAAAATTAATTTCCCCTCCAAAGCACTACCTCTTGTCACTAAAAAATTATTTTAAATTAAATTGGATGTTACATATATAATTTAAAATTCAAAAGAAGCATTGATTAGTTACATGGTACAAATAAAGAACCCAAACACCTTCAATTTTAATCCATGAAACTAATAGTGATTTATTCGTCTAGGATAAATAATAAAATAATTTAATGAAAAAATTAGTAAAGAGAAATGAAACAAGCCAAAATTATTTAGATTTACTGCAAAACTATTTAGTGGTTATTAAGCATTGACCTTAAATCAAATTAAATACAACAGAAAAAACTAGAAGTTTATTTATTTTTAATAGTCAACCAAAATAGTTAAGATAATACAAACTAACTAGTAATAGTATTGCTTGTTAACAACTGATTAAGTTTTACATTTATCGCTTTCTATGCATCACATTTTTATCGTACGTTTGCATATTTTTTGATGCACTTACAAATTTTAATTGAAAATATAAAAAAGTAGGCATTTATTTCATTACACCAATTGGTCCAATTATTGTTATTGCAATATACCGATTTAAATATGAGTAGAATAATAATTAGGTTTATTAAGTTTAATTATATATATGCTTTCACCTCGCCCTGGTCAATCTTCGACTTTGGTCTAAACTGAATTGACTTATACTCTATTTTGAAAAAGATTCTTAATTAATGTTTTCTACTTCTTACTTTCACAATTGATAGATATTGGTTAATTTATTTTTAAAATGCATAGTAAAATTAGTAGTTACTTTCAAAAAATTAGTATTACTAATTTGCAAATAATTTTTACATGTTTAGAACAATTTGCTAGCAAAATTTATATTCACAAGACTAATTTTCAAATACTTTGAATAACTTATACAATTGTGTAAACTAATCTAAATAGTTTATGTTTAATTCAAGGAAAAATAAGCATTTATTTAAAATATATTTTGAAAAATCATTCCTCAAGTGCTTTTTGTTTTCGCTATTTGCAAAATAGATAGTATGTTTGCTATAATTAAATAAGGAAATAAATATGAACAAGTAATTTTCAATTTTATATATAACTATTGTCTATAAATGAAATTTACATGTATACATGTATGCATCTAAACATGCATATGTAGAGTAAATTGTCTTCATATCTCACTTTGTTTCAAGATCATTAATTCTTTTTTAATTGACTGCATAATTAAATATGGCTAGTCAAGACGTAGAGCTTACAAAATGAGTCATACATCTACCCACAATATCTTCCTACTCAACACCTACAACTACAAGACCAATTCAAAATGATGAACTAGGTTTTACAAAGGAGAAGACGCATAGCCGAAATCTATACTAACAAAACTTTTACTTGCTCATTGGCTTACGCTATGGACAAATTGATTATGACAACCTCATTTTCATGTTGACACTATAATAGGTTACATGTCCTCCCTTGCTCCTTGATCAAGTGTTCTTAATATTTTATTTTGTTGTTGAAAAGTGCAACTACCTATTACTCCATTTCTCTATTGTTACTTTTTTCGTGATGTATATATATATATATATATGCACATATGTGTGCATCCCTGTGTGTGTGTGTGTGTGTGTACGCACATTCAAAAAACTTGTCTTTCAATGTCATATCATCATGCTTTATGTCATATCGTCTTGACAATTGTTCCACATTATGCAAACACCTCCAACCACAACTATCATAATAATTTCAAATATGATCACAAACATAGTTTTTGCTCCGTTGTAGGGACTCCAACTCTTTAGAGCACTTTTTTTTTTAAGGTTTCATCATTGTTGCTTTGTTAAGGGATGATAATCATTTTTGGTGTGAAGAAACGTTGGTTGATAAAAAGGTAATAAACCATTATTTATCTCTATTTTTTCTATTATTTTATATTTACTTATTTTTGCAATATGTTTAATTTTGTTTCTTAAGGAGAGGATTCAGTATTTGTAATTTTTAATTTCGTTCATGCAAAAGTTTATAAATATTATATCAAATTTTAGGGAAATTTCAGCATGTTTTTGAATATGGTTTAAGAGCTTAAAGTTTATTGTTTGTATTTTTGGATAATAATGATAATTGTGAGATGAATCTTTATGTGAACATAAATCGTTAAGTGGTCATTTCATAATGCTGACCAAAACCTATGTATTGATAAGTCCAATAACCATGCATTAGGGACACTAAGAAACTAAATACTAAAATTGAGCGGAACTAAACATTATTTTTGATGTATTAATTTATTTCGGGTAATCTTGTCATTGCTATCAACAATTAGAACAACCAACTACATCTTCATTAAGTTGTCCAATAATACCATAAAAAGAGTTAGACTTATAACATGTGGATCCAGATAGAAATTATCAAACGCCTTATGCATCATGGTAAAACTAAAATCATTGAAAACATGGGTTCGAGCTGGAAGCAAATCAAAATCAAATGAAGAGAAGAGAATAATGAAATATTGACTCCCTCCCATCTCAACATTCAGTCTTGTGCCAACTCGCACCTGAGCCCATGTGGCCTTACTGTCAAATTTGCTCAGTCAAAGAGAGAACGAATTGATTTGACGTATTAAACAGACTTACCCCGCCTGCTAACCAGCCGAGTCTAAGGAGTCGGTTGATGGGGCGACCACTACCAGCCATAGGGACCCACCAAACTCCTCCAATTTAGATACTAGGCTCCACCCGCCCATTCCTTCGCATCTAAGCTCCACTACCTAACAATAATAAAATTGTGAAAAACAAAATAATAATTATTTTTTGACTTCATTAATTATTATTTTATTTTAGCGGAAAAACCAACGCAAAAACCAATATTATTTTGGACATCATTAATCACGACAACTTCCAGGTGCCTTCGAAATCTATGATTTTAATTATTATTATTTTATTTTGGCAGAAAAACCAATGCAAAAACTAACGTATTATTTTGGACATCATTAATCACGACAATTTCTATGTGTC
The DNA here is from genome assembly GCA_007258455.2 of Sequoia sempervirens. Lineage (NCBI taxonomy): Eukaryota > Viridiplantae > Streptophyta > Pinopsida > Cupressales > Cupressaceae > Sequoia > Sequoia sempervirens. The sequence goes on from VDFB02271358.1 coordinate 895,101,954, forward strand.
TTCAATGTTTTTTTTTAATAAAAAATAATGTTAATAAATTTTTAGTCTATTGTTATTATTTTTGAAGTATATTCTTGTGGTGTTTAAAAACAAACAAACAAAATAGTATTTAGTCTATTGTTATTATTTTTCAAGTATAGTCTTATGGTGTTTAAAAACAAACAAACAAAATAGTATTTAGACTATTGTTATTATTTTTCAAGTAGATTCTTATGATGTTTAAAAACAGACAAATAAAATAGTATTTAGACTATTATTATTATTGAAGTATATTCTTATGGTGTTTAAAAACAAACAAATAAAATAGTATTTAGTTGTGAAAATAATAATGAAAGAAATTATTGGTCTAGCTTGATTCGCTAAAGCATCTTGTTGCAGGCAAGAGGCCATGAGGTCTAGTCTCCCCATCGCCCCTATGGTATCGGAGGGCATGTTACACGTGAAAAAAGTTTGTCAGGCAGACTACCGTTTATAGGGGGGCAACTACCTAATTCGAATTCTTGCATTCTAAAAAATAAATAAATACTAATAATGAAAAGAAATAAATGAAAAAATATATAAAAATATAATAATTTATGTACATATAAAATGTAAACATTTAAAAATAAGTTAAACTAAGTTAATTATTCATCTATATACATTTATATGGAACACTTCAATCAAAAGATTCTCAACATAACATTGTATAAAGAGTCAAGGTATAAAAATAGTTTGGTGGGTTGTATCCAATTTACTCTATGATTATTATTTTTTAAGTATATTCTTATGACGTCTAAAAGCAAACAAATAAATAAAATAATGTTTAATGATTCATGGATTTGATTTAGTTGATTGCATACTTCTACTTTCAAATTTGTTGGCTTCCCTAATTTATGTTGACCATCAAGGATAATTTTTACTTAAAAATATCTTTGGGAGATCTCCAAATCACAATGGTCATGTTCTCCTAAAAGGAGTTCATTGATTACATTAGCCTTAAAATCATAGAAATGAGAGAAGGCATAATTTTATAGTCATGAAAATGCTCTAAAATGATCATGTAGATAGGTTCCTTTTAGTGCTGGAAATTGTAATTTTTTTAGAATAATTAGATCATTTTCAATTCATCAAATTTTAGATAGGAAGTGGATATAATCAATTGATAAATTTGAATGCACATTGATTTTGATACTACTACATAACAAATCACATGAAACGTGTATAAATTCATTTCATAGCATGGAAGTTTAAGAAAATAGGGGTCAATTCTATAAGGTATGGGATTAATCTATGTCATAAAATAATTACAAATATTGAGTGTCTTAGACAACAAGGCCCACTAACTATTAACAATGAAAAAAATATGAAATATAAAATAATAATATTTTTTGAATTCCATTATTATTATTGAAGTATATTTTTATGGTATCTAAAACTAAATAAATAAAATATAATGCTAATAATTTTTTAGTCTATGATTATTATTTTTGAAGTATATTTTTATGGTACTTAAAAATAAATAAATAGAATAATGAAATATATAATAAATAAATAAATAATAAGTTCATTAATATTGTTTAGACTTGTAAAAAATAAAATGATAGTTATGGAACGATAAGAGTGAACAATAGGAAGCTAGGTGAATGAGGTGGATGTGGTTCTACTGTTGTAGGCGGAAAGATATAAAAATGGTATGGAGTGTTGGAAAAAATAACCAAGGTGGAAAGGAAAATTTTAGAGGGATGGGAAACTCAAAGAGATAGAGATTAAAGAGGTAGAAAAAAATGGAATGTGGCTCCAACAAGAAGGTATAGATGGTATGGGAAAAATGGAGGTAGGGGAGTGAACACCTAGAAAAATAGATCCTTTGGGGTTGGGAATACAACTCAAGTTAGGGCTAATCAAATCATCAAAAATCAATTTGAACTAAGGAATCATAGTAGAAGGGAACATTATGATTATCTAGGGGATTCAATCCTTCCCTTTGAAACATATGCTTATTCCATAACATTGGATGAAATGAATAAGGATGTCCAAAATTAGGAAGCCGAAGGGGTGAAGAGATAAATGACTCTCATTGGTAGTGGGGAAAGTGGGGTTGGAATGGAAGCCCTAGCAATCCAAAAACCAAGATCCCTAAATAATATGAGAGGAAGAGGAGTAAATCCATCGTAATACTGACCAAAGAAATTCAGCAAAAAAAGGAACACTTGAAGATGTATTCCTTTTTGTGAAATGGTGTGTGTGGGCCCTAAAAGGAAAATCCAATGAAATAGTGGTTAGAGAAATGAGGAGAAGAGATCAAGATTAGGTTTCTACCAAGTAACTTCTTCCTAGTAGATTACTCATCTAAGGATTACAAAAAATCTTTTATGGAAGAGAGATTGCAAACATTAGAAGGAATAGAGTTCTACATAAAGGATTGAGAACCAAAATTTGAACCAAGGAAGCATGAGGTAGAGAAATAAATGGTTTGGTTTAAAATTCGCAATTTATCATTGGAATACTAGAACAAAGAAGTTTTAGAAGTAATTGGGAATGAGTTCAGGAAACTCCTCTACTCTAATGAAAACACTCTTCAAGTAGAACAAGGTCAGTATGCGAAAATCTGTGTGGAAATGAACACTGGAGCAACCAAATGGGATGAACTGGAAATCATTATAGAAGCTGATAGTTGGATACAAAGGGTGGAAGTGGATCTGGCTTCCAGAGCACTAGTAAATATAAATCCAAGTGATGCTAAGGTCAAGGTAGCCAAATAGACTGAGGATGGGGGAAGTGACAAGGAGAAATTAAGGAAGGAAAATCAAGTGTCAATAGAGGAGGAGTTTGGGAAATCAGGATAGAACACAAGGAAAAACTAATGGGTCTAGTTGTTTGAGGTGGCGGTGTAGGAGGATGAAAGTAAAGCACATAACCCACCAAAGGAGGAAGAAGATGCAATTTGGAAAGGCTAGTTGAAGGAAATTACTCAAGGTAGGAGTTGGGGGATATGGAGGCCACATTGGAAGTAGGCTACAAATTGGTGGGGTTAATAGAAGCTCTAATTTCTTGGAGGGAGCAGAAATAGGAGAGAAGGGAAATATTGAATCTATTTACTGTAATTTGGAGGTAGGGGAACAATTAGAAGAAGGGGAATTTTGGGAAGAGGATGGGATTAGCATGCCAAAGGAGCTCAAAAGGGGAAAAAATAGAATTTGGCATTTCACTCATAGGAAATTAGGGATAAAGAAAAAAAATCAAGCAAATAAATCATTTGATTACAATAAAGAGAACAAGAAAGGTAGGAAGAAAAACCAAGAAAAATGCATAATTGATGAGGATGTAGAGGGATAGGTAAAGATAAAAATAATTCTTAGATTAGGGAAGGGAGTGACTCCCCTTCTTGAGGAGCAATGAAGGTTATTTCATGGAATGTTAGGGGCTTAAACACCCCTAAGAAGAAGTGCTTGGTTAGGCATTGTATAGAGATGACTAAGGCTGATATCTATTTGGTCCAAGAAACTAAGTTAAAAAAATTGGAAGCACAAAATGCTAAAAAGGAAATACAAGGGATGGAATACTAAGTTAGTGGAGTCAAAAGGATCCTCAGGAGGTTTGATAACAATCTAGAAATCACAATAAGTTTATGTGGAATGGTTGGAAGTGTGGAAGCATTGGATGGCATGTAAGGTAAGAAGCGTAACTATGAACCTATAATTTTCTTTAATTAATGTGTATGGTCCAAATTTGTGCATAAAGAAAAAAGAAACATGGGTAGAAATAAGTAGTTACATAGCACTAATTCCAAATGAAACATTCATCCTAAGGGGCAATTTTAGTGCAATTGTATATAGCCAAGACAATAGAAAGGGAATGCAAATAAAATTTTAATCACAGATAGACTTTGAGAGTTTTGTAGGCAAATGTTAGTTATTAGAGATTTAGATGTACAATGGATCACATACTTGGATAAATAGGAGGTTAGAATTTAGCAATATAGCTAAGAAGTTGGAAAAATAATAATCTAAAGGGGTTCTCAAAACCTTTCCTTATGCATTAGAGTGTAGCATTGTCCCTCACTCTAGTTCAAACCATTATCCAATACAATTGGATATTTTGGGAGATAAAAGATTAATTAGATGCCCCTTTAAGTTCAAAAATATGTGGTTGAAAAATAAGAAAAGTCAAGTTTGATGGGTCAGTGGTGGGAAGAAGCAAAACCATTGGGAACAAAGATGTTCTGCATTGCTACAAAATTGAAACTAGTTAAACATCATTTGAAGGATTGGAATAAAAACCATTTTAAAAACATTTCTGAAAATAAAAAAAGAAATAGAAGAAGAAATAAGAACACTAAATGAAATGTGATTGAATCTCAAATTATCCACAAAATGTGATTGAATAAATCAAAAAAATCTTTAAGGTGATTTTGTTATGGTTAATCTTAATATTTCAGACAATTTAATGGACACATGCTTTACTATAAAGATAGAGGAGAGTTCTAGAATACTTAAAATTAATGAGGTAAAAAACTCCTATCGCATTCACATGAGAACCTCCACTAGTACCATTAAAGAAACTAGATAGGTATATTTGGAGAGAATTCATTTAGACATAGGTGTTCCTAGCACTCAAACTAGAAAATAGATCTAGATTTAAGATAAAATAAATTGTTATATATTTCGATATAGAGTTAGTGGAAGGGATTCCCAAGTGGCCTTGTGCTTCTTAGGGGATAAGTAGTTTCTATTTGTTCATGTATATAAGGTGATATAGAATTGTGTTTCTTATCTATTCCCATATATTTTTAGAAGTATCTTTGTAATAAATAGAATGGATGGTCTATCCCCATAGTAACAATTGTAGGTGGGTGAGTCGCTAGGTCTACAAATAGTGAAAGAATCATTTATCGACAAGTGTATGTAGATGGAAGAAAATTCATATGGGGATAAAAATGGTATTGTGACTAACATATAAAACATCCATCTCAAGGCCATTGGTTAGGGGTCCACAAACTAGTTTCTACCTAGTAGGATTATTTCAATTATGCCTATGGATAGTAAGGAGGTTGCTCCCACTACCAAGATAGAGGTAGGGGACTTGTAGGGCTAATCCAAGTTAAGAACTAAACTATAATCAAGGGTGGGGAATACTAATCTACCCAATAGGTAGAGATAGGCATCTACCCATAGGTGGGCTTTAGTTGACATATAAATATGGCAACCATCTTCCTTTATTTGTTTATGACATCATTCCTTATATATGTGATATGACTTGATTGATGACTTATAGCTCCTCCAATTGAGTTGCCCTATCCTAGGGCATGTCGATAGCTCTAGCTCTAAATAGACTATGAAAATTCATTTAATATTTCTTTAATGAATAGTCTATCCTTATTTTCAGTTCACTTTTTCAAGCTCTTTTTTAATTCACTTTTTCTACAACAATACATACACAAACCATGTGTTTCCTGTGTTCTCTACAAATTTATTATTCTGCTACAATACATACACAAACCATGTGTTGTCCCTGTTATATCTATTTATTTATGTTTTAAAATGGATTGACACATTATATATGAGTGTTTAGGCAACGTAGAGATGAGTAGAAACAAACAAATACTTTGTTTTCTAAAGCAACAATAAGTCTATTTTAGTTTGTTTTTACTTTGTAAGAGCAACAACTCTATTTTTTTGTAAATGAAGTTATATTTTATGTGTAATAGCAACAATAAGTTTATTTCAAGAGTAGCAATTCTTTTCTATTTTTTGTTATTAATGTGTGAACTCATAATTTGTTTAAAACTATGTTATGAAAGAGATCACTCTTATAAATATTTGTACGTAAAAAGAGTTGAAGTTCTTTTGTTGTTCATCACTATTATTATTTTTTGTCTTTCTTCTTTATGTTTTATTCTTTCATCTAATACTGGAGTTGAGTTGTGGCATCTTTTTCTAGCGCAAGTCTTACAAATCCACAAATTTCTCAATTTAATGAAAATAACTATGAATATTGGTCAATCACAATGAAGGATTTGTTTAGTTTTTAAGATGTATGGGAGCTTGAAGAGAATGAGTTTCTTGAACATGTAGATGTAGCAACATACACTGCATCATCTCAAGTTGAGAGATTTAGATAGTAGGCTCCATCCGACCATTCTTTCGCATCAAAGCTTCTCTATCTCCAACCAAAAACTGAATGGGTCCTATAGGGTCCTTCCACAATAAAATTTCTCAATTTTCAAAAACTTCAATCCATTTAGATATGAATCCAATACCAATAAGCTAACCGCCAAGTAAAAAATCTATCACTACCAACTAAACAAAGATCCATATATGTAACTAAACAAAATGTTGATTCATAATTGAGTGGATAATAAAAAAACTGTGATTATATCTCAATAATAAATCACATAAATCATTAAGATGATTTTATTATGATGTAAATCTTAATATTCCACACAATTTAATGGGCTCATGCTCTACTATAAAGATAGGGAGAATTCTATTGCCTAAAATACTTGTAATTAATGAGGTAAAAACTCCTAAATTGTTATCCATTCACATGAAATATAACCTCCAATAGTACCATTAGAGAACTAGACATGCTTAGTTGGAAGGGATTCACTTAGACATAGGTGCTCTTACCATTCAACCTAGAAAATGGGTTAGATTTAAGATCAAATGAATAGTTATATATATTTTGATATAGAGTTAGTGGAAGAGATTCCCAAATGGCCTTATGCTATATAGTAGGAATAGTAGTTTCTATTTATTCATGTAGATAAGGTGACATAGAATTGAACTTCTTATCTATTCTCATATGTTTTTAAAAGTATATTTGTAATAAGTAAAATATATGAGAATATCTTTCCTCATACTAACAATTGTAGGTGGGTGAGTTGCTAGGTCTACAAATAGTGGAAGATTCATTTATCAACTAATGTATGTAGATGAAAGGAAATTCATATGGAGATGAAATGGTATTGTGTGACTAACATAAAGAAAACCCCACTCAAGGCCATCAATCAGGGGTCCATGGACTAGTTTCAACCTAGCAGGATTATTTCAATTATGCCTATGGATAGTAAGGGGTTGCTCACACTACCAAGATAGACGTAAGGGCCTTATACTTGATCGATTCTTTCATAACTAAATTACAATCAAGGGTAGGTAATACTAATCTATCCAATAAGTGGAGATAGAAATCTAACCATAGGTGTGCTATAATTGTCATATAAATATGACATCCATCTTCCTTTATCTATTTATGAAATCATTCCTTATATATGTGATATGACTTGATTGATGACTCATACCTCTTTCAATTGAGTTGCCCTATCTTAGGGAATGTTGATAACTCTAGCCTAACTTGCATCCACCTCCCGCTCCAAATGGATAGAGATATATGGATATCTCCAAATAGATATATAAATAGGCTTCGCCCTCCTTGCCAAATGGCTATTTAGAATCAATCACATATAGAATTATAAATTAGGGAGCTATAGATCAAAAACTATAGATGAATTAGTTTTTTTTTTTTTTTTTCTCTCAATTTCCTCCTCCACATATCTTGGCCAAGGCCCTATATAAGCAAGTGGCTAAGCCTATATTCATTTAAGTTCACATCTAGTCATACGCACTCTCCCTCCTACCGATATATTGAGGAGAGCTTAGATGGAAAGAGCAGGACTAGACAGCTAAGGGGTGGCTATATAGCTGACAAGAGAGGCCCAACTATAAGGCATCCTAAGGTGTTGGGGGTGTGGGTGAGAAGGGAGAGGGTTATCTCGGCAGTGAAAATATAGAAGAATGTTAGTTTGAGGTAGGTCGATACGATTTGTAATAGATACAATAATTGTCCTGACATACAAGGCATTTGAGCCCTTCCATATATAGGGCATGCCACCGTATGCACCCTTCTCCAATTGTGAAGAGCGAGCTTTACCAAGTGTATGGCGACCGTATATGGAGAGGAACCCTTTTATCTTGGGAGGACAAGAACTAAACCCCCGCATCTATATGACGACAGCCACATCCATCTCTCTCTCTCTCATATATATATGCCTTCGACCGGTGGGGCCTATTTCCCGCTATCTGTAAAAATTGACGGAGAAATTTACGAGTTCATTTTGTTAAGTGTCACAAAAAATTTACCACATTCCTATGTAAAATCCGATTATGTGCGTATTTTTACCAGCCACTCAACATTTGTAATCTCCAGATATTTCGATAACCCGCCTAACCTTTAAATAAGATGAATTTGCAGCTCGTCCCTGCCAATTCGTCCAACAATGATGAACGGTTATGGAAAGCCTCATGTTGTGGCGGTGCCTCTCCCAGCATTGGGTCACGCAATTCCTTTACTGGACTTTGCGAGTCTCCTTACCTCCCATGGCCTTATCGTCAGTTATGTCAACACACCCGCCAATGTTCCGCGTCTGCAACACCAAATGGCCAACGCTATTTCATCGCGCCTCGACATTCGCCTTGTAGTCCTTCCGACGCCCGCCGTGGAAGGTTTAGCTGAGGGAATAGAGAGTTTCGATCAAGTTCCCCCTGAACAATTCGCTCTCATTTTCGATCTGGCTTTTAAACTAGAGCACGCCTTTAACCGGTGGCTTCTAAGCCAATTTGAAAAAGAAGGGCAACAAGGGACGGGACCTCCTGTTTGTATTTTGCACGACGTGCTCTTGCGATGGAGTATGGTGGTGCCCGAAGAGCGCAATATCCCCAGGGTAGTATTTAGTACGTACGGGGCATTTGGACTGAGTGTGTTCCATTCTGCATGGCTTTCCGCAGCGCGCAATGCGGTGGAAAGAGAAAGGGAAAGTATTGTGCTGAGGTTGGGTTTGCCCACCGCTATGAGATTGCATAAAAATGAGATAGATCCCTTTTTATTCGACCCCTTGAGGATGGAGTATATGAATGGATTGCAGTCTGTCATTCAAAGTCATGGAATGTTGGTAAATTCTTTCGAACAACTGGAGGCCGAGCATCTCCAGCATTTGAGAAATTTGAGAGGGAAAAAGGTGTGGTCCATAGGCCCTGTATTTCCACCAAATGCTTTAGAGGGAGCAGTGAAGGCTACTGCCCGAGGCAAAATGGCGGACATTAGCGAAGAGGAGCTGCTCAAATGGTTGGATTCTCAGAGCCCAAGCTCGGTTGTGTATATTTCATTTGGAAGCCAGACTTATCTCTCCCAAGAACAAAGCAAGGCCTTGGCGAGTGGTTTGGAAACCAGCGAGCAGCCCTTCGTTTGGGCCTTCAAAGTGTCCCCAAAGATCACATTCGACACTGCACTAGATGTGGCTCGCGCATATCTTCCCGAGGGCTTCCAAGATCGCACAAAAAAGAGAGGATTGATCACATGGGGTTGGTTGCCGCAGCTTCTCCTTCTCTCTCACCCTTCTGTGGGAGCCTTCATGAGCCACTGCGGGTGGAATTCCATGCTTGAAAGCGTAACTTTGGGCGTCCCATTAATCACATGGCCCATGAATGCAGATCAGCACTTCAATTCCACACTGGCAGTCAAATTGGGGATTGGAATCCAAGTGTGTGAGCACACAACTGGAATTCCGGACAAGGAAAGAGTAAAGAATGTTGTAGCACTCGTCTTGAATCAGAACGATGGGAAAGAGATGAAAAGAGTTGCAGCAAAATTGCAGGACATGGCAGGAAAGAGTGTTGCATGTGGAGGATCTTCCAATGCAAACTTACTAGACTTTTTGAGCGAGATTCATAGGCTGCATATCGCACGAAACGCTGTCGTATATGCAAGATCCTCCAAAGCTCAGATACAAGATGGTTTTGCCACTGAAATTCTTCAGCTCGGCATATCCGAAACTGCGTAATGATTTCTACTTTTGTCTTTTGCCCAACGCCCGTGGAATAAGGCGCACCAGGATGGGAGTCGTAGTTCTCATTAAGGAGGAACATCGACAAATGGAATGTTTCCCATTCCCCTAGTTTATGATTGAGTATTTGATAGGTGACTTGAAATCTTTGAATGTTTGCTATAGCTTGGTGTAGATCTTCCTTGCATGTCCTTTCCTTCGTAAACAAGAGTTGCAGTTAAAGACTGTTAGGATGGTTTTGGTAGTGCCAGGTAATTCTGAGTTGGTTATTGATTTGACGTTATACTTTTGACGAGTTTGTTGGCTGTCTCACATTCACAGGGCAATGAAATTCATTTGTCACTGTCCTTCAAAAGACAGATCTGATTCTATTATATTGTGCAACATAAATTCCATGGGATAGGCCATGACCGAACCGATTTTGATAAATAAATTGATTGTTCATGACACTTCACAGATTATTGGTGAATACTAAGTGAAGTATTGGTCACTTTACAGTCTGTATTTTATTAGTATTATTCAAACATTGATTTCATTAAAATGAGTTATAGGGACAACTTTAGAGTGTTTTTTGAGTAATAACGCAGATCGGCGTTCTGCTATGGGAGCCTTCGACCTCCCATATTGATTCCTATGGCATTGGAATGATCGGAGCCGCCCAAGAAAACTTGTTACGTAGACTGCAATGTTTGAGAAGCGGCGGCATCGGCAATAGTGGGGAGAGCTTTACAAAATAGTGGTGTTTTTTATTTGCTTCTAATTTTCTATTTGTTTTATAAGTTTAGAGTAAATTTATTAATACGTAATGTTCAATAATTTTAATATTATAATCATAGATATTATTTCTAACTTTATATTAACCTTAATAATATTATAATTGTATTATTACATAATTTATTTATTTTAAGTTTTGGATAGGTTGTATTTTTTAATTTAAATTTTAATATTTTTGGATTTATTTATTATATGAAGTTTTATGATATCTTTTTATTTTTATTTTTGAATATGTACGTATGTATGTATGAATGAATCTAAAATGAATTCAATTTCAATTTTTGTGTCATCAATATGTTCAAATCTTCATGCATAAATCTAAATCACAATTGATAATTTAGATTAGCACTTGGGCTTTAAAGGAAGATTGTTGTTTGTTAGAATTTGTCATAATGACGGTGAGGTTAGTCCATTAATAAGAATTATTCGTGTTAACTCGTGAGAAAATTTCTTTCCCGACAAATTTTATGAGTTAGAGAGAGATTAAGATATTGAGTGAGGATGGCATTTAGGAAAATAAAATAAGGGTTTATTCATAAAAGTTGGTAAATTAGAGGATGATAAAGTTTAGCTACAATCTATAATTGACAAAATTCAAATGGTTAAAATTGCAATGAGGGTTTTTTTTGTTTTTACTATTAATAATGACTTCTCCATAGTTAAATGTGACACACGTATCTTATATATTTTGACCTACTTGATATTTAGATATAATGACAATTAATTGGAATGATATCAAAATGACTCTAAAATCATTTTTCTCAAAGTTTGGGATTTCTCCATTTTTAAAACAATCTTGAATAGTTCAAAGAAGCTTATTACTTCTAGAAGTAGGATGTCTACTATTACTTGAATTATTTTATGATTTGATAAATCCTTTTGATAAAATTTATTTGGGATTCAAGATATAAATTTTACTATCTTAAAATTTACTAGTTATTTGCATGATATATCAAACATTTGTTGAAGTGATACATGGCATGTTAATAATTGTGTTGAATGGTGTTTGAGATGATAATAGTGAATATGATAAGTTAAACAAGGATATATGTTAATGTATCATCTAGGTCATTTCTTACTATTCTATCCATTTGATGATATTTGGATAATCCTTTCTTTTTTATTGTTTCCTTCAGTAAAAAAAGCTTAGCTACAATCTTTTATTAACAAAGTTCAATTGGTTAAAATTGTAATGAGTTTTTTTTGGATTTTTGTTTTTTACTAATGGCTTCTCAATAGTCAAGTGTGACATTGTTGTCTCGTTAATTTTAACCTACTTGATAATTAGATATAGATGCAATTAGCTAGAATGATATTGAAATGATTTCCATCATTTTTTTGAGATTTCTCCAATTTTGAAATAAATTTGAATAGTTCAAATAAGCTTGTTGCATATAGAAGTAATTTTTTTGGTATTGTTTTCACTACCTTACAATTTGAGAAACATTTTTTATGACAGTTTTCTCAACTCCAACCCTGCTTCTAATGTAAAGTATATAAAGAATACAAATTTTAGCCTATGAAACATAAAAACTTAACTACTATGCCATAGAACTTGTATATGGATAAAATTAAAGAAGTTGAGTTGTTCAACATCACTTTTATGGATGAATATTGTGTAAATATTTTTGAGCTCTAAATTTTTTAAAAAGGGCCCAATGGCCTCTTGGATAAAAAATTATGGCCTCCCACATTGGAAATGTACAAACATATGGGACATATAAATGAATTATAAGAGGGATTTACTCTTGTTAATGACCTTATGACACATGTGTTATGACATCATAAAATATCTTTGAATGGATTTGATGGAGAAAAAATGGAATGTCCAATCTGATGAGTGAATTGCAACATGCTTCTAATAGATAAAATGACTATGTATTTTTATCAGGATAAATCCATATTGGGATTTGGGTGTTGGTTTTCTTACTATGAATTTGGGAACTAGAATGGTGGGTGTTTTTAGCTCATAATTTTTTAATGTATTTGATGGTGTCATGTATTACCTTTAGTAAACGGGTGCGTGAGATGGAGGTATGCATAGTAACTTTTGTATGTATTTTTATGCTATTAGAATCACTTCATTTCTTTGGTTTATGATACAACTATAAATGATTTCTTTGCAAGTATATCATGTAACAATTTTGAAATTACTAAATAATACGCTAAGTTACTTTAGAGTGTCAGTTTCCTCTCCAAAGGATTTTTTGCATTTACACCTTTATTGTAGAATTGTTTTATTTATGTTTTAAATGTGTTTATCCTTTCTGTAATTGTAAATATCTAAAATATATACAATAATCTCCTCTTATAATTATTTAGAAAGTATTTTTGTATACCATGATTCATTTCATTTGGTATAAAAAGCATGGTTGCCTCAAATTATAAATGAGTGGTAGAGGATTTTTAATATTTACTCATATTTGTTTGAGTGGGACTTGTTTTTGATAAAGGAAAAAATGGGTTTTACAGGGACCCATAACCACAAAGTTTACATAAAATATAAGGAATAAGTGATAAAGAACCCAGAATAAGAAGGCTGCAGTAAGAAAAGACCCAAGAAAGCACAACACCCACTAACCCAAGGCCAACAAGGGCCACCAAAAAAACCCAGCCAGAAAAACCAGCAACATAAACAACCCAAAGCTAACTTAAAGAGTTTAGAGCATCAACAACCTTAGCTTCAAGAATGTGCATGTCCTAGGAACACTTTTTTAGGGCTTGAACCATTTGGGGCGTAGGAGGCACCTTCCTCTTCAGATTTTCTTTCGTCCTCTTCAAGATACCATTGTCCTCAGTCTTGCTTTTGTCCTTTTCAACTTCCAAGTCCATGATCAGAGATCCCTGATGTGTGTTTTCCAACTTCTTAGTCATAGCACTAATGATAATGGCATTATGTTGTGCCATTCTGTGGTTGTGCTCCATAATAGTTTTCATGGTATCTTTTATTTTACCTATTTTAGCTTCCATGCGTTTAACCTGACCTTCATTATCCTCAACCTCCATCCTCATATTTTCCTCATTTCTCTTGCCCTCCGTGGCATTAAGGGAGCTTACTTTGAATTCTAAGTCCTCCAGCTTACTATTGAGGGCCTTGTTTCTAAGCTTAAGGTCCTTAATTTCATGGAAAGCCCACTTCATAATTTTGAAGTAATCAACAGCTCCATTTCTGGCGATAGCTAGGATATCCCCAGGAAACTCATAGTCCTCCTTAAAATAATGATCTTCAGGGTTAAGATCATTAGGGAATCTGGGTCTATTCTCTCTATCTGTGGCATGGTAGGAAGAGAAAGAGTCTTTGCTAGCATTAGGGACCACAAAAATATTCTCTGGGGTATCCTCAGAATAGGAGACCAATTTATTAGTAGGGGAACCCTTTTGAATGGACTACTCTTTCAGAACAATGCCACTGGGGTTTTTGATAGTGGTTGATTTTTTGAGCGAGGATTTGCGCTGCAAAGTTTTCTTACCAAAATTGTTAGGGGAAGGAGGGTCTTCTTCAATCCACTCAAAGTCATGCTTATTTTTATCCTCCAACACACTATTATCTGTTTCATCACCTTTAGAGGATGAAGCGGAGATAGGGTTGGATAAGGCTAGAAAATTTTGAAAATGTTCATAAATAATCTTAATAAGGCTAGTATGCAATATTGGGTACTTCTTAGGATTCTTCTTATGATCATCAATACTATTACTTAAGGAGCAATACAGATAGTACGAAAAGGAAACCCTAACCTTATGATGAAAGTGGTTGAGAAGGGCGAAGTGGTAGCCATAGACCTTGGTGAATCTTTCATCTAGGGTAATGTATTCCATGATGATTTTGAGCACTTTCCTCCATAATGACTTTATTGAATCAACTTCAAAGTAGTTGTTGGAGACTTTTATTAGCTTTGTCTTCTCCTTTTCTTTCTTGGGGAATCTAATAACCTCCTTGTCAGAGAAATTTCTATCATTAAAGAATTTCATTCCTTCAGTAGACATGCTAGTCACTTCCCCAATGAGGTTCTCGTCCACATTAACCTTCCTCCTGAAAAGCATAATTTCTTCGTTCTTCCAATTTTTCTCAAAGTACTCTTTGGGCTTCAGATCAGGCCCATGAAGCTTTTCGATGAGGGGAAGCAACCCACATCTTTCTATTTGTCTCCATACCTTCGGGTTCCTCTTGTTCATTTCATAGCTCTTTGGCTCCACCCTTTTCCTATCTCCTCCCATTTTCACAAATAGCTCCCTAAAATTTTTACCAGAGCCAGAGTCCTGAAATAAAATGTTACAACCGAACCAAAGAGCCCACAAAACATGTCACTTCTTACTGTCATTTAAAATAATAAGCATAGCCCCATCAAATCTAATGATGTTGATGTACTTCACCCTATTCTCTTTCATCATTAAAAAAAGTTGTTGTTTTCCCATGTGTGATATCATATTCAATTAAGGCCCTTACCTCAATGCCTAGACCCCTGAGGTTCTGCCACATGACCAACCCCTTCTATTTAACCCTATCATTAGCAAAAAAATCAGCCACGCTGTTGGCTTCCCTAAAAGCATGAGAAATCTTAACTTTCTCAAATCTTGCTAAAAGGGATTTAGCATCTTCAATCCAACTCTTGATTGTCCATGAGGGAGGGGACTTTCCTAGAAGGAAATCAATAATTTTTTTTAAGTCTCCTTCAAGCCATAAATTTTTATAATTTTGACTAAGCACTAAGTTAATCACTTGAAAGGCTCAAATAGCTTCTTCCATGTGGTTAGTTTGAGATCCAAGGGAGATAACCACCCCCGCTAAAAATTTCCATTTGAGTCCCTAATCACACCTCCACTTCCAGCCAACTCTAGGTTTCCCTTAGCCACTCCATCAAAGTTGGCTTTAATCCAACCACTCGGAGTAAAACTCTAGCACACCCCTTCCCGGTCTTTTCTAGTTGGTTTAGAAGCCCTTTACACATCATTTTTAATCTTCCATTCCTTGGCCATCTTTAAGTCATAAGGAGAGCACACCACAAACTCCAGATTATTCTCTTGTTGAGGAATGATGTTAAAGTTTTCCACAATTAGCTTGAGGATTTTTTCAAAAACATTGTTCTCTGATGTTTCCTTGTCCTTGAAGAGTCTATTATTTCATTCCTTCCACACTCCTCAAGCTATATAGGGGAAAGTGAAGGCCCATCATCTTCAAATAAAAGGATTTAGAGAAGGAGCATTCCATTGAGAAAAAAAGTATTTAATAGAATGAGGAAAAACCAATGAGAGGTTCCAAAGAGCCAGAAACTTACCCCAAATAGCAGCAACAAACAGACAGTGGAGAAACAAGTGATTTGTTGACTCCGCCTCATTCTTACAAAGATAGCATCTATTAGGTATTTGGAAGCCACATTTGCAAAGATTATCAACTGTGAGCACTTTGTTTTGAAGAAGGATCCAAATAAAATATTGACTTTAGGGGTTAGATGTTTTATCCAAACTTTGGTCTAGAAAGGAGAGGGGGCTTGAGAAAGGGATAGTAGAGAGACAACCGAAGAAACAAAGTTGTTTCTTGAGGGGTTATCTGTCCAGACTAAAAGGCCATTCAGAGATGAGTGAATGGGGGAAAGCTCTAGGCTAAGCTGGCATAAGTCCACCTTTCCCCCATCACACCAATAGTCCTTAACTTGAGAACCAAAAGTCATTTTACACATGTCAGCCCACTTGTTGAACCTTTCAATGTTTATTAGGGGTTCCTTAAGTAACCATCTGTCCTCCTAGAACTTGGCTTGATTTCCACTTATTATATTCCACCCAACCCCTAAGTCAATAATCTTTCTCCTAGTAATCATGTCATTCTAGCAAGCATATCCACAGGGTAGAGAGGGAGAATCCAACAAAGCCTTTAGGGAGCCACAATTCTAGCCATATATTTACTTTTTAGAATGTCTTTCCATTCCCCACAAGATGAAAAAGACCTCCAAATTTTCTTAGCAAGAAGCGTCTTATTCATCATTTTGATCTTTCTTAGACCTAATCCTCCCATCTTTTTTGGCCTATAGACAAGATCCCATCAAATAAAGGGAATTCTCTTTCTTTCTTCAACTCCCAACCAAAGAAATCTTTTTTGAATTTTTTCAATAACAAGTAACAAAAATACTATTTATCATTTATAAACCTATCCCTAACCCTAACCCTAATCCCTATTCATGATGATAAACCTATTTTTGATGATAACCCCAACCCTAATCCCAATTTTCACTCTAACCGTAACCAAATTACTATATTTTATCATTTATAAGCCTATCCTTAACCATAACCCTAACCCTAATCCCTATTCATGATGATAAATATATTCATGATGATAGCCCCAACCCTAGTACTAACCCTTACCCTAACACTAAACCTAACCCTAACCCTAATCCCTATTCATGATGATAACCCTAGAACCCTAACCCTAACCATAACCCTAACCCTAACCTTAACCTTAATCCTAACCCTAACCCTAATCCTATTCATGATGATAAGTCTAACCCTAATCCTAACCCTAACACTAACCCTTACCCTAATCCTATTCATGATGATAATCCTATTCGTGATTATAACCCAAACCCTAACTATAACCATAACCATAACCCTAACCCTAACCCTAACCCTAACCCTAATCCATATTCATGATGATAAACCTATTCGTGATGATAACCCTAACCCTAACCATAACCATAACCCTAATTCTAACCCTAACCCTAATCCTATTCGTGATGATAAACCTAACCCTAATCCTAACTGTAACACTAACCCTAACCCTAATCCTATTCGTGATGATAACCCTAACCCTAACCCTAACTGTAATCCCTATTCATGATGATAAATCTAACCCTAACCCTAACCCTAATCCTATTCGTGATGATAAACTTAACCCTAATCCTAACCTTGACACTAACCCTAACCCTAATCCTATTCGTGATGATAAACCTATTCGCGATGATAACCCTAACCATAACCATAACCCTAACCCTAACCATAATGATAGCCCTAACCCTAACCCTAACCTGAATCCTATTCATGTTGATGAACCTATTCATGATGATAACCCTAACCCTAATCCCAATTTAACTCTAACCCTAACCAAATTACTATATTTATTATTTATAAACCTATCCCTAACAATAACCATAACGCTAACCCTAAGCCTAACCTTAACCTTAACACTAACCCTAACACTAACACTAACCCTAACCCTAACCCTAATATCTATTCATGATGATAAACCTATTTGTGATGATAACCCCAACCCTAATCTTAATTTTAACTCTAACCCTAACCAAATTACTATATTTTATCATTTACAAACCTATCCCTAACCATAACCATAACCTTAACCCTAACCCTAACCCTAAGTGTAACCAAAGATTTATTTTAGAATTGTAATTGAACCCAATTAAAAAGACAATTGTTTTTCATCTTTTTATGATTTTATTTCTATTCTATTATTTAAAAACATTTTACAATGACATCAAAGATACTTTTCTTTTTTAAAGATTATGTGTAATAGTAAATTTAGAATATTTCCTTTTTTATTTAATTTTCTATTTTTTCAATTTTAAACACATTAATTTAGAATTTTTAACAACGAAAATTGTTTTTCATCTTTTTAAATGATTTTACTTCTATTCTATTATTAAAAAATAATTTAGAATGACATCAAAGATACTTTTATTTTTTAAAGATTTTTCAACTTTTTATATTAAGTATATTAATTTAGAAACTTACTTTTATATTAAATAGTGAATTTAGAATATTTAGTTTTTAAAATTAGGCAACTCTATCTTATATTAATTTAGAAACTTACTTTTTTTATATGCAAATACTTCTTTTATATTTAATCTTAATATTTAAAAGTTGGATTGTGTAATTTGAGAATATGCATTTAATGGAAATAAATATTATTGAATGGTAGTCTAACTGCATTGTATGATTTTGCAAATAAAGTAAGTTTTGATCTTTTATTAATAATTTACATAGTTTTAAAAATATTTTAACTTATTTTAAAATAAAAATAAAAATTAACTACTTTCAAGATGAATAGTAATTAATTCATGATATCAATTTTGAAAACCATAAATAATCTACTTATGGCTCACTACAAAATAATCAAATATAGTAATTAAATAATCAAATCACCACAATATACTAATTCAACACAAAGCCTCAACTTTATCTTGAGAACTCTAAATTTAATCCTAACCACAATTGAACTTTAACCCAACCCTAACACTAATTGTCATCACAATTAATCATATACTAATTAAATAATCAAATCACCACAATATTTGTAAAACTTAGATTTCATTTTAAAATTAAGCTGAACTCTAATTTCTAAAATTCATAAAATATTTATTATCTAGTTGTTAAATTTTAGTGATTATTGAATAAAAATGAATTAGATAAATTTAAATATTCATTTTAAAATAAATTTACAATTACTAATTATAATTTTAGAATAAATTAAAGACTAAAACTTAGACTAAAATCATATATCTTATTAAATTAATAAATTATAAATAAAATCAAAACTTAAATTTTAATTGATATATAACTTATTTGAATTTAAAATATATAATTCTAATTTCTAAAATTTATAATAAAATTAAACTAAATTCTAATATATAAATACTAATTTCTAAAATTCATAATAAAATTAAAGTAAATTCTAATTTCTAAAATTCATAATAAAATTAAAGTAAATTTTAATCTCTAAAATTCATAATAAAATAAAAGTAAATTCTAATTTTTAAAATTCATTCTAAAATTAAACTAAATAAATTCATGCTAAAATTAAACTAAAATTTGTTATATAACTTAGATTTTATTCTAAAACTAAACTAAATTGCAATTTCTAAAATTCATTCTAAAATTTAGTTATATATCAATTAAAATTTAAACTATTGTTAAAATTTAGTTATATAACTTAGATTTTATTCTAAAAGCTCTGAGAAACATTGCGGACGGATAACTTCCAAAAACCTAAAAAGAAATTTCTAAAAGGAAATTTTGGGAATCTGTTTCTCTGGTTGCCACTGGTTTTAGAATTTTCGGGACCAATATAGAAGCTTTCCTTCCAATCCCCTGTGCAAATCAACATACAAACTAAAATAGTCTCAGAGAAACATTGCCGAAGGATAATTGAGGGAGCGCAAAAAAAGCACGACTTTGTTCGAATACTTGATCAAACAACTTTTGTTGGATTCCATGATTGATCACGTAAAAAAATCCGCAGTCGATGTAGGCCTGAATTTCCATTAATTCATCATTACACAGACAATTTTTGCATAAACCCCTAAAACAAAAGTAGATGCAATCCTGGCCTGTACTTCAAAAAAATTTACAAAAATCAGGAGTTAATCCTACCTTGCGAACTTGAACTGCAATTGCTTGTCGATCGGGATTGAAAGGTCGATGCAAGCAAATGGATAATCTGGGGATGACATATTCATTTCCCTCTCCTTCTCTTACCTGTTCCCAAATTTCTCCTGATTTAAAAAAAAATGAAAACAAAAAACCAAATTAGTAGGCAATCGAACCCAAAATATCCTGATGCCGGCAATGGAATTCAGCTTTTTTGCTTTCCTTTATTTAGCTTTCTTGTTTTTAGTTTTAAAACAGTTTTTATAGGAGCTTTTAAAAGCAGTTTGCATACTGCGTATTTCTTCATTGATTTAGTTTTTACCTTTTCTAGCTTTAAAACTGTTCGGTGCAAGTTTCCTTAGGTTTTGTTTTAAGCTTTGTTTTTAAAGCTTTCTTTAGCCTATAAGCTGTATTCTCAAAACTCTATATATAGAGTTATATTGTAATAGTTTTTACATAGTTTTGAATAAACAGTTGAATACAATTACAGTTTATTATTTTCCTTTCATACTGCTGTTCAAATTTTTTAGTTTAGTGTTAGTGCTTTATTTACAATCTTTCAACAACATCCTACTTTCCAGAGTCTAGCAATTTTGTGGAAGCAAATATTGTATTCCCTGCAATTATAATAACCGGGCGAGATGTTTGCAAGAGAGAAGCAATTGCAGAACCATATTTGTTTTGGCGAAAAGCTTGAGGAAATGGAAGAAGAAAGAGAGACAAATATCATAACAGCCGCCTTGATTATGAACGCATCTATCATGCTCTCCATAACCATTCTCACATACGTCGATTTCCAGAAAACAAATATGATGATCATGCTCGCATTTGTGCTATTGGAAAATATGGCAGTAAATTTCTCAATGGGAGTGCTTATGGTAGATTTATCGATAGAAAGACAAGAGCAGTCTCACACACTCCTGAGCAGGAAAATCCGCAAAGCGGTGGTGTTAATATCTTTTGGGTGCTGTTTAGCTGGTGCTATTCTAGCTTGGAGTTTCCTCGATCTCTCTCTCTTTTCTTAGTTTTAGAGCTTCGCCCTTGTTGCAGGGAAGTTAATATAGATGCTTTAAAGAGGATTATATATTATGTTAAAGAGGTAAGTGTGGTGGATGCATCTGCAGGGTAAAAGACTTAGTGGGCAAGCATTGCTTATTGTGTATGCAGAATATTGGATGCCCATTTGTCCTGAACATTTGAGTGTTGTAACACGGTGCATTTTATTAGTGAACACAGAATCCTTTGAGGAACAAATTTTTTTTGTATATATTATCCACTATAATTGTATTTTCAAAATAAATATGTAAAAGACAAATTGGAAATGTTTCCTGGCGGTAGCAGGTTCTCTCTACTTCTTTTCTTGGTTATATCTATTAAGGACCCAAGAATAGATTATATCTACTCTGCTAATAAGCCATAGCTCTAGAATTTGGAAGGTTATTTGCCTGTTTAGATATGTAGCCATCTGTTAATTGGATTAGAAATGTTAGCTTGTATTTCTGTCTGCATGTTTGGGATGAAATGTACATGGATTGGATTGGAGATCCTTTTTTATTAAAAACATTATTGCTTTTGGTAGGCAACATGTCAAATATTAATCACAATGTGGTGAAATGGTTTAGAACAGTGGGACCTTTTCTTCAAAGGAATGGCTGGACTTACAGTGTATATTTACAGATAAAACGGTAACAATGTGTTATGTGTTCAAGTTGTTTGATTTTTAAAAGCTGTTAAAAGAATACCGTTCACGACTAACAAAGCACTAGTTATAAGTAGATATGAGGTTATTACTTTTGTAGATGTTGTTTAAATTTAAGCTGGATGAAAGGAAGTTCCGGGATTAATGTTTATTTTCAATTGTTTTGGTGCATATCGTTAATATTTTGTATTTTTTTTTTGTATGGAACAATTATTTTATTTTCTTTTCTTTTTAACAAAGTAAGATTACAAAGAATAAGAAGTTATTAAAAGGTGGTTGAATAAAATCAAAATCTTTATAAGGACAAAATTGAATATAAATAGATTAAAAGTAAACTTTAATATAAATGATTCATATGTGTTTTATTACCAAAAGATAATTTGTGGAGGATAGAGCAAAATCATTGTAAGAACAAAATTGAATATAAATATATTAAAAGTAAACTTTTATATTAATAATTTATATGTGGTTTATTTTATTTGAATTATTAATAGTATTTATTATAATTAGTATAGATATTTTAAATATATCTAAAAAATTCTAAAAGAAATGAATTCCAACCTATTTTAGTTACTTAAAAGTAAAATTTTTAATTACTTTTGAACTATTTATTTACTAAATTTATGGAGACATAAAATATTATGTTTAGTTTTAAATATTAATATTTTGACATGTAAATGACTATATATATTTTTTTTTTCATATATTTGTTACAAATGCATATCACAAAACAATATATTATGATTTCCTAAAATTATTGGAGCTAGATTGAAACACTATAATAATGATAGAAAATTGATGTTCAATGGTTGATATTATTTTTATTAATTAAAAATTGATATTGAATGAATGATTTTTTAATAATTTATATTTATTATCTGTTTTTTATAATAAAGCAAGGGAAGACCCCTAATCCCATAATTCAATAAAACAACAATCCAAAAAGCAGAGGCCAACACACCTCAACCAACAAACCAGTCAAAATGGAGTCACACAAGCCTCAGAGAGACCAAAAATGTATTAACAAAGATTACAAAAAAGTAGAGGAGCATCGGCCCAGGACAAGAAAAGAACAACTAAGAACAACTAACCACCACAAACACCAATTAATCTTTGGGAGTACAAATAAGGTCCCAATCAACCTTTAGCTTGTCAAGCACTTCTTGTTAGTCTTTCTCTTCCGTGTTGTCTTTAATGGTAGTGGTTTGAAAAGAATCATCTTGCTTATTTCCTTTTTTCTTCTTATTATTTGTTAGTTCTCAAATTAATCCACAATTTAGCTTCCTTTATATGCTTTTTGATTAGCTAAAATGGGTTTTCGAAAGGTCCGCATCCTTTTTATAAAGTTAACGACACACAAGAACCAATCAGCAACATAGTTGTAGTAAAGTTTCCAATAACAAACCAGAAGGAAAAAAATTCTAGGTCCAAACCTTGCAAGTCATGTACATGATGTAGATGTAATGGCTAGCACTACTTCCCATGTGCGAATTGATGATTTAGTAGATAATTTTTAATTTATTATTCATATGATATTATGTCTAATATTATGGATGGTTCTTAAGATTTTGTAACCTAATTTTCCATGTTGTTGATTTTGGGGAGTGGTACTCTTATATATAATTAAATAAAAGATGGCATCCTTCCTTCCAAAGCTTCTAAGAATGTGTGTATTCACATCCATAAGTTTTTTATGCATATATTCTTCTATCTAACATTTTATATTGGTAAGGTTAAGACAACCTCATTCTACATTGTTTAAGAAAATATGAAATCCTAATTACTCTCCAAGAGGCCCATTTTATTGCTTGTGAAAGTTATTTTAGCGGGAAAAAATAGTTCAAAAATTTCTTCATATGGGATATTAATGGGAAGCAATAAAATACGATTCCTTTGATTTTGTTAAGAAATGTATTGAATGTCAACAACATAGTCATCTAGTTGATGATCCTACATAGGATCCCTAATCTTATATAGACTTGTGGAACATTTCTATTTTGAGCCTAGTTTTGATTAGAAAAAATCTCTCCACCATATTCTCAAGTTAACACATTCATTCTCACTACGCTAGATTATTTCATAAAGTGGTTTGAATCTATTTCTCTATGCTATACACTATTGCGCAAATCTATAAATTCTTATTTAATCATATATTTTCTTGTTTTAGACTTCATTATGTCTTTATTTTTAACAATGACTTAATAAGGATATGAAGAAATTCCTCAACAAATTTCACATTCAACGGTAGTTTTCAACGCATCATTATGTTCAATTTAATGCCTAAATTAAGATTTCCAACAAAAAATTGAGTTTCATAGAACCATTAAGAGCCAATGCAAGAATTTGAATTCTCAGCTCTTATATGTTCTATGAATCTATTATATGAATATTTATATCACCATTGATACCACTCCATACAATCTTGTCTGGAACACTAATCTGACTAAACCGTTAGATCTTGAGATTTCTTCTCTTTTAATCTCACTCCAAGGATTTATTGATTATAACACCTATCGTGAGTTCAACTTGCATGACCTTGAAATGCTTGGAAAACATCAAATCAATTCTCTTGAGCATCTTAAAACTTATCAAAAAATCTCCATAATTTTTTTATAAATATTTTCTTCATCATTCTTTCCAGTTTGGTGATCTATGCCTCTATGAGAAACAACACAATACTAATGCTAGCAAGGGAAATTGAATGTGGATGTTGCCATTTGGGCATAGTCCATAAGCAATGTGGTCACAAGAGATAGAGGTAGTTAGTATGAGTAGAGCTTGACAAATACCTTCATCTCTATTCTCAAGGATGCATCGAAGAGATGTGATGGCGCTATAGTTTTCTGCCATAATAATACCTAAAATTATTGACAATGTTTTGTTATTTTTGTACAATGCCTCCCTATCTACTACTTCTTTTGAGAAAAATACTACACTAAGCACAACCTTTAGTTTCCTTATAACCTTCTCTTTTCTCATTTTTTTCATTATTAATGTCATTAACCTTTTCAAGTTTCTTGTTACGAGGCAAGAATGTTCCAAAGCACTTAATGGTCATGAACAGTGATAACTACATGTTCTAGGAAAAGAAAACTCTGGCTGGGAGTGTGTGAATGGTGTCAAGAAATATATCGACTGAAAGCTACCCGTACAAGAGACCTTTTCCTTAAGGATCTAAGCCTCTTCAAGTGGCCTTTCGTTGAAAATGGGTATGTGCAGGATCATCATGGAAAAAATAGGCCCTTAAGTGGCAAAAAAATTTAAAAAATAAGAGTTAGGCAACTTGACGTAAGAATTTGAATAAGTTATCTATATTATTTTAAAAATATGTAAGAATAGAATCTGTAGCAAATTGAATTTAGTTTCTAAACTACTAAGTTTGTTTTTTTTTTTTTTAAATCTGTTTGGTGAAAATTTGAAATTTCAATGTAGTAGTACTTAAATTTCAAGGAAAAATAAGAAGTAGGTGTCCGTCACCACCCTAACCACAATAAAATGATAATATTTTTTATAATATTTTAGATATAAGTAGAGGACTCATGTCCCTGTGATGCATATTTTTTGTGATTTTTTCCATGTAAATAATTAATTATGAATTTTTATTAAAACTTTTAAAAAATATAAAAACTTGTATGTCTAACTAGCTTAACTTGGTAAAAATTCCTGAAATTCAATTTTTTCTTTTTTTAATCCTATAGTATACAAAGCATAGAATGTGAATCATGTTTTGGATTCAAAAATGTGATACCATTTGAAAGCTATAGATGTTTTTCAATCAGCTATCAATTAGGACTTTAGTCATAATTTGAATATAAAATGAATAATAAATTACTTATTAAATTCAAAGTAAAACATAATTTATATTGGTGGAAATTTGAGAATCTCCTTTAAAAACCCTTTTCATTTCATCAATTTTGGGTAAAAATAGTCATCACCACATACCCAATATTGCCACTTTTGGCCCATCATGATCCCGCACATACCCAAATGCAAAGTACTTTTGCGTAATTGCCTCTTATGATTATGAGTCTCATTAAAATGTACACTTTAATTAGCTAATAGGTTAATGTCCTTCTGAATATTAAATTTAAAAGCATGAAGTTTCCACAGTCTATGATAGTATTCTAATAAAATTTCTAAATTACGTGTCAATTTTTACATCAATGTTTCAGATCATATTCCATGATCCATCATCAGGATGTAATACAGATAGAGAGAACTATGCATCAACTAGTTTTTACATCAATTGTGTGTCCTTCCTAATAATATTTATGTGTCAGTATTTATATAGACAATCACATTACTGCGAGTGTTAGTTTTTTTATATATTTTCAATTGATATGGAAGAAAATTCTCTATTGATGAATGTACAAACACAAATACTAGTTTTATATGTTTTTGTTTTCACTATTTTTTTAATTTTATTTTCATTTTCTCTCTTTTTAGTATTTGAGACTTTTGAATATTATTCATTAAATTATTTTGATAATTACTTATTATGATTTAGAGTAAGGATAAAACTAAATATATAATAGATTTATGGATTTAAGTAAATATAATATATAATTAGAATTTGGATGAAATAATATATTATTCAAGATGTTAGGTAAATTCTCATTGATATGCAAAAAAAGAAATCGCTTTGTGAAGACAAATACTTTAGAATTTCTAAATTATTTTTTTTCTCTCTAGTTTAGATTAATGCTTCTGAAATTGAAATTCACGCTTAGAAAAGTGACTTGCATGTGAAATTGAACTTGATACATAGAAATTGTCCAGTAGAGAATTGACAATTGTCCCAAATGTGTTTTCGCTTACAACACCTTTTTATGAAGTGGGATAGTGTCAAGAGACACCATTTGAGAACTTGCTAAGACAATTTATTCTCTTTTCATTAAGTCCATAGGAGGGTTGATTTAATAGAGATGAAATAAGATCAAAGATATGAATCAAATATGTAATGTGCATAGGATGATAAATGTAGATGATGTAATGTTGATGTTCTTGTTATGTTGTCTATTAATGTATCATGAATGCTTTATGATCTATAACTTCAAAAAATAATAATTAATTAGGACATCTTCTTAAATACAAAAACATAGCACACATATTCCATGATGGTACATTAGGTTCTCATAATGACTACTAGGAAAGGGTTGGAAAAATTAATTTTAAATTTTTCTTTTTAAAAGTTTGAGGCTAAGATCTCCACACTAAGAAATGATGAGTCAATTGTGTACACATATGTAAGCTAAGGTGGTAACAAGAGATGTAAGGATCAAACTAGTTCTCGAGGATCTGTGAAGATGTATATATGTTGGCATAAGGTCACAAGTGGGATGTAATACAATAATATGTCATTTATAGATTAGTTATTACATGGAGGATAATCTTTTCAAAGTGGGCCTAAAAAATAATATCGAAAAACGCTGTGTATAAAATTTTCACCATTATAGAAGCATATCATAACAATAATTAATAATAAAAAATTTATATTTGTGTAACTGCCATTTCTTTTATATAACACATTTTGTTTTAATTTCATGCTTTCACTTGATATAGCCACTTCAGAGGCAAAGTGTTTCTTATTTTTGTAGATTTTGCATCCCCATGCTTGTTCATAAGGAAAAAGTAGGGGTATTTTCTTAATGTGCTTCCAACACAATGGATAATACAAAGGTAAAAATATTTTAGTTACATATTCTATATTCAAGTCTACATATCACTGTTATTGTCATTTGTTTAAACTACAATTTCAACTCTACCATATTTAATTTTTAGTCACTATCTTATCTCTCCTCCATAAGTTATGTGCACTTATTTGTAGGACACACAATTCAAGGAGGCTCATTTCTAGTAATTTTATTTCTAGCTTATCTATAATCTCATTGTAGACACAAACACATGCCCACTTCAATGGTATAGAATTTCTAGATCCAAAAAAATGATATAATTTTTCTCACAACTTATTTTTTCTAAGTAATTATATTTTAGTATATGCTTGCACACTTAGTTTTGTGCACCAAAGTGGGGAGAAATATAGAAGCTCAAAAAGTCCATACCTTTTTTTTTTTCATTTTGTTGAATATCACTTTTAATTGATGTCTTCGATACATGATTTAAACATACAATTTGACCATTCTAATACATCCATTGAATCCAAATATAATTCATTGTTGTATCAAACTACATTTCTATATATTCAAAAATATTTATAATCTTATAACTAACAACATATCTACTCTAAGCAATATCATAATTACAATTCTATCCATTAAACAAAATCAATTTTACCATCTCATCCCCAACTTTGAAATTGGAATTCCCATGGTCCCATAATATCATAAGATTAATTCCAATCAATTATCAAGCTAATCAATCAATCAATAGACATGGAGTTCTCAAATTTTCTTAGTCTATTGCATGGTGAACATGTAAAAATATAGGCATATAGGAAACTAGAAATTGCACCTTTGGTGAGCCCACATGGAGGAGTAAGGTGTTCCCTCTTTTTCGTCAAAAGGAAAAAGAAATTGGTATGTTATGTGCCATTATTTTCTTTCCACAATCTAGCAATTTTGTGGAAATAAATCTTGTATTCCCCACAATTATAACTAGCATTTTTGTGTAGAAACACACAATGATGAGCCAATAGGAAGAGATGTATAGGAAAGGGAAGGGACATGCAGGGATTGAGGCCGAGAGAGTTCAAAATGTGTTGTGGCAGACACAAACAAGATCATGACATAGTGATACATACTTGTGCATACTTATTCTATAGAACATTACACAAGAGGAAATGCAATGAACAATTTAGAGATGAAATAATAAAGCATAAGGTAGAGAGCGAGAATGAGGAAAGAATTAGAGAGAGAAAAATAAACTGTAAAAGACTAACATATGGGAAAATCTAGACTATTAAAGAGAACCAAATCAAGGATGCAATAGTATATTAACATATATTGTATAAGGGTATGTGCGGGATCATCATGGAAAAAACGGCCCTTAAGTGGCAAAAATTTAGAAAAATTAGAGTTAGGCAACTTGACGTAAAAATTGAGTAAGTTATCTATATTATTTCAAAAATATGTAAGAATAGAATCTGTAGCAAATTGAATGTAGTTTCTAAACTACTAGGTTTTTTTTTTTTTAAATCTATTTGAATTTTTTTGAAATTTCAATACAATAGTACTTAAATTTCAGGGAAAAAATAAGTAGGTGTCTGTCTGACCAACCTAACCACAATAAAATGATAAATTTTTTTTATAATATTTTAGACATATGTAGAGCACTCATGTCCAGATGTGATGCATATTTTTTTGTAATTTTTTTCCAAGTAAATAATTAATTATGAATTTTTTATTACAACTTTTAAAAAATATAAAAAACTCGTATGTTTGACTACCTTAACTTGGTCAAAACTTCATGAAATTTAATTTTTCCTTTTTTAATCCTATAGTATGTAAAGCATAGAATGTGATGCATGTTTTGGATTCCAAAAATGTGATACTGTTTGAAAGCTATAGATGTTTTTCAATCATCCTATCAATTAGGACTTTAGTCGTAATTCAAATAGAAAATGAATAATAATTATTTATTAAATTCAAAATAAAGCATAATTTATATTTTTGGAAAGATAAGAATCTCCTTTAAAAACCCTTTTCATTTCATCAATTTTGGGTAAAGAAAAAGTCATTAGCTGCATACCCTACAAATACCCATCATATTGCCACTTTTTGGCCCATCATGATCCTGCACATACCCATAAAACAAGCTATTTAGCCTAAGGAAGAGAACAATAATCAATAATACCTAATGTAACCAAACATAGAATCAACAACATTAATTATTTTATTTTGTTCCAACCATAACCAGAAAATGAAAGCCATAAATCAAACAACATTGGTTTCAATAGCCACCCAGATGCAAAAAGCCACAATATAGCCTGAGCTATACAATAATAATCGATAAAAACTCCATAACCTAAACAATTTGATTCTTACATATATATATTGATATTAAAATATACCCAATATAACTTAAGGCAGAGAACAATAATCAATAATAACTAATGTAACCAAACATAGAATCAACAACATTAATTATTTTATTCTATTCCAACCATAACCAGAAAACAAAACCCATAAAATACAACATTTTCAACAACACCTTCTACAAAATGAAACAATATAGCTTAAGCAACAAAACTGTAATCAACAATGCCCAATTGAAGCTAACACAAAGCATATAGGATTGACTATTTTATTCCACTGCAACCATAACCACAAACCAGAAGCCATAAATCAAACTATTTTAACATCTATTGTATAAAAGAAGCTATAAATCAAGTTCTATCAGTTTGAACAATGAAAATGTACTCTTTTAAGAACAAAACCTTATCAAATATTGAAAGAATCTTGACTTTACAACAACACCCTATCAAAAATTCAAATAATATAGCATCTACAAGAGAACCCTATCGAAAATAAAACAATGTAGGCTAAGATAGAGAACAATAATCAGTAAGCTTTTTAATCTTTTCTCAACGGCATGGTTTTGAAAAATTGAAAGAATACAACCTTTTGAAGAGGAGCCCATTGAAAATTAGAGAATATAGCCAAGGTAGAGAATAACAATTGAAAAAAAATGCATAATGTCAATAATTTCATTGGATCATAAGAGGGATCATGGCACAATATATCCTTTGCATCAACACCTTCTAGAGAATGAAACAATATAGCTTATGCAAGAGAACAATAATGAGCGATGCCTAATGGAACCTAACACAAAGTGGATTAACATTAACTATTTTATTCCATCAGAACCATAGCCTGAAACATATGAATTTTGTTTGAATCTTATGTCAAAAACATAGAGATCTATACATAAGATATATAAAATAAAACACCAAAAAATGAGTCTTGGTTTCCACCCTTCCATATTGGGTCATGTAGCCTCATGGACTGTCACCAAACCCCTGAGCAATAATATATGTTGTCCACCACTCTGATCAGGGGTGGAATGAATTTTTCTTATCACAATCAACATAGAGTATATTAGGATCTAATTGTCTATTTAACCATTGCAACTAATTTTGCAATTACTTCATCAAATTCGCCATTATAGCTAGAGTATGGTCTAGAAAAATAACAAAAAAATGTGAAGTTTAGTATGGTGAACATTTGTATTTGACAGAGAATATGTAAATCAACAGATTTAAAGAGGTCTATAATATATAGTACATAATATACAATACACATGTAATGCAAGGTATCAAATAAGTAAAACTTAATCATACTTGTGCATGCGCTAAATTCAAGTAGGTAGACAAGAAAATGAGGGCTGATGTGCACCCTACCATATTGACTCATGGGGCGCCACATGCTCTCACCAAACCTCTAAGAAGGAAAAAAAACTATCTGCCATTGTTATCAATGGTAGAAGCAATGTTTTGGCCACTAATGACTATAAAAATCATTGGAATCCACATTATGGCTTGAGTATGATTTGGAAGAATAAGAAAAAAGTGTGAATATTAGTGTAGTGGTAATCTCTAATTCATAGACAACATGTAAACCAAGAGATATCAAAGTTGATTATTTTATAACACAAAATTTTCTATGTACTTGTAATGTGAGGAATGAAGTATACGAAACTTAGACATACCTGGTGCATGTCACATAATGCACTCTCAACATAAGAAAGCAACACCTGATGTCCACCCTACCATATTGGGTCATGGAGCGCCATGAGCTCTCGCCAAACCCCCAAGCAAGAAAAAAAAAATTGCCCGCCATTGGCATCAATGGTGAAAGCAATGTTTAGGTTGTTGCTTACTTAATACAAGATCTAAAGGAATTGAAAGGTCCACATATGATGATTGTTTGGGTTGAGTATGGTTGCAAACATGAAAGAATAATACAAAATTAAGTGTACTAAACACATAGCATTGGTAGACGATAAATCAATCAGAAAATATAAAGACTTATACAATTCATAATAAATTGTATTCAATGAAGGTGTAGTAGAAGAGTGCAAGAAAATAAAATGTAGGCATACCTTGTGCAGGGAATCAATTGGAAGATCGAGAGAATAAGGGACCTACCTGCTTTGCACCCTTCTACATTATGGTATCTAGCATCATGGATTCTCACCAAACCCCTAAGCAGGGAAATTTTTTGTCCACGAGTTTAATCTATATCTTAGTACATACATTTTCAATCTAAAATGTTGTCAATGAAATATCATTAGACACAAGGGAAATTAGAAGTTTAGTATAGCAAACATGTGTCATTACTACACAATATTTAAATGAACAAATATAAATAGTTGTATAGTTAGTAACAAATAATATCTAATATATGTGGAATAAAATACATCATATAAACAGAATGCATGCATAAATTTTGCAAAGAGCAACAAACAATATGTGGATAATTGAATATACTTGTCTTCTGGAACCTGACAATTTTATTAAGCTGAAATCACTATTATCTTTTTTTTTAAATATATAGAGTTGCGACATTTGTGACAAAGATTTTTGAATGTAATTACAAAAGAAGAGATGGAAAGAATGAGATACAACCTTACCTTGTATACAAATAGAATATAGTTCCAACTCAAATAGCATGGGAAACTTGTGATCATGAAAGTATTATTAATTGTGAATATCTATAGTGACAGCTGGAAATGTTACCAATATAAATTTGTTAGAATATGAAATTGTTAGAAAGAAATTATTCAAGTGCAAAAGCTATTGGGAGTGACACTATTTGGTAAAGCAGAGGAAGCTATTGAGAGAAAAGTTGAATTTAGATAATTAATGTTTGTTGGTGGGAACAAGGGGAAACATAAACCAACAGTTGAGTAGCAACTTCTCGTAGTGATGACTATATAAGTAAAACCTTTAGAATGTTGGGTAAAGTGATCAGAAGTGGGAATGAAGGGTACTGTGAAAGAATTGAAATGAAAA
Organism: Sequoia sempervirens; assembly: GCA_007258455.2. NCBI lineage: Eukaryota > Viridiplantae > Streptophyta > Pinopsida > Cupressales > Cupressaceae > Sequoia > Sequoia sempervirens. Next base: position 895,134,585 of record VDFB02271358.1, read on the forward strand.
GGAAAAGGAGAAGTAGTGTAGTTACCATGAAAACAAAAATCATGATGGTGGTAGTGCAGAAAATTGTTGGAGACAATCCTCTTCTTTGATTTGAAGTGTATTGTATTTTTTGGAATGTAGCCTAGAATACATGTCAAAAGAGAAAGGTGGATCTATGCGTATTCCTACAAGTGATTTAACATGAGAGAGAGATGTGAATGTTAGTCCTTGCCTTTCTATAGTTCCAATATCTATTGTATCTTTCTCTAGTGTTAAGCCTTGAGATTTATGGATTGTTATAGCCCAAGCCATTGTCAACAGGAGCTGTCTTCGGCTGCCTCGTGTGATTGTGATAATTGGGATGAATCTTGGATGGTCTTAATCCCATGTTGGGCCAATGTAGTTTTGGAAGTCAACAACAACATATTCAGGCAGTTGAGGTGGTTTAACACCCCTAGAATATACAATAGCCTTCACTAAACCCAATGATCCATTGACCAAGTCAGCTACCACCCAAATATTTATCATCAACATTACTTGTTGACCAATTGCAAGAAAGAGTTCTACTTGAAGTTGTTCATCATCACCATAATCAAGTGCATTTTGTTGGGAACATTCAACAACACTAATTGTAACTAGAACATTTAATTGTTGTAGCATTTTCCTATTGTGCAAAGCAACCAAGCTATTTTTTGGGAATAAGTGGATAGCCTCATCATGTTGGACTTGCCATTGCACCAAAAGATCAACCTATCAATGACCGATACAAGCTTTAGTTAAGAACCACAGGAAGCAGTTAGACCATGTCACAAACCCAAGCGCTAGTGCTACAAGGAAGACCAAGGGTCAGAACTTGCAACAATCCCCTAACACAAGCATGGGGTTTGAACCTGTGACCAGCTTTGATACCAATTGTTGGACTTGTCATTGCACCAAAAGATTGACCTGTCAATGCCCGATACAAGCTTCGGTTAAGAACCACAAGAGGCAGTTAGACCATGTCACAAACCCAAGCACTAGTGCTGCAAGGTAGACCAAGGGTCACACCTTGCAACACATCAAACTCCTGGTTTTGCTTAGATGCAAGCATGGCTTTTATTCAATTCATAAGAATTTTCCAATCAACCAAGGATGCCTAGCAATTTATAATATTCACAAGGAGCATACAAAACTATTGCTATGAATCGGATTGTCCATGTTGACAAAAGATAGTTCCAAGTGTGACAACAATATTAAAAGTGTGCAAAAGTGTCAGCACTATCAACCGAGAACTATAGATAGGACTGTCCATAACATGGAGTAGTTGTGCCAAGTCACCAAGGAGTATAATAGAAACACCACCAAATGGCTACATATGTCTTCCAAGGAATGCTTTTCACAATCAACTATCTATTTTAAGCAACAATTTAGAACCCAAGAAACTCATTTCATCAATTAGTATGTACTTAATATGTTTGAAGTCTTCTTGAAATATGGTCAATGGTTGTCCTTTTAATAGATTCATATCTTTTATTGGTTTTCAAAGAGCAATATGCGCTGTGGAGGCACAAAAATTTTAAGCAGCAACACCTGTTGGTGCCAAAACAAGCAAAGGGTTCATTTTCTGACTCAACAATAGATTTAGTTCTCTATGTATCTTTTCAATCAAGAATGATTTACCTGTGCCAATGGTTCCTTGAATGATCATACAAAGCAGAGGCGATGAGGGTGGACCAAGGCGGTGTTGTTCAATGATTTTCAAAGCAAGCTCTTGTCTAGGAGATAGTTGATGGAAAGGAGTTAGCGTTGCAAATGAGGAAAGGGTGTCTTCAGTTGTATGCAATTTACTTGTTGAAACAAACTATTTAGCAATGCTATGAAGATTCTCTAGAACATGGTGGTTGTCCCACCTATGGTGCAGGTCAAAGTTCCACTGACCCAAGAGTTGTAGCTGGTCAAAACAAACATTATTTTTGGCACCAAGTTGAGAGAGAAACTCCCATTCATATTCATCTATATGTGATAGAGACTATGCACCATCAGTGTCGCTATCACTACCCTCCCCATCGACAAGGGGGTCAGTAAGTCTATTCACATGCTAAGTGACATAACCAACAACATAAAATAGCCTCCAATTTTGTGATATGGTTTCTCTTGTAAGGTCTATGTCAACCTCAACATTTCAAAAAGGTTTGTATAGTAATAATTCTGACCAACAAAATGTTTCATAGGCATCACTTTGTTCCAGGGGGATGGACTTGAAAAGCAGGTAAACAATGATGATTGCAGGTTGTGGACGAGCACACCAGGCTACAGCTTTGTAATTTTTTTGATATGTATAGAGTTGTGCAGAATGAATAAGGGATATTCCCTCCATTTCAAGTGGTCTTTGCATGTAGGAATGAATATAACCACTAGCAAGCTCATCACTGTTGTCAATTGTTTTCAAACAATGAAATGTTTCAGGGCTGCTAACGTTCAAAGACAAGAAATGCCGACTTGAGATGACAAGGGGAAACTTTTGTAGCATATGGCATGTTTCTTGTGCACCAATGTCACGATTAGCAACCAAATTCATCATGAATTTGTGGTATGCAAGCAATGCTTTATCCCCAGATGAATTTATATTTGCAAGCCTCTACAAGATATCAATGTAGCTTTCAAATTTTTTCTCAGACTTTGATGCATATTTAGAAATGTAGTTTAGCACAATTTGTCTAGACAATACTGGCTAACAATCAACATTTTCTCACTAGATTTCAAGCATCTTAGGGTTGTGGATATTAACACACTCATCATTTCTTGCTGGTTTGTATGATTTTTTCAATTCACTATCAATTGTCAATGTCGAAGATGGTTGTGTATTCAATAGAGCTTTGTAGTGACATTGTAATTGTTGGCCTTTTTTCCTTAGGCAAGTGTATTGAGTGCCCTTGGTATGCCTTTGAACCATGTTTAACAACTGTTCATAGTCCACCATTGGATCCATAGAATAAATTTGCATATTATTAAGCAAGCATGGGTCATCCAAAGCTGAGTGGTGGATCCTTGATATTAGCTGCTCTGGGGCACAAGGGTTCCATGCTGAAACATAGTGATCAAAGAATTTTTTGCTTATCGAAGCTCATGTGGATTGGACCAATCTAGCATGTCCATGTTTGGGGAATCTGGGAGCCACAAGAAACCATGTACATGTGTTGACTTGTGATATTGCCACTCATACCTATACCAATAGTCCTTTGTGTGGAAGAGTCTCTCAATAACCTCTTCACAAAAAATAGTGAATCACAGGTGCATGTACAAGGATGATATGTGTAGGTTCTGCACAATGTTCTCTGTGAAGTGTCTCCAAGAGTATAGAAAATTAAATTGGGTATGAGGTTCAATCACCCTATGCAAATCATGCCATTTTGTATCTGTAGAGCTCAAAGTGAAGAAAAGAGTCGATGTACCAAGCTGGTGGATCATTGCTGCAAGCTCTTGTCAGCTCTTGGCCCAATATGAGTGGGTTCCTCACAAGGATGCACCAAAGCGAACAAGCTAGTTTACTATCTAGGTATCTGGTGCCTCCCGAAGCAATTTCCGCAAAGCAAGAACCGAATTTGGGATTCTTTCCTCCAAGTTTGTTTTCATAAAAACTGATGTTGATTGTTGGCTTTGATGTCTCATTATCAAATTATAAATGTAATATCTAAATCTGACATGCCTCCCAAATCTATTATCACAGTATCTCATCAAGTGCAACGCATATTCATGTAAGTGAATTTGTAATTTTCTTGATTGTTGGGGCATTGCCATGCCAGTGGGGAGCAACGTTGGAAAAACCATACTTAATAACCCTTATTTATTATATTCATTGATAGGGATAAAATTTATTTCAAGCCAAGGCAAGGTATTTTAACTAGTGCCTTTAACTTGTAAGGCATCTCTAATTGCCTGCAATTCTCGAGGAGGGTTGGGCATCAAAAAAATAAATGATGACGATTCTTGAAGGTCAACTTCCTCATCAACAACACTTTCTACAGTTGCCATTGGTTCATTTGGGTCATGCCTCAGTTCTTCCATTATGTGCAAGAGATCAGAGATGTCAGTACTTGTAGAAGGCAACAAATTTAAAGCATCACAATCTATTGCAATATCACTATAGTATGGGTCATCCTCAATTTTATATGTTAATGTAGCCACGACATTATGTTTGTCAACATAGCAATCATAGTTTCTCCCCTGAATGCCAATTCTTTGCACGATCACAACTTCAAGATCATGTAGCTGGCATAGCAACACAGTTGCAATTCTTTTGATGTCTTGTGGGAAGCTTATAGTATGGCCACTGTATTTGTATTGGCCTCCTCTAGCATAGGTTACTTGTAAAATGGGAGCAACTCTAGCTATAAGCATTTCTTCAACTTGAGTAAGCTTTGCAAGGATGGCTGGTTGAGGCCCTGGATCCATTTTGTTTTCTAGGCTATATCTATGGCCACCTTTTTGAGAAGCACGATGCAAACAGGCAATGCCAACACTAGATGCTCAAACTCTCATGCCAACATAGCTCTCATTGCAAATAGAACAAATTTTCAATTCAGACAAAATCAATGCATCAACGGAAGGATTGCATTGCTATGCGGAAAGGTTCACCAAACAAGTTGCATGAGGGTTGGGCTGTCGAAGATTTGGTTGGCAAGGCATGCCCAACAAGGGTCTGCAACAATGTACAAATAGGTATTGCGGAGGAAAATTCATAGTGATGGGTGTGGTGCAACTGTGAAGGGGTGGAAGTTGAGGGGGAGCAATAGTGAGCAAATGTTACTGGCAAGCTTGCTTGCAATGGTGATGTGCCTAGCTAGGCATGGGGCCACAAGCCAGCTGGGTCTAGAATACATCTTTGTTGCAAGTACTTGGCTTTCCAACCTATGTAAATCTAGTCTTTGTGGCATGCATAATAAATCTAGTTTCTTTCACGATTTGCTACCCTTTTACGCTCCACACCCGATGTGGCATTGAAACCTAAAGAAGGTTGCAATGCCTATAGTAATAATATTAACAAAACAATAAAATGGTTGCAAACACCAAGTTAAAGGGGAATGACATAACTAAAGCAATCAACCTAATTGAATATGTAAGAAAGTAGCCAAAGGCACATAACAACAATCAACAATACCCTATGGAAAGCAATATAAACTATATAACATGAACTATTTTACTATGTTGCAATCATTAACACAATATGCAAGCCATAAAGGAAATAATATTAGTTTGAAAAATGGCCTAGATGGAAGACTCACAAAATAGAAGAATCATTGCAATAAGTCCATGCACAAAGAAATCAAAATGCACACATGGCACTTTTTTTTTCAACAATGCTTTATGGAAAACAACCAAAGCATACATATATGTATATGTATGGGTGATCCCACAAAGCTGGTTTAAAATTTCTGGGAGATTCTGATTTTTGCTAAAATCACATATTTTTAGAAAATATAATGATTTGAGCCTTAAAAAGTTCCATTTAAAGCATTCCAATTGAAGAGGGTTTGATAAAACTACCTTAGATCAAACCCCCTTGGATAGAACCCCACTAGTTTTAAACCATACCTATAATGGAGTCTCCTTTACACCTATAAAAATACTCATAAAAACCACTTTTGATTTACTTTTTGGGGGATCAAATGAATTCATTTAAAATTTATTTTTTGTAAGTATATATTCCTTATTATAAGCTTCCCAAAAAGTATAATTTTAAATAAATTTAATTTTATTATTATATTTATTTTTTATTTCTTGTGAATGTAGGTTTTACACTGAAAATAAAGCTCTCTATTCTGCACATGTAGAAAAATAGAAGATTATAAATTTTTTTTGAAAAATATGAGTGCACCAGATATTGAAGACCTTGATCCAACAAAAAAAAACAAATCGATACATACAATAAAAGTTGTGTTATACGGTCTGCCTATGTCTAAATTGTAATTTGTTTGACTTCAAAACTTTATTAAGGAAAAAATATTCAATAAAACACTATCTAACCAAGTGGAAGCACTAGATATTGGAGTTACAAATCTAAATTCGAAAGAATTAGAATTTTATCCTTCATGGAAAAAAGTTGTGTTATACGGTACGTCACTCCATAAAATGGTTGTTTTCTGAAAAAAACTAGTTTTCAAGGGAGATGGAAAAATAGGTACAATCTAATTCTAAAATTTTTGAAAAAAATATATTTAGAATCTACAGACAAATTTTCACGAATCTCTTGTTTGCATCATCTTCAAATTCTTCATGGTTTAGCCGCTATAGGTGCTCGAAAGTGAATATTTAGTTAGAAAAAATAATTTCAGTGTCCAGTTTGGCCAAAAATTGTAAACCACTATTGTGGGATCACCCATATACATAATTGTATGTATCCATATGTTTTGTATTTAAAAGTGCTTTCAAACTCCGACTAAAAAACCAAGAATGCAAGCAATCAATCACATCGGGGAAGTGGCTAATTCAAAAAGAAATGCATTACTAAATTTGCATATGGACAGGAATTAATGGAAACACCATGCATTAACAAGACTTATTTTCAAGAGAACATTATTAGTGTTAAACCATGTCACATATACTAGTAATTTTTGAAGTATAATATAATACATAGTTTAATACTTAAATACTCTTCTGAAAAAGAAGTCTCGTCAATGGTATCAGGTCAACTATGTCCAAAAATTTATGCCCTGCGATCAAACTTGAAATGAATGTTGCTCATTATTGCCAATATAACACCTTTCATTCTAACGGTTTATTTTTGAGCCTACAAGGAATAATACTGAGGGCATGCAAATGTATATATGCATATGCAATCTTTGTTCAATGCAGAGTGTCATGAATGGAAAGTATGAAGCACTCTTTAGAGAAGATTGTGTTGTTATTGCTACCTATCATTGTGCATCATCCCTTCCTTCATGACACTCTCCATCTAGAATAACTTCACATTTTTCATTGCACATGCATATATACATATAAATATACATATACATATAGTTACAGAATGAAGACAAGAATTTCCAACAATTTACAGGTTTTGCTACCTGGAAATATAAAAGGATGTCTATGCCAACTAAGAAAGAAACAATGTAATCAATCAATAGTCAGGCAATGAAAAATGAAACAAACCAAAGAAATACTTACTATCCACCTTATAGTTATTATTAAGACATCACAATCAACAATATGCATCAGATGTATATCTAGTGATTTGCTAGCTGTAAAATACAAAACATTGTAGAAAAATTTTAAAAATTGAAAATTACAAACCTATACATTCACAAATACTTTCTGCAATAGTGATCCATCAACAACAACCAAAGCATGTGCATATGTAAATTTATTTGCAAATGTATATATACATATGAAATGTTTTCAATGGAGAATGCAATGAATCGAAAGTACAATGTACACTTTAAAGAAGAGTGTAATGATGTTGCTCCTATGGCTATGCATCATACCTTCATTCCTTCCAATATCCATCTATTAAAGCTTCACATTTTCCATTGCACATGCATATATACATATACATATGCATATACATATACATGTACATATACATATATTACAATGAAGACAAAACATGCTTGCAAACACCCAAACAAAAGAAAACAGGATGTATTGTCCACCCTACCATATTGGGAACACAATATTTTGAGTGAAAATTTATATATGCATACGCATATACATATGCACCAGTTTTAGAGTTTTTTGGTATCACGGGGAAGGCGGCAAGGTGCTATTCAGTTTTGGTGAGGTTTGGTTAGGATTTTCGTCATCCTTCCTAGATTTTTGAGCCCTCTAGAACTAGGGAGAGGTTCGTGGATTATTTTTTGATTTACATATATGCATACATAAATTTATACATGCATACAACCATGTCCATAACTACCCATAGCACAGATAAACAATGAATAGAAAATATGAAATGAAAAACAACAAAACAAGGCTTGCTCTCCACCCCACCATATTGGGTCATGAAGCCCCATGGGCTCTCACTGAACCCTTGAGCAAGAATATAGATTTTCCATCACTTTTATCAATGGTGGAAGCAATCTTTATCATCACACATACTAGACATCCTACGATTGCAGCAATTCATTTTGTGAGCCCTTAAGAAATAATGAACAACAAATAGTAAATATGAAATGAAAAATAATAAAAGAATGCTTGCTCTCCACCCTACCATATTGGGTCATGAAGCCCCATGGGCTCTCACCAAACCCCCGAGCAAGAACATAGATTGCCCATCACTTCTATCAATGGTGGAATCAATCTTCTCATCACACAAGAAACAACTCCTTTTGTGATCCTCTAAGAAATAATAACCTAAAAGGAACGCTTAACAAACATGCCAACAAATACAATCGAACGTCATTGATTGGATGCATATAGAGGAATTCTTTGTTTGGAAATATACATACTAAATAAGTACATGTAGAAATGTGTGTGCATGGTATTACATGTAGACAATATAGATATATAGATGAATGAGAACTTATAGATATAGACACACAATGATACATTTGTTGGAAAGGGAAGACAAACTTCAACGTTCAAAGAAGTTCACAATCTTGGCTCACAATTGTCAAAGGAGCTAAATTCATAGAAGAACACCCAACAATTCCTTATTCAAATTTGCAAAGGCTTTCGCTATTTCTGCTCACATTTTTGAATAGGAGATATTGCCACAACCATTGCCACTACATGGACACCATACAATAGTAAATGTTGATGCCAATAGGATGAGCTTCTATGAAGGTGCAAGTCCAACTACCTGCTATGAAGTTTTTTCTAAGCTAGTAGCAACACATTTTTCATTTTTTGCATGGGCCAATGACTCCAAAAGCAATACAAAAGCATTGGAAATGGCACTAATAATCGAAGTGATGCATAATGTATGTGCCATATGTACAGATATCTATCTATGCAAAGGAAGCACAAAGACATACATACGAGGAGAACCCTTTTGAATATTGTTTCACTTGTGGTTCATAGGTTGTTGCAGGATATATTGCTTGATCTCTGTTAATGCAGTGTTGATTGTTCCAAATTTTGATAGGGTGCTATTGAGAGAAGACTATTTTTTTTTAAGAACAAATATTGTTTAATCTATGGTAGATGTCTTATGCCTATTTATTTTTCAAGGATATGTTACTATGAATCTTTGTCTTTAATGGTTTTTTCCATTTGGCTTGTTGTTGAAACAAATATTGTTTGATTTATGGCATCCATTTTCTAGCTATGGCTACAATGTAGCAAAATAGTTAATGTTATACAGTTTACGTTTCATTGCATTAGGTATCATTGATTATTGTTTTTTAATGAAATAAAATAGTCAATCCTATATGCTTTGTCTTAGCTTCCATTGGGAACTGTTGATTATAGTTCTATTACTTAAGCTATATTGTTTCATTTTGGAGAAGGTGTTGTTCAAAAGGCTATATTCTTTCAATTTTTGAGTAGGTTGTGTTGAGAAAGGAGTGTTTTTTTGTATGGGTTTGTTACTGTCAAATTTCGATGGGTTTCTCTTTAATGTTTGCGTTTTGTAGGTATGTTTGCAACATAATAAAATTGTTGTGGTTATCCAGTTTTTGTCAATTTTTATTGTATAGCTCGAGCTATATTGTGGCTTTCTCCATCTGGGTTGCTATTGAAACCAATGTTGTTTGATTTATGGCTTTCGTTTTCTAGTTACATTTGGAACAAAATAAAATAATTAATATTGTTGATTCTATAGAAATCCATATATATACATATATACATACCAAAATCTCCATATATACACACACACATATATATATATATATATATGCATATATGTACATATATACAGATACATATATATACACATACATCTATATATATACACATACATATATATACACACACACACATATATATACATACATATATATACACACACATATATATATATACATATATACATATATATACATACATATACACATATACACATATACACACATGTACACACACACATATGTATACACATACATATATATATATATATATATATATATATATATATATATATATATATATACACGCACACAAATATATATATATATATATTGTTTGAATTTTCCTCAAGGCATTGTAAGCAAAAGGCTGTATTGTTTGTTAAAAACAATATTATTTCATTTATGCTTAGCATTTTCTAGCTATTCTAATTTTCATAAGGTATTGTTGAGAAAAAACTATATTGTCTATGAAAATGACTATTGTTTGGTTTAAGGTTCACACTTTGTGTATATAGTTTTGCATGGGTTCCTAGCTGCCATCTTTTGTGTTTTGTGGGTTTCTCTATCTCGATTGGTCTCCCAACTAAAAATATACTACTTTCTAAACAAAATCTTATCATAAATAGAAACAATATAGCCTTCTCAACAACACGCTCTAAAAAATTAGCAGTCACAAACCCATGAAAAAATATACTTGTTTGTGAACAAAAGCTTATCAAAAATTGATTCTCAACAAAATCCTATCACAAATAGAAACAATAGAACCCTCTTAGCAGCACCCAGTTGAAAATTAGCAGTGACAAAACCATCAAAAAATATACTTGTTTTTGAATAAAACCTTATCGAAAATTGAAACAATACAACCTTTTCAACAACACTTTATAAAAAATAATACAATATAGCAAGCACATTCATAGAGATTCCACAGTCGATGAATGGACTTACACCTCCACATAAGCTTACCCTTGTCACTCATAGCCACCTTGAAGAAAAACATAAACCCATACAATGACACCCAACAATGTGTTATCAAAAGTTGCATAGACTTTCGCTTTGTTTTCTGAGGACTTTTAAGACAAATGTTACCTGCACCATAACCACTATAAGGAAACCATACAATAATTAATGTTGATTCCTTTTTTCTGGCCTTCTCTATCATCATGCCAAATGTTATTTAAAAAAAAAAAAACAATCCACTAGATTTTCGATGGCACTAGAGACATAAAAACGGGGAAGGCTGATGGAAATTCCAACCAAAGTTCACAAAAATAGGAGGACAACCCACCACCTTTTCCCCACTTCCACAGGGGTACAAAACCAAATAGGTAGATGGGAATTCTAACCAAAGTTCATACAAATAGCCAAGAAGATTTGAACATATTAAATCTCATTTATGATTTCCATGTGGCAGGGTAGACTAAGCCACACTATCTACACCTATTAATATATCTACTTGTGGACATAGTTGTATGTATGCCTACATTTACATATGGATATAGATAAATTTTCATGCACATGTAATTGAAATCTCCCTATGTATAGAAGTTTCTACTATAGATATGTGTAGATATATCTACATGTATTGGATATCTATGTGTATATGCATGCAACATAGAATATCTTGAGATATTTTTGTGTAGATATATGTGTCTATCATGTATTTGTGTACTTAAGTATATATGTCTGGGTATCCATCTAATACTTACCAAGTAGTCTTGCTACTGCTTTGTGATCTCTAATGATAGTGTCATGCTAGATATGGATGTCATATGGTTCTTGGCTATAATGTTTGTTACATATGTTGTGCAACTCAATCCAGAAACCAACACTGAACAATGCCTTGTTGAAAATACCGTAAACTGCTCAATTAGTTTGATGAGTTTTAAATGAAAAGTATTATTGCAACCATTCCCAATATATGTAGCACATACATGAAACCTCTATGACATTGTTTCATTTACGGTGTGCAGCCTATGGCACACTAATTTGAGTAGCAGGTGGCAGATGGGTTATAACTTTGGCGAGGATATTTTGTCAGCCTCCCATTTTTTTTCCTTTCAATGGTTGTGCAGAAGGTGGCGGAAGCAGTTATTGGCTACCTTGCAAATATGGTGGTACATTCCCTACCGCATGGGTAGAGAAGACTAGTGAAATTAAGCACTAATTCATATCAAGATTAATTGTTCTATGCTTTGCATGCACTATGAATGGTTGTAACAACACCTGCCATTTAACGACTTGGGGAACAAAACAAATAACTGGGAAAATTTCCATAAGGATTTTTTTTGTGTCATTTTGTTTCTATACACGCTATTAGAGCTGTGAGAAAGCACACCAATCTTTTGTCAGAGTGCAAGCTCGATCAACCTTTGTGTAGCTCCTACAAAGTTGGGTAGAGGTTATTTTTTGCTTTTTCCATGGGGCGATGGTTACAAAGAAAAAGAAAAGTGTTGCCTATGATAACACACCCCTTTCTCAACAAAACCTTATGGAATTTAAATGAAACAACATAGCATTCCCAACAAAACCTTCTCAGAAATTAACAGTAGCAAACCATCGAAAATAGAGTCATATATATATGTATACACACACACACACATATATATATATGTATATATATATATATATGTGTACATATTTACATACAAAAATCCACATATATACACACACACATATATATACATATATATATACATAAACATATACTAGTAAATTTTCAACAAGGCATTGTTTGGTGTCATTCTGCTACTATACCTGATATGAGAGTCGTGAGCGATGAGGGTAAGCTTCTATGAGGGTGCAAGCTGGATTAAGCTTTGTGCAGCTTCTACGAAGGTGGGTGTAGGTTATTTTGTTTGTTTTGAATGGGCAGATGGTTGCAAATGCAAAAGAAAAGTGTCACCTGTGATAATATTTTTCCCATTTTTGTGCAAGAAAGTTAGCGAGAAGAGGTGTGCTTGAAGCAAGTGGGAAGAGTTCCATGTCGAAGAAAACCTTGGCGATATTGTTTGATTTGTGGTTTGCGCACTATGCCAAGCTATATTGCTTGATTTTCCATAAGGTACTGTTGATTGTTTCAAATATCTTGTCTCATTTATCGTTTGGGTTTTGTATGTATCATTTTGCATGGATTTGATACTGTGATTTTTTGTGGGTTTCATATATATGTACATATATATATGTGTGTGTAAATATATATGTACATATATATGTGTGTGTATATATATATGTACATATATCTATATATATGTGTGTATATATGTAGATATATATATATATGTATGTATATAGATATGTGCAACTCTCACCACTACATGGATATCATAAATGAGTGAGGAGGGCATGCTTCTATGAAGATGGAAGTGCGTTAATCAGCTGTGGAATTTCTCTAAAGGTGGTTGGAGGCAATCTTGTGCTTTTTGCATACATTGATGGTTTCAAAAGGTGTGGGTTGTGACAATTCTTATATATATGTATGTGTGTGTATATATATCTATGTACACCCTTACCAATATTATTTAATTCATGGTCCACAGTTTATTCCAAACTATATTGCTTGATTTGCGACAAGGTATTGTTGATTGTTTGAAATATTGATAAGTTGTTCACAAAATACTCTATAGTTTCTAAGAAAAAAGTATTACCTCATTTATGGTTCACAATTTGTGTGTATGGTTTTCCATGTATTTGAGGCTATGAATTTTTGTAGGTTTTTGTTTATGGTCTTTGTGTTCTAGCTATGTTTGCAAGGCTAGAGAAAGAACACAAGCTGGAGAGAGCCGATGAGAAGAGGTGTGTTTGAACCAAGTGGGAAGAGTTGCATACCAATAATATTGTTTGCCACATTGTTTCATTTGTGGTCCATGGTTTTTGGAACCCTATATTGTTTTATTTGCAATAAGGCACTATTAATTGCTTCAAATTTTGATAAGCTGCAGAAATAAGTATATTTTTTGGATGGGGTTGTCACTGTTAAATTTTGGCAAGGTGTTGTTGAGAAGGCTATATTGTATCAATTTTTTGATAGGGTTTTGTCCAATAATGAGTATATTTCAACTCTCGTTTATTTCTGTAAATCTTTGTGTGTTTCTGTTTATTGCTTCCATTTTGTGGCTATGTTTCAAATCAAATTAAATTGTTGATGTTATGAAATTTTTTTTGTTGCTCTTCTGTATCTTGGGATATATTGTCTCATCCTCAAAAAGGGCGTTGTTAAGAAGTCTTCCAATTCTCCTTAAGGTGTTGTATTTGTTGGCTTCTATTTTGTGGTTATGGTTGCAATGGAATAAAATAGTTAATCCTATATACTTTGTGTTAGATTCCATTGGGAATTTTTTATTTTTGTTCTCTCGCTTTATCTATATGGTTCCATTTTCAAGAAGCTATTGTTGAAAAGGTTGTATTGTTTCAATCTTCAATGAGGTTTCATTGACACAACAGTATATTTTTGTATGGGTTTGTTACTGTCAATTTTCTGTGGATTTTGCTTTAAGGTTCATGTTTTTGTGGCTGTGGATTTCCATCAGTTTGTATCAGTATATTTTTTGTGTTTTGCAAGTTTGCATGAGTGGGCCAGTGATCAATCCAAGGGTGTTTGGTTTATCACTTTTTTTGTGCGGTTATGGTTGCAATAGAGTGAAATAGTTAATATGTTATATAGATTATGTTTGATAAAATAAGAAACTAGGCGTAGTTTTCCTAGTATGATATTTCATTTAACGCTACCATTAATTACAATGGTGGACAATATATTTTCCCTATGTGCAGATATGCATATTTGTCATTGTGGGTGTAGAAAATATTCATACACATTGATACCTATGTTTATTGGTATTGCTACATTTTCCAAATGGTAAGTTCTATTGCAAGTGTCATATGCAAGATATATGCCACTCTTCGTGTAACTCTAACAACTCACATGCAAGATGGGTGGTTATCCCCTATTTGTGTGAACTTTGGTCAAAATTTTTGTCAGCCTTTCCATCTTCTGAACCTTCTCGTGCAGGGGGGTCCGGTTGGGATAGAGTTGGTTGATATCTTTTGATTTTTAAATGAAAATAATTTGGTACGCCAATAGAGAAGGCCAAAAAAATTACACACTAGTTGAGATCAAGACTAATTTACATATGGTTCTTGTGCAATCGCTATGGTTTGAGAGCAATAAAATAGTCAATGTTATTGTTGAAGGATAGTTGTTACCTATCCAAACCTCAATAAGGGTTTGTTACAATGGAAGGTTGTATATCAACAGTGACATGGAACATTGATCAAACCATTATCGAGGCCTACAAAAATAACAACTACCCTTGAAATCATACAAAAACAACTAGCAATAGTCCATTGTCAAGGACATGCACTATTTTATCACTTTGCAACCATCCCCACTAGATAGGAACCATAGATGAAATAAGAATCATCATTAACCTATGAAAAGAACAAACATATCAATAGGAAATATGAATATTGTTTGCATCTGATTTCACATAGATACATGTATACACACACAAGTGAATAATGTGTGTCTCTAATTTCAGAAACATACATATCTGCAATACATACAGATGGTGTCTACATCTAATTTGACATACACACATATCCACAGTGGAGGAAACAAGAATAAAACACTACAAAAGAGACACATACTTTTTTCCATGCATATATCTCTAAGCAACAGATCTATGCATATACATCCAACACATGGAATAGATGTATTTTGAGTTGCATTTAAAAAATTCCACATCAATGTATATGTCTCAAAAGTTAGTTGCGTCAACATATATGGACATTAAAAAAATCAGCATTCTAAATTCACCAAAGCAACTGAATAGTCTATGCCATTTACAAATTTAGGAATTGTTGACTGTAGGTCTATAGCCCCAGATTATAACCAAAGTTAGAGGATGATAGCCAACAACACCTTGCAGAGTACAATTAAGGCCAACAACCCTTCCATATCACAACTATTTCAGCGACCGGGAGAAAGGTGGCGAAGGTGGTTAGCACACATTGAGAAGCTATAGAACATCTATCAACAATTCCTTGTAGAAAAAAACATAAACTGTATAGTGGTGCAACTATGAACACTAGGAAAAAGACTTCAATAACACAATCATGATTTCAACAAAGACGTATAAAGTAATTTTTCAAACCATGAACAATCAATAGATGCAACGCCTGTCAACAAGCCTATAATTACCACTAGACGTTGTATAGTAAATATTGCAACAAAAATAAAGCTATATGCAAGTCCACTAAAATGGAAGACACATAAATAGCTACACATAGGCTACTCCCAAATAGCTAGCAAACAAAAACATTAAGGGAACATTCATACGTCAAATATAAGCAAGTCTGACTATACAATAGAAAGGTTGCAAATAAGGCAAAACATGTTTGCAGTTCACTCAATGCACATGGGAAACAACCAATACAAGTGTCAGGAACAAAGAATAAAAAAGGAACAAACTTACAGGATCGGTGCCTAACAGTTGTTGAGTAGCCTAGGGAGAGCTAGATTCCATCAACATTGCTGGAGCTGCTCTTTATAAAAGACAAAGTTGCAATGTCTGCAACTGGCCACAAGCTCTATAGTGAGAACAATAAAACAAGGGTATGTGCAGGATCATGATGGGCCAAAAAGTAGCAATATATAATGGGTATTCGTAGGGTATGTGGCTGAAAACTTTTTTTAACCCAAAATTGATGAAACGAAAAAGGGTTTTTAAAGGAGATTCTTAAGTTTCCACCAATATAAATTATGCTTTACTTTGAATTTAATAAATAATTATTATTCATTTTCTATTTGAATTACAACTAAAGTCTTGATTGATAGGCTGATTGAAAAAAATCTATAGCTTTCAAACATTATCACATTTTTTGAATCTGAAACATGCATCACATTCTATGCTTCAGATACTATAGGATTAAAAAAAAAATTGAATTTCATGAATTTTTGTCCAAGTTAAGGTGGTTAGATGTACAGGTTTTATATTTTTTAAAATTTGTAATAAAAAATCATAATTAATTATTTACTTGGAAAAAAATTACAAAAAAATATGCATCACATCTGGACATGAGTTCTCTACTTATATCTAAAATCTTATTAAAAAATCTTATCATTTTATTGTGGTTAGGGTGGTCAGACAGACACCTACTTCTTATTTTTTTCCTGAAATTTAAGTACTATTGCATTGAAATTTCAAATTTTCACCAAATAGATTTAAAAAAAAAAAAACCTAGTAGTTTAGAAACTACATTCAATTTGCTACAGATTCTATTCTTACATATTTTTGAAATAATATAGATAACTTATTCAAATTTTTACGTCAAGTTGCCTAACTCTATTTTTTCTGAATTTTTTGCCACTTAAGGGCATGTTTTTTCCATGATGATCCTGCACATACCCACAACCGAAAATTCAATTAAACCATCAAAAGCTAACAAGGTCCATTCTCAATTTTTAAATTGGAAACCTTTTTACATTTCAATTTTTTTTATTGGGACATCTAGAATATGATCAAAAAATAATAATATAAAAAACGTACATTTATAGATCTCTCCATAAATAATTTCAAAAACAATCTATGTTCCTCCAAGATAACCAACCTAGAACACACACTATCCACCAATGCAATCAATGGCGGCATCAATATTCCATATATCAGCAAAAAAAAAACTTATCATTCCAAGAATGACCCAATGAAAATTAACATAGAAATCACTATGTATCAATGTTGTTGGCATCCACTGTGACATACATAGATATCTACACATAGGGGAGGAATGAATTTCTGATTCATGCCCTTTTTTTTTTACCATCATTCCAATATGACATTCTTCATTGTTATACTATAGCCTAGGCTACATTGTATCATTTTCAACAAGGTGTCATGAGAACGCTATATTGTTTCAATTTCATATAAGGTGTTGTTCAAAAAAGGTTGTATTGTTTGTTAATATCAATATTGTTCCTAGACTCAAGAACGACTTGTTAGAATGATAGCCTATATCTTAAGTGTGACAAGGAAGATTCATTTTACCATTGATGAAAGTGGTAGACAATGTATCTTCTTGCTCAGGGGCTTAGTTTCAAGTTATGCTTGCAATGGAGTAAAACACTTAATCTTATACACATTGCGTTAGATTTCATTGGACATCTTTGATTATGACTTCTTTATAACAATATTTTATGTATCTAACATCATACATTTAGATTTCTGTAGATAGTCAAAATGAAATCAGTCAGTATCATCGTCAAGAATGCCTTTTGGATAACAACATTAACTCTATAGTATTAACTATTTTATCATGCATTGTAAATTAAAGTATATAGCCAAAGCTACAAAACAACAATTAGCATTTCACTATGGAAAACAACACAAACTATTTTAATATTTTGCAACCATTTACACAAAACAGAAGCCATAAATGAGAAGATATTAAATTTTCATGTCCATAGATTTGTATGTATATCAAAGTAGATGTGAGGAATGTACATATGTACTCTTCCCAATGGTTATTATTTTCTAAAAAGAAGTTCATCTATTTTACTTCGTTGCAACCATAACCTAAAATATAGCATTTTTTCCTGAATCCTTTGTCAAAAAGATAGCGATTTGCACATAAAAAATATAAAATAAAACTCAACACAATAAGGCCTACTCTCCACCCTACCATAAAATTATAAAAAAATGTGTAACATTGATTTCCACTGAACAAATCCTTTCACAATTGGTTAGAGTGGTGGACAATTTATTTTCTTGCTCAGGGGCTTGGTAAGAGAACACAACGCTCCATGAGCCAATATGGTAGGATGGAAATCAGGCCTTCTTTTGTTTAGTACATATTGCATTCTATCGCATGCACTAGGTATGGCTAAATTATAATTAATTCATTCATCCCATTGCAAGTACAGAGCAAGTTATGCATTATGAAATTTAGAACTTTGATATCTCTTGGTTTACATATCGTGTAGAATTAGGTATGATCACTGCTCTAAAATTCACACTTTGTATACACAAAAGATGTATATGGTATGGCCTTTCTAGTAAAATTTTTACATAGGACAGTAGCTATGAGTTTTAGCTTTCTATTGCAATGGTTGAAATGGAATAAAATACTTAATGTTATGCAGTTCATTCAATTTTTGCATAATCACCACACTAAACTTCACAATTTTTTGGTATTCTTGTAGACCATAGTGCAAACATAATGTGGTATTTGATGAACTAATGTGTTACAAACAACCTTTTATAATAATGATAGTGGCTACAAAACTAGTAACAATGGTCAAATTGAGAATCAAGTCCTAATGTACTCTATATTGATCGTAATAAGCAATATTCATTTCACCACTAGCCAAAGTGGTTAGCAATGTATATTCTTTATGTTACATTTTGAACAAGCTATAGTATTTCATTTTTGATAATGTCTTGTTGTAAACGCTAGGGTCTATCAATCTTTCTCAAGGCTACATTTCAAATACACATATACATATATACACATACATATATACATGTATATATACATATGTATATGTATATATATACATATATACATAAATACATACAAAAATCCACATACACACACACACAAACACACACATACACACACACACATATATATACATATACATATACATATACATATGTATATATAGATACACATTTCTATACACACATATATAAATATATATACATACATATATATACATATATATATATATACATATATATATACATATACACATATACATATATATACACATATATATACATATATGTACATGTATACACACACACACACACACACACATATATATATATATATAGATATAGATATAGTGGCAGATGGGTTATAAGTTTGGTCAGAATTTTCATTAGCCTCCCAATTTTTTGGCCTTCCAATGGCCATGGAAAAGGTGGCAGAGGCAGTTGTTGGCTGCTTTGGGAATAGGGTGGCATTTTTCAGGCTAGGTGGATAGAGAAGGTTGCTGAAATTAAACATTGGTTCGCATCAACATTAATTGTTGTATGCTTTTCATGTAGTGGTGATGGTCATACTAACACCAACCGTTTAATGCCTAACAGAACAAAACAAATGCCTGGGAATTTTTCAATAAGGCATTCTTTCAATTTTGATAAGGTTGTGTTGAGAAATGAGTATATTTTTACTTTCATTTCCCACTATGAATCTTTATGGCTTCCTCTTTATTAATATATATTTTTACAATGACCTAGATGGAGAAACACTCTCTCTCTATATATATATATACATATATGTATATATATACATATATATATATATATATATGTATATATATGTATATATATGTATATATATATATAGAGTGTTTCTCCATCTAGGTCGCTGTTGAAACCAATGTTTAATTTATCGCTTTGGTTTTGTGGCTATGGTTGGAACATAATAAAAATAGTTAATGTTGTGCCTTACGCTATATCATTTCATTTTTGGAACTAAATAAAACAATTAATGTTGTTGATTCAATGTTTTCTTAATTTATGGCTTTCGTTTTGTGGTTATGGTTAGAACAAAATAAAAATAGTTAATGTTGTGCCTTAGGCTATATCATTTCATTTTTGGAATAGAATAAAACAATTAATGATGTTGATTCAATGTTTGGTTAGATTAGGTATTATTGATTATTATTCTCTGCCTTAGGCTATGAATCTTTATTAGCTTGGGCTATATTGTGGCTTTCTGCATCTGGGTGGGTATTGAAACCAATGTTGTTTGATTTATGGCTTTCATTTTTTGGTTATGGTTGGAATGAAATAAAATAATTAATGTTGTTGATTCCATGTTTGGTTACGTTAGGTATAATTGATTATTTTTCTCTACCTTAGGCTATATTGGGTATATTTTAATATTAATATATATACGTATATATGTGTACATATATACATATATTTATATATATTTCAATTTCCCATGGGTCTCTCTTTATGGATTGCATTTAGTTGATATAGTGGCAATAGGGTAAAATTGTTGACCTCATGTAGTTTTTGTCAATGGTTATTGTCTAGCTCACCCTATATTGTCTCATTTTTTATAAGGTTATGTTGAAAAGGCTATATTGTTTCAATTTTTGATAAGGTGTTGTTCATAGAAGACAATTTTTATTTTTAAAAAATATTGTTTCATTTGTCTAGCCTTCTTTATCAGTGCACCAAACACTTTTCATTTAAAAAATGGGAAAACAATCCACCACCTTTTCTTGCACCATGGTAAATGGAAGCCATAAATGAAACAATATAGCCTAAGATAGACAACAATAGCGAACAATTCCTTTTGCCATGAACTACATAACATTAACTATTTCATTGCATTGCAACCATTGCCACAAAAAAAAGATGTAAACGAAACAATATTGTTATCAATAGTCACCCAGATGGCCAAACCCACAAAACACTAAAAATCATAGTGAAAATTTCATATGAAAAAATCTGTGCAAAATTCAAACCATAAATCAAACAATATTGTTGTGAACAAACTATATACTCTTTTTTCAATAGAACCCTATCAAAAAGGCAATAATATACCCTAAAAAAATGCAAATTGTATAACATTAACTATTTCATTGTGTTGCAACCATCTCACACAAAAACACGACTTCCAACAGTGGCTCACATGGAAAACCCACAAAACACAGAAAGATCCTAGTAATAGACCAACTCAAAACCTTCACTATAAAAACACGAACCCTAAATGAATCACTATTGGTTTCAATGGTAACCCAGATGGGAAAATTCACCAAAAACACAACAAATTAACTATTTTGCAACCATTCACACAAAATGGAAGCCATAAATGAACCAATATTTCCAACAATCACCCACATGCCAAAACCCACAAAACACAAGAAATCTTGATTTCAAGATTCACCAAAAACACAATAGATTAACTATTTTTCAACCATGAACACAAAACCGAAGCCATAAATGGAACAATATAGCCAACAGTCACCCACATACCAAAACCCATAAAACTATAGTCTTTTCAACAACAATCGACTCAATGAAACAATATTGGTTTCAAGAGTAACTCAAATGAAAAAGCCCACAAAAAACACACAAATTCAACACATGAAATAAATAAAAAAATAGTATTTCCTTCCAGCAATAGCGGCTACACGGAAATCGTAAACTGAGCAATTTATACTAAGCTACACAGCAACAATCAACAATCCCCTTTCAAAAATAACCTAAACTGTTTTAGGAATACTTGACAAATAGTTTTTCCAATATGCGCCTCTTCTCACTTGCTTTCTCTTCCCTGTGTTCTTTCTCCACAACCTACAAAAAAAGAACATAGAATTATCACAACCCACACCTTTTGCAACCAACGACGCATGCAAAAAACACAAGATAACCTCCAACCACCTTGACAAAAATTCCATAGCCGATGATTGCACTTGCACCTTCACAGAAGCTTTCCCTCCTCACTCACAACTACATTCAACAACATAAACCCTAAAAATTACACCCAAAAATATGTTATTGATAGTTGCACAAACATTCATTTTGTTTTCTAAGGAATTTAAAACAGATGTTACTTGCACCATCACCACTACACAGAAACCATACAAAAATTAATGTTGATGCCATTTCATTGGCCTCCTCTATCATCATGCCAAATGCTTTTTTATTTTAAAAAAACTCTGCCACCTTTAACATGACACCGAAGACCTAAAAACTGGGAGGACTGATGAAAATTCTAACCAAATTATAACCCATCTGCAACCTTTTCCCTCGGCACCAGAAAAGTTGAAATATGGGAAGGCTAACGAAAATTCTGAGCAAAGTTGACACAAATAGCCTATCGGCTAATAACCAGGTGAGATATTTGCAAAAAAGATGCAATTGCACAACAAAATTTATTTTGGGGAAAAGCTTGATGACTTGTGAGAAAATGGAAGGAGAAAGAAAGAAAAATTCCATAGCAGCCACTTGATTATGAGCACATCTTTCATATGTCATAAAATATTAATATTTTGAAATTATTGGAGTTAGATTTCAAAAATTATAGTAATTACAGAAATTTTATTTTGATTGGTTGATATAACTTGTATTAAATAGAAATTAGATTTTAATGGATGCATCTTTATATTATTTTATATTTATTATTTGTTAGGTCTTAATTTAATCTACAATTTAATTTCCTTCTTGTGATCTTATATTCTTAAAAAAACAAAAAATAACATGTATCTTTAGTTTTGTATTTACACAAATTTGAGTTTTTATTTTTGTTGAACTTGAGCTTTTTTCATGAGTCTGACAATGTTGGATTTCTTTCTTCAAACCTTTGATGCATTTGATAATTATTTCTCTTGAGAATACTTTGATATGTTGGATGAGACATTAGAGGATTTCAATCTTCGTTTTAATTTTTTTTAGATTTAACTTCTTTCAGTACTTGTGTTCCTCTCAATAAAATTGTTAATACTTCTATAAATGTCGCTCAAACTCTAAAGATCATTATACATGTGATAAATGATCCATCCTTATTTCCTCATCTTATAATCATTGTTTGGGGTATCTCAGATCAAACTCAACCAAGTATAATTTATATACTTGTATAGCTCAATTAATATCATGCAATGTTCCTATATATAATGAATGCAATTTCTCATATTTAGAACAAAGATGTGTAGACATGTAAAAATGACCCAAATGCATATCACACATTTTGAATGACATTTTCTCATCATCGACATCATTATCACTAATATCATTGCATTTCACATCATTTACATCAAAAAACTTATTTTCCTCTATCAATTGAATAATCTTTAATTATTTGATTAATTCACTATATCATCATTAAATCTAAACTTTATTCCTCCTAACATCAATTATTTAATTATGTCGCTAATATACCCTATTCTACTAAATCAATTAAATTATTATTAATTAATAGCTTAATTAAATCACTTTCCCTTTCTGAACCTAAATAATTAAATTAATTATTCAACATCATTCAAAAGGTCAACAAACAAATATAACTTTATTTGTTAAAGTCAAACATGACTTGCATGTTCAATTCAAAATATTAATTAATTAGTCAATTAATTAATTATTCTCACCCTCTTTCTAATTGGGAAAATCATGATCAATGATTTCTCACTTTGAATAGTTGACTAAATCATCTATTGTTCAATCCCACTAACCTCTCAATCTATTTTCTAATTCCACTGAATACTTAACTTGATTTCATCAATCACACAAATTATGCAATCTAAATCCACTAATCTTTCCAATTTAATTCCTTTCAATAGTTTTGAACCATTAATTAGGATCTTTTACTATGAAATCTTGATCATTCATCTCGAAACGCAAAATCTAGAAAACACTCTTCTAGACCCTCTCATAAATCATCTAGAATTTACATAAGCAAAGTGTTGCACAATTATCTCTTGAGTATGTTACGAGTTATCATTATATTTTAGTTCATCATTTTACACACATTGAAGCTTTTACAACATCTACAATGGAGGCTTTGCATTGAATTAAGCAATCTAACATCCAAATGTCAATGCAAACACAACTCCAACACGGGATAGTATAGGTTTTAAGGTTTTGAATTCATTTCATGTTGTCTTAGGATTTACGTTGTTTGATTTCGTAAGTTTAGAGCTTCAGCTCATAAGTAATGGGCTTAGGGATCTTAATCTTGTTTTGAATTATATTAGTTTAATTCACATTTTATTGGTTTTTCATATGCTTCATTCCCCCCTTATGAGAAGATGAAACAAAAATGTTAAGCTTGTTCGTATTTCCATTCTTCCATTTAATATTTTCCTCGTTACTTTTCATCTTCCTTTTAGAAGCACATGAGAATAAGATATTATTAAACAACTATAGAATGAAAAATCAAAAATCTCATTATGGGATCTAGTTCAATCTTTTCTTTCTTAACTTGATATACTTCAACAAGCTTTATAGAAGATTCTCATGTTATCTTTTCCAAACCCTAATGAGGTTTCTATTCTATGTGATAGTATATATAACAATACAATTAATATTGCCTTACTTTAATATGAACTTCCTCTTCTTGAAGTTAAATGATTCAATGAACCTCTCCTTATCATTATTGGCATTAAATCTATAGGAATCAAATTAACACTTGCAAATAATGGTTTGGTTCATAGTGTTTGTAGGATAAATTTTCTTAATAAGATTGAAAGAATCTATGATTGAGATCCCACAAGCCTTGGATGATATTCTGAAGAGAAACCTATCACACATAAATGAGAAATTAGACAGTAAAATATGTGAAACAATAATGATTATTGATTACTAAATCAATACAATGAAGGATTGAATATCCTTATGTAGACTCAGGAAAACTCAACATGAGACCCTGAATGATGGATTTCTGACTGAGAGAGGAGTGAGATAATGGAATGCCTGAATCAGTTAAGTGACTTTATCTTGTGTGCAACACAAAGAATAAAGTACATGACTGATTGAAATGCATAATTAATGCAATAACACTTGCAATTAGAACTAGATGACCCTTTCCTAAGTTTGCATTAAGCACTAGAGTAAAAATTAATTTACTCCAACACCCCCTGAATGACAACTGAGGAGAAGAAAAAAACAAATGAAGGAAAAGAACAAGTAAGTAAATATCTCATAACTGGAGAAAAGGAGAAAACCACATGGGAAAAAATCCTCTCCAAAAGAAAGAAAAAGAAATGACTGTACTAAAGAAAGAAGAATAGGAGGACTCCCCCAAGGAATGCTTCTGTCATGCAAGTACAATAGATGTCCCCCTGATAGGAGAGAGAAAAATGAAGGTATGAATCCCCCCATAATGAAAGATTTCCCATGCCAATGATGAACACTTGAAGAAAGAATACGATCTACTGCCTACAAACAACATTTCTCTCGTTAGGAAGAAATGGATCCACTGGTGATTGGAGAAGCCAAACCAAAAGAATGGGTGATTTTGGAATTCAAATCTAGATGATGTGTCCACATGTTGGAAAGTGATGATGTTGATCCAATATCTAGTGAAGACTGATAGAGAACAAGCTGCAAAGGTGATGAAGATGGTGGGCCAATAGTGGTGATGTGGCTATCAACAAAGAGGAAAGGAGAAAATCTAGGTGGAAAAACTCCTAACAATTTATTCAAACTAAAGAAGAATTTGCAAGAAACTATTGAGGAACTACAAAGATGCCCTCTAGTTGGGATGATGCCATTGTTTATCCAATGCTCAATATTGTCCCGCTAGAGAGAAACTCTAGAAGCATATAAGGATGCGACTCTGGAAGCTCATGTAGTCAGGAATTTAGAATAGAAGAACACTTTTGGCTACCTATTGGAGGAATAGTGTAGAGCTTGACAGTTAATTAGCAACTTTTAATATTCTAAGTTTGTTTATTCAAAAGTAAAATGAAAGAAACCTATACTAGATGCTTTAAGTAGAAACCCCCATATGAAACTTTATATAAGTTGAATTTTTACAAAGCTCCAAATTTTCCCAAATCTTTATCATGTGGTGCTCACAAAACATAAACAACATTTAAAGAATCAATAAAGAAGAAAGCAAAGAGCATGCAAAAAAAAAGCAAAAGAAACATACAAGCATCTAGAAACAAAGGGTTACATCTCCCTCCATTGTGGTCAAAATCTTCACAAAAACATGCCTGGAGAATGAAGAGAAGAACTCAAAAACTCAGCTCTGACGATAGGGTTAAAGAAAGGGTGAACTGTAGGTGCAAATCACGCCTTGTAGAAACCACAAGCCTATGATGTGAAAAATGCCAAACACATTGTTTTCAAATTGTGTCCAGATTCGAGCATGGGTCAATGGCCTACGACTAGTGAAATTTTGAATACACCAAGTTACAGATTTAAAACACCACATCATGAAAGGAGTGAAGACCTACTAGTTCCACAAATTACAAATCACTGTGACAAAACACCAGTCGCACCCTAAATTCAACGCAGATCTGAGGAGGTGCAGTGCAAAGCCTATAAAGTCTGTAATTCACGGGCTCACTGGCTACAAAATAAAACCCTCATGGAGTATCAATAAGTATGTGTGGAAGCCCAGTGTGAGCCTCTTTCAATTTAACACCACCCTCTTGCAATTTGTCACCTAGGCATGAGAGCTCTACAATAGAGCTAGGCACAAAAGAGCCTGTGACTCATCTTTCACCAGCACGTCCACTACATATGAACGAGGACTCTGCAAATTATGGCAAGGGATATGTTTTCTTAATGTGGCCACTTCAAGACTTTGGATCTCTAGAATTTGATGCCATGCAATGAGAAATGCCTCACTTCCTCAAACAAATGTACAAGGGTCTTCAAATCTGGAGCTCTGATGCCATGAAAGAATCGATGATTGAGATCCCACAAGCCCTAGATGATATCTGAAGAGAAACCTGTCACACACAAATGAGAAATTACACAACAAAATATGTGAAACAATAATGATTATTGATTACTGAAAATTTAATACAATGAAGGATTGAATATCCTTATGTAGACTCAAAAGAGCTCAACATGAGACCCTAAATGATGGAGTTATGACTGAGACAGGAGTGAGATAACATAATGCATGAATTAGTTAAGTGACTTTATCTTGTGTGCAATAGAAAGAATAAAGTACATGCCTAATTGAAATGCATAATTAATGCAATAACACTCACAGTCAGAACTAGATGACCTTTTCCTAAGTTTGCATCAAGTACTAAAGTAAATATTAATTAATTTACTCCAACAAATACTAATTTCCATATTTCTCTCACTCTTGTAAAACTCTCAATAAGGATCTTTTATAATGTTGATTCATAGACCTTAGACACCATTCTTTTCATATTGAATCTAGCCTTGTCATTCTACCCACCATGATCCATGTCATGCAAATAAAACTACATTCTCCTTGTAATTAGGCTATGGACTCTTGTATTAGAAGTAACCCCCTTTACTCTAAATCAATGCATAGATTTTATCTCTAAATCAAATCAATATTTACTACATTATTGTTAAGAAATCAAATGTATTTATATAAACACCTTTGATGATCTTCATAATTTCATACCTTCTTCATCTTTAGATGTGTTGCACCATCAATTCCTTCTACTAATGACATGCTAAAACCCTTCATCATTCTTCTCTTGATAATGCATGTCTTAGTGATGATTGGAGCTACTTAGAATTCACTCCTTTCGTTGGTCAATACAATGTAGAACTCTCCCACTTCAAAATTCCAAAGGAGAATTCAATTCCTCTTACAACATTATCTTCTAAATCTACTAAAGATCTCCCTTCTTCTTATCAATAATGTGACTACACGATACATAATTATCATGCTCATGATGACGATCCTTATTCTTTTTCATTGCTGAAAAATTGAAGTATGGATTAGATTTTAGAACATTTTCTCAAAATAGATATAATAGCAAGGGTTTGATTTGTATAAAACAAGGTATCAAGGTTCCTTTAGAACCTACACTATATCTCTCTATTGTAGGTCTTAGTTAATACCATTCTTGACCTTATAGAGGTTCATATCATTATTTCATTAATGTATCTATAATTTATTCAACTTCTTTTTTACCTTTGTACAACATCTTGAACTTATTTTTGAATAATATTGTTCATATAAGACTTCCTCCTTATCCATTGGACTAAGGTGGCTATAAACCATGTGGGTGTTGTAGACTCTACTCTTTAAGCTTCACCATTGAGATCATAGTTAAGAAAAAAATACATCTAGGTGAACTCTCAAAATAAGAAATTCAGTAAAAAAAGATAAAGTTGGAAAGATGACAAGCAATAGAAGAAAAAATAATGAAAAGGGTGAAAATCTACCCGAATAGGGTTAAAATAGGTGAAATGGGGGTATGAATTATGGTGATGGAGGGAAAATCAAGGCTAGGGCATGAAAATAATTTATTTTCTCTCTCAACCCTTAGAGTAGAGTAGAGCAAGAAGTTGAGAAAATATGGAGAACATGCCATTAGATTAAAAACAAGTAGAGTGGGTGAGGAAAATAGGTGACCTACTAAGGCTCAAAAATCAATATTTAAATTAAAATTTTAGGCTTAAACTGTATTTGTGGCCATTAATGGAATTAGAGAATTAAGAAATTATGTGAACCAAACTATAAAAAATGTATTTAAGTGAGAATAAAAAAAGTAGTGGGGTAATTCGAGCAAGAAGATGAGTCCACGAAACATGGAAGTTTTTGCGTTAGGCAAAAAGTGAAATCGGCTTGCCAAAAATGGGATCTCGCTTTATAATAAATGAGATCTCGTTTAGCTTTGGGATCCCAATTTTAAAACAACGGTAACCTTTTTATTAATGGGTCTCAAACTGGTGGACAAGAAATGAGATCCGGAACTTTAAAAAATGGGATCTCGATTTGTAAAAATTGGGATCCTATTTTGTAAAAGTTGGGATCCCATTTTAAAGTGGTATTTATTTTCAAAAATAAATTTTCAACCCAGTTATAATTCATAGAGCATAGGATCTAGGTTTGGCAGCGACGACAACGACCTCCAGGCATGCCTCCACCCCCAATCTTTTTGTTTTTTTTGTGTTTTCTTGAAATTTTTAATACAATAATAGATTCTAGCATATTTTTCTCAATTTATTTAGTGTTTTATGTATTTTATTTACTTGTGATAGAAGAAAAAATGAAATGAATCCCTCAAGATATTGAATAGAAACAAAAAAAATCAACCTTAAATCATATGTTAATAACAAAAATTAGCTTTTGAAACTTAAATTGTTCAATCGAACCAAAAAAAATTGCATTTGAAAACCCTGAATTGAAAGGAAACAAAAAAATTGCATTTGAAAACCCAAATTGAAATGCAATAAAAAAAATTGCATTTGAAAACCCTAATTTAAAATGAAACAAAAAAAAATTGCATTGAAAACCCTAATTGCTTCTTGAAACCCTAAATTGAATTCAAACAAAAAAATTGCTAAATGACTAAATTGAAATCAAACAAATCATTTTGTATTTGAAAATTGTACCATCGAAAAATGGTCCTTTGTCATTTTCATAGTCTTTTAGGCCTTGTTTCATAGTCTTGGAGCTATGTTGCTTTAATTTTATGATGTATGATCTTGGCTTGAACATGCTTATTTTGGTGTTAAAACTCAAAGAACGATGTCTTGTGAAAGTGTTGTAAGACATTTCTACATTCTTCTAGACTCTATTTAATGCAATTCACCTAAAAACCCACCATTTCACTCATCAAAAAGTCCTATATTGAAGTGTTATAAAGTCTTGTAACTAGATTTCACACTTTTCTAGCCATTTTTCCCTATTTACACCATTCTCATGCTTTATTTTGTCTCTTTATGCCCTCATATGCTTATATTAAGTGTATTTTTGGGTCCTATCTCGACAAACAACATTAAACACAACTTTATTTCCAACACTTGCTTTTGGGTCCCAGGTGAGACTCATTCCCCAAGGGTGGGAAATGAGTCCCCCTTGGCCCCAAATTCAAAATATTTCAAATTTCTTTCAGGATTTTTCTAAAAATTCACTTCATGTCGGCCTGTGATGAGGTATGAACGGATACTAAGGCACAAGATTTGTATAAATAGGCATTTTTCACCTCATTTTACATCTCCTAATTCAAGTAATCTCCTACAATCTCCATATTCAAGCATTCAAGCACTCAAGCATTTTGCATCTTCAATTCAAGCACTTTCAAGCACTTTGGAGTAGCCATTGACATCACTTTAGATTTTCATATTCAAGGATGTGGTAAGTTTGTAATACTTTCATGCTATGCATTTATCATTTCCCTTGCATGTCATTCATTTCAATTGGGTTTAATTACTAAAGCGGGGTTTGACCAAGGAAAACCTCTATTCACTAACCCCCCAACATTTTTCCCCTTTGCATGTGTCTTTGTAGCCTTTATTTTGCAGATTTGACAATTTTAAAGGTGTTGAAAAGTGGAATTCAAGTCAACTAGGCTTTCAAGTTAATTCATCATCTATTCAAGCAATTTGAGTGACTTCAACCCATTTTTTGTAGAATTAACCTCAGCAACCTGATATTCAGTCATTTCTAGATCTAGAGTAGTAGTGTTGACCCTTGAATTTTTGGAAATTTTGGGGAGGACTAATTTTCCGCCCTTGGCGAATGAGTCCCACTTGAAATCTAGAAATCTGCATTTTGTTAGAAATCAACTCCCGGCTATCAAAAATCAGTACCAGACACTTTTTCACCAGTCGGAGGACTGATTCGCCACCCTTGGTGAATGAGTCCCATAGTGAAAAATTAGAATTTTTTATCAGCATTCCAAACATTTGAGAAAGCTGACACATCATCTAGGTACACTCAGATTTGACCCTGTACTTTCTGATTTGCATATTTCTTTCTATCTCCTCATATTTCATAGTCTCTACATATCACACTATGTTTTCAAACAAGGCATAAATCTTAGTTTTGCATGCATTTTAGATCATCTTAATCAGTCAATTGCATTTATTTTAGTTATTTTACATCATATCATGCCACACATGTCCTTAATTTGAATGTCACATAAGCATTTTAGCGAACCCAAATCTCTCTCTTTCTAGGTGAAAAACTTAGGAAGAGAGCAAGAATTTTAGGTTCCTAAAATCTATGTTTCATTTTGGTGAACCTAACTTTTGAACATTTAAATTTTTTTTGATTGCATCCATACATTGCATCCTAGTTTTCATTTGCATTGGAATTCAATTAGGACATTGATTTGTTATTGCATTCTATTACCTTTCATTTTGCATTAGTGAAAAACTCATTTATTTTTCATTCTTGCACTTAATTTCATTGGAAAAAGAAAAAATCTACATTCTATGTCTGTTTTACATTTTGAAAAGCATTTAAATCCTTTTTAAAATTCTGAAAAATAGAAAAAAAAATTGCATCCTAGGACTCATTCTCCACCCAGGGCAAATAAGTCCCTCTACATCTTTTAGACATTACTTTTGCACTATTTTTAGCATTTTCTTGCATTTTTGTTTCCTGTATTCATATCTCTATTACAGTTAGTAGATCTTTTGTTATTTTCATTTTATAGTCTTCGATTAGTTTTCATTTCCATCCACCTCTCCTTTGTGGTACTTGCATGAGTGTTTGGTGCCCTATTGATAATACTTTAGTGCGAAGAAGTTCTAGACTCATGGCATCCCACGATAGCACTTTTTTTGTGGACCTTGGGATCTCATGAGCTCCTACTCCTAGTATGGATAATGGTGCATTAGGCCCTGACAATACCACTTACATGCCTTCACCTTTCCATCCTATGCATGTTGACAATAAAAAACAAGTCTCTCCCACAAGAAAACATTATTAACATTCATGAGGACTTTTCACATTTACAAGACTTGTCCCTTGAAAACATTTCCACCACTGCTATACTTGCTATTGAGAACCTTCATCACTTAATTGAGAGTAATGATGGCTTACATGTTTTAAAAAAAATTACCGATATTTACGATAAACATGCCTCTTCCAATACTCCAACAAACATTCCTGTTACCCAAGCAACATCTCAAGTTCCTCCTCCTTCAACTATAACTTCCATACCAACTTAGACCAATCTGCAAGTCCATACAACTTCGGTTGGTACTTCTTTCCTGATTTCCACTAACATTATTGTATCTTTTATAGAATCACAACTTCCTTCCACCACCTTCACACTCCTTAATATTCCTGCTACTTCTCCTAACATCACATACACTCCATCACCATTTTCCCTCCTACCTCAACTCCATTATCCTGATCCCTTCATGACACAACTCCTCAACACTGTTTCATCCATGCAACACCAACTTGCCACCATTATTCAAGCTCAAACTATTCCAACCACATATCTTGTTCCTAGCAGCCCCTTATCATTAGAAATCTTACGTACCCCGATGCCACAAGGGATAGAAATGTCAAGATTTGAGAAATATGGAGGAAAAGGAGATCCTATCAATCATGTCAATGCTTTTACTTCCCTGTGTTGTGACTTTGTCCTTGAAGATAAACTCTTAGAAAAACTCTTTCTAAGGACCTTGAAAGATATTTCCTTTGAATGGTTTTCCAGCTTTCCTAATCATTCCATCCGTTCATTTAATGAATTGGTGGAAGCTTTCATTAATCATTTTCAAGTGCACATGACACCTAAAATGGCAATGGCTGACCTTATGCAATGTAGACAAAACACTAATGAAAAAGTAATAGATTTCATCTCTCGTTACCAGTCCTTATATGCTCAAGTTGATGTCCAAATTCCAGATGGTATGTGAGGATCATGATGGGCCAAAAGTGGCGTATGATGGGTATGTGGTCACATTTTTTTTTACCCAAAATTGATGAAATGAAAAGGGTTTTAAAGGATATTCTTAGCTTTTCAACAATATAAATTATGCTTTATTTTGAATTTAATAAGTAATTATTATTCATTTTCTATTCAAATTATGATAAAAGTCTTGATGGATAGGTTGATTGAAAAACATCTATAGCTTCAAACGGTATCACATTTTTTGAATCCAAAACATGCGTCACATTCTACATTTCAGATACTATAGGATTAAAAAGAAAAAATTGAATTTCATGAATTTTTGACCAAGTTAAGGTGGTCGGACATACGAGTTTTATATTTTTTCAAAAATTTGTAATAAAAATTCATAATTAATTATTTACTTAGAAAAAATTACAAAAAAATATGCATCACATGGGAATGAGTCCTCTACTTATATCTAAAATCTTATAAATTTTTTTTATCATTTTATTGTGTTTAGGGTGGTTAGACAAACACCTACTTCTTATTTTTCCTTGAAAATTTAAATTACCAGCATTAAAATTTCAAAGTTTCACCAAATAGATTTTTCTTTTTTAAACAAACCTAGTAGTTTAGAAACTACATTCAATTTTTCTACAGATTCTATTCTAATATTTTTCAAATAATATAGATAACTTATTCAAATTTTACTTCAAGTTGTCTAACTTTGATTTTTGAATTTTTTGCCACTTAAGGGCATGTTTTTTCCATGATGATCTTGCACATACCTCGCACATTTGCAGAAGATGTTTATTGAGAATTTGCACACTAACCTTCAAGATAATCTTACAATGATGAAATTCCCTTCATTCATGCATTTATGTACAACCTTATGTGAATATCAAAATTTGGTTTCCAGTTGAGAGTCAAAGTCCACTTTTAGCTGAATTGACAAAACTGAAAACAACAATCAACACCAAAACAACACAAAATTTTTGCAAACCTAACAGGGGTTTCTTACAATTTAGTTCATATCCTTCACCCCAACCACAACCAACTTCACAAGTTCAGAATTCAATGGCTGCCTCTAAAAAAACCATTCCTATTCATTACGGTGATCCAAATAGACATTTCACTCCTCTACTTGACACCCTCCATCAGACAATGACACAACTTGAATCCAAAAATGAATGCTTAATTTACCACCTATTCGACCACTTGATCCCAACCAACCCTTACCACCTAGCTTCAAACCTAATGCTTATTGCCATTTTCATTGTCAAAATGGCCACGTCACCAAACATTACAAGCATCTTAAACATCTAGTTCAAGACATCATTGACTCAGTTGAATTGACCATTATGGGTGTTAATGATCAAGGTGATAAGTTTGTTGCACCCCCTAATGAAAATATCCAAATATTCACCAAACCTATGCCTAAACACACTACCTCATTCATCAAGGCTAGTGAACCATCAAATCCTGATGTAATGACTATGGATACACATACTGAACAACTTGATACATCTCCACTTGTTGCCCAAGCTAGTCCTATGGATGAACTTGTTGCCATGATAGATGTTATCCCTCGCAAGGGCCAAACCACTCAATCTCTTGATATTACCTTTTCTACTAAAGACATACTACCGAATCTTCCTGATGACCCTCTCTACCTAGCCGGTAGAATATATGATAAACATACTAATGGGATATTAATAGACCCTGCTTTTGGTGAGAATGTGATCACAAAGGAATTCCTAGTATTACATGATCTATATCAAGATAATTATAATCCACGATTGCATGGATTAAAACACATCATGGTTTTGCATGCCCTACAATTGGATCAATCGTGTTACCTTTACAAATAGGACCTAAGACTTTGGCAGTAATGTTTTCTATTATTCCATAATTTGACCAATTTTGTTTGCGGCGAGGCCTTCCTTGGATTTTCTCAATGCAAGTAGTCCCATTAGTTATTCACAAGTTATTGAAGTTTCCACATGGCAATGAGGTATTCATTGTAAACCATAGTGGTTTTAATCCTTTATCTTCCAAATGTAACTTTTCATTATAAGCCTTTTGGCCTGAACCCATGGAACTTATCACTCCTTGAAAGGACTTCTTTTACATCACTTATCAGAAGTTTAAAGCCAAAAAGATTGCTGAATTATCCCTTCATCACACACATTTTTCCACTTCCACTCCACCTATCCTCGATGAAACCATGATTACACCTGCATCTGATATTCAATAGATCATCACACCCTTAGAAAAATATCTTCCTGATACTTCCCAACCATCATCTAAATGATCAAGGGACCACGAAATGGTTCCTGTGTCACTTCCTCGTATCAAAAAAATATACAAAGCAAAGGAGAAAGTGATTGATCCTTCCCCTTTATTTTCTTCTACTATTCCCCTTTCGAAAGTAGAAGAACCCATGCCCACTCAATCTGTTCTTACACCTCAAGAACTCCAAAACAAAATTAAATGGAACCATTTTGATCGTGAATGTTGCCTTCATCGTCGTCTCCTTGCTCAAACAGAAACCAATCATGACAATCAATATTTACCTTTGACAAAAGATATAGATGACCCTCTTCCCCATCCTGACCAATCACATGCAATTTCAACCCAAAAATTTCAACCAAATAAACATATCCAACCCACACTCTTGATACATCCATCCTTAGAAATCACCATTCCTCCTCCTGTCATTATTAATCTTGATGATGACAATGGAGATGTGACGATTGCTAACATCAATAAAAAAATAAACAACTCAGTGAACTCTTTATTTTCATCTAAAATGAGCTTAAATGATAAATCCTCTTTGACAAGTGAAGAACCTAGTACAACTATTAGTTCGACACTTGTGATTCCTCCTTTAAATAGTCAATCACCTTCGCATTCCACTGAACATGATTGGGAGGCAGATGACTTGATGGATGATCTGCATTTTCCTACTTAGTCTTTTCTTCACATTCATTTTCTTTTTTCTTGTATCATGTTCCCTCGTATTGTGTTTTTGATGTCTCCTTCTCTTTGTACACTTCTTCTATCTGTATCTCTATTCTTCTCCTTGTCTCCTTGTCTTTTTCATTTTGGTTTTGTGTTTTCATTTTTGGGGATGACGCAAAGCATAGAGACACCTTATGTCTCTTACATGTTGACCCAAATGGTCTTTATCTTTTTCTCTTTTTCTTTTTTTTTCCTTTTGGGGATGACACAAAGCGTAGAGACACCCTATGTCTCTTCCATGTTGACCCAAACAGTCTTTATCTTTTTCTCTTTTTTTCTTTTGTTTTTAGTTTTCCTTTTGGGGATGATGCAAAGCATTGAGACTGAAATGTCTCCTTCATGTTGACTCAAAAGCTTTTTTTTCTTTTCATTTTCTTTTTTTTGTTTGTGTTTTCCTGTCGGGGATGATGCAAAGTGTCAAGACTACAATCTCGCTTCCATGTTGACAAAAATTGGACTTTCTATTACTTTTTTTTCGCTCTCTTTGTGTCATTCTTCTAGTTCTATGTGCTTTGGGGAATGATGACAGTTCTGAGCTCTTTCATACAAAATACAACAACAAGTGCTAAAACAACGAACATACTGACCCCAAATCCATAGACCCCTTATGTATTTGGTGTGCTTTCTTTTCTAGGGGGCAACTCCCTTTCTTTCTTTATTTTTCATTTTCTTTGACATGACACAGCTTAACTTTGAAACATATGTCTTGGAATAGAGCTTTCCAAGTTGGCTCTCATGTCTTGTTTTCTTTTTGGCATTTTCTTTTCTTCTCTACTTTCAAGTAATTACTCACAGAATGATGTATAGTAATTCCTTTAAAGTGGGGGAATACATTACCATTATTTCATTTGCATTCTTAGTGACGCCTTATCATTTGTGTGATGCATTTGTTAGTTTGTGGATGACATTGGGTATAATTTCTTTCATA
Source organism: Sequoia sempervirens (assembly GCA_007258455.2). NCBI lineage: Eukaryota > Viridiplantae > Streptophyta > Pinopsida > Cupressales > Cupressaceae > Sequoia > Sequoia sempervirens. The sequence continues at coordinate 895,171,546 of VDFB02271358.1, forward strand.
AGTGTGATCTATCTCAACAATTTGCATTCCTCTTTATGGTTTGATGTGATGCATTGCATCCCCTAAGTTGTGAATATACTATTCTTTGATTGGTCCTCTTTTGGAGACATTAGACACAATGTTCCCTAAGTGACTAGCCTTGCATAAACTAAACAAGACTCCTTTGAACAGTTGTATATTACACATAACATTTTTACATATTGCATTCTCATTTAACCATCTTGCATAACACAACTTGCATGCCTGTGGAGTTGTCCTATTTGTTTGGCCACCTTGCATAACACAACTTGCATGCCCATGGTGCCATCCTATTTTTCTAAAACTTAAACCAACATTTGCATTTTCTTTGGCTTTGTGGCACCTTGTTAAAGTTATCAAGTGAGTATAGCTTTAACATGGTTGAGCGGGAAGCCCAAGTAGCAGCATGAATTTTCCCCATAGCCACTTTTGTGTTTGTTTGTGAGTGCATACCAACTAGTGCATGTATATTACTTTTTGTGCCTTCTCAGCCTGCTAACAATGAGTTTCATGGCCCCAGAGAGAGTACACATTATTTCAAACAATCAGCCTAGATCTCTCTTCACAACTAGTTGGATTGATGATCGAAGCTTCACTCAATTTCTCTCAACACCTATGTGTTCCTTTATCTTTATGTTCAGTTTTCCATGGGCTCTTCATCCTAGGGGCTTAATCATCCCTCTTATTTTTTGTATTTCATCTTGCTAATGTAAGTACATTTGAACCCTCTTCTTGATGTTCATGGCTACTGTAGTGTGAAGAATCAAGTTTCTCTCACTAAAGTGGGGGCTAAATGTACCATCAAAAAATGGTCCTTTGTCATTTTCATAGTCTTTTAGGCATTGTTTCATAGTGTTGGAGCTATGTTGCTTTAATTTAATGATGTATCTTGGCTTGAACATACTTATTTTGGTGCTAAAACTCAAAGAACAATGTCTTGTGAAAGTGTTGTGAAGTGTTGTAAGATATTTCTAGATTCTTCTAGACTCTATTTAATGCAATTCCCCTAAAAAACCACATTTTCTGTCATCAAAAAGTCCTCTATTGAAGTTTTGTAAAGTCTTGTAACTAGATTTCACACTTTTCTAGCCATTTTTCCCTATTTACACCCTTCTTATGCTTTATTTTGTCTCTTTATGCCCTCATATGCTTATATTAAGTGTATTTTTGGGTCGTATCCCAACAAACAACATTAAACACAACTTTATTTTCGACACTTGGTTTTGGGTCCTAGGTAGGACTCACTCACCAAGGGTGAAGAATGAGTCCCCCTTGGGCCCAAATTCAAAATATTTCAAATTTCTTTTAGGATTTTTCTAAAAATTCACTTCATTTTGGCTTGTGATGAGGTATGAATGGATACTAAGGCACAAGATTTGTATAAATAGGCATTTTTCACCTCATTTTACATCTCCTAATTCAAGTAATCTCCTACAATCTCCATATTCAAGCATTCAAGAAATCAAGCATTTTTCATCTTCAATTCAAGCACTTTCAAGCACATTGGAGTAGCCATTAACATCACTTCATATTTTCATATTCAAGGATGTGGTAAGTTTCACTAACCCCCCAACATTTTTTCCCTTTGCATGTGTCTTTGTAGCCTTTGTTTTGTAGATTTGAAAGATTTAAAGGTGTTGAAAAGTGGAATTCATGTCAACTAGGCTCTTCAAGTTAATTCATCATCTATTCAAGCAATTTGAGTGACATTCAACCCATTTTCTAAAGAATTAACCTCGACGACCTGATATTCAGTCATTTCCAGATCTAGAGTAGCAGTGCTGACCATTTACTTTTTAGAAATCTTGGGGAGGACTGATTTAGAACCCTTGGAAAATGAGTCCCACTTGAAATTTGGATATTTTCATTTTGTCAGAAATTAACTCCCGATTGTCAAAAATCAATTCCTAACACTTTTTCACCAATCGGAGGACTGATTCACCACCCTTAGCGAATGAGTCCCACTGTGAAAAATAAAAAAAATTCATCAGCATTCTAGACATTCTAGAAATCTCACACATCATCTAGGTGCACTCATATTTGACCTTGTACTTTATGTTTTGCATATTTCTTTTTGTCTTCATTTTTCATAGTTTCTGCATATCACACTATGTTTTCAAACAAGGCATAAATCTTAGTTTTGCATGCATTTTAGATCATCTTAATCAATCAATTGCATTTAGTTTAATTATTTTACATCATATCATACCACACATGTCCTTAATTTGAATGTCACATAAGCATTTTAGCAAACCCAAATCTCTCTCTTTCTAGGTGAAAAACTCAGGAAGAGAGCAAGCATTTTAAGTTCCTAAAATCTATGTTTCAAAAATGCTGATTTCAAGCTCGAGAATATTTGATAATGGAAAAAATTCATTTGCATTGCTTAAATTTTTTAAATTTCATTTGGATTGTATGGAGACAAGTATGTAAGCATGCCTATGGAAGAAATTATTCGATAGATTTAGGTTGATACATAGTAAATTAGAGTCCTTGATATTGATAATGAAATAGGATTTGATAAATATTATACATTTAAATGTGTATTCATCCAGAACCATGATCAATTAAACATTATGAACATAGATATAATTAGAATAGAAAACAATATGTTAAACTTTACTTGTGGGACTAGTGGATCATTACAATTGATAAATTTGAATGATGTTTGTTTGCAAATTTAGTTAGCAAAGTCCTAAATCCTTGTACAATACATTTCCAATTGTCACTTAATAAGATAATATTTGCATTCATTTCTATTTTATGTTTTGATCTCTCTTAGTCATGCCTTGTTTCCATTTCTTGTAAAGCATGTGTTGTCTCTGGTCTTTTCACAATCTTAACTCTCATGTTCTAGTTAATTAGTTATTAATTAGACTTATTGTTTAGTCTAGAATCTCAATTTGCACTAGTTACCTAGAAACTTAAAGAATCTAAATATTTTTCTTTTCTTTCTTTGAGGTTCTTTCAATTCCAAATAGTCCAAAATAAAATAAGATTTTGGATCTTTGAGAAAATTCGACATTAACTAATTTTATTATACATTTTATATCATAAAATTCATTTAAGTGGGAAATATTCAACTTTATCATAGTATATTAAACTTCTTATATATATATATTAATGAAAAACATGTTAAATAAAATAATCTTATATTCAATTTTAAAAATGTCAAGTTAAAGTATACATAAAACTCAATCTTAATAATACATAAATATGTGTTTGTATTACGAAAAAGCTAGTCTATTCATAAAATAATATTCTTGTATATACATGATGAATCAAAAATAGTAACCCCCTTAATAGTCATCCTATCACCCTAAACCCTAAACTGATGTCTTAAGGGGTCCTAATATGACATTTCTTAAGGGGATCAAAGAAGTTCTCAAAATTTGGTGAAGTTGCCCAAGGCAACCAAATTTAACAATAATAAGATCGTGCAAGATTATAATATGAATGAGATTTCATGAGAGGTTGGTCAATTGAAACAATAACTTGCAAGTCCATTATTCCAAAGGCCACCCAAACTTCACCCTAAACCCTAAACCCTAAACCCTAAACCCTAAACTCTAAACTCTAAACCCTTAACCCTAAAGCATTCATTTTGTCCTAGGACCTTAAAATGAAATTTGGTTGCCTTGGGAAACTCCAGCAAATTTTGTTCCCTTAAGCCATGTAATTTTTTCTTAGGACCTTACTACATTAGATCCCCTTAAGCCATCCTATTACCCTAAACCCTAGACTCTAAACTCTAAACCCTAATCCCTAAAGCCATCATTTTGTCCTAAGACTTTAATCAAATTCGGTTGCCTTGGGAAACTTCACCAAATTTTATTCACTTAAGCCATTAATTTTGTCCTAGGACCTTACTACATAGATTACCTTAAGCCATCCTATTACCCTAAACCCTAAACCCTAAACTCTAAACCATAAACCCTAAACCCTAGACTTAAAACTCTAAACCCTAATCCCTAAAGCCATCATTTTGTTCTAGGAATTTAATGACATTTGGTTTCCTTGGGAAACTTCACCAAATTTTATTCAATTAAGCCATGTCATTTTCTCCTAGGAACTTACTACATAGATCCCCTTAAGCCATCCTATTACTCTAAACCCTAAATCCTAAACTCGAAACCATAAACCCTAAAGCATTCATTTTGTCCTAGGACCTTAATGAAATTTGGTTGCCTTGGGCAACTTCATCAAATTTTATTCCCTTAAGCCATGTGATTTTGTATAAATAGATCCCCTTAAGACATCCTATATTAATAATTAAATTTTATTTTTTCATTCAAGTAACATTCCTTAAAGACATAATTGAGGCTTACACACATTATCATTTGTATTCAATTAGGAAATTTAGATTGAATGGTTTAAGGTTATTTCCTAAACATGTATCTTACATTTTGAGATTACAAATCTAATGCAGGTTCACTTATGTTTGGAATAGGATGCCATTTAATTGCAATCCTAAACATATTTCATGTATCTCCTAAGTCCTTGGAAAGTGTTCCTCAACACTAGGATTAGAAAGAGATTAAATTTGAATGAAATGAACATGTAAATTGACATTTGTAATTATTCCTAAATGATAGGAACATGTGGGGTTATCCAAGAAGAGCTCCTACAAGATAGGAGCACATAGGGAACCCACATGGAAGGTGGAACCCACCTTTCTTTAGTTAACTGTTTGGAGGATTGATAACACTTGAGTAATGCATGTAAAGATCCTACAAGTTAGGGATTGATACTTACATTCAAGTGGAGTTCAATTCAGTTCAGTTCAGTTCAGTTATGGTTCAGTTATCTTCAATTGCATGTAGTTAGTTTGAGTTGAATGCTAGTTGACTTCAGTTACATGATTAATGACTTCAGTTGCATGATAGATAACAGGTGGATACTTTTAGTTAAGTGGGGATGATCAATCATGCATAATGTTTGCATGAATTGGTGGAGAGATATGTTTCAGTTAACGAAGATTGACTTGGACCCACCTTGGGTACCCAAGTTGGCATCTTTGAGTTAACACTTTTTTCATGAGAAGAGATTTGCAAGGATCAATTAAGTGGGCCCATTCTTGGGTGCCAACTTTGAGGTGAAGCTTGGAAGATATTTTTTTGACCAACGTTTAGTTAAGTTTTCAGTTTGGGGCGCCTAAATTGATGAAGACTTTGGTTTGAACTCAAATTACACATTGGAAGTCTACTTGCAAAATCTAGGCATAGATTTTTGAGAGGATATTTATGCTCTTTTATTTGATAACTCTTATGAGTTTACTTGCTCATTAATTTTCTATTTATTTCAGCAATTACATCAAAGTTTGGAGTAGGTTTGTAGTTTGAGCTTGTGCATGTGCGGGGGTTTGAAGCATGGCATGGGATGTGTGGATTCATACTTGGTCACATTGAATGCATGGATAGCTTGTGCTTCAGAAAGTGTATGAGAGTTTTGTGCAGGTTGTGAAGAAGGATTTTTGAAGGAAAGGAAGCATATCAATCAAGGATTGATACAGTATTATTGTAATCTTTCTCTAATGTTAAATAATACAAGCAATATTGATTTTGGTGCATTTTTTTTTGAAAGGGTTTCTCCACATATATGTTGTGTCACTTCTATCTTCTTGTCTCATTCTTCTACAATATTTTGTCTCTTTCTACAATTGGTAAAATTGATCTAAACAGATAATCATACCTAACTATAACAAAGAACACTTTAATTATATCTACAGCCTAATAGTTTTACAAGTTCAAAGCTACACATTACCTTCATTTTTCAACATTGCATCGTGAGCTAACATTGCAGAGTTTGGGACACCTTTCTCTTAACAGTGTGAAGTTTTTTTGGCTGTAGTGGGGGCTTTTACTATTGTGTTATTATATATTTGTAAAAGAAGTGTGTTTTATCTTCTTGGTTTAGATATTATGGTTTTCTTGACCTTTTGGGAGTTGTGTCATTAACAACAATTTCTTTGATTGTGTTGGGGCCATGGATGATCTTCATTTAGGAGATGGTTATCACAGTATCATGGATAGCTTGGTTACATGTTTCAGTCAGATTTTTTGATGGTGATGGTTTGATGTTTATCTTGTTGCCATGTATAGCTCGGTATCACAGTTCGGTGGGAGATTTGGTAGGATATGGTTATCTTCATGTGATTTGAAGACATTTTAACATCTTGTTTCATGAAGGACCCTTGGAGTCTTTGGTAAAGGTGTTGTTGTTCTTCCTTTGGAGAGGATGTAGTTCTTTTTGGTTTTGAGTATTAATCATTTTCTTGGAGCTTCATGATTATGCAGGTTGCATTTGAAGTTGGCATGGATTGATTGGTGGGTGCTCAAGGATACTAGAGAGACTTGGGTTAGGCTAGATATTTCTTATGTTAATAGATATGTGTTGGAATGGTTACTTGTTATAAAAAATTTCAATAGTAAAGACCAAGAAGCCTACACCTGGAAATGGATGTGTCCATCATAGACCTAATGAGAAGGTTTTCTTTATTGAAATCCTATATTGCTTGGTGTTGTATGCACAGGACAATCTTGTATCCTACTCTTCATCTACTCAGCAGTTAAATGATCTAGAAGAAGTATTTACTACCTAGTTATTAGATACATTATTTGTATGTATCTTGTCTTCTCTTATGCATTAGTCTTGAAAATTGAGTTATGAGGGATTGTTGAGAAGTAGATGCATGATTTTATGTATTTCCATTGTTCTCCTTGCAATATTGAACTTGAGTTAGTTCTAAGGATTTGGGTAGGAGAGGTATGAGAGATAGTTAGTGGCTTTGGGCATATTCCCTTTTGTTGAGGGAATGTTTGGCTAAGTTTGATCTACTTTCTGTGAGAGGTTTACATCTAAGTTCTGCCATGTTTCATTATAAGTTGAATGGTTATATGTTGATATCCTTTCAGTTTGGGAGTTTTGAAGGAGATCTTACTTTACACAGTTTGGCACATGTTAGTGTGGTATAAGAACATGGTTTGATTTGCAGGTTCTCTCTTTTTGGTAATATTGTCTTATTCTTGAAGGTTCTTATGCTATGAGAGATTTATTTTCCATATCATTGTAGGCTTCTTTGACACTATGAAAGAGGAGTTAGCCACATCCTCTATGTGAAGTGTTATAAGAGGACTTGTGAATGTTGTGATCTTCTTTTCAATTTTGGCATTACCTATGCAGTGGTAGTTCCAAAAGGTATATTTGTTTTGTATGAGAGGGGAACCTTTCTTGGAATGGTTACACTTTACTACAATGAGTTACTTCAGAGGTTTTTTATCGCATGTCTATGTGTGTTATTACCTTGGAGTCTTATTTTGCAGGATGGTGGATATACAAGGATTTGTTTGCAGGAATTGTTTGGAGGATAGATAACACTTCAGTAATGCATGTAAAGATCCTACAAGTTAGGGATTGATATTTACATGAGTGGAGTTCAGATCAATTCAATTCAATTCAGTTATGGTTTAGTTATCTTCAATTCATGTAGTTAGTTTGAGTTGAATGCTAGTTGACTTCAATTGACTTGAGTTGCATGACTAATGACTTCAATTGCATGACAAATAATAGGTGGATACTTTTAGTTAAGTGGGGATGATCAATCATGCATAATTTTTGCATGAATTGGTGGAGAGATATGTTTCAGTTAACTAAGATTGACTCCAAGAAGAGTTCCTACAAGATAGAAGCACATGGGGTACCCACATGGAAGGTGGAACCCACCTTGCTTCAGTTAATTGTTTGGAGGATTGATAACACTTCAGTAATGCATGTAAAGATCCTACAAGTTAGGGATTGAAATTTACATGAGTGGAGTTCAGTTCAGTTCAATTCAATTCAGTTATGGTTCAGTTATCTTTAATTTCATGTAGTTAGTTTGAGTTGAATGCTAGTTGAATTTAGTTAACTTGAGTTGCATGACTAATGACTTCAGTTGCATGACAGATAATAGGTGGATACTTTTAGTTAAGTTGGGATGATCAATCATGCATAATGTTTGCATGAATTGGTGGAGAGATATGTTTCAGTTAACTAAGATTGACTTGGACCCACCTTGGGTACCCAAGTTGGCATCTTTGAGTTAATGCCTTTTGCATGAGAATATATTTACAAGGATCAGTTAAGTGGGCCCATTCTTGGGAACCAACTGAGGTGAAGCTTACAATATATTTTCTTGATCAATATTCAGTTAAGTGTTTAGTTTGGGGCCTAAATTGAGGAAGACTTTGGTTTGAACTCAGATTACACATTAGAACTCTACTTCCACAATCTAGGTGTAGATTTTTTAGAGGAGATTTATGCTCTTGTATTTGATAATTCTTATGAGTTTACATGCTCATTAATTGTCTATTTATTGCAGCAATTGTATCAGAGTTTTGAGTAGGTTTGCAGGTTGAGCTTGTGCATGTGTAGGGTTTGAAGCATGGCATGGGATGTGTGGATTCATGCTTGGTCACATGGAATGCATGGATAGCTTGTGCTACTAAAAGTGTATGAGAGTTTTGTGTAGGTTGTGAAGAAGGATTTTTGAAGGAAAGGAAGCATATCAATCAAGGATTGATATAGTATTATTGTAATCTTGTTCTAAGGTTAAATAATACAAGCATGTTATTGATTCCGGTGGAGTTTTTTCCCGAAAGGGTTTCTCCACATATATGTCGTGTCACTTCTATCTTCTTGTCTCATTCTTCTACAATATTTTGTCTCTAAACCTACAATTGGTAAAATTGATCTAAATAGATAATCATACATAAAGAATTATAACAAAGAACACTTAATTAGATCTACAGTCTCATAGTTTTACAAGTTCAAAGCTACAATATTACCTTCATTTTTCAACAACTTATATCTTAGAGATCATCATGGATCAATTCAATAATATTTGTAATCCACCTCCACACCCTCCATCTCCACCACCTTCACTTCCACCTTCACCCAATCCACCTCATAACCCCCCACCTCCACCTCCTGAAACTGATGGTGCTCACTTGCAATCACAGATCAATGCCAAAACTAGAACCATTCAGGATCAAATCAAAATTATTCAAAATGAAGAATGTATCACACCACCTTTGAGGTGTTTTGCATCTAGGATGCAAAATGTTGTTGATGATGTTAGGGCTATGGATGGGATCTTAGATGAACATCAATGATGGCTAGAGGAGAGGAGAAAGTCCAATTCTGAAAAGGAAAACACAAAGAAATGAAGAGATTATGTAGAGAGCTGCAACACTTTATAAATTAAGACAATGATATTATAGTTATGAATTTATGAATTTGGTTTGATGGATTTTTTGTGATGAATTTGTGAATTTGATTTGATGGATATTTTTTGTGATGAATTTGGTTGGATGGGTATTTTTAGTGATGAATATATGAACTTGGTTGGATGAATATATTTTAGTGTTGAATTTATGAATATAATAACTTATAATGATGAATTTATAATAGTATATATTTTATGACTATCTACTACCATGATTTCTCTTGTTGGAAAAATGTAATTTATATGCGTTAGACATAAATGAGCCTTTTGTGATTGTTTCAAGTTTATTTTTTAGTATGTACATGTATTAAAATTATATAGTTCTAGATCTTAAATTTTGGAATTTTTATGTACGCATAGTTTAGTTAAATGATGTATGCATGTATTATGAATTGTATTTTTAATTTTAAATGTATGTACATCTTAAATTTTAAAATTTGTATGCACATGATCAAGTTTAATTAATGTATGTATGTGTATGTATATGTATACACATCCTATTTAAAAAAATTTGTATGTACGTTTAAAATTTAACTAAATATTTCTTGTAATTTTGTAAGTTTGTATGTTAATTTTGTATAATTTAATGCAGGTGAACACTTATATAGTTATCAAGGATCAATTTGACATTGATGATATCATTAATCAACTACCTCGGCAACCTCCACCTCCACCCCCTCCACCTCCACCACCTACTGGATTAGACAAGGCTCGCTTGTGAGCATGTATCAATGAAAATATGGCATCCATTCAAAACCAAATAAATGTTATGAAAAATGAAGCATTGATTGCACCACAAGTGAGACATTTTGCATCTACAATGTAAAACATTATCAATGCCATTAGGTCGATTGATTATGACTTAGATAGGCATCAACGAGATAGAGAGGAGATGACATGATTTTATGTAGATGGTCTCTCATATAAAAAAAATTTAAACCTAAAAATTAAAAAATCCCATATAGCACCTTATTTTTTGACCCTAATACATAGCAACCCATTCCTGCAACTAAATCTAGAATATCCATGAGGTGGTGTATACATCCACATATGAATGCACATTTATGGGATCAATGGTGGATAGTATTTAACAGTACACCACATGCTAATCTAGAGGTTCCATTATATTTTTTGAGGAAACTATATGTAGAGTTTGTTTTGGGGAAAAATCCCAATTATTTTGATTTTAAATCATTTCAGAGTGTTGGTGGTAGCATGCCACAATAGAGGTTAGGGAAAAGGTTAATCCCTAATGCCCCATGCATGCACAACCCCTTGTTGCTCCTCTTGGTCCTTCCATTCCTACACCTGTGCATCAACGTGTAGTGATATCCACATTAGGATCCCTTAGTACGCTCACATGAGACATTGATCTACTTTCTTCTATGATAGCAGCTAGAGAGCCTAGAGATCGTGATGATGGAGGAACATTTTATGGAGCTAGTCCTATTACCACTCCATGAGTGTCTACACCACATGTATGTACTAGTTTCCATTGTCTATGCTATGGACATGATCAAGCCACACCTAGTTCAGGTGGATGTGGAGATTCTGGTGGATCACCTAGTCACCTCAGTTCATTCATAGAATTTCTTAGTACAAAGCATCACCCTAATGATAGTGTGACATAGGTATAAATATGCACCTACATGTTGAATTTATAAGAATTTTAATGAACATATATATGAAAGAAAATTGCAATACATTTTAACAATCCAACTATTTGGTGTACAGATGACACTAATGATGGGGCAATCATCTACACCGCGAGTACATATGTCGACACCAGCCCTAGTTGGCAACCCTTATGGGGTATTTTGATTTCAATATTTTAAATTATATATGAAATAATTTTTAACTTTACTTTTAAATTTATATTTCAATCATGAACATATGTTTCAAATATTTATGTTGGTTCAAGGGAGTCAATTGACTTCCACATTGATTCCACCCGAGAGGTTGTCGAGCATCACAGATCAGAGGTAGGTACATTTATATTGTAAATTATTTAGTTAACTTACATTACTATTATAGTTACAATTATAATTTTTTTTTAATTCACTATATATCAAATGTGCTTGTACACTTGTAAATATTATAAGCATTAAATGTCTATATGTATGTCTAGGTTGACACAACCATGGGAATGGGGATCAGAAAAACATTAGATGTCACGACTACTCGTGAGGCAACTGAATTTTAGGTTGTTTAAAAAAAATTCTACACAAAATGTACAAACTTGAATATATATTTTAACCTGGGTATGTGCAGAATCATGATGGGTATGTGTAGGGTATGTGGCTGACGACTCTTTTTACCCAAAATTGATGGAACGAAAAGGGTTTTTAAAGGAGATTCTCAACTTTCTACCAATATAAATTATGATTTACTTTGAATTTAATAAATACTTATTATTCATTTTCTATTTGCATTATGACTAAAGTCCTGATTGATAGGTTGATTGAAAAACATGTATAACTTTCAAACGGTATTACATTTTTTGAATCCAAAACATGCATCACATTCTATGCTTTGCATACTATAGGATTAAAAAAAGAAAAAATGAATTTCATGAAGTTTGATCAAGTTAAGGTGCTCAGACATATGAGTTTTTTTTTTTTTTTAAATTTGCAATAAAAAATTCATAATTAATTATTTACTTGGAAAAAAAATTCAAAAAATATGCATCACATCTAGACATGAGTCCTCTACTTATATCTAAAATATTATAAAAAAATATTATCATTTTATTGTGGTTAGGTTGGTCATACAGACACCTGCTTATTTTTTCCCTGAAATTTAAGTACTATTACATTGAAATTTCCAATTTTCACCAAACAGATTTTTTATTTTTAAATAAACCTAATAGTTTAGAAACTAAATTCAATTTTCTATAGATTCTATTCTTACATATTTTTGAAATAATATATATAACTTATTCAATTTTGTATGTCAAGTTGCCTAACTCTGATTTTTCTGAATTTTTTGCCGCTTAAGGGCCTGGTTTTTCCATGATGATCCTGCACATACCCACCTAATTCAAGTATACATTCTTTAAATTTAACCTTGCAGGAGTTTGTTACTGTGACTTTTTTCCCTAAATCAATCATAGTTACACCTCAAGGAGAACATGCAAAGCAACCAAATATCATGGTAATTTAAATTTTTTATTATATTTAAATTCAATTACAAATTATACATTGTGAATAACATTAATTAAATTTGAAATTGAATATTATATATATATATATATATATATCTTACGTCTGATGTCATCTTTCTCTTGTACAGAGTGGTTCAGTTTATTCGTGTAGTCTGCATGGTGTGAAGAGGTCTCTTGATTATAGAGACAATATGAGTTAGATATGATTTCATGGGTTGTACTCTTATGGAATTAATATATTTCATGGGTTGTACTCTTATGGAATTAATATATATTGGTTCCATGTCCAATTAATATTTTGTTTCATGGACTTTATTTCATGGGTTGTACTCTTATGGACTTAATGTATATTTTTTTCATGGAAGTTTAATATATTGTAAATAATGGACTTTATTATTGTTTAATTTTAAATACAAATATGAAATTAAAGTTGAAATTAGTAAGACATTTCAATTTTTGTACTTTTTAAATTTAGTGATCTATACATGATATACATGATATATGTATTCAATAATTAGTTATAATTAGTCAATGTTCACTTATTTAATCCATGTCCTAATAGGATTTCTTAAGGGGTCCTAATACACAAGTTATCTAATAAAATAAGAAAATAAATCATAATCTACAAACAAAAGCAATTTGTTTATGTACCACAAAGGGTGAAATTTTAAGAAATAAATAATACCATACAAGATTAGAGAACAAAAGCATTAATAAATTCTATAAACTAAACATAAATACCAATCAAAATGTAACGAGTTTTTCCAAAAAAAATGTTCTATAAGCATACATCATATTTCCTAGTTCTTTTTAAAAATAAAATTTAAAAAGAACATAATTATCCAAAAATAGGCTAAAGTTTTGAAATTAAATCATGTACTCCCATATTTACAAAACATGCAAAGTGGCAGAGAAAAATTAAGAACATAAAAGTCCTCTTGACCTCATGTTCCACAAAATACACTAATTTATAAGTTGTCAAAAAAAATAATAGCATCCAACAAAAATACTACAACCTTCTTCCTCTACGTCCACCCTTTCTTTTGGTATTTTATGTTGGAATGGGAGTCACATCCTCATGTATGAAGGGGTCCTAATACAAAATCTTAAGGGGATGTCTTAAGGGGTCCTAATATGATGTCCTAAGGGGATCAAAGAAGAGTATAACTAAGTAAAAATATTAAGTGATATAAACAAATATTATACTTTAGGGTGATTCATCATAACAAATGATATAATTAACTATAATATTTAGGATATGTCCTAATACGACATCTTAAGGGGATCAATGAAGAGTATAATTAAGTATAAATATAAAGTGATATAAACAAGCATTATACTTTATGGTGACTCATCATAACAAATGATATAATTAAGTATAATATTTATGTCCTAATACAACGTCTTAAGGGGATGTTTTAAGGGGTCCTAATATGACATCTTAAGGGGATCAAAGAAGTAATATACATGTTTTTTATTGATTATACCATCAAATTAAAAGTTTCAAAGTAGGGTGACTCATCATAACAAATGAAATAATTAAGTATATAATATATAGGATATGTCCTAATAGGACATCTTAAGGGGATGAAATACTTCAAAGTACATGTCTCATATTTAATTGCAATTGATATAACTGATTTAACAATAATTTATACATGATATTTAGTGATTATACAATCAAATTATAAATTTTAAAAGTAGGAAAACATGCACATTTAACAAACAAAATATATAGAATATTGATTTTGATACATAAAAGTACATAGAGTATAATTGTGTATGTACATGTATTTGTAATTTGTACAAAATGTTTAATTGTGTAAGTATGTACATGTACACATATGTCAACTAAAAATAATGTTTACAAAAAATTGCTATGCCATCTCAAGAACATCTGAGACTTGTGCCCAGAATGTAGTAGGTCTTTACGCCACCTAATATCAAAAAGGTACAAGAAATATCAATGAAATAATCAAAACATGCATATTTTAATTTATATAAAACTATCTATATGTACACAACTCAAGTACCTGTATTTGAAAGTATTCCACACATGTCTGTAGGTTGAATCTGCATCCTCTCCTTTTTGTTGCAAAGTATGAGATCAATGTGATGATGGCTTAAGGATACAAAAAAAAGATAATAAATCAATTTTAACTATTAATGTACACACAATATTAATATATAATCAAAACATGTATTTAAATACAATTTAACCAATAATTACCTACTTTTACCAAGTATTCCATGTTGTCTAGGTTGAATCTGTGCATGGACTCTCCTTTTTGTGATGATGGCTTAAGGATCTATAAAAGGACAATTTAAATCAATTTCAACTAATAACACACTTGAGAAGTATCAAAACATGTATTTAATCTATTTAAAAGGACAATATGAAACTAAAACTATATTTACCTGTATTTACTTATTCCATTGTACCATCTACATCCTCTCTTTTTTGTGATACATCTATGATTTTCTCATGCTCTTCCATAAAAATTGTCCATAACACTTTATTTGTAGGTCTTCCACGATACCAATCTAGTTTTATATTTTTTGCCACCACCAAATGTGAATAGTGTATATAATATTTTTATGTGTTTCATAATCTTCGAATGCAGGCAAACCATTCTTCCTTCTCAGGTATTTTCATAGCCAAGTACCAACAACCACCACCGATCCTATTGTAAAACATGATAACCATCATCAAATAAGTTCTCAATTTTTTCTTAAGGGGGTCAAAGACTTGTTCTAAAAATTTTCTTAAGGGGATCATCGTACTTGTTGGATAATGATAGCCATCATCATCTTCTCAAGGTGTTATTAATTTATGTTTAGTCTCCACACAATGAGCCAACCAATATTTTGTTTCCTCTTCATTCCCCTTAGGTGCAACAACAACATACACATGTCCTGCAAAAAAAATTAATTTAATAACTTGTGCACATGTCCATATAATTTGACCAATCTACATACATCCATTCATATGTATATAAATAAATAATTTAGTATTACAAAATAGTAATAAAGTGAAATAAAATGAAATAAATTGAATTAAATTACCTTCTTGTACAAGTTTTGAAACACGATCATAGTCTTCTGATGCAAAAAATTTATCATTGTCTTCAATTAGGTATGTGTAAGATCATGATGGGCTAAAAAGTGGTGGTATAATGGGTATGTGTAGGGTATACGGCTGGCGACTTTGTTTTTACCCGAAATTGATGAAATGAAAAGGGTTTTTAAAGGAGATTCTCAAATTTCCACAAATATAAATTATGCTCTACTTTGAATTTAATAAATAATTATTATTCATTTTCTATTTGAATTACCACTAAAGTCCTGATTGATAGGCTAATTGAAAAACATCTATAGATTTAAAATGATATCACATTTTTTGAATCTAAAACATGCGTCACATTCTATGCTTTGCATACTATAGGATTAAAAAAATGGATTTCATGAAGTTTTGACCAATTTAAGGTGGTCAGACATATAAGTTTTATATTTTTTAAATTTGTAATAAAAAAATCATAATTAATTATTTACATGGAAAAAAATTATAAAATAATATGCATCACATCAAGAAATGAGTCCTCTACTTATATCTAAAATCTTATAAATTTTTTTTTATCATTTTATTGTGGTTAGAGTGGTCAGACAGAAACCTACTTGTTTTCTCCCTGAAATTTAAGTACTACTGCATAGAAATTTCAAATTTTCACCAAATAGTTTAAAAAAAAAAAATACCTAGTAGTTTAGAAACTACATTCAATTTTCTACAAATTCTATTCTTACATATTTTTTAAATAATAAAGATAACTTATTCAAATTTTTACGTCAAGTTGTCTAACTCTGATTTTTCTAAATTTTTTGCCACTTAAGGGCTTATTTTTTCCATGATGGTCCTACACATACCCAATTATTTCATATTGATCGTGTGCTTGTGTAGGTTTCAATGATCTTTGCTTCCAATCTTCAACCCATTCCATATTTTCACATGCTTCCCAATCTCCTGAGATACAAAATTGACAAAAATATGCAAGCTCCCTTGTCCAAATAGTCCATGTGCTTGCATTTGAACTCTTACATGAATGTCATTTAGTAGATCCACTGATTGTATCACAATCAAGTCTAGGTGGAATGTTCTCTTCTTTAACCAACCAAAAGAATCGTTGAACTATAGAGTACTCCCTCAAACTAGGTATCGATAATCTTGTATTGCACCAATCCACAATCCCACGTGGGTAAACCCACAAAAGTAGTTTACAATTCAAATGAGGAAGGAAAACTAAAAAAAATGACTTCATGCCAAAAAAATTCATTCTTGGGGTTCGAATGAACCAAAAGAGGGTTCACTCAAACCTAGGTTCGAGTGAACCCATTAAATGCATCCTACCAAAAAAGCACATGCAAACCCCTTTTTGAAACTTGGGGGTTCACTCAAACCCCCATAGTTCGAGTGAACCCCCCTTTTACCTAATCCCTTCTCACTGCCACCAATAAACTCAAAAAAGATTCCTTCAAAGCTTGGGTTAAGGATGAAAATGGAGAAAACTTCATGAATCCAACTGGAATCAGGTAGTCCTCAGAATGAGCTATCCAACAACTATAATTTTAATATATTTTGGTTTTATTATCTATTTTCTTTTATAGTTTTATTAAACATAGGTTTTTCTCCAAAAATGAAGCTCTCAGTTCTACACATGTGGAAAAATACAAGATTATCAAAAAAAAAATTGAAAAATATGAGTGCACCAGATATTGAAGTCCTTGATCCAACAAAAAAAATTGAATTTCAATACATACAAAAAGAGTTACGCATTATATGGTTCGCCTATGTTTGAATTGTAATTGGTTTGACTTTGAAACCTGATTAAGGAAAAAATATTTAATAAAACACTATCTAACCAAGTGGAAGCACTATATATCAGAGTTACAAATCTAAATTTGAAAGAATTATAATTTTATCCTTCATGGAAAAAAAATTATGTGTTATATGGTGAGCATCACTCCTTAAAAATGTCGTTTTCTGAAAAAAACTAATTTTTGAAGGAGATGGAAAAAGAGGTGCAATATGATTCCAAAATTTTTGAAAAAATATATTTAGAATTTACAGAAAATGTCATGAAACTCTAGTTTGCATCAACTGCAAATTCCTCATGGTTTAGCCACTATAGGTGCCCAAAAGTGAAGATTTAGTTAGAAAATATTATTTTAGTGTCTAGTTTGGCCAAAAATTGTAAACCACTATTGTTGGATCACCCACGTGCATCTTTAAAATTTACTGCATCCTCAAATTTCAGTTGTTCTCTAGCAAGAATTCTTTTAACACCTTGTAGACATCGAAAATATACTGTTTGACATCGTGCATCCGATCCTAACTTACTAACATTGTTTCTTCCTAAATCATCCCTCGGTCTAACCATTTAATCAAATTCTCTTATCTAATTAAATTCATCAATATTTGTCTCATAATTAAATAAATCATTTTGTCTAATTAAGTCACTTTCTCTTGTTAATTAAATCAATCCATCTAATCTAATTATCCCTATTTAATTAAATAATCAACTTATTTGATTAAATCTCTAAAGTTTATCCATTAAATTAAATAAATTAAAACCTTATTTAATTTAATCTAACACCATCCCTTTTAATTAAATAAATCAAAATCTTTATTTAATTAGCCTCTTATCATATTCCTCTTTTATTTGATTTAAATAAATCCATAAATCTAAGTCAAATAAGTCACATCATCTAATCTCCTATTAAATTAATTAACCTTTGATTAATTTAATCTAATCTCATGTCACATCCTCTAGATAATGCAAGTTGCACATGAAAATAGATTTAATTCATTTATTAAATCCCTATTTTCCTCACAAGGCATCTTTTGGAATATTCTCTCAATTTGAATTCAAAAATTCTAAGTCAACATGTATATCCAACAAGGCATTTAAAACCTCTTACATGTCCTTTGCCTTGAGCCAAGTGGCATTTATTGCATTTTCCCTTCCCTCTTACATGTCATTTCAACAAATTTGAATTTCAAATATTGTCATTTATTGGCACAATCCTCAAAACTTGCTCAACCTTCATCCTCTCACATGTTGACAAGTGGCATCATATCATTGGTTGAATCTTTGTCCCACATTGATCAAATTTGGACATCTCTTCAACTTATCAATCTATAAATGAAGATCTCCTCTCCTCATTTTATCATCCACAATCCAAGCAAAGTTACCATGCTAAAATACTTAGCCATTTCCATCCATCATTCAAATTTTTAGCTAGGATTTTTGCAGATTTGGCTTGTAGTTCTCATCTTTTCATCAAAAGTGGATCACCCATATCTTCAACATTCGAATCTTGCATCATAGGAATTGGGAAAGGGCCAATTTTCATATCAAATTGGCACCAATTCCCCCGTGGGATCAAGTGTTTGCTATTTAAATTAGGATTTAATCTAGTTTTTATCATTTTGTTGTGTTCTTGCTGATTTTATTTCTTATTTTGAGTTTGCAAATGGATTTCAAGGGGAATCCTTATTTTAGCTTGCAAATTCTTGTCTAACTCGTTTATTCATGTTGTTTTGTAGGTACTAGGAAAAGGGTTCACACATTTGGCGCTAGAAGGAGGGCCTGACATCAACATTTCTAACATTTCCTTAAAATTTCCGCATTTTCTTGACACAGGAAATTCCAACGTGGGCTCCTCAGAGTCGTTGTTTTAGCACCGCGGGCTTGTCAGCGTCGCTATTTTAGCATCTCGGGATCATCAACATCGCTGTTTTAGCGCCACTAGACTCGTCCCACCAAAAAAATTCAAATTCTTAACTCCACCGATGGACTCACTGATCTGCAGAAGTTTCAAAAAAAATTCTAAACTCTGACGCTAGCAGAAACTGCAACGGTGGGTGAAACAGTGACACAATTGTCCTCTCTGTCCTGACACAAAGCACCGCTGACTAGTAAGCGGGGCTGTAAGAGCAACGCTGGGAGGAAAAAATAGTGACGCCTTCACGAGTTACAACGCTGGAATACAGTAAAAAGGGAGAAATTTAATTTTTAGCACGTGCTTTAATTTATGATTACTTCTTCCTCTGTTTTATGCTTTTTAATTTTTGTGTTTTTTCCAAAACCTGACTGTTTTTCTCCTTTGTAGGTTGGAAATCAGAAACTAAGGGAAGAGGAGCATGGTGATGATATTTTGTCCAATCAAAGTGTTTTTAAACACTTAAGTGTTTGTTTAACACTTCCTTAGGAATTTGTCATCTTTTCATCTTTAGAATACTAGTTTTCATTTGGGCTTAAAAAGAACCTTTCAATTCCATTTCTTGCAAAGGTTAAAATGAATAATAGGATCAACAACTTACTAGATTCTATTTATGGGATTAAAAAATTGAACAAATGTTTACCAGTTGTCTTTTTGGTGCTCTAAAATGAACTCACATATTGCTTTGAGGATCTAAAAAGAACAAGTGTAGTTGTGTTTTTTGTGAGGGATTACTTAGACAAAAGCCATTGGAAAAGGACGTATGCACTTCTCTCACGCTTTATAGCGATCTTGAGAATCAAAAGGACTTTTTCATGACTTTGGGTTAAGATAAAGCAATCACCTCCACACTTCGATTTGGGCTTAAAATAGAACAAAATCTTGTGCAAGTATGAGTGGGGGCTTTGTTGCATACATTCTCTCTCATTGTTACCAACAAGGATTGATCGAGTTATGAATATTGTTCTTCATTCACTATTGTTTATCCTAGAGGGCCTGCCTTGGGGAAAAAGTACTCACCCAAGGGAACGACTCAACCGGTAACACTCTAAAGCCAAGAGTATTTCCAGCTAGGATATAAATGTGGATATTGGAAGAAACACCAATATCACGCGGTTGACTCTGACAAGATGGATCCGAAAGGGGACTCTTGCCACATTGGGTCAACTCCTACGAACGAAAAGTCCTTACTAAAACCCATGTGTTAGAATTTTTCAAAATCCTTTATCTATTTGTTAGTGCAAGAACGGTCATTCTAAAGCCACCCCACACTTTTACGGTCTTCTAGTAGAGATGGAAAGCATGCCATGGGAGTTTCATGGGTGTTGATGCTTGGCTGCCCCATATAAGTGAGTGATGTGGAGGGGAGCTAGTGGGGTCAAGCATCTAACCATCCGCTAGAGATAAGCATAGTTGGACTTGTCCAAGTGGGAATCCAACAAATATTGTCTTACACATCCATAGGATTGTACTTATTCTTGAGTTACAAAATGCATTGCTTGATCGAAAACATCATGAAAACAAACACTTAACATCATCCAAATTTCAAACCCCTTTTGAAGACAAATACCATTGACTCAATCCATATGCTATTGCTTTCCCTTGGGATTCACGTCCTTAGAGGTTTCTAAGCATTGGATTAGATCTCAATTTGTCTCCTTAAGTAAACAATAGGGAAACCCCTTGCCTTAAGTTCATTAAATTTCCACATAACATATCTTGTGGGGTTTGAAGAAATTAAAACATAGGACATCTTAGTTTGAAAAATCTAATTGAAGAAAGTTTTTTTGGTAAAATAAATAAATTAAGCAAAGCTAAGAAAAATGAACTTTCATATGTGTTGAAGACTCCAAATCCCAAAGAACAAATCATTGATTGAAAATCTGAAAATGAATGTTCAAATAAAATCATTTCTTGGTTACAAAGGTCATTAGGAAGCATTTGCATGCTCTTCAATACCTAGATCTAGGCAAACAAAGTGTCCTTTTTAGGTTCATCTTAGGATCAAAACATTATCAAATCCTTTTCATCCATCCATCAAAACATCAAAACAAAATCCATCTCATCATCACCTTTTGGGAAAATCTTGAAACTAGGCTTTGTGGCGATATCAAATCCATCAATATCATTGAGACAAAATCCTTGAGAACACTTATCAAAACACCTTTGGCTAGGTATGTGTAAATGCATCCTTTTGCATATGCTTAGTCAAAGTTATCAAAATCATCTTGTCTAGCTTAGTGTATGTAGATGAATCCTTCTCCATATACTTAGTGAAACAATCATCTTGTTTGAATACGTGTGGGTAGATGCATCCTTCTCCTCACACATATTCAAATTATCATCCTTTGAATAAAGTTATTCCTTAGATCATCATCCAACATCTTAGGGTCTTTTTGTTCAAAAATACAAATCAAAAGTAAAATCAAAATCAAGGAAAAAATCTCAAATCTCAAAATCCAAAATCAAAATCAAAATCCAAAGTCCTAAAAAAAGCCTAGTGTTTCATTCAAGATTGATCAAAAGTAAAAAAAAAAATCCGTCCATAAACATCATTGTCATATCATCACCTTTGATCCCCAAAAACATCCTAAAACTTTCACTTTGGGACATAAAATAGAGATCAATCCAAAGAATCAAGAGATTCATCTCCCATATTCTTGATCCTTGTTTTATGGTCCAAACAAGATCTCAATACAAGAAGAGTATGGAAGCCAACAAAGAAACACTCACTTCAAGTGATCTTAGCCAAACCAGCGTAGAAATGAATCCAACAGAATCAAGCAACCCATTGACCCTCTCATCATTGCAACATCCCCAAGAAGAAAATCAAGGAGGACCTCACTTTTGGAATGTCTCGCGAGGAAATAATAGAAATGCTTCAAAATCCGGACAACCATAGAATCATCAACATCATGATGAGACTTAACCCTTCTTTATACATGCTTGAATTAGCAAAACAAGGGGCCAAGTTGCCTTCGAATTTTGATGTGAGTACTATCGTGGACACATCATTTCCCCCAATCTCATCCACCATACCCATTTCATCTACACCACCATCTCAAAACATCACACAAAACATTCCGCAAATCACGACATCGTTTGCTCCAACCCAACCAAATGTCAACAAGGGAAACACATTCCTCAATGCTCTTCAATCACATCCCCTTGTTAATAATCAAAACGTAGACGCAAACACCACCTTGGAACAAAACATACCTGAAAACCCATTACACAAGAATGTTCCTCTCACATTCCATCACGATCCATCATCATCATTTTTTCACGCAACACCACAAACACCTCTTCTCACAAATTCACAAGAAGAGGGAGATACATTTAGAAAAGGGGGCTTATTCGACACCACGACGATTTCACAACAACTCATGCCCCTTACATTTCCACCTCTTCCGCCATTACCATTAGCATCCGCACCACTCCTTGGTTTAGGGTTTCCTCCCCTACTAGGTATCAATCAAATCTACATCCCAACCATCAATCAAAGCATTGCACCAAACACTCAAAATTTATCGTTGATATCACAACAACAAACGATAAATACACAAGAAATGGCAATAGCATCAAACACACCCCTAACATCACAAAGCATGGTCTCTCAAGGACCAATCACATCAATACCATTATCCAACACCCAAAACACCAACACAACATCATCATCTACCACCATTCCAAATCCACCACTACCCCCACCACCACCAACGTTCACCACATCAAGCCAATACGATGCAGCATTGCAAGCTACTTTTCAAAGAGGATACCAACAAGTTCAAAAACAAAAAAGTCCTGCAACAAGCCACTCAAGCTGCACAAGCTACCAAAGTTGCACAAGCCACAATACAAGTGCAACAAGCACAACAAACCCAAGCTTTATTGCAACAAAAACAACAACAAGCTACCCAAGCTACACAAGCATTGCAAGCACAAAGGGTTGCTCAAGCACAACTATTATTGCAACAACAAGCCGCACAAGTGCAAGCCCAAGCTCAAGCGAAATCTCAATATCAAGCACAACAAGCACAAGCTCAAGCACAACTTCTTGCACAAGCAGCGCAATTGCAGGCATATCAACAAGCATTGAGGCAATACCAAGAGCAACAAGAAGCAACAGAATTGGCAGCCCAACAACAAGCGTTGTTGGAACAACAAAAATACAACAACAAGCGTTGTTGGAGCAACAACAAGTGCAACAACAAGCACAAATCCTAGCGCAACAACAACAAGATCAACAACATGCATCGTTCATACAAAAGCAAGTAGAAGCCTACTTCGCTCGACAAAACATGTAGATACCATCAAATAACGCACCGACCAACCCATCCATCCAACCAACAATTCAAACACCTTAGAACACTTTCATCCCACCCCCTGATCCCCAGAGTGATGTGACGACACAACTCAAGTTGCTCTCACAATAAGTCCTCAACCTTCAATCAGGACGGACAACCAAAACGCCAAGCAACTTGTGTCCCTATCCATTTGATAGGAGCCTAGACATGAAACCATTCCCCAAGGGATTTGAAATCCCAAAATTTGACAAATATTGAGGGATGGGAAACCCTGAAGATCACATCAGAGAATTCCAAGTTCATTATATGGAAGTCACATATGATGATACTTATCTGATGCGGCTGTTCCCTAGAAGCTTGGCAGGTCTTGCTATAGAATGGTTCTCTTGCTTACCTTCGGGCATTAGAACATTCCAAGAAATAAGAGACGCATTCATTAGGAACTACGCATGTAACATTGCAATGGATATCAATCTCGAAGAACTATACGCTCTAAAACAAAGGAGAGAATGAATCTTTTGCTTCATTCCTTCAATGATGGCGATCCAAGGCCAATCGGAGCAAGTGGACCATGCCAGAAGAACAACAAGTCCACAATCATCACAAACCTTGAAAGCCGCTTAGCATTCCACCTCAAGGTTTAGGGTATCACTACATATGAACAATTGATCTCCAAGGCTCTCAGCATCGAAAGAGCCCTTGCGACCCAACCCGCCGAATCAACGTCATATCACGAACAGAAAAAAATCACCCACCATCA
Organism: Sequoia sempervirens; assembly: GCA_007258455.2. Classification (NCBI taxonomy): domain Eukaryota; kingdom Viridiplantae; phylum Streptophyta; class Pinopsida; order Cupressales; family Cupressaceae; genus Sequoia; species Sequoia sempervirens. Next base: position 895,195,836 of record VDFB02271358.1, read on the forward strand.
AATTACAATGATAAGCCTCATACATGGGCAAGAAACAAGAACGTTACTAATGATGGTATCGTCGATGCCAAGGTGGTCATTAGTGGTCCATGCCAAAATGCACCCATACCACAAACCCAAACACAACACCAAAACACTCATCACACCACATACCAAGCCAACAACAACCCTACCATCAATAACCTCAATGATCAAAGAGGACCACCCCAGCGCAAAATTTATCCAAAATGCAAATACGCCATTTTGGGGGAACCATTGGAGGACATAATGAAAAAGTTGATTGACGAAAAACTTATCAAACCTCCTACATTCGAGAACTACCAAGAACCTGATGTCAAACCTTCGTGGTACAACGAGAATCAACTTTGCGAATTTCACAAAATCAGAGGTCACACCACAAACAACTGCATGAGACTCAAAAACATCATCCAAGATCTTATCGACAAGAAAATCATAAACATGGAACAACCCACAGGAAATCAGGATCTTAAAATCTACACGAATCCGATGCCAAATCATGGCAACAAAGGGAATAAAAATGATAAAGGGAAGGGTAGTGTAAATCATGTGTACGAAACAGTCGTTGCCTCCCTAAATGAAGATTGCATGGTCATCACCATCAAGGGTGCCCATGCCGAAGATTGTGGAGTCACCACACGAGGTGACAAAGTCACCATTGTAGGATCATCCCAGCCAAATAGAGTCCCTTCATCTAGAGCCATTCGGCATTGCTACAATGTTGTAGAACAACTCAAGAGAACACCAGCGCACATCTCCATCATGGAGTTCTTAAAAATATCATCAGCACATAAAAAGATTCTTGAGGAAGCATTAGCCTCATCCACTTTCCCCACAAATCTTGATGTGGACCAATTCCAAGCTATGGTCAAAAATATCATAACACCTAATCTCCTCACATTCTCTGACCAAGATTTCCCCACCCAACCATCTCACAACTGTGCACTTCATTTGGAAGCCATTTTCAACAAGAGGAAAATCAAAAGGGTCTTGGTGGATGGAGGTGCAGGTTTGAACATCTGTTCTCTTAGCCTCATCAAGCAGTTGAAAATATCAAAAGATTCCATCGACAAAGGAAAAGGCATCACGATAAGAGCATATGATGACCAAGAAAGAGTGTCTCAGGGCATGATTAAACTCCCTATTCAAGTAGGGCCAACGCTCATGGAAACCACCTGTTAGTTCTTGAACCTCGAACTACCATACAATATCCTCCTAGGATGCCCATGGATTCATGTGATGAAAGCCATAGCATCAACCTTCCACCAATGTGTGAAATTTACACATAATGGACAAGAGGTTACCGTCCATGGAGATCCTAAGCTGTTTTGATATTGCAAGAATCTTGAAGCTAAGTATTACAAAATCCCCCAAGTGCCAAAGAATGATGAGGGCCCATCCACATCATATATCGACCTCGCCACTCTCAAGTCCACTTCTGTGACAGAGACACCCGCCATCCCCGCCATCCCCACCATCTCCAATATCAAGCTCATCATCCAGGAGGACAATTGTGGAAGCTACAAATTACCTAACAATGCTTTTGTGATAGGAGAGTTACCACAATCTCCTAGATCACGGGGACGCCCATAAGAAAATCAAGCTTCCACATCACAAACCTATCCTGAAAACTACCCCAAATTCACAAGATGGGGAGACCTTGGCCATGAGGTCATTGAAGTAGATCCATCTCACATGTTGTATCAAGATGAAATACTGACAGCTAATTTACCAATGGACGAAAGAAGCAAGGGCCTACACATGATGCTTGCAATGGGTTACGACCGAAATCAAAGACTGGGACAAAATGACAATGGGCTCATAATACCTATCATGCCAGAGATGCAACCCATAACAAATCTTGGTCTTGGATGTACCCCTAACGATACGTGGCCGAAGTCCTCTTGTTAGAAGGCTAATGTCTCTCCTCAGCCAATACTAGTACAAGTACACTCACCAATAGTCACAGGTAGGGACACACATAATTTCATAACTGAGCCCTATATTAGTAGTGATGATGAAGATACCTTGACCAATCTACCTAGGTTATTCGAGGACACCACCCTGTGTATGATTAGTAGCCTATCCTTTGAATCCGATCATCAAAATCATGAGATCCATTTAGTATACCTTCAACTAATTGACTATGACCAACGAGGACCACTAGTTCTCGATACATTTGAAAACGATGAGGCGCTCTCAAAATTCATGGGATTGAGGGATAATATTCCAGGTGGAAATCACAAGGCAGGGTTTATAATGGAGTTGGACACACATGCCTAGTATGGGGAAACGATTGAATCCTTCAGTCACAAAAGTGAGAAACTAAGAATCATATCCGAGTCCTTGAGTGAAAACCACACGGTGGCACTCTTTGACAAGAAAATAGTAAAAAGAAAGGACGTATCCAATGTTGAAAACCTCTCTAAGGTGCCCGAGGATGAAGGATTCAACCTTCCTCTAAGAGCTTTTCACCAAGAGAAGTCAGCAGTCTTGGCCGAAAAATGCAATCCAGTCAACCTAGGAACAAAGGAGGCCCCGCATATCACATTCTATGCGGAATCACTATTATCCTGGAAGAGCAAGAACTCCTAGCAGCATTCCTAAAGGAAAGGCAAATAAACTTCGCATGGAGTTGTGCTGACATGCCAGGGTTAGATCTAGAGACAGTGGTCCATCATTTAGTAGTGTATCCATAAGCAAAGCCGGTCAAACAAAAGCTTCAAAAAATGCATCCCCAAATCGCTTTGTTAGTCAAAATGGAGCTCAAAAAATTATTAGATGCAGGATTTATCTGACCAATTGATTATCTCGAATGGGTATCAAATTTGGTACCTGTTTCAAAACCTGACGGAGCTATCAGAATCTGTACAGACTTGAGAGATTTGAACAAAGCATGTCCCAAGGATGACTTCCCACTTCCCAACATCGACATGATAGTAGACATGACAGCAGGACATGAGATGCTATCACTAATGGATGGATTTTCAGGATACAACTAGATCATGATAGCAAAGGAAGATCAACATAAGACTGCCTTCACTTGTCCATGGGGGACCTACTGTTGGAACATGATGCCATTCAGCCTAAAGAATGCAGGAGCAACCTATCAAAGGGCCATGACACTAATATTCCATGACATGATTCATAAAATAGTCGAAGACTATGTTGACGACATTCTAGCTAAATCAAGGAAAAGACAAGATCATATAGCAACTATAAGTGATATCTTTGACAGACTAGAGGAATACAAAGTCAGACTAAATCCCAAGAAGTGCACCTTCGGCATACAATCGGGGAAACTGCTAGGATACATAGTCTCCATGAGGGGTATCGAGGTGGATCCGGTGAAAGTAAAAGCAATCCTTGAGATGGAAGTACCAAAGACATTAAAACAACTAAGAGGCCTCCAAGGCCAACTTCAATCCATCCGATGATTTATAGCACAACTCACAGACAAGCAAAACCCATATTCTCACCTACTCCACAAAGGGGTGGCGTATAAATGGGATACAAAATGCGAAGAGGCATTCAAGAAAATCAAGGAATATCTACTGACACCACCAGTTTTAATGCCACCCATCCCAAGAAAGCCATTGATCTTATATGTATCAACAACAATAGTAGCCCTAGGAGCTCTCTTGGCTCAGCATGATGAAAACAGAACGAAGAGGGCTATCTACTATATCAGCAGGAAAATGGTCGGTAATGAGCTAAATTACTCATTCATCGAGAAAGCTTGCCTTGCTGTAGTGTTTGCATCCCAAAAATTCAGACATTACATGTTGGCGCACAAGATAAAGGTCATTGCGAAAATTGATCCCCTCAAGTATCTATTATCAAAGGCAATGCTAACCGACATAATGGCAAAATGGGTAATGATACTGTCAGAGTATGACATCAAGTATGTAGAGCGCAAAGCCATTAAGGGACATGTTATTGTAGATCAATTAGTAGAAGCACCCATTTATTCTGAGAATCCTCTTGTCTCAGAGTTTCCAGATGAGTCCATCTGTAACCTCAATATAGCTGATCACTGGAAACTATACTTTGAGGGCTCATATACACAACACAAATTAGGAGTTGGTGTCTTCTTCATCACTCCATAGGGGGAATGCATACCGAGGTCATACAAACTAGAATTTCCTTACACAAATAACATAGAAGAATATGGGGCTTTGACTATTGGCCTCAGGATAGCAATGCAATGGAATATCATAGCCCTCAAAGTCTACGGAGACTCTCAGTTGATCATAAATCAGGTCAATAATGAATATCAGACTAAGGATGATAAGCTCACTCCATACAAGAAATTGGTGGAGACTCTAAAGGAATCCTTCATTGACATAACATTTGAGCAGATTACAAGAACCAACAACAAAGCAGTGGATGCCATGGCAACAATTAGATCCTTGCTGAATATCCCTAACAATGTCCCAAGATATGAATTCTTGATTGAGTAGCTTCTCATTCCTGCATTCGAGGTACCAGAATCAAGATTTGTGTGTGAAATCATTGGTCCCGAAAATCCTTGGTACCATGACATCTACACATATCTTCACATAGGAGTCATACCTACTGACCTCCCATCAAACCTTAAATGAACCTTTATCAAAAAGGAATCCATATTTGTCATCCTAGGTGATACCTTATACTGTAGAAGCATAGAAGGTACCTTGCTACACTGTTTAAACACTGAGGAGGCATTAACCACTCTAACCGAGGTTCATAACAGTATTTGTGGCTCACACTTGAGTGGAATGACCATCGCCAAGAAACTGCTGAGGATGGGGTATTACTGGCCCACAATGGAAAGAGAAGCACATGATCATGCTAAAAGGTGTTTACAATGTCAACAGCATGGGGACCTCATCCATGCTCTAGCTCAAGAGCTTCACTCGATCATCACACAATGGCCCTTCTCACAGTGGGGACTCGATCTCATTGGAAAAATCACACCCACCTCATCCAATGGCCACAAGTTCATCATCACTACAACTGAGTACTTCACAAAGTGGGTGGAAGCCATACCCATGACATATATCACTGGGAAGCAAATCTCAAAATTTATCCTAAACTATATCATCTATCGTTACGGTGTCCCACAAGCCATTATCTCAGATAATGGGACACCATTCAAGAACCAGGAGGTTCGCGACTTGTGCGAGAAATTCAAAATCCAGCATCGCTTCTAGGTGTTGCCACAATAGTGGTTTACAATTTCTGGGAGGAATTGATTTTTGTTGAAATCACATATTTTTAGAAAATATAATGATTTAAGCCTTGAAAATTTCCATTTAAAGAATTCCAATTGAAGAGGGTTTGATCAAACTACCTTAAATCAAACCCCCTTGGATAGAACCCCGCTAGTTTTAAACCATACCTATAACAGAGTCTCCTTTACACCTATCAAAATGCTGATAAAAAATCACTTTTGATTTACCTTTTGGGGATCAAATGAATTCATTTAAAATTTATTTTTTGCAAGTATGTAGTCCTTATTATAACTTCCAAAAAAGTATAATTTTAAATAAATTTAATTTGATTATTATATTTATTTTTTATTTCTCGTGAATGTAGGTTTTTCACCAAAAATCAAGCTCTATGTTCTATACATGTGGAAAAATAGCAAATTATTAAAAAAAAAAAAAAAAATTAGTTCACCATATGTTGAAGTCCTTGATCCAACAAAGAAAAAAAAATTGAATTTCGATACATACAAAAAAAGTTACGCGTTATACGGTCGCGCTATGTCTGAATTATAATTGGTTTGAATTCGAAACTTGATTAAAGAAAAAATATTCAATAAAAAACTATCTAACCAAGTGGAAGCACTAGATATCAGAGTTGTAAATCTAAATTCAAAATAATTAGAATTTTATCCTTCATGGAAAAAAAGTTATGCATTATACGATGAGCGTCACTTTTTAAAAATGTTGTTTTTTGAAAAAAAACTAGTTTTTGAGGGAGATGGAAAAAGAAGTGTAATATGATTCCAAAATTTTTGAAAACAATATATTTAGAATCTATAGACAAAATTTCATGAAACTCTAGTTTGCATCATCTTCAAATTCCTCATGGTTTAGCTGCTATTGGTGTCCGAAAGTGAAGATTTAGTTAAAAAGAAATATTTCAGTGTCCAGTTTGACCAAAAATTGTAAACCACTATTGTGGGATCACCCTTCTCTACCCTGTATTATCCCCAAGGCAATGGCCAAGCATAAGCCACAAACAAAAGCATCCTCAAAACCCTTAAGAAAACAGTTAATGATGCAAGTCGTGACTAGCATTTGCAGCTTAATCCCGCCCTTTGGGCTTATCGAACTAGCATCCGCACACCCACCAGTGCCACCCCATTCTCTTTGGTCTATGGATCATAAGCTATCCTCCCCATTGAGATCGAGCTCCCATCCCTCAAAATATCATTGCAAAATCTCATAACGGATGAGGAGTATCGGGTATCAAGACTAAATGAGTTGGAGTTACTGGATGAGAAACGCATGGATGCTTTAAATCACTTGCAAGTCTATCAGAATAGACTCAAACGGAGCTACAATAAGAAAATCAAAAGTAGGACTTTCCAAGTCGGAGAACTGGTCTTAAAAGAAAATCAAAAGAATGTCCCAAACCCAAACATCAAAGGCAAGTTCAAATCTAATTAGTTAGGACCGTTTGTCATAATAGCAAGTTATAAATTAGGGGCATATTAGCTATCAACACTCGAAGGGGAACCTCTGTAGGAGCCCATGAATAGCTCCCATCTCAAAAAGTTTTATGCCTAAATCTTCCAGGGTATAAAACCAAAAATTAGAAAAATCAGAAAAATTCCTTAAAAAATGGTTACTTCCACGAAAACCTGGCAAACAGGCATCTTGGTAATAGCCAAAAAAATCAAAAAAGCAAAAAAAAAAACATCAAAAAAATGATCAAAAAATCGTCCTCTAGTGAAAACCATTTTAGTGGCCCTTTGGACAAGTACCTTAGTGAAAACCTGGCAAACAGGCGCCTTGTGTAAATAAGCACTTTCCATCCACTAGGATCTTTATGGCTTGATCTGCATCATCCATCCATTTTGCTTCCATCATCCATTACATTTAGGTCTCCATCCATCACTCATCCATTCGCGTCCGCACCATAGCTTGGTCCTGTGTTCGTATCATGATCCCTCTTAGTACTACTCGACCCATCCTCAAAGTTAGTTTGTCCTGCCTTTATCAGAGTAGTCTATTGCATCACGCTGGGGGCATGTTCTTATTGAATTGAATTCGTGTATGATCTTAAAAGTCCTCAAATCAGAAAATCCAAAAACATTAGAAAATCATAAAAATCCAAAAACATTCAAAACATATCAAAAATCCAAAAACATTCAAAAAGTCATTCAAAAAGCCAAAAGTAGGGTCGTCTTGTCGAACTACATCGTCTATGAGCTTGAATGTAGGCAAGGTTGATCTTTGATCATCCCCCGAGACATTTAGGTCAATCCTATAGGAGTCTATCATAATAAATTGACATCTCATCATGTATATCATCATCTATAAATCGGTCGAGTCGTCAGTCGAACTACGTGGTCTTTGCATGTATAACGTAGGCAAGGCTCATCTGTCAATCAACCCTTGAGACCCCTAGGATAGGTCTTTAGGTTAGTATCTTGGTCAAAATATTAGAAATTCCCAAAAAATATTTGAAAAATCGAAAATCAAAACATTTGTAAAACCTCGAAAAATACCAAAACAGCCTCAAAACATTTCAAAACATGAAAAACATCCAAATATTTGAAAAACACATCCGTCTCATCTCACTTTCACCTGCAATAAAAACCACTCACAATAAACTGATCGTCATCCTCAACCTTTGGTGAAACAATTGGAAACAAGCCTAGAAAATACAAGAAAACTCCATAGCATCAAGTCTAAAGTCTAAGACAGTACATAAGCAAGCTGGTTATCTCTTCGTATTGGTAACACATCATCTGAATGGTCCCATATCAATCATCCCTTATAAACGAAATGACATGCCGCCATCCACTAACATGTTCTAGGATGAATCCTTCCTACAATGGGCATTATCTTTTGGCAATAAGTTTCGGTTATCATCTTAGAAAACATATCCTCTTTTCTGTTAGCAGTATTGAAGAGCATCGGTCTATCTGTTTACTTGGTCTTTATCTTCTAACTTATCTTATTTTGCACTCATTCCAAGGATGTCTCGATGATATTCCAAAACAACAGATTTAGAGAAATAGGAATAGGGAAATGATCATTATCTTTTGTTTGTTGTGCTTGTTGAACACTCTTGTAATATAACCTCGGCGAATACTTGCTTTGTTAGGTATGTATGGAAGAAGTCTAGGGAAACTTGTTGACTATTACAAGGATAGGTTTACCTTTTCGTGTTTTGGTCTGAGGTGTTTGAAACTTCCAAAGTACATCCTAGCAAGGTTTATGTATGTCAGGTGTGAACAAGAATACTCCTATTTGATTGGCGAGTCAAAGTCCATCGCACTAGGTACAATGCCATCCTGGTTTTCTATACCTTTTATGCATCGTACCACGTGTGTTATCAAACATAAGAAAATTTGGCCCTTTGAAAATCCCAATTCCTCAACAAGTAATCATTATCATCATCATCATTATCATCATCATCATCATTTGCATTTGTGTCATCATGCATCTTGTTGGAATAACTTCTTTTCTCACTAACCACACTAACAAAGTACTATGACAGTTGATCATCATCACCAACATCGTCATCGATCCTGCATCCACAAATCATTAGCATATTGCATAACATATCATATAGGAAACATACACATTGCATTTTAAATAGGTGCATTCATGACATCGCATTCCACCCATTACATGGCATCTCATGGCATTACATTGATCATTGCATAAAGAATTCATTTGCATTTCATAACCATTTCATATTACCATTACATAAATCATCGCATAGTATGAACAGAAGCATCTCATAATCATTTACGCATCAACATATAACATCGCATTAATATACCATTGCATCACATACATCATCATTTATGATAATAACATTTGTTATCCTAAGCATCTCATACCATCATTTCATTTGCATCATATCACGACCATCACATCATATCACATTCATCCATAAATCATCTCATATATAAGCATTTTTTTCACATCATTGCATATACCATAAATCAAATCATTTCACATATTGCATTGGCATAAAATAAACCATCATATAGATAACATCATTGCACATCATATCATAGGTTAGCATAATATAGATCTGATCATGGCATAAACATCATTAGAAATGAATGCATCCATAGGAACATCATTACAAAGCATATAGAAATAAACCATCCATGCATAAATAAAAGTACACGATACATCTCATCAAAATCAACTCATATATCATATCATCAATGTCACTATCATAGTACAAAAGAATAATAATCGGATCACTGTACATATATGTCAATCAGTACAAAATTCCCATCGGGCTATCAAAAATAAGCCCATAAAGCACAAAAGGTACATCATAAAATATGGATCATGGCCGATCTCCGTGGATGCTGCCCTCGCCCCTGTCACTGTGACCCTCTAGTGGTATTTGGCTGGCCCGCTCTGAGTACTCTAGGACCCAATATGCTCTAGGTACATGGTCGTGGTAGGCCCGACAGTAATACTCTATCTCTCGGATAGCATCTCTATAAGATCGTACTAGCACTGTACCCTAGGATGAGGAGGTTGTCATGCTCTCAATCTGCTTCCTGCAGCCTAGCTCTATGGTTGCCTATAGCTCTGCAATCTGTCTCTGTTGCATAGCCTAATCTCTCTCTGCTCTCAGCCACTCTCTGTCAGCCCGTGCCTGGTCCCTCTCGGTTGTCACTACCTATACCTGGGCCTGTAGCTGTATAATCAAGGCATCCCATGCGTCTGCCTGCCCTACTGGCTATGCTTGTGGCTGCACATGAACCTGACCCTCACCCTCAGCTCGTGGTGGTGGGACTCGCGGATCCTACTACTGGTCTTACATGGGGACATCCTCGTGACCTGGCAGAACTGGGGGCACCCCTGGTGGATCTTGTTGGATCTTGACCCTCGGTCCTCGCCCTCATCCTTGTCCTCTACCCCTGCCTCTAACCTGTATGCCTCTAGATCCTCACTCGAAACAGTCAACCGAAGAGGAGGTCTGAACCAATCTCTATAGGCCTGTGTAGTCCCTGGATCTACCAAGCCCTAATCGTAAGCCCAAGGTTAGACCACCAAGTGTTGAAAGCTGTCAACTACCTCTGTGATAGGAATACTAGGCCCCCATGACACCTATGTCATGTTGCGTGCAAAGATGGCCACATAGCCGTCATCTGGCCAATCCTGCGGCTCTCTAAACTGATGTTGTACATGCCCGGGCAGGTATCTCTTTATCATCGTGTGCTCTCGGCCCTGCATGTATCAATCCTAATGGCAATAGAAGAGTTGATCTGCATCATCAGCCCATCCAGGCTGACCGAGGTATGGTCTCCAAGTGAACACAAGCATCTCATCTAGGACGTGCCTCTAGTACGGGATCCTGTGCTCTCTAGTGTGTGTGAAGGACACACCACCTCTGTATCGTGTCACCAGGGCATCCTCTGCCCCCATCAGAACTGGAATGACCCGTGGACGTAGCACAGAAATATGTTCACATGCCCAAACATGCAAAAGTGTCACTCCAGCTCCCAGCGCTCTGCCATACACGTATGCATACTCGTGGAGATCCCTGTAAAGTGAAGCTAGAAGGACAGGCCCTCATGCAAACTGAACTGGCCTGTCCCAGACCATCCTCTCCGAGCAGTATCCCCATCCAGGACTGAAATACCCCCCTCGTCTGCCTGGGGCAACCAAACCTGAAATGATCACCACAATGGCCTAGCGAAAGGGAGGTGCTATGACTATGTATCTCTCCAGCTCGATCTACCCCTCACAGTTAAATAATGTCTCACATAGCGAGGACTCAGGTACAGTACTCGCGTCCCTCCTCCATGTCATAGGTCACCCGACGGCCATGAATGGGCAATTGAAGAATACACCAAACGTCCTCCAATGTGATGGTCGCCTCACCAGTGGGAAGATGAAATGATGACGTCGCGTTGTGCCACCGCTTTGCCAGCACTGACAACATCCCAAGGTGTGTGCGCACGGGCGCCACATATGCAATATGCCATAGACCTGCAGCTCCCAGTCGATCCTGCTGGCCCTCTGAGTCTGAGCCGAGCCCAAGCCCAGTGGTGGAGTTTTTAAACTCCAAATTGCACTGCTGCGGCGCTAAACAGCGCCGCTACGACGCAAAAAGGCTAAAAGCGATGCACTTTAAACACCGAGTAGTGCTATAATAGCGCCGCTGGAGGTGAGCTCATCATTAACCATGCAACAAATGCATTAAAATGAAAAAACGAAGCTTCAGTTAGGGTCACATACCGGGGCACCGATGCTAGGTGGCCGCTGGTAGGTCTGAACTCGGTCCGAAATATGCAGAGGAAGCTGTCGTTGTGCCATATTGTTAAGAGGTCAGAGCTCGAATCTCAAGGTTTGCTAGCAGAGGTCTATGAAAATGACTTGAAAGTGACCCCTCGAGCCCCTTTTAAGCCTAAAAATTAGGGTTTTTTGACCCTCTAGGGTTGTCCTGCTAGGGTTTCAGTCCCCCGAATCTGTTTTTGTCTATTTGAGGCTTGTTTTTCATCGTTTTATTGTGTTTAGACACATTTTTAGCCTCCCGGACCCTGTCCAAACCTGTCGGGCACTTTGTCCCCTTTTTTTCGCGAGATCACCCAAAAAATTGAAATTTTCTTCCGATCTCTCAAGTGGGTAGTATAATGGCATGTTTTCTCTCGCCATGCAGCAGTGAGGCAAGTTTTTAATATCAATTTTTTTTTGGCTTTGATCAAGATCATTTATTCTTTGAACCAATGCAACGAGTGCATTGCTTCAAAGAGGGGAAAAATGTAGATATCAAAAATCTACTAATTGACATTGTGCATCCGATCCTGACTTACTAACATCATTTCTTCCTAAATCATCCCTCGGTCTAACTGTTTAATCAAATTCCCTTATCTAATTAAATTCATCAATATTCATCTCTTAATTAAATAAATCATTTTGTCTAATTAAGTCACTTTCTCTTGTTAATTAAATCAATCCATCTAATCTAATTATCCATATTTAATTAAATAATCAACTTATTTGATTAAATCTCTAAAGTCTATCCATTAAATTAAATAAATTAAAACCTTATTTAATTTAATCTAACACCATCCTTTTAATTAAATAAATCAAAATCTTTATTTAATTAGCCTCTTATCATATTCCTCTTTTATTTGATTTAAATAAATCCATAAATCTAAGTCAAATAAGTCACATCATCTAATCTCCTATTAAATTAATTAACCTTTGATTAATTTAATCTAATCTCATGTCACATCCTCTAGATAATGCAAGTTGCACATGAAAATAGATTTAATTCATTTATTATTAAATCCCTATTTTCTCACAAGGCATCTTTTGGAATATTCTCTCAATTTGAATTCAAAAATTTTAAGTCAACACGTACATCCAACAAGGCATTTAAAACCTCTTACATGTCCTTTTCCTTGAGCCAAGTGGCATTTATTGTATTTTCCCTTCCCTCTTATATGTCATTTCAACAAATTTGAATTTCAAATATTGGCATTTATTGGCACAATCCTAAAAACTTGCTCAACCTTCATCCTCTCACATGTTAACAAGTGGCATCATATCATTGGTTGAATCTTTGTCCCACATTGATCAAATTTGGACATCTCTTCAACTTATCAATCTACAAATGAAGAGCTCCTCTCCCCATTTTATCATCCACAATCCAAGCAAAGTTGCCATGCTAAAATACTTAGCCATTTCCATCCATCATTCAAATTTTTAGCTAGGTTTTTTGCAGATTTGGCTTGGAGTTCTCATCTTTTCATCAAAAGTGGATCACCCATATCTTCAACATTTGAATCTTGCATCATAGGAATTAGGAAAGGGCCAATTTTCATATCAAATTGGCACCAATTCCCCCATGGGATCAAGTGTTCGCTATTTAAATTAGGATTTAATCTAGTTTTTATCATTTTGTTGTGTTCTTGCTTATTTTCTTTCCTATTTTGAGTTTGCAAATGGATTTCAAGGGGAATCCTTGTTTTAGCTCACAAATCCTTGTCTAACTCGTTTATTCATGTTGTTTTGTAATTACTAGGAAAAGGGTTCGCACACACACGAACCAGCTCCATCATGTTCTCATTTACCATGCCCAGCTTCAAAAAAACTCCACATATGTTGGAAATTAAGTTCCTTGTGAACCCTACTTTAATAGAATAGTCAAGCATTCTTGAACTATCTCGTACAATTATCTAACCATATGAGATGTTTTGTCATCTGAATTCCTCTTTCTCTTAAATTTCTATAAAATATATTGAAATAGTATTGAACAAACTTTGATGAGTGTAACCGGTTGTCACTCAAATAGAAATGATACTCCCTCAAAAAAAATCTATCATCCTCTATGAGCTATCATTTGCATGTCTATAAACAATATCAACAAACATAGCTACTTGCACCAGGAATTATAATATTGTGATTGAATCTCCTTTTGCTCTAGCTAGAGTATAGTTTTCCACAAAATCAACCACTGATAGTATACTGCCAACTAGAAATGTATTTCTACATGTGCAAAATTGGCAATCAACCCATCAAGCATATTGAGATTGCATAACATATTTTGGTACAATCTTATTCTTAAATTCTAATATGAATGCATGTACACTAACTTTTTTTGTAACTAAATCACAACACTTTCCAATTTTTCCATATTTTAGAGAATAGTTAACATTTTTAAATATTTTAATATCCACTAATTTTTTTCCAAAATCATTATCAACACTTTCATACATGAAAACTCTTAATAATGAAAGATTTCCACAACGAGTGCATTGTCCAGAAATAAAAGAACTAAAATAAAATAATTTTCCATTAGATCTTTCACAAAAAAACTTGATAGAAAATCTTTTATTGTTTTAGGTGGCATATTAATACCACATTCCTGCATAATCATGTTAATATGCAAAGTACAATTTATATATCGAAAAACATCATAAAATTAACAAAACTGAACATGCATTTTACAACAAAAAGATATAATGCTTGTTAATTTTTACATACCAAGGTTTACATTTTTCAAAAGACCTTTGACTTAATTTAATATTACTAGGTAACACTAAATCACAACAAATTTTTTTGTAAAATTTAGTTTTTGTTGTATCTAATAGGCGTTTTGGATGAGGATCATGAACTTTAGACCCCACTCTTAATTTTAAAACATCTCTAGCATTAGTTAATACCCTAGTATTATCATGCCAATATTTTTCAATCAAAGATTTAATTTCAACATTTAATTTCATGTCAAACCTCGGGAGTCAACCACTAAAACTCCAACATTGGTTAATTAGATCATTTTCTATACTTTCTCTTCTTTTTGTCACTTTTAGCAATGTTTTAGGATGTATATTTAAAAATTCACTAATATTGCTTACCATTCTTTTAATCAAAGTGGCTTTATTAACTATAGCAATTGTTATAGCTCTTCTTGCTACACTCTTATCTATAGATCTACTATTTTTTGTAATAGACTGAATGACACTAGCTATAGTAGACATATCATGTTTTACTAATTGATCTTTTCTTCTTTGTTTAACAAAAATGGCTAACTTTTTCATTAATTTTCTCATTTTTCACATTCTCATCAATTGCGTCATTAGTTGACATTGAACTAAAAGTTTTTTATGATAAAAAAAATGATTGTATAATCTATTAGCATGTGTTATTATTTGTCTCCAAGAAATCTTACCAAGAAAATTATCCAAAACATCACTTTCAATTTTTAAAAAAATATATTAATTTTCAGCATCACTTCCACCAAATTCATTTTCATTTTCAACTTCAAAATTATTTTCATTTTCATCTTCATTTTCATTTTCATTTTCATTTTCATTTTCATCTTCATTTTCATTTTCATCTTCATCTTCATTTTCATTTTCATTTTCAATAAAAGTATTTTCATTTTCATTTTCAACAACAATTTGACTGAAATTTTGAACTCTATGAATATTATCGATGTCAATTGTGATATCTAGAATTTTTATATTTCTAATAAACACCATTTCTATGAGGCTTAACGGTGGATTTGAAGACATAACTAGACTTGTTCCAATTGAAACATTCTCCATAGCAAATTGAAAGGGATATTTGAAGACATACCAGGAGTAGTTTGTATATTCATATTAATTTCCACATTCACCTCTTGCAAGTTTGCATCATCTACATCCATGGTCTCCTCAATGTTTTTATCTTCAAGAGTTGTCCAGAATTGGATGCCTCACCATCATTCATTGATTGAATTATCATTATTCTTTCTCTTTGTCTTTGTTTCTCCTTCTCTCTCTTTGCTTGAATTTCTTTACGGGTCAATACCTTCCTATCTTTCCTCTTATTCTAACATTGTGATCCCATGATTGAAATTTTTTGAAGTATACACAAATGAATGTCAAAAACTCGAGAGTCTTCCTTGTTTGTTCCTCTTTCAAACAAGTAGCAATTGTTCACAAAATTACTCTTCCTCCTTCAAACAAGTAGAAATTGAACAAGTTTCCTCTTCCTCTTTCAAACAAGTAGCAATTGAACAAAAATCCTATTCCTCCTTCAAACAAGTAGCAATTAAACAAAATTCCTCTTCCTCCTTCAAACAAGTAGTAATTGCATAAAATTTCTCTTCCTCCCTCAAACAAGTAGCTCAATTAAAAAAAAATTCTCATCCTCCTTTGAAAATAAATAGCAATTCAACAAAATTTCTCTTCCTCCTTTGAAAACAAATAGCAATTCAATAAAATTTCTCTTCCTCCTTCAAACGAGTAGCAATTAAATAAAATTCCTCTTCCTCCTTTGAAAACAAGTAGCACTTCAACAAAATTCCTTTGTAACATGGTCCCAATGATGCCTCCTTTCAAAATTGAAAAAATCCCAACTTGAAGAGCCTCAACAAGAAAAAAGGTGATAGAAAATAGGGTATATGTCGTAGTTAGCCATACAAAATAATTCTCAAACCCAACATGCCCCTTTTTGACAGTAAAATTAAAAAAAATGGTCAAAAATAACTCGAGATCCCGTTTAAGAAACGAGATCTCGATTTATATAAATCAGGATCCCATTTAGTAAACAAGATCTCGAGTTAAACAAATCAGGATCTCGCTTATTAAGCAGGATCCACTAGTAAATAGGATCCCGAGTTAAACAAATCAGGATCTCATTTATTAAGTAAGATCCACTAGTAAACAGGATCTCGTTTATTCTCATTCCATTTTCAACGGGTAAATGGGAAACAGGATCTCGTTTAGTAAACGGTATCCTATTTCTTCAAATTTGAAATGTAGGTCGGGTTTTAAATTTTTTGACAGGTTTGGGAAAAATTTTGGGGATCCGAACCTAGGCCCTGGACCTGGTTTAACCTACAAGTTGAAGGTCCTAGCAATGTCACAAAAAAATAGTGACTTTGGGCATATGTTTGAAGACTTTTGTTGCAATATTTTTTGACAAAATTGAAACCCATTATAGATTAGATAGTGTAGATTCCAAATATGTAACTTTTAAAAAAATTGGATTAGTTTTCTATTTTTCATTTAATTTAAATATGATTAAATAGGTCCATAAACTTGAATTATCATGGTTTTTTAGTATTTTAATAACTTTTTATTAGCATAATGTTTTCACGAACAGATTGCATGAAAGCGTACTTCAAACAATTCTTTTCAATTTAAAAAAAATCAAAAATCATAAGTTTAGGTCATCTTATACATGATGTACACGACAATTTTTTAAAACACCAAATATGGCCAATAAAAATATTCAATAAAAAATTACAAAAAAATATGGAAAGTGTGCTTTAGTGAGTTACAATTTTTTTCCCAAAAGGATTTAGAAAAATATGATTATTTAGGTCAAAATATGGATGATGTAAAAATGCATGGTATGGTAAAAAAATGACTTTTAAACTGTGGTTTTTAGAAACACCTATTGAAAATCAATTTGTATCATCTGGGTATTGAAATAAATTACATATTTGGAAACTAGACTTCGAGTACTACATTTTATGATTGGTGAATTTTTTCAAGTTTCCATCTCTAAGTACTTCAAATTTTAAGGTCAAATATGTTGAATTTTGAAAATCAGGGAAAACACTTCCACAAAATGGCCAAAAAGTGGACTCAACTTCTTGCTAGCAACCAGTGCATGCACTAGATTGTGTGATTTATATGAAGTATTTCAATGTATATTTCAAAATTTTCATGTGAAGTTGTAGAGGTCTCTTCATGCACATTTAATAATAATAAATAATTCATAGAGAATTTATTGAGACCCTTCTATCTTTTCTATCCATTTTATCCTATTCTTCTTGTGACAAAACAATAGTTTTGAATTTGGAGATGTTATAGCTCCCATAGATCTCTATCCATGAGGATATCTTCCATATTAAAATTTCAAAACTTAAATTTTATGAATAAGAAATTTTCCATTTTTATTTTAGATGTTCTTGACATTTATTTTTTCAATAAGATCAAACCTCTATGAACAATGGAGTAGGGCCATGGAGCAGGATCTGAGGATTCGCAGACGGAATCGGCACAAGTTTTGAGCAGGAAGAAAGGTAAGGATGATTCAGACGAGAAGGACAATGGAAACAATATTATGGTGGACCCAGAGGGGAAGGATGTCAAACATGCTAACCCTGAGGGTGTTGTGGTGGGCGGTGTTGTAAGTGAAGGAGCTAAACGCATACCATGGTCCTCTCTTTTAGGAGTTAGGCCTAATGGTAATTTTTTTTTCCCTCCAGTGTGTAACATATCTGATCTGGTGAAAGGTAAGTTTTCCATCTCTATGCTTGATCTGATTATTGATCATAATATTGCATTAATGGACAGAGCATTGGTTGGAAAGTTTATGGGCCCTAGACCAAATATTGAAGTGGTTAGGGAGTTTGTTAAAAACAAATGGAGAACCAATGGAAAAGTTACGATTGTAGTGCTTCCCAAAGGATACTTTGCTTTTGAGTTTACATGCAAGGAGGATATGGTGGCTGTCAGGAGCAGCGGTCCCTGGGTTATAGGGAAATCCTCCCTGGCCCTTAAGAAATGGACGTCTAATTTGGACCTCTCTGACTCCATTTTTTAGAATGTTCCATTCTGGGCTAGACTTCCAAGTCTTCCTTTAGAATACTAGAATGAGGATGTCTTCAATGGTATAGCTAACCATTTTGGGGAGCTTTTGTTAATAGATCCCATGACAACGGCTAGAAAAAGGCTTGTGTTTGCTAGAATATGTGTGGGAGTGTCCTAGAATGTTGACCTCCCTTCCTCTATTGATATCCAATTGAAGTTGGGGACTTGGACGCAAGCTATTGAGTTCGAATCGATTGCTTTTGCTTGCTTTAAGTGCAAAAAAATAGGGCATTGGGCTAAGAAATGCCCACTTAATGCCAGCAAGGAGAAGGAGAAACCTATGCCTAATTAGAAGCCTAAAGGGGAGGGAAAAGAGAGCAAAGAAAAGTGTAGTAAGCCTGAAGATCAGGTTAATTCCTTTGAGTCCAATGAAGTGATGGGAAACAAGGGAGATTTGGGTTTTTAGGAGCCTTTACAAAATGAATCAGAGAACTTATCTAGTAGGAAGGAGGATGGAGAGGGTGAAATGGAAGGCATTGGAAATGGATTCCTAAATTTGGAGTCCTCTATCAACAACCTTGTTAAGGATTCAGAAGGCTTGGAGGTTGGGGGACTAGGTCTGGATGATATTCCTATTCAGGGATTGACGCTGGACTTTGGCTTTCCTCCTCCTTCTGCTTCAAGAGGAGGCCTTAGCATAGACTCTTTTCAGATTTAGGGAATTGCTTTATCACTGTATTTTGTCAAGGACACCTTTGAGAACATGAGTCTGACTCAAGAGCTCTCAAGTGAAAACTCGACCTAGTGTAACAATGGACTGATGGAAACCATTCCCTTGGATCAAAGAAGAATTTCTGATAAGGATTGGGAGTCAGGGAGAGAGTTGGAAATCCAAGAAGATATAGATAAAGATGAGGCCATCTCTTTGTCCAAGAAAAAGATGAAGAAAAACAGGCAGCAAAATACCCTGAGTGGAGTCTCAACTAGAATTAGAGCTAAGGCAGATTCTAGATCCACTAAGAGCAACCAAGGAAGAAAAACTATAAAGTGGTTGAGGGAGCATGGTAGCTTTTAGGATATTGCAGATGGTGTTCAAAATACCATCCCTGATATTCTTCGATCACCTGGTAAGACATGAAGATCATGTCATGGAATATTAGGGGGCTGAACAACCTCCATAAGCAAGATGTGCTGCACAATTTTGTTAGGGACCATAGACCTAATATTTTACTAGTTCAAGAATCCAAAATGCCTAAGGAGAAGGTGGAGAAGATTAAGATGTTTCAATTTTGTGGTCTCCATGGAAACAATTCAGAAGGTGCCTCAGGAGGAATTGTCACTTTTTGGAACTAGAATCTTATTAAAGGGGAACCTTTGTTGGAGAACACTAATCATGTGGCTACCAGATTTACCCATATCAGAGATGATTTTACCTGGATTCAGTCTAACATATATGTCCCTAATGGGAAAGGAGCTAGAAAGTTGTTTTGGAAGGAGCTTTATGCCTTTCGTAGGATTTTTAATAATGACTCTTGGGTCGTTATGGGAGACTATAATACCCCTCTTTAGGATGATGAGAAGTTTGGAGGCTCCCAAATTAATATGGAAAGCAGAATGGACCTTTTGTATTTTATGAATAACTAGGCACTAATTGATGTGGATTTGCAGGGAGCTATCTTTACCTGGTCGAATCGAAGAACTGGTAAGGACTTGATCCAAGTAAGGTTAGATAGAACGTTAATTTTAGGACAATGGTTTTTAAATTATTATTGCTCTTTAAAAGCTCTTTCAAGGGTGGGTTCTGACCACTTCCCAATAAGTTTTGTTGCGGACCCTTTAAAGGAAAAGAGGAACTTTCCTTTCAAATTCAAAAGAATGTGGCTATCCCATCCTCAGATATTTGAGGAAATACGAAAATGGTGGAATATTATTGTCTCTGGGATAGCCATGTTTAGGGTTGCTAAAAAATTGAGGGAAGTTAAATGTAAAATAAGATGGAAAAAATAGACCTTTGGTAACATTTTTGTTATCAAATCCAAGCTTCAGATGGATTTGGCAGAGATTCAAGATAAAATCCAGAGGGAAGGATATATTGATGATAATAGGGAAAAAGAAAATGAAGTGCTTGTGAAAATGCATGATATTATAGCCAGAGAGGAGGAATTTTGGAGACAAAGATCTAGAGCTCTATGGCTTTCTGCTAGAGATAAAAACACCAGAAATAATTTCATCTATCTGTAAAGACAGGGTCTTCAATAGAATTTCTCACATTGAAAGTAATGGCAATCAGTTTGAGGAGGAAGATGATATTAGAAGACAAGCTGTCATTTTCTATAGTAATCTCCTCCCAGCGAGTGGATGAATCATCCATGAAGAGAAATATCACCTTTTAGAGGTCATCCCTCATTTAGTTGAGGAGGAAGATAATACCAAACTTGTTGCTATTCCTTCGAGGGAAGAAATTAAAAAAGTTGTGTTTTCCTTTGAAGGGAACAAGGCCCCTGACCCAGATGGGTTTCCCATGTTCTTCTTTCAGTGGTTCTGGGAGATTTTGAAAGAGGATGTTGTGAATGTTGTCAAAGAGTTTTTTGGATCAAGAAGTCCCCTAAAGGAACTAAATGCCACCTTTTTGGTCCTTATTCCCAAAAAACCTAGAGCGGCAGAGTTTGAAGCTTTCAGGCCTATAAGCCTTTGTAACTCTTTCTACAAAATCATTTCAAAGGTCTTGACATCTAGGCTTCTCATAATATTTCCTTCTTTGATCTCTCCCTAGAAAAATGGCTTTGTTCTTGGAAGGTAGATCCTTGATTCTATTGTCACTGTCCATGAGAATATTCATTCCCTAGTGGAATCCAAAATAGATACAAATTTGGTAGGGATTTTGAAAAGGCTTAATGGATAAATCAAAAGCATCTGAAGAGAATCTTTGAGGAGTTGGATTTTTCCTACTTGACTAAGAAGAGCACCTTTCCATCCAATAAACTTTTTGCTGAACCTATCAACCCACGAACTCCAAAACGAGTCAGGAGGTTTCAGGCCTAAGGGAAAACCAATATAAGTACAAGGTAAAGACTCCACTCTACATCTAAGGATTCTGGCTATCTTGACCCATCTATAATCAGGGGTGTTGAAAAAGAATAGAGAACTTTTATGTCTGTTGACCAATTGACCAGAAGCCCTCTCATACATGTCCAAAATTCTTTTAAGATTCTTAGCCTCAGTCACAGTAGATCTCCCCATAAGCATGGTGTCATCAACAAACCGTTGATGTGAACAAATCAGGTTGCTAGAAGAGGGCCTTAGACCCACCAAGGACTCCTAATCAATCATTCTTTTCAGGTTCGCCCAAGACATTCCTCCATAATAGTGAACAAGATGGAGGAGATATGATCTCCCTGTCTTAAACCTCTTAAATTCTGAAAAAAGTGCGAAGGGGATCCATTCACCATAATGGATATAGAAACAGTAGAAACAAGCTAATCCACCATCTGAAGGACTCTAGTGCTGAATCCAAATGCTCTCATAATTTTGAATAAAAATTTCCTGTCCACATGGTCATAGGCTTTTGAGATATCAAGCTTAAGGAGAAAACCTTAGGGTTAGAGTTAAAATTGGGATTAGGGTTGGGGTAATCATCACGAATAGGGATTCAAGTTAGGGTTAGGGTTAGGGTTAGTTTTAGGATTAGGGTTCAAGTTATGGTTAAGGTTAGGGTTAGGGTTATCGTCACAAATAGGATTATCATCACGAATAGGATTAGGGTTAGGATTAGGGTTCTAGGGTTAGTGTTATGGTTATGATTAGGGTTAGGTTTATCATCACAAATAGGATTAGGGTTAAGGTTAGGGTTAGTATTAGGGTTGGGGTTATCATCACGAATAGGGATTAGGGTTAGGGTTAGGGTTAGGGTTAGGATTAGGGTTAGGTTTAACATCACGAATAGGTTTATCATCATGAAAAGGATTAGGGTTAGGGTTATGGTTCTTGTTAGGGTTAGGATTAGTGTTAGGGTTAGGGTTAGTAGTAGGGTTCGGGTTATCATCACAAATAGGTTTATCATCATGAATAGGGATTAGGGTTAGGGTTCGGGTTAAGGTTGGGGTTAAGGTTAGGGATAGGTGAGAGTTAAAATTGGGATTAGGGTTGGGTTATCATCACGAATAGGTTTATCATCATGAATAGGGATTAGGTTTAGGGATATGGTTACGGTTAGGGTTATGGTTATGGTTTGGGATAGGTTTATAAATGATAAAATATAGTAATTTGGTTAGGGTTAGGATTAACATCATGAATAGGGATTAGGGTTCGGGTTAGCATCATGAATAGGGTTATCATCACGAATAGGGATTAGGGTTAGGGTTAGGGTTAGATTTAGGGTTAGGGTTAGCGTTAGGGTTATGGTTAGGGTTAGGGTTAGGGTTACGATTAGGGTTAGGATTATCATAACGAATAGGGATTAGGGTTAGGGTTAGGGTTAGGGTTATGGTAATGGTTAGGGTTAGGGTTAGGATTAGGGTTAGGATTAGGGTTAGGTTTATCATCATGAATATGATTATGGTTAGGGTTAAGATTAGGGTTACGGTTATGGTTACGGTTATGGTTAGGGTTAGGGTTAGGGTTATGGTTATCATCATTAATAGGGATTACAGTTAGGGTTAGCATTAGGGTTATGGTTAGGCTTAGGGTTATCATTAGGAATATGATTAGGGTTAGGGTTATTGTTAGGGTTGGGATTAGCATTAGGTTAATCATCACGAATAGGATTAGGGTTAGGGTTATGGTTATGGTTGGAGTTAGGGTTATTGTCATGAATAGGTTTATCATCACGAATAGGGATTAGGGTTATGGTCAGTGTTAGGGTTAGGATTAGGGTTAGGTTTATCATCATGAATACATTTATCATCATGAATAGGTTTATCATTAGGAATAGGATTAGGGTTAGGGTTAGGGTTATAATCTTGAATAGGTTTATCATCACAAATAGGGATTATGGTTAGGGTTAGGGTTAGGATTCTAGTTAGGGTTAGGGTTATGATTATGGTTAGGGATATGTTTATAAATGATAAATATAGTAATTTGGTTAGGGTTAGAGTTAAAATTGGGATTAGGGTTGGGGTTATCATCATGAATAGGGTTAGGGTTATGGTTATGGTTAGGGATATGCTTATAAATGATAAATATAGTAATTTGGTTAGGCTTAGATTTAAAATTGGGATTAGGGTTGGGGTTATCATCACAAATGGGTTTAAATGATTATGAATAGGGTTTGGGTTATGGTTTGGGTTAGGGTTAGTGTAAGGGTTAGGGTTAGGGTTAGGGTTAGGGTTATGGTTATGTTTATGGTTATGGTTATGGTTATGGTTATGGTTACAATTAGGGTTATCATCATGATTATGTTTATCATCACAAATAGGATTATCATCAAGAATAAGATTAGGGTTAGGATTAGGGTTAGGGTTAGGGTTAGGGTTAGGGTTAGGGTTAGGGTTAGGGTTAGGATTAGGATTAGGGTTAGAGTTATCATCACCAATAGGCTTATCATCATCAATAAGATTAGGGTTAGGGTTATCATCATGAATATGGATCAGGGTTAGGGTTAGTTTTAGGGTTAGAGTTAGGGTTATAGTTAGGTTTAGGATTAGGTTTAGGATTGGGGTTAGGGTTAGGATTAAGATTAATATTAGGATTAGGACCTAACCATAACCATAACCCTAACCCTAATCTTAACCCTAACCGTAATTCTAACCCTAACCATAATTCTAACCCTAACCCTTATCCCTATTCGTGATGATAAACCTAACCCTAACCTTAACCTTAACCATAACCCTAACACTAAACATAACCCTAACCCTAACCCTAACCTTAACCATAACCATAACCCTAACCTTAACCATAACCATAACCCTAACCTTAACCATAACACTAACCCTAACCCTAACCCTAATCATATTCATGATGATAAACCTAACCCTAACCCTAACCATAATCCCTATTCATGACGATAAACCTATTCATGATGATAACCCCAACCCTAATCCGAATTTTAACTCTAACCCTAACCAAATTTTATCATTTATAAAATCATAACCAAATTGAACCCTTACTATAATTGAACACTCACCCTAACTGAAACCGAGCCCTATTTTAACCCTACTCATAACCATATCTATAATTCTAATTATAACCTTAACCCTAATTCTATTTATAACACTAACCATAACTATATTCTATAATACATAATCTTATTTTAAGACTAACCCTAACCTTATTTAAAATTTAACCCTAATACTAACCCTAAACAATCTTAACCTAACCCTAATCCTTAATATATCTCTTTACCCTAACCCTAATAAAAGTTTGAACCTAACCATGTTCGACCCTTGACTATAACTTATGTTAAATTTTTATATTAAATATACTAAATTATTATTATTTATCTAATAATATAATAAAATAATATAGGATAATTAATTCATATAATATAATATTATTATATTATTATTTTTATTAATATGATTATATATCTAATAATATAATTATATAATATATTAATTCATGTTATGTGTTGCATTGCGTGACTACTACTAGCATATATATCTTAAATTTAAGATATATAAATTACGTCGAGATATATCAAGGCATTTAATTTTTCAAATTAATAAATCTATATTAAAATTGAATGATGAAAAATTAAAAGCCTCGATATATCTCAGCGTAATTTATATATCTTAAATTTAAGATATATATGCTAGTATAATAACAAATGAGAGTCCCAATTACAAAGTTGGGGATGAGATTGTACTGGTCGGTTTTTTTATTTTTATTTTAAGAATAAATAAGTTGTTAGAAGATTATAAATGTTTTTGAATATATGAATGGGTTTGAAAAAATGATGAATCATGTTTTGACTTAATGGGTATGTTAGAATAGTCAAATTTTGTGTCAGAATCAAAATTAAGTGAAGTAACATCAATCAAAATTTTCATTAAACAAGAGGAGGAAATGTTAGGGTGTGCACTTTTATCCTTTATATTTTTCCTTCTTTGATGTGTGCAAAATTAAGTGTGCAAGCATACTAAAATATAAACATTTAGGAAAAATAAATTGTGATAAAAATTATTTCATTTCTTTCAATCTAGAGATTTGAAGTCACTAAAACAATTTTGTGTGCATATGTGTGCCTTGTGTGATGGAAAATAAGAAATAGAATTAGTAAAAATATTCCCTCTTGAATTGTGTTTATTACAAATGAGTGGACACAAGTTGTGAAGAGGGAGAAAATGGTGACTAATAACTAAGTATGATAAAGTTGAAATTGCAATTTGAAAAAAAAATGTAAGTGACAAATGACATGTAGAGATAAGTATAGAATGCACACCTAAAATGTATTTACCTTTGTATAATGGCCATTATGTTGGAAATCATGTTGCAAACATGGCCCCACTTTTTCCTCCAAAAAGAACAAGCATGAGGATGTAAAAGATATAAAAAATAAATAGATGTTTTCCTATCAAGTGAAGCCATGAAATTAAAATTGAGCATGCCATCTAAAAGACGTGATAATTAAGAGAATAGCTAAAAAATTATTAATTGTTATTGTGATTTACTTCTATAATGGTGAAAATCTTATTCATATGCCTTTTTTCTAGTTATGTTTTGAGCCCATTTGACAAGATTTTTCTTCATGTAATAACAGTCTAAATGTGACATACTCTTGTATTACATTCATCTTGCAACTTTAATGCAACATATATTGATCTTCACTCATTCTCAAAAACTAATTCAATTCTTACATCTCCCATTACCACCCTACCTTAGACATGTGTGTATTATCAACCTATTTTTTCTCAATGTGGGGATCTAAATGGGGATCTAAATATCATTTTTTAAAACCCAAATTGTATATTTCACTTTGCCAAAAATTTCCTTCTAGTCATTGTGAGCCAACCTAATGTATACTCATGTGAATTTGTGTGTTACATTATTGCATTTAATAACATGTCTTAGTTCATTATTATTTTTTGAAGTTGTAGATCAAGAAGCATTCACAATGCATCCATAGAAAACATAACTAGAACACTAGTAGCATTATATCATCCTATGCACATTACATGCTTTATTCTCATATTTGATATTTATTCATCACTATTAAATCAATCCACCTAGGGGCTTTGAGAATAAATTTTCCTAAAAAATTCCTAAATGTTGTCTTTTGACACTACTATAATTCATAAAAAGGTATTGTAAGTGTAGAAACCTTTGTGATAATTGTCAATTCTCTTCTAGACAATTTATTTGGGTCAAGTTCAATTTTACATGCTAGACTCTCTTTTGTAGGTGTGAAGTTCAATTTCAAAGACATGAATGTGAATTAGAGGAAAACACATTTAATTTAGAAATTCTAAAGTATTTATCTTCAAAAGACCATTTTTAATTTTTTCATATTGATATCTATACATAATATCTTCACTAATATATTCCTTCATCCAAATCGTAAAAATATATATCACATTTATTTTATTTATATCCATAAATTCAATTATGTATTTATTATTTATCCTAATTTTTTTTTTTTAAATTACCATTATTTTTTGTTTCCCTACATAAATTTTTATTATTAATAAATTTTAAAAGATCTAAAAATGAAAAGATAGTAACATAAATTTAATATTTTTTTCCCAATAATTAAGAAATGAAAATAAATAAAAAAATTATGAAGAGAAAAACATATAAAACTAGCACTTCCAAAAGTACCTCAATCAACAGACCTCTCCAGAAATTATTATGTTGGGGATACCTTGAGTAATTATTCTGGTATTGAAGTGCTTTGTCTCCAAGAAGTTAAAATTTTTGGTTTTTTGCTTTCGTCAGCTTGTCGCTCTATTTGGCCAGCCAGTAAAATGTTTTGCACTACTCATGATGTTGGGCCTAGCGCGGCTGTCACCCTTTTGTCTCCATGGTGGCATTCTTGTGTGGTCAACCACAAGTCTGATCCCACTCATTGGCTTGTCTAGATCCTTCTCAACATTGATAATCATTCCTTTGGGATTATTAATGTTTATGCTTCTAATGATGTTGTGGAACGCTCTTTGCTTTGGCACTGGATTGTTGATTCATTTCCAGTTACTACTTGGTTATTGTGTGGGGATTTCAATATGGTTGAGATGGTGTATGACAAAGATGGTACCTTGCCATTCAGATGGGCAGCTAGCAAAAGAGAGTCATGGTTTTACATGTGCAATAAATTGGGGCTCTTTGATCCCAATATTGGTCGCCGCCATTCTCATTCTCTCTAGCACACTTGGTGTAATTACAGGGCTGGTTCTAACAGATTATTTAAGCACCTTGATTGTGCCATGATCTTGGCTCAATATTTTTTCTCTTTTGGCAGTTCTTCTCTCCCGGTGAAGCCGTTAGTGGATGTGATTTTGTCAAACTAGTTCCCTATTTATTTTTGTATTGAATGGGAGACTTGACAACCTCACACATGTAAAACTCAATTATTTCTAAACACGTCTTTGCTCTGCCACAAGCCAACCCTGGCCTGGACATCCTTAGAGTATGGAATCTGGAATGCACGCCATCTCATCACACATGCTAGATTACTTGGTGGAATGATGCCATCACTCACATGGCTAGATTTATTTGCATTTATGGGTGCCAACTAGATATCTTTTGTCAGAAGTCTTATGAGGCTATCACTACTAACCTATGCTCAACTACCGAGGCTTTAGCGGCCAACCCTTTTTCCCCATCATTGCAAGTTAGGGTAGCATAATTAAGGCATAAAAAGAAAGTTACAGATAATTATGCCGCTAGAGGTGCACAAATTAAAGCCTGGTTGCATTGGCTAAAGATTGGTGATCATGTCTCTAAAGAGTTTTTTTTGGCTCTGCATGCTAAACACTCATCCCCAAGCATTAAAAAAATAAAATATGGCATTGAAGTGGTCTTTGAGTTTCTTAACATACTCCAGGCCTTTGTGTGTCATTATGAGTAGGTTTTCACTACACAAGAACTTGGACACCTGTGCAACAAGTCCTCCAGGATTTCCTTGCTGTTGTGCCAAATTGGCTTTTCTCAACCTAGAGAATTTTTTGTGATCAATTGTTAACAATTGATGACCTCAAAGAAGCTATTCATTCCATGGCTGATGACAAAGCCCTAGGGATTGATGGTTTCCCATGTGAGTTTTATAAGGCCCTTTGGGACTATGTTGGACAAGATTTGTATCATGTTTACTTAGATATTTTTCATGCTAATTCTCTAGGTAACTTAATAAACAAAGGCAATATAAAATTCATTCCTAAGTCTAGTGATCTCGAGGACATTTGCAACTAGATTCCTATCAAACTTCTCAATTTCTCCTAAGAAATCATCACCAAGGCTTTGGATCTAAAGATCCACCATCTCTTACCTCAGATTGTGCACCCGGAGCAAACAAGGTTTATCAAATCTAGGTTTATTTTGGATAATATTATTGTTGTTTGGGAAGGCATGGAATGGGCCAGACATTCAAACCAGAAAGCCATTTTCATCAAACTTTATTTTTCAAAGGCTTATGACCGCATTGAATGGCCCTTTATTCTTACTATGTTGCAAGCTTTGGGGTTTGGGCCTAATTTCATTCAATCTATTCGAATGCTCTTTGTAGACGCTTCTGCCTATATCACCATTAATGGTCGTCAATCTTCTAGCTTTGGACTCTTTCGTTCCATTTGGTAAGGGTGCCTGCTTCTCCCCTCCTTGTATGTGATTTTTGCTTAAGGATTTAGCTACCTTCTAGCCAATGTGGTTTCCCAGCAGTGTGTCAAGGGAATCTCGCTGCCTAACTCTAAGGCTCAGCTGGTAAATGGCCATTTTGCTGATGACTCTTTCCGAGCACTCTCCTGGAGGAAGAAGAAAATATTACAGTGGCCTTGGATTGCCTTAACACCTTTTTTCTTGCTTCTGGCTCTGCCATTTAGTGGCACAAAACTTTGTGCTACGGATAGTCTATTTTTCCTACTCCTCCTTGGTTTCAGCAATATGGTTGGAAATGGATTGGGCTAGGAGAAATTTTTTGGTTCTTGGGCATTCCCTTTGCTTTCCAGGTGTCCCCAATTGAGCTATGGCAAGCTGTGATTTCTAGAGTTGAGCAAGAGCTTGCTTACGAGATTACTAAGCCCCTCTCTCTGGCGAGGAAATTCCAAGTGTGCTCCAAAGTTCTTGTGGATACCCATGTTTATTATTCTTCCTGTTGGGCCCCATCAAAATTTTCCTACATCAAGCTTGAAAAATTGCTCTGATATGAATCCCACAAAGGGTTTCATCATGTTCCTAGGAGTTTTGTTGCCTTCCTAGAGATTTTGGAGAACTTGGGTTGCTTTCCACTCAACGGTAAGGGATTGTCTTATGTGTAAAATTAATAATCCATGCCTTTACTGGTGACGAGGCCTGGAAAATTCTTCTCAAGCATTGTATTTAGTCAGGTTTTCCTATTCATAGACTTGCCTGGAAAGGGATTGACTTTAAAACTTTTTTGGTCATGAAGGAACTAGTCCAAATTATGGGGACTTTTGTGGCCAAAAGCATTTGGAGAGCCTGGGAGGTAGTCAAGCCTTGGCTTCATTGGGTTGGCTCTAGTTTCTGTGATGGGATTTCACTCGACTAGCAGAATGTTTGGTGGTCACCTCTTTTTGCTAGCAATGGTTATCCATTGGCTAAGTCACCTTGGCTTAAGCCACTCAGATTCCACAAGAAGGGTATCCAGACCCTCCAACAAATATTTCATAGACCCACAATGCATATGATGCAGTGGGAAGAATTTTGTGCCCTATACAGGCTTCATAACTAAGACCATGCAAATTTTGATGGTCTGGTGAATGCTATTCCTACGAAGATGATTCATAAAGTTGGTATTCATAGATCCAAACCATGGTGGAAGGATTGGAAGTGGTACCCAGACACCCCTTTCAGGAATTAAAATCCTAAGCTTGGTTATAGGTGGCTTTCACCACATTTTCCCATGATTCAAAGTATGAACCAGAGATGGATTCTTCAATCTCCCACTCATGTCTGGCATAAAATATTTTGCTACCACTTGGTCTACAAGTGTTGAGTTGAAACTTTCCCACTTTGTTTGGTGTATTCTTTTCCAAGGCTTGCCTATGGGTTCTCGGCTTGTTCACTTGGGGCTCCATGACCCTTGTTTCCCTTCTTGTGGGAAAGCTGAGACTTTTAAGCACCTTTTCTGGTTTTACCCCAGAGTTCAACAGTTTTGGACTTGGATTCATGACTTCTTTCAGTCCTTTCAGCTAGAATCCTTCTCCTGGCATATGATTATGCTAGGCGACTCGCCTAGACTTCGTGCTAAGTATACCCAAGTATACCCACCTTTGGCACACTTTCAGGGTGGAAATCCTCTTTAATATCTGGAAACATAGAAATTCCTGCATATTTGCTCATTCTCAAATAGATATTAATTTTTCTTTATATGCTAAAGCTATTATTTGTTCTAATTTTTTTATTACAGATTCAAGTGTAGGCTAAAAAAGTTGCACTTGAAGTTGCTCACTTGCAAGTGCTTTTGGACCATTGGAGAAATTCCCCATGTACTGTTCCTTAGGTGCCTACTTTGCCCACCTCCTTTCGTGGCCAGTCACCTTCTCGGGGCTGGTAGTAGAGTGGTTTTGCGCATCCCCACTCTCAGCCTCCTCTTCGACTAGATTTTCGCCCTCCTCGGCAGACCCATTCTCCTCTACCGCAGGCTGGCCAGGGGTGGCCTTCTAGCAGTGCTTCGGGGAGCGATGGTGGCAGTTCTGGGTGGCCCTCTAATGACACTCCTGCTTCTAGCTTTGGTTGGCCAGACTCTAGCAAAAGTTTCCCACACCTTGCACTTGCAATCTCACCTTAGCGCAAGGAAGATAAAGAAGTTGATGATGGTTGGGGTCCTCCTTCTAATGTCACTCCAGACCCCGTTGATGTATGGGGGAAGAATTTGGATGACAGAGACCCTCTTGGCTTTGCTGGCATTACTTTGGATGGTGAATGGCCTTATATATATATGTTTATAATCATGGACTTCTAGGTTTGGCCCATGTGATTTTCTAGCTTTTTTGGGATTTTCCCATGTGACTTTTAGGGTGTGCCTTCTTACTACCCATCCTTTTTTTTTGAATATGTAACTTTATCTTATTTATTAATATAGATAGCTACCTATTCATCAAAAAAATATAAAAGTAGCAGTTACAACACTGCAATGATCAAACAAAAATATGGACACGTGTCAATTTAAAAATATAATTTGGAAGGACATAAACCTATCGATTAATTAAATTGATCACAAATAGGAAATTACTTAGGACACTTCCCATTTGGATGGAAAGGACCCTCGAGGATGCTTGCAGACCAAGCCAAGGCTCTTTTCTACGGCCAACTTTCAATTGATCAATTTCGTGGCAAATTTTCCTTTTGAATGTCAAGAATTGCATTTTCCTTGAACAAGACCACTGAGTGCTCTGGAACTTTCCTACCTCATAACAAGAAACTTGAGAAAGGTAAAGCTTACTCAGTTACCCTATAAAGATGCCCTAATTACAAGATAATTGGCATCGAACAGGTACCCAAATTCCTGAATGAATTCTTAAGTCAACAAAAATATGTTTGTTTCGTAGTCTTCTAGACTATTTTGTCCTAGGGTTTCAATTTGTCCCATATAGGTTGAGCACGAGCAGTAGAAATTCAAATTAGAGTTGAAGAGTCTTGTGTGATTAATGCAAACTTGGGGCAAGATGTTTGCATCCCCGTCCATGACATTAATAATGAAAATGAGAGAAAACAGGGGATTATAAGAAAGCTAAATCTTCTGCTTACTTTTGTATTTTGTACAAAAGAAGAAGCAAATGAGGAGTAGTTGTACAAAGATAGCAAAACATTGTCAATAATTTTAGGTATTGTCATGGCAGCCAACTACAGTACCATCACATCTCTTCCAAGCAGCATTGGAAATAGGGATGAAGGTGTTCGTAAAGTTGTATTGATACCAGCCACCTTATCTCTCATGAACAACTTGCTTTTATTCTGGGCCCACATGGTGATGCTCAGATTCCATATTAGGATAGTGAAAAAGCTGGTAGCCATGGCTATGATTTTCACTTTGTTCAGTTACACAACTTTTGTTGCCATGAAGTGGGGTCGAATCTCCTAAGGTATTGTTGTTTCCATCATCTTTGCAACCATTTACATGTTTTTCATTGCAATTTTATTCATTTCCCCTAAATTTAGAATTAAATCCCCTTAATCTTTAGGATGAATGGTGGGTTTGTTAGTAAGTTATAAATCTTATCCTATCGACCATGTAAATCTAGGCCATGTGTAGGGATAAGTGAGTTTTTTAATCTTATCCTACATTTCCATTTTGTGATCGAATGAGAGTTTTTGAATCTCATCTGATCACACCTTGAAAATGTAGGCCAAGCATTACATAACTAGGTATGTGCAGGATCATGATGGGCCAAAAAGTGGCAATATGATGGGTATGTGGCTGACAACTATTTACCCAGAATTGATGAAACAAAAAGGGTTTTTAAAGGATATTCTTAGCTTTCCACGGATATAAATTATGCTTTACTTTGAATTTAATAAGTAATTATTATTCATTTTCTATGCAAATTACAACTAAAGTCCTGATTGATAAGCTAATTGAAAAACATCTATAGCTTTCAAATGGTATCATATTTTTTGAATCCAAAACATGTGTCACATACTATAGGATTAAAAAAATAAAAATTGAATTTCATGAAGTTTTGACCAAGTCAAGGTGGTCAGAGATACTAGTTTTTATAATTTTTAAAAATTTGTAATAAAAAATTCATAATTAATTATTTACTTGGAAAAAATTACAAAAAATATGCATCACATCGGGCATGAGTCCTCTACTTATATCTAAAATATTATAAAAAATTATCATTTTATTGTGGTTAGGGTTGTCTGACCTACTTCTTATTTTTTCCTTGAAATTTAAGTACCATTTGATTGAAATTTCAAATTTTTTACAAATAGATTTTTTTAAACAAACCTAGTAGTTTAGAAATTACATTCAATTTGCTACATATTCTATTCTTACATATTTTTGAAATAATATAGATAACTTATTCAAAAAATTTACGTGAAGTTGCCTAACTCTATATTTTTTTAAGTTTTTGCCACTTAAGGTCCTATTTTTCTATGATGATCCTGCACATACCCAACTAAATCCTATCTATACCCTTCCCATATGTTTAATCAATTCTGCAGTGTTTATCTATTTGTATTGAATCAAATTGTGTAAAATAAGAAGAAAAAAAAAGTGGTTTACTAGTGATCTTGATAGGAATAAGGAAAAGGTATTGATCCCTTCAATTGGTTAATATTTATTTCCCATAGTAATTTTCAAGAGCTAGAGTATTGATGTAAAGGAATATATGGAATTCTCGAAAGAGTATGATAAAGTGTATAGGTAGGATCTTCTTGAACTCAATGTGCAGAGAGATCCCGTTGAAAATACTCAATATTAATACATAAAATATGCAATTGTGAGTTGTTCTAAATTGTTGTTAAGATGTTGATATGGTATGATTTAACACATATGTTATTGTAATTTGATTTTTTTTTTGGCATTTTATGTGGTTTGGTTGACACATCATATATCCTATACCATAATCAAAATACATGAAAATGATATGGCCATCAAAAAATGAATCAAGATTAGGCCGTCCCTTATTTGATAAAAAAAAAAATCAACAAAGCTCACTCAAAAGCATAATCCAGATAGGAAAAATTATTAAGAAATTATTTTTAGAAAGAATATGTTTAAACAAATAAAATTTAATTATGAAATTCATATTTACATCGAGAGGATAATGTCCTAGGTTTTCAATAGAAACAAACATTCTAGATATTTCTTCTATATTTTTTTATAATTTATTTCATAATCTATTAAGGTATAACTAATGTATTAAACATGCTCATTGCCTTCATAATAATATAGAGCTAGAAGAGTTGTCAATACATGACATGCAATAGAAATGTGTAGAATGAGAAGACATCTACAAATTGTAGGTAACAAAATAGGAGGATTAGCTAGATATCTTTAGAAATTGATGTATCAAAATGCTTCCAACAATCTATATTCTAAGAGAAATAGAAAAGTGGAGGGTATAATCTATTAGTTACAAAATAAGCTAATGTGTAGCCTAATGCTTATCTTAAGTCTGAAAGGTTGTGAAGTATCCATATAGGTGGCATGGATATAATGGAATCTATCCTTTTAGTGTCAACCTCAATAACATCATGACCTATGATAAACCCAATAATCTTTCCACTATCTATACCAAAGATATACATATTAAGGTTTAAGCATATATGGTATAAAAGAACTCATTAAAAGATATGATGAAGATTGTGGATGTGGTCCTAACAAAGAAAAAACATAGCCAATATATCATCAACATAATCTTCAAGAATGTTGTGAATAAAATCATGAAATATAAAATCCATGGTCCATTATTGAGTTGCATCAATATTATTTAAACTAAAGGCATGACCACATAATAGAAGGCTCCTCACAAAATTGTGAAGGTGATTTTGTACTAGTCAAGGGAATTAATAAGAAATTGGTAGTAACTTGAGAATCCATCCATAAAGGAAAGAGGTGTATTCCCTTTAGTCAAGTCCATAGTCATATCAATGTTGGGAAGAGGAAAAGCACCCTTAAAAGAAGCTTTATAGAGATGTGAAAATTGATACAAATGTGAATGCAAACATTGGATTTAGTTACTAGAAAAATGTTGCATATCCAAGGAAAATAATCTATGACAGAAATAAAGGGAACTTTAAGAAGCCTCTCAATGTCTTCCTTAATCATAAAATCCACCTTAAAATACATTTTTTAATGTTTTTAATTTATTAATTGAGCATCAAGATATAATACTATATTGTGAGCCACAATTTCAAAATAAATTTTGGAAATATCATCATATACACAAAGAGCTTTGGGAAGTCAAGTAAAATTTGAGAATGTGAAGATTGTTCTTCTAAAGAAAGACATTTTTTTATATTAATATGTTTTATAAGATCATTGGGATCCATGAACACATTAATAATATCCTAAACCAAGAGGGCACAATGGTCTCAAGAATCAAGATATTCATAAGTTCTACATGAAGTTTAGGATAAATTACATGAACATTAGATAACATGGTGGAATCACCAATGTATACATGTGTATTAGGGAAACAAGGAAATCCATGATCATGATGAAATGAAAGGTTTCAACATAGACACTAATAAATTAATCTAAGGAAGCTTTAGTATAAAAACATATACAAAGAATGCATAGAAAAATGAGATGATTCAACAATTAATTCATGATGTTATAGAGTTAGAGAGAAGTTTAATAAATCATGGCTACATCAATGAAATCATGATATGATGCTCTAGAGTGTCAAGGATGGAAGTAACTAAGACCCATAATAGAGAGATACAATGTAGGTTATAAAGGAACCTTGATACCTTGCTCAATACAACTCAAACCATTTCTCCTATATCTATTTCTAGAAAACAATATAATACCCAAACCATAATGAGTTCATAAATATGAAAAGGAAGAAGGATTATCATTTCTAGCATGTTCAATATGTGTTGTGTAGTCACATAATTGAGAAGAGGAAATGAGATCTTTATGTTGGTGTACACATAGTTGTACACTTGGCTTTTTTAAGCCTTCTTAGGTGTCTTTATCCTTAGGTGTCAAGGAAATGGTCCTTGACACCTCTCACTATCTTTGTGGGTGGTTATCCTGGGGTGGTTAGGAGGCCCTCCTTTTAGAATTTCTTGATATTTAGATAGAATCTTGGCTAACATTTTGTCATGGTATCAAAACCATGCAAGTGAAAAGCTTCTCATTTTGAGCAAAATAAAGCACTCGGCCATTTCAATTTCAATTTTTGATATTTTTTTCAATTGAATTTTTTTTTAGCAGAGGACTATTCAACCCTTTGCACATCTACCCATTTGGATGTATCTAGGGTTTTCAAATCCATATATGTATGGGTCTACATCAGATGGATTGAATATTTTTGCTGACATCATCAGATCTCCATCGGTAGGCTTATTACTTGTTGTGATTTGTGGATCTTATCGGCCCAAGTCAAAACCCACGAAGCCTTTATTTCCAGCCATCCATGTCATATCTGATCAGCGGTACTTGCGTAGGCGTACATACTGAGTAGATCAACATCCCTAAATTCGCAAGGTTTTTTGGTTGGCTACCTCAATGGGCCAAATGAAATCGGATGTTAGCAACCTTTTGGGCAAGGCATTGAAATCGATTGGTAGCATGTGATGAAATTGGGAAAGGCAGATGTTTTTGTAAATTCTTTTTGAAGCTTTGACCACCCCCAACTGCCCTCATAAATATGTGCTTTGGGCCTGATCCAATGTTGCCTCTTAAATATCTAGTTTTCCTTCACCTTGGGCATTGTCTTCTGCTATTATAGTCATGCTGGCATCCTCCACTCTTCTTTTGGGTTGCCATAAGCATTCATTGATTTGGTGTTATCCTTTTGGTTAGATTCATCATTTTTGCTGAGATTTGGTGCAAATATTTGGCATCCTCCAAGCGGTCACTTGTGTTTTCCAAGCACCGCATTTACTATGGATCTCTGTTGCATCAACATTCTATCACCTAATTCGACCAGATCTGGTATTTATACACAAGGTTAGGTCAGGCTCTCTATTGCAGGATATGAGTTCATATTTCTCACAAGTTTTGCAATATATATAATTTATCTTTTATAAATTTTTATCAGGCCAACTAACCTATCATTAATGTTGGTGTTTTTTAATAAAAACTTTGTATTCAAATTATTGTATTTGACCAAGTCATTATGCAACAAAGGAAAGTGTTTGTTGGCCACGGATTTCCCCTAGTGTGGTTTGGCTTTTGAATTTTTGTTTGTTGCATTTGGAGGCCTTGATCAATAACAAACCACACGCTTTCTTAGCTGGAGGACTATTGCAATTTGGGGGGTCTCTCTTTCAACAGTTTCGGGGGGGTTTAACATTTGATTTTTTGCACATTAGACCATGTCTAATCATTGCAAAGTCAAGTCTACGTATTGTGGGAGTATTCAACATAGGGATTCACTCTATTCTCATTTCTCTTAAATAGTTTTTTTAATGTTCTATAAGACTGCAAAGGGTAGGTGTAGGATCATCATGGAAAAAATAGGCCCTTAAGTGGCAAAAAATTCAGAAAAATCAAAGTTAGGAACTTAACGTAAAAATTTGAATAAGTTATAATTTTATTTCAAAAATATGTAAGAGTAGAATCTATCAAAAATTGAATGTAGTTTCTAAACTACTAGGTTTATTATATATATATATATATATATATATTTTGTGAAAATTTGAAATTTCAATGCAGTAGTACTTAAATTTCAGGGAAAAAATAAGAAGTAGGTGTCTATCTGACCACCCTAACCACAATAAAATGATAAAAAATTTATAATATTTTAGATATAAGTAGAGGACTCATGTCCCAATGTGATGCATGTTTTTGTAATTTTTTCCAATTAAATAATTAATTATGAATTTTTATTACAATTTTTAAAAATATAAAAATTGTATGTCTGACCACCTTAACATGGTCAAAACTTATTCCTTCTCTTATGTGTTAACATGAAGGAGCACGAGCATGGACAGGAGTGGAGGTCTGAGCGAAGGTCTGGTACTGAGCAGGGTGATGGCGATGGATCTGAGAAGGCCCAGGCGGGTCACGAGTCTGCCTCAAGTAAGAAGAAAAGCGAGGAGGAATCAGAACGGGAGGATTCCCAAAAAAAGCTTGTGGACGACCCAGGTGGGAAGGATATTCCGGTTCCTTCCTTTGAGGTGCCTGCTGATGATTTCTCTAAAGGTAACCCCAAAGGTGTGGTGGGGTCTGGTGACACGAATGGAGGACATCGTAAGAAGTGGGCCTCTCTGTTTGGGGTTAAACCTAATGGTAAGTCAACTTTTCCCCATGTGCGCAACATTTCTTTCCCTACGGTTGGAAAATTTGCAATTTCTATTCCAGACGAGATCATTGATCATAATATTTCTCTAATGGATAGTTCCCTAGTTGGAAAATTTATGGGCCAAAGGCCAAATATAGAGGTTGTCAAGGATTTTGTTAGAAAGAAATGGAGAACAAATGGTAGTGTCTCTGTTGTGGCTCTCCCAAAAGGTTTCTTTGCTTTTGAATTCTCAAACAGAGAAGACATTAAGGCTATTAGAAGTGGAGGACCTTGGGTTATTGGGAAATCAACTCTCGCACTTAAGAAATGGTCTTCAAATTTAGATCTAACGGACTCCATCTTTGAGACTGTTCTGGTATGGGCTAGGCTTCATGGTCTTCCTTTGGAATACTAGAATGAGGATGTTTTTATGGGGATAGCTAGCTCCTTTGGGGAGCTACTATTGATTGATCCAATGACAGTGGCAAGAAAAAGACAGGTGTTTGCCAAAATATGTGTGGGTGTTTCTCAGGAAGCGGATCTTCCCTCCTCTGTGGAAATCCATTCGAAACTTGGATACTGGTTGCAGGCTATTGAGTTTGAGACCATCCCTTTTGCCTGCTTCAACTACAGAAAATTTGGCCATTGGGCGAAGCAATGCCCCCTTAAGGCAGTAAAAAAAATGGAAAACCCTAAAAGGTCCTCAAAAGTGGTATGGAAAAAGAAGCAGGAGGAAAAATTAGCAACGGCGTTAGTGAGAAAGCTAGATAATCTTCCTGATAATATTTCAGGTGAAGCTGGAATTTAAGGCTCCGTCGTCTAGACCCCCCAAGTTTTGGCCCCGGAGATTAACTCTGATTCTTAGGACAAAGAGGAAAGTGTGGAATGTGATGTTGGGAACTTAGCCCTAAGCAAGGTAGCTGATTTTTTTGCCCCAGTGATGAGCCCCATTGGTCGGGACCCCATGATACCAGGGTTGGATGATATTCCTATTTAGGGACTATCTCTGGAGGTAGGAATTCCTCTGATTGTGTCCCCGCTTCGGGAAAATAACCCAGTAGTTGAATCCTATTCGGATGTGGCTCCTGTTGAAGTAGTTAAAGACACTTACTCGGACCCTAGCCAGGTAAGCTTTCTCAAAAGAAGTAGCTCCTCACTATGTGCGAATGGGCTCATGGACACTCTCCCCTGGGAACAGAAATTCTTCTCTGAAAAAGAATGGGAATCCAGTAAAGAATCAGATAGTCAAGATGATACAGATAG
Source organism: Sequoia sempervirens (assembly GCA_007258455.2). Lineage (NCBI taxonomy): Eukaryota > Viridiplantae > Streptophyta > Pinopsida > Cupressales > Cupressaceae > Sequoia > Sequoia sempervirens. The sequence goes on from VDFB02271358.1 coordinate 895,235,376, forward strand.
AAAGAGGTGTTATCCAAGAAAAAGAAGAAAAAAGTGAAAATCAAAATCACCCCTTGCAGTATCTCGACAAGATCGAGAGCAAAAGCTGACTGTGGGGAAATTTCCTTGGCCAAAGGAAGAAAACCTAAAAATTGGCTAAGAGAGCATAATAGCTTCCAGGATATTGTGGATGGATTCCAAAAAACCATCCTTGAGATCCTCCTCTATCCTAAATTATCATGAAGTTAATGTCTTGGAATATAAGGGGACTAAATAACCCCCAAAAGTAGGATATTTTACACAATTTTGCCCGAGACCAAAAGCCTGATATTCTCCTCATTCAGGAAACTAAAATGTTAAGTGAAAAGGTGGAAAATATTTCTCTATTCCAGCACTATTCTATTCAGGGAAGCAATTCTGTTGACGCCTTTGGTGGGGTAGGGACTTTTTGGAACTGTAAGATCATAAGAGGTGATCCACTTTTTTCTCGTCCTAATCATGTTGCCACTAGATTTACTCATATAAGGGACAACTTCAGCTGGATCCAGTCTAATATTTATGCTCCTAACTGTAAAAAAGCTCGGAAGGTTTTTTGAAAAGAGTTGGCTTCTTTTCGGAATATCTTCCAAAATGACCCCTGGGTTGTCATGGGAGATTTTAATTCCCCTCTCCTTCAGGGTGAAAAGTTTGGTGGTTCTCAGATCAATGAAGAAAGCAAAGAGGATCTTCTTGAATTCATCAACAATCAGGATTTGATTGACCTAGACCTGCAAGGGAGCTCTTATACATGGTTGAATCGAAGAGTCATGTCCGATCTAATCCAGGTGAGACTTGATAGAACCCTTGTTTTTGATGTCTGGCTCTTAAATTATTGTTGTTCATTGAAGACCCTCTCAAGGATTGGATCTGACCATTTTCCTATTAGTTTTGTTGCTTACCACTTAAAGATTAAGAGGAATACTCCTTTTCATTTTGAGAAGATGTGGCTTTCCCATCCTCTCCTTCGAGAGGAAATAAGGAAATGGTGGAATATTAATATAAATGGCGCTGCCTTATTTAGAGTCACCAAAAAATTAAGAGAAGTTAAAATGAATCTTAGAAAGTAGAAAAAAGAGTCTTTTGGCAACATCTTTCAAATCAAATATGATCTTCAATTCAGGCTTTCTAAAATCCAAAACAAAATTCAGAGGGAAGGCTACCTGAATGAAACTAAGGAGAAGGAGAACGAGATTCTCACAAAACTTCATGAGATAATTGCTAAAGAAGAGGAATTTTGGAGACAAAGGTCCAGAGCTCTTTGGTTAAAGGTTGGAGACAAAAACACCAGATATTTTCATCTCTCTGCTTCTAAACATAGAGCGGCTAATAAAATCTCTACTATTGTTGTTAATGGCAGAAAATATGAGGATGAAGAGGACATCAGAAGAGAGGTTGTCCTATTCTTTAAGAACCTTTTGTCTGAGAAAGAGGGAATTAAATTGGAGGATCAAAATCAATTACTAGATGCTATCCCCAGGGTTGTTAACTCTAGAGACAATGCAATGTTGACTGCTATACCCACTAGCGAGGAAATTAAAAAAGCTGCTTTCTCTTTTGAAGGAAGCAAAGTGCCTGGTCTTGATGGCTTCCCTTTACTTTTTTTCCATTGGTTCTGGGATATTGTTGGGGAGGATGTTGAGAAGGCAGTGAAAGAGTTCTTCTGTTCTAGAAACCTTTTGAAAGAGTTAAATGCCACTTTCTTGGTTCTTATCCCTAAAAAACCTGGAGTGCAGGGTTTTGAAGGGTTCAGACCTATCAGCCTCTGTAACTCATTCTACAAAATCGTTTCGAAGGTTCTTACCTCTAGGTTGCTTCTCATTCTGCCCACTTTTATTGCTCCTCAACAGAATGGTTTTGTGCTTGGAAGACAAATTCTTGATTCCATTGTCCATGCTCATGAGAGTATTCACTCTCTCTTGGTTTCTAAATCGGAAGGCTTTCTTCTAAAGCTTGACATATCGAAGGCTTATGATAGGGTAGACTGGAATTTTCTATTTAAAATTTTAAAATCTTTTGGGTTCAATGAAAGGGTTTTGTAGCTGATTGAACAACTCATTACTTCTACTTCTGTGGCAATTCTGATTAATGGGACCCCTTCCACCTTTTTCCATTGTTCTAGAGGGTTAAGACAGGGAGATCCCATTTCTCCTATCCTCTTTATGATTATGGCTGAGAGTTTTGGTAGGAATATGAGTAAACTGGTTGCTCAAAAATCTATTGTGGGGCTCAAACCGTCTTCGAGCAATTTGATTTTTTCTCACCAATAGTTCGTGGATGACACTTTGTTGATGGGTAGATCTACTGTCTCGGAGGCTAAAGAAATGAAGAAACTTTTGGATACCTATGGAGGAGCTTTTGGTCAGATGATAAATAAGAAAAAAAGCTCGATGTATTTCTTTAACACACCTTTGCACAGACAGAGGAAGATAGCTGGAATTCTTGGTTGCAAGATAGAGTCCCTTCTTGCTACTTATCTGGGGTTACCTCTATGCTTAAAACCTCTAGATTATTTATGGATCTATCTGGTTGATAGGTTTGGGAAAAAAATTTCTGCCTGGAAAGGAGCTCGCCTAAGCCAAGTCGGAAAACTCCAGCTTCTTAAAGCGTCCCTGCAGAATCTTCCTATCTATGCTCTTAGTCTTTTCAAAATCCTGACCAAATATGCTGAAACCATTGAAAAGATCCAAAAGAGATTCCTTTGGTCGGGAGTCGAAGAAAGAAAAAGAATGCCTCTTGTTGGTTGGGACCTGGTTTACAGATCAAAAAAAAGATGGAGGCCTTGGGCTAAGAAAAATTAGACTGCTGAACAAATCGCTCATAGCTAAACAGATATGGAGACTATTCTTTTTCTCTGGGGAATGGAGTGAAATAATTAAAAGCAAGTATTTGCAGAATAACAATTCCCTCAAGGATCTTATTGAGAATCCTCTTCTCCCAAAAGGATCAAGTTGTTGGAACTATATGATTGATGGGATTAAGGTGGTGGAATTGGGATTGAAATGGAAGGTTCACAATGGTAACCAAATCAAATTTTGGGATGACTGTTGGCTGCGCAATGAACCTCTGACTCAGGATGGGAATCTCAGTAGATGGGCTGATTTTTGCAAAGACACTTATGGCCTCTTTGTTAAACATTACTGGAGGGATGGTAAGTGGGTCAATCTCCCCCTGATAAACCCTGCTTTGGTCTCTGTTTACTCCTCTTTGAATGTTGTTAGACTTTGCCTGAATCAGGAGGACAGTCTTATCTGGAAGTACGAACCTTCTAGGTGTTTTTCTGTTTCTTCTACTTTTTCCCAGCTCTCACATGCTCTTAATCCCCCCCTCTGTGGTTGCATGCTTGGACAAAGCATCTCTTACCTAAGTTTAACATATTTTTTTGGTCCTTGCTCCAAAATAAAGTTCTAACTGTTGACAATCTTTACAAAAGAGGTTTTCTGCTCCCAATAGATGCTACCTCTATAAAAGTGAGGCCGAATCGGTTAACCACCTCTTTATCCACTGTCCTTTCTCCTCTCTGGTTTGGGATAAGATTCTGAAATGCTAGCATTTTTCTTGGGTCCCTCCGAAGTTGGTTGAAGACTTTTTTGTTCAATGGAAATCCCCTTCTCTCAACCCCTTTATAAAAAAACTATGGGCTTTCTCATTCCCCCATGTGGCATGGGGAATTTGGAAAGAGAGAAACCACAGGATCTTCAAGGATAAGGAGTCGTCAGAGGTAGTTGTGTTTGAAAGAATTCTTAGGATGATTAAAGAGAACTTCTCTGTTGTTCCCTTCAGGGAGGGCAAGTTTGAGGCTGTGGTTTGCTCTCCTTATGACAGCCAGATTGCTAGGGAATGGAGAATTAAATGGGATATTTCCAATGCTCCAAATCCAGCCAAAAAGTCTAAGGAGGGAGTTTGCTGGAGTTTTCCTATGGATGGCTGGGCCAAAGCCAACTTCGATGGTGCGGCCAAAGCAAATTCGGGGAAGGCTGAGTGTGGTGGGGTCCTAAGGGACTCGATAGGTAACTTTATGGGAGTTGTTGCACCCCTTTGGGGGTCCAAACAAATCACGTGGTGGAAGCGGCGGGTGCTTATTACATAATCAACCTTGTAATGGAAATTAAATGTAAAAATTTATGGCTTGAAGGTGATTCAAAAAATATAATAGACAACCTTTGTGGTAGGTCCCAGCCTGCATGGTCTATTAAAAACTAGATTGAAGATGCTAAGTTATTACTTAGTAAGTTTGACAGAATTAAAATCACTCATGCTTATCGCGAGGCGAATGCAGTTGCAGATTTTTTTACTAACAAGGGAGTTAAGAGTGATAAAATCCTCATATGGCACAAAAGGATTGACCTCCATTCTAATGTTCAAGCTTTAATGGTGCTTGATGCGGTGAATGGAAAAGTGGCGACTTCTTGTAATAATAATGAAGGCACGAGTCATGACTTACAAAATAAGTAGACTACATGGGGCCGAGAGTATCTGTCAGAGTAATTATTTACCTTGGCATGCTTTGTGGGTCCTGTGAAGCAAAGGAACTACCTGGAATAGGTTCTCCGCTTGCAACAGTATTTGCATCGATATTTCAAAAATGGGTGGGGAATGGAAGAGAGTCGAACCTACCAATTTTGAGTCACACACCAAGAACACTAAAGTGTGGAGTAAAATAAGAAGTGGTGGCTTACATCCATTCATCGAGAAACTCCATGGCCCTCAGGATGAGATTACTGATTTCTTTGAGAAAAGCTGGAACAATGGGGAGGTCTTCCTCTTTGGGAGGAAAGTTCAGATTGATGAAGCTTTGATTACGGAGGTTACTGGTATCCCGATTGAAGAGCATAAATTTTTTAGAGACAGGAAATTCTCTGATGAAGCTATGATGAGGTTCCCTAAGACCGAAATGGAGAAGCATAAACTTGTTAAGATGTCGAACAGTTACTATGAAGCAGACACCATAAAAGCTTTATGGAGAAAAGTGCTAAGGGTTATCATGGAGTACATCACTCTTGACGGCCGCTTCACTAGGGTTTATGGATACCACTTCATGCTGCTCAATCACTTCCAGCATAAGGTGCATGTTTCCATCCCTTTCTTTTTGCTCTGTTCCCTAAGAAATAGCTTTATAGACCACAGTAGGAGCCCTAAAAGATAACCTATTCTTCACACGGGTCTTTTAAGGCTCACTTATGAGCACTTTCAGAATATGCCTACCCTCTCAAACCCTTTAGCCCCTTCGGATCCTGATGAGGACGATACTGAGCCTAGTATATCTGGGACTAAAGTTACTTCTAGCCGTGTTAAGCTCTCCTCGCTTCCCCTGCCCCCCCTTTTTCCTTTGGTCGCTCCCCCAGCCTTCTGGTGCCTACTCTGTTCCTGCTCCCAGCCGCACTAACCCTAATGCTATATTGGCGGGCTCTAGTTCTCTAGCTAACAAGTTAGTTTCCTATCTTGAAGACTCTCCTGTTGTTTATGCTAAAGCGGCCAAGGTCAGTCTTGAGGGTCCCCACTCCCCTCAGAATGTTCAAAAGGAGAATTGTAGCCTTCCCAGAGGTGTGGAGTCGGTGAATTTTGGTGTCAATTCTGCTAGTGACCCCCGTTATGACTTTGTTGGAACTACCAAGAGATGCTCTGAGGATCAATTTAATTATGCCAAATGGTTATTTTATGAAATCAGTGAGTTGAAGACCAAAAATTTGTCTCTTCATAGTAAGTTGGGGGAAATTGAAGCCAAAGTTGTTGGGCTAATACAGCTCGAGGTGGAGAAGAATACCTTTGCGAAGGATAGCATGCAAAAGGACAGTACTGTTGAAAATGATCTTGATAAAATTAAAGGAACCATGAAAAAAATTATTGATCAGAATTGCAGAATAGCCAAACATAATTCATTAATCATCAAAGCCATGACTGAAAGAGTGGAGAAAACCCAGAACAGAGTGCTGATTGTTGACTTAGATAAGGAGAAATACCAGGATGAGGATGCGGGGATTTCTAGGCACACTAGATCAAGTATGAAAAGAAAAGCCCTGTCTACCTCAAATATGACTCAGATTTTCATGGAGGGGGTCTAGGATATGGTGGACCTAGAAGCGGTTGCTGACGAGCTCCTAAAGACTATGGATTAGCTGTGGTTGGGCCCTGGTTTGTCTGTCTGCTGGCCTTTTGATGGCTTTTTTGTGGCTTTTTGTGGCTGCCAGTTTTAGCTGGTTTTTATCTCTTTGGCAGCCTTTTTGTCTTTCGAACCTTTCTTTTGGTCTTTGTTTGTAATGTTACTTTGTGGTTTCGGGTCCCTGTAAAACCCATTTATCCCTTTTATCAAAAACATGGTCAAAACTTCATGAAATTCAATTATTATTTTTTTAATCCTATAGTATACGAAGCATAGAATGTGACACAAGTTTTGAATTCACAAAATGTGATACCATTTGAAAGCTATAGATGTTTTTCAATTAGCCTATCAATCAGGACTTTACTTGTAATTCAAATAGAAAATGAATAATAATTATTTATTAAATTCAAAGTAAAGCATAATTTATATTGGTGGAAAGCTGAGAATCTCCTTTAAAAACCCTTTTCGTTTCATCAATTTTGGTAAGAAAAAGTCATCAGCCACATACCATACAAATACCCATCATATCACCACTTTTTGGCCCATCATGAACCTGCACATACCCCAAAATCACTACCCGATGTTTCATTTAGGATAAGTTTCAATGATTCCTTGCATCAAAACATTTTCATCATCATTCCAGATCCACCACATTTGGATGTATATCTACCCAACATTTCCTATCTTTTCATAGATTCCCATCTTGTTGATTTGGATGACACTATTGAGGGAATTCATCTTCTTTACAATGTCAGCTTGAATGAAGTTACATCACCATCATCTTCAGATATTGTTCATGCCTCACCTACTTTAGCTTATATTGTGACTGAATTTGCAAATACATATGAGTCTACATATCAGGCTTCTTCATCATCTAGATTGACACCTTATGTAGAAGTATTAGATTCACATTGGTTCATCTTTCACCTTAAATCTATGGTCCATGTTCTTGAATCTTTGTCACACAACATCATTGGCTTGGAGATCATTGAGCATTCTTCGAAGACATCATCATTGTCTCTTAATCATGTGCATAAATCAGATACATTCATCTATCTTCATGTATATTCCTATTTGAAATGGGAAGAACTTATGCACGCTTTTGTGGTTTGATTTCTTCCTAAGGGGAAAAATGTTGCTCAATTTTTGTGGATCATATTCAGTATCCAATCTCATGCATCTACAAGCACTACAGGAGTTATCTTGAGGGGAGGCTGCATGGTTTCTCTTCTCTTATCAATTTGGTGAGGAAGCATTTCCTCACATGGAGTTCATTACTTCATAGTTTCTATGGGGTCACATGATCTTCTCTCTTCTCTCTCCTATTGGGGGATTTTTTTTTCATGTACTTTGCATTAGAAGTAGTCCTTGGGGGGTTCTGACTCCTCCTTCTATCTTTCTTCTTCTTTCACTTGAACATTTAAATTGTATTGTTTCTCATTTGGAGAGGAGTTTTGTTCCAACGTGTGGTTTTCTCCTTTTCTCTATCTGTGAGAAACTTTCTTGTTGTTGATGAGTACCTAACATGGCCTAGTATCCAAGACCCATCTTTATTATGCCCACCTAAGTGATGCTTAAGGGGGGGGGGTTTTGGCATACACATAGGTGTACACTTGGCTTTCTTAAGCCTTCTTAGGTGTCTTTATTCTTAGGTGTCAAGAAAATGGTCCTTGACACCTCTCGCTATCTTTGTGGGTGGTTATCCTCCACCACTGCATGTTGAAAGAGTCTTTCCCTTCATTCATGGGTGGTTAGGAGTCTCACCATATCTTTGTGGTTGACATTTTTCTACCACTCCAATCCTATCCACTTTTGGTGGATCTTGGTTTCCTTCTCCTTCCCTATATAAGCAAGGCTCTTTGGAACTCTTGAATCCATCTCTTGAATATCAATTTGGATTTTTGTGTGCTCATGCTTTGTAGAAGTTTATATTGTTTTTCATTTGCATATCTTGGCTAGCATTCTATCACTTTAGAATACTTAAAAGATTGTGTTCTAGGAGGAATTGAGTTTATCTTTGGAATGTTGAAGTTAGAGAGATCTTCCTTGTATTTACCCATGAAAGGAGTGAAATCTAAGGAGCCCCAATCATCACTAGGACATGCATTATTAGGAGAAGAATGATGATAAGATGTGGCATCATTAGTAGAAGGTGATAATGCACACATGTTTTTGATTAAGGAACAAACATGTTTTAGAGGGGTCCTGAAACCCTTAACAGTCAAATAGCGAAGGATATAACATTAACAAAACACAAAAAAAAACAAGAAGCTACCCATAAAGAAGAAAACACTAAAAACCAGGGCAGTACAACCAAAAAACTGACAAAAAACTACAAAAATAGCCAGTCCCTAGGCCAGGTTATAGAGGATCTTTGTCGCTTCCTGCTCCAGACTATTCATGTTAAGTTCAGACTTCTTAATCTCCTGGATGCTGACTAAAGCTTAGTCTGCTTCCTTTTCAAATTTTCTCTAGTCTTGTTACTCAGCCCCCCACCAATTTGCTTAGGTCCTCTTTTTCCAAATCAAGAAACACAACAGTCTTAACCTTATAGGATTTTTTCCAAGTTTCCCACCATGGTATTCATGGTCTGTGCAATGGATTTTAAAATCTTATGGTTCAAAACCAACACTTTGTGGAGAGAGTTTTTGATGTTCCTCAGCTACTCCTCCATATCTGCCTACTTGCCATCATGATTGCAGTTGAAATCCTATAATTCCTCCACCATTTTCTTGAGGCACTCAACCATATACTTTTTCTCTTCCTCAGGCCATAAATTAGTAGCCTGACCACTACCACTGCCTTTGTTATTGTCATCATCAATGTTGTCCATTTTACTGTTCATGGCTCTCTGGTTCAACTTAATTTCCTTAATTTCAAAGAACACCCATCTCATTAACCTAAAATTATCCACCGCCCCATTGCGGGCTATTGCAAGAGCATCAGTGGGAAATTCTCGTTCCTCCTTAAAATAATGATCCCCCTCCTTGAGGTCCATAGGGAAGAAGGGTCTCTCTTCTCTATCAGTTGCAGGATGGATGGAATACTCAGACAATAACACTGACTGTGAATCCTCTTCGTTCACATCATAGGAGGGGTCCTCTGACACTTTTCTCTTACCCTTCTTCTGAGGAGAATCCCTGGATTTTCTTATCTCATTGTCAACAACCCTATCCTTAAGCGATAGTCTCTAGTAAGGCAGTGTCGGAATAGCTTTAAAATGGTCATAAATAAGGACAAGTAGTCATTCATGAAGAATAGAGTACTTGGTAGTGTTATTTCTATGGCTTTTCAAACTGGTATTTAGAGAAGACGCAAGATAAAAAGGAAAAGAAATCCTGACCTAGTGCCTGAAATGATTCAGAAGGATAAAATGATACCTAAAGACTCTGGTATAACGACCATCCAATGTGACGTACTCCATCAACACATTCAAAACCCTCCAGTGTGAGACAATTCTATCTGTGTAATAGTAGCTTCTAGAAGTCCTTCGTAACTCCTCCCTCTTAGCATACGACTTAGGAAATTTACTGACTGCTTCATTAGATTGCTTCATTTCCCTATAGAATTTGATACCCTCCGTCGAGAGGCCCGTAACCTCAGAAATAAGTTGTTTGTTTATGATCACTTTTCTTCCAAATAGGTTAATCTCACCATCCTTCTAATCTTTCACAAAAACCCTAGTCACCTTCAGGTCCCAGCCATGGAGTTTCTCAATGAAAATAGTAATGCCACCATTCTCCAACTTCTTCTAGAGTTTCGAATTTCTCTTCAGCTATGCACTGCTTATCGGCTCTAGTTTGCAACTTTCACCACCCATCATATTGCCAACAGGAATAGAATAGTCTAGAACCCTGTAGAAACAAGCTCCTAAAATGCCCAGAAAGCGGGTGAAACTAATCACATGCAAACGGGAGATAAAGTAATTACTCCTTGACCAACTTAGAATAATCATTAAATCACAGTCCCGAGACTAGAGGGGAGCACACTCAACCATCATTCAATGGACTAGGAAATTGCACCTTCCCATGAACATGGTCATACATCATCAGGACCTTAATGTCAGTCTCCAACTCATCCTGCCCCTGCCACATCATTTTTTTCTAAGCTTTGACACCTTTGTTGGCGAAGAAATATGCCACCGTGTTTATTTCCCGATAAGCATGCGAAATATAAATTTTCTCAAAGTTATTAATAATTTCCTTAGAAAGGTCTATCCAATTTTGTATAGATCATGAAGGTTTCTCACGACCCTTTAGGCATTGTATAATATTATTCAAATCCCCTTCAATCCACACATTTTTATACTTCAATTGGCTAGCCAACTTCAAGGTCTAAAAAACACCAGAGGCTTCAGCCACATGGTTGGTCTGTGTGCCTAAAGAAAGGACCACAACCACAATAAAATATCCATTATCATCCCTTATCACCCCTCCACTCTCAGCAAGCCTAATATTTCCCTTGGCTGCACCATCAAAGTTGATATTGACTCAACCAAGGGGAGGGAGACTCCAGAATATTCCATCTCTAGGATCCTTGATACTTTTGGACATATTGAACATATCCACATTAATTTTCTAGGCTCTCAGTATTCTACAATCATACTCCTACATACTGACCTTACCTTTACCTTTATACTTGTTATTAAGCAGATTAAAGTTTTCAACCACAACTCTAGTTATCTTACTAAAGACCACTTCCTTCAAGAGAGCTACATCCCTGAAGATTTTTTTATTTCGTTCTTTCTAGATACCCCAAGAAAGGTGAGGAAAGATATAGTTCTAGAGTAGATTCAGGGTCCAATTCTTAGAGGGGGCCTTCCATTCATTAAAAAAATCCACAATAGTTCTAGGAAAAATCTAAGTAAGATCCCACATTCGCAGAATCCTACACCATATGGCATAAGCAAAAGGACAAAGGAGAAACAAATGTGAGGAAGTCTCAACCTTAGCACAACACAAATAACACCTATTAGGAAAAGAAAACCCCCTCTTATAAAGATTATCATTAGTCAATTGTTTGTTTTGAAGAAGAATCCAAACAAACAAATTGACTTTCAAAGTGAGGTTGTACACCCACACCTTAGCCCATACAGGTTCATTGAGGCAAGAGTAACAGGAAGCCACTATAGAAGAGACAAAGTAGGTTCCAGAGGATGAAAACTTCCAGAACATAGTGTCCTCCCACCCTTGTGAACTAAGCCTAATCAAATTAAGAAGGGCCTGTAGAGGTTGGATATCCTGACTAATAGAAGAAATCTCAACCCACTGATTATTCCTCCAATAATCCCCAACCAACCAGTCAAACCTAGACTTGTAGTCCTCCATATAAATACCATATGTCAGAATATTACAAAGACACTCATTACCAATCCACTTATCTTCCCAGAACCGGATTTTCTTACCATCACCCACCTTCCAAAAAGATTCTTTACTAGTTAGTTTCCCGTCTTTAATGGTGTTGTTCCATAGAGAAGAACCAGAGGGAAGCTTCTGAGATTTGAGAAAGTCTTGAAAGGATTCAACCTCCCACAATTATTTGCTACGCCAAATAGTATTCCATTCGTGAATATTCGCAAAAGTTCTCCAAACCTGCTTCGTAAGAAGAGATTTATTAAACACTCTGATATTTCTCAAACCTAGGCCTCCAAACTTCCTAGGTCTGCACACACTCTCCCAGGCCACCAACAGAATCCTCTTCTTCTCCTCAACCCTCAACCAAAGAAACCGTTTTAGGATCTTTTCAATAATATCAACAAACTTAGTGGGGATCTTGGACAAACTAAGGGCGTAAACAAGCAGGTTCTGAAGAGAAGCCTTAAGTAACATAACTTTTCCAACTTGACTCAGAAGGGCCCCTTTCCATCCAACCAACTTCCTATTAAACCTATCAAACAAATATATCCAAAAGGAGTTTGGAGGTTTGGACCCTAAAGGAAAACCCAAGTAAGTTGAAGGAAGGGAATTAACACCACAGCCTAAGATGTTTGCAATCTTCCTCTATATGTGCTCAGGGGTATTGAAACAATAGAGGGAACTTTTGGCTCTATTAATTTTTTTCCCTGATCCCTCCTCATAATGAACAAGACAGCTCTTTATAGCTCTGGCTTCACCAATAGTAGCACTTCCCATAAGCATCATATCGTCAACAAACTATTGGTGCGAGCAAGCCAGATTTTCCAAAGAGGGTTTTAAACCTTTCAAGCTACCTTCCATCACTCTTTATGCATGAGCCTCCCTAGACTTTCAACCATGGGGGTAAAAATAATAGGAGAGACAAGATCCCCTTGTTTGACTCCTCTTGACACCTTAAAGAAACAGGAAGTAGAGCCATTTATGATCACCGAGGTGCTGGTGGTAGAGATCAATTCCCATATCAAATGTAAAAATCTTTCAGAAAACCCAAAAGCTTGTAATACTTTAATCAAGAACTTCCAGTCCACCCTATCATAGGCCTTAGCCATGTCTAGTTTGATCAAGAAACCTTGGTTTTTTGAAATTTCGAGGGAGTGGATATTCTCATGAACCGTAATAATAGAGTCCAAAATTTGTCTGCCCAAAATAGAACCACTCTGCTGAGGAGAGATCAACATCAAAAGTACCCCTAAAATTCTAGAAGTTATCACTTTAGAAATGATCTTCTAAAAGTAATTGCATAAGCTAATAGGACAAAAAGAATCAAAAGAATTAGCACCAGGGAATTTAGATATGAGAACAATAAAGGTAGCATTAAGCTCTTTCAATAGTTTCCTAGCTCCAAAAAACTCTTTAACAACACTAGCAACATCATCAACAACAATTTCCAAGAACACTTGGAAAAATAACATGGGGAAACTGTCTGGGCTAGGGGCCTTGTTCCCTTCAAAAGAAAAACTGCCTTCCTAATCTCATCTTGTGAAGGGATTTCCATCAAGAGATTATTTTGATGATTATCGAAGACATTAGGAATGGCCTTAATCAGAGTCTTCTAAGCATCCACATTCAACTCCTCTCCTGAAGAGAGAAGGTTAGCAAAGAACTAAATGGCCTCACTTCTAATCTCTTCCTCCCTCTCAATTTTGACCCCATCCTTCATTATATAGAAAATTCAATTGGAGGCCCTATATTTCATGGTGGTCAAGTGGAAAAACCTGGTGTTCTTATCCCCAGTAGAAAGCCAAGCACATCTTGATCTTTGTTTCCAGTAATCCTCTTCTTTAGAGATAATATTATGATATTTAGAAAGGATTTCATTTTCCTTAAGACAGAAATCTCCCACATAGCCTTCTTTTTGGATACGGTCTTGAATGTCCCTTAAATCCTTTTGGGTAGCAGCTTTAGACTCAAAAATATCCCCAAAGACTTCCTTGTTCCAAGTCCTGACCTTGGATTTGACTTCACCAAGCTTCTTAGCCACTCTAAACATAATAGTACCACTGACATTTATATCCCACCAATCTTGAATGCAATTAAATATCTTAGGATGAGACAGCCACATTTTTTCAAATTTGAGAGGGAAATTCTTCTTACCTGACACAGACTTAGCCATAAAACTTATGGGGAAATGATTCGAGCCAATTCTGGAGAGAGCATTTAATGAGCAACAGTATTTCTTCAACTAGTTATCTAAAATTAAATCCCTATCAAGCCTAACTTGAATAAGATCGTTCCCAACTCTCCTGTTAGACCGAGTGTAGGTAGCCCCGTTCAGGTCCACATCATGCAAACATTGAGAATTGATAATGCACCACATGTTACAAATGAAGAAGAATGCATAAAATTATGAAGCATGTAGAGGGGTTTTCAATAATAGATTTAGTTTCTTGACAATAAAGAATTTTTTTTACCTTCCTTAGTGGGTATGTACAAGATCATCATGGAAAAAATAGGCCCTTAAGTGGCAAAAAAATAAGAAAAATCAGAGTTAGTAAACTTGACATAAAAATTTGAATAAGTTATCTATATTATTTCAAAAATATGTAAGAATAGAATCTGTATAAAATTGAATGTAGTTTCTAAACTTCTAGGTTTGTTTCAAAAAAAGAAATCTATTTGGTGAAATTTGAAGATTTCAATGGAGTAGTACTTAAATTTTAGGAAAAATTTAAGAAGTAGATTAATGCAATGCGACCACCTATATAATAAAATGATAATATTTTTATAATATTTTTAGATATAAGTAAATGACTCCATGTCCCTAATCACGATACATATTTTTTATAATTTTTCCAAATTAAATAATTAATTATGAATTTTTTATTACAACTTTTACAAAATATAAAAACTTGTATGTCTGACCACCTTAACTTGGTCAAAACTTCGCAAAATTCAATTTTTATTTTTTAATCCCTATATTATGTGGGCATTAGAATGTGGCCTTTATGTTTTAGATTCAAAAAAGTGATATCATTTTGAAAGCTATACATGTTTTCATCGGGAGTTTATTAGTGGGACTTTAGTCATAATTTGAATAGAAAATGAATAATAATTACTTATTAAATTGAGATTAAAGTATAATTTATATTGGTGGAAAGTTGATGATATCCTTTAAAAACCCTTTTCGTTTCATCAATTTTGGGTGAAAAAAAAGTCATCAGCCACATACCCATCATATTGCCACTTTTTGGCCCATCATGATCTTGCACATACCCTAGTCATAAATAATTTTCCTCATAGGTAAATCTTATGTGTTATTGTAGAGTAGAGAGGAAAAATTTCATCACATGAATCCACAACCTATCTAGAAGGATATCTTAGGAAATACTTCCTAAAATGACATGGATCACAAAGAATAGAATGATAGGGCTAAACTCAATAGGAAAAGAAATAGTACCTAGGTTCTAATAGTGACCATTATTAAAACCCCATATTGAAATTTTAAAAGAGTGAAAATAATTGTTCACATTAATCTTATTAATAAATTCCATGGTAATCACATTAAGGCCCAAACCATTACTAATAATTATTCATTTGATTCCTATATATAATTAATTCCAACTGTGATAAACATGGTTTGATTCAACCATTTAAGTTCAAGATGGGAAGCTTAAATTGAAAGAAGGAATCTTATTAGTATTATTACAGATAAAATCCAATTGAGCAATAGCCTTATTGGACTTTGTAGAAGATGACATAGGTGTTGGAAAAACAAGGACAGACAACTGAGAGGGGGGATGAATCAGTTGTCACAAAATATTTAAACTTTTCAAACTTAATTGAATCTCAGATTTGATGAATGAACAGTAAACCATGAACAATCAACACATGTGAGAAGCACAAAGCGACATCAATGTACATGTGGAAACCCTGTGTGGGGAAAAACCATGGTGGATGTTGAGTCACAATGTATACTGTTAGAGGTATAAGAGAAAAGTACCAATGGAATGCATGCATTAGGCAGTTACCTAGAGTTCACTATCCAAATACAAGAGGGCTCCTTGCCCCAACAATACACAGAATACAGATTAGATCCATTGGGGTATGAACTAAGAAAATAGCTTTGCACAAGCGATTACAGTTCCCAATTGACACATAAAACCTTCTTCACACTTTTAGCAAACTTCTTCCTCACTTTATACTGCAGTGGATGAATAGATCAATGTTGCGTATTACTTCCCTCTTCTCTAGCTTTTCTTCACTTCATACACACTAAGTTCACTCAAACAATCACACTCTTATATATTCGCAACATGAAATGACATCAACAACCTTGTCGGCCAAAAATATAAAACATATTTTCAATGTCAACCCAAATTTACAAATAAATTTTTCATTGTGGATCGAACAGCATTATTCAATATCATGATGTTGTTAAAACCAGCCATCATGATCACAAACATTCAAATTTAAATCTTCAAGGATACAACATGTACAACCATCTCGTATGCGACCAAAAATATATAGAAACCAGGTCACATCTTAAGGAAAAATCTTCAACCAGGCACAACAATAAATGAGGGACACAAAAATAAGAAAATGATCTAGAAACATCCAAAAACAACAAGAACTAACAAAGAATCATCCGAAGAAAAAAAATTTACCAGAATCACATAAAATTCAATTAGGAACACTGACATAACCCACAAAAATACTGTCATAACACAATTGTTCATAGAACAATCAAATCTTCATGTAGACCTCTAAAACTTCTAATGAATGAACTAGACCTACTCTCAACACCACCCTTTAGTCCCACAACAACTCATCTTCAGTGTATGAGGCAAGACACCTTCATGACCTTCACTATTGGTGACACAGCTCTTCGCTAACAATTTTCTCAATATCGCCCGGCCTTATACAGCTTTCAATGCAATAGTACTATTATGGTGTTGACATCAATGAAAACCACATATCAACAACACAATACAACATCCAACAATCTTCCCCTTTGGCATTCAGGAAACACGCGGAATATGAAAACACCATCCAGCCCAACTCTCAATCAACCTTAATCCCCCTTAGATTTTGACTCTTCTTCCTTAACCTCTTCTGGCAGTCTTTACTCCCCACAAGAGACTCTCTTCACCGGATAAACAATAGTTTTCACATGACTCTTATCCCTTTGACATCAATGGAAAAAATAAAGCATTTATTCCCACACATACAAACTCACGAACCATATATCTACACGATTTGACTACTCCCCTTGAGTGGCAATACACAAACATC
Source organism: Sequoia sempervirens (assembly GCA_007258455.2). Classification (NCBI taxonomy): domain Eukaryota; kingdom Viridiplantae; phylum Streptophyta; class Pinopsida; order Cupressales; family Cupressaceae; genus Sequoia; species Sequoia sempervirens. Next base: position 895,252,137 of record VDFB02271358.1, read on the forward strand.
AATCTAGATCCAAAGGAAATATTTATGACTGCAGTTGATGCAGTAAATGCATCTTTAGTTCATATCGAGGAGATACCCTAGCATCCCTCTGAGATATTCAAAAGTATCCTTCGACAATGGCTTAGTGAAAATGTCTGTAATTTTCTCTTTGGTAGGCACATACTCCAGTCTGACTTCTTTCTCACTCAATTTCTCCCTTAGAAAGTGGAACTTGATCGATATATACTTGGTCTTAGAGTGTAGCGCAGTTCATGATATATTAATTGCGCCCGGTTTTCCGCGATATGTGATAGGTTCATGGAAGTATACTACTCTCGATATCTTCGACTGTCTGTTTCATCCACATTACTTGGGTATAGTTATTTACAACAACAATATACCTTACCTCGACCGATTAGATAGAAAATGGAATTTTTCTTTTTTCTCAACCAAGACACCAACTTCTTCTCTAGGAAGAAGGCACCACCACTAGTACTCTTCCCATCGTCTACATCTCTTTCCCAATCCACATTAGTACATGCATTCAAAGTAAGATCACCATCCTTAGGATACCAAATCCCAAAATCAATTGTTCCTTTCAAGTATCTAAAAATTATCTTTACAACAGTCACATAAGATTCTTTCGGACCAGCTTGATATCTAGCAACCATACACACAACATTCATGATGTCTGGTCTATTCTTAAGTTAAGTAGAGAAATCCACCAATCATTGGCCTATATCTTATTTGATTTTCCTTAGGAGAATCATCATTACGGGGATGTGCTTGCATCCTAGATTTTCATGGGAGTACCAAAAGGTTTTGAGTCTTCCATGCCAAACTTCTTCAACAACTCTTTCACATATTTGGACTGAGATATGAAGATCCCCTTATATAACCAAGTAAATTGCAATCCCAGAAAGAACTTAATCTCTCCAATCATGTAATCATCTCAAATTCATTCTTCATTTCATCAACAAACTTTATACATAGATTATCATCTCCTCCAAAAATAATGTCATCAACAAAGACCTCAATAATTAACTCTGTCATGATCCAATTTGAAATACAAGTTGCTATTAGCAGTACCTTTATTGAATCCAAGCTTCAGTAAATATTTATCTAGTCTAGCATACTAGGCTTTGGGGGCCTTCTTGAGTCCATATAGATCTTTCTTTAGTCAGAAAACCATTTCTTCCTTATCAATCAATTCAAATCCATCTAGTTGTTCAATATATACTTCTTCTTCTAGCTCACCATTCAAAAAAGCTGACTTCACATCCATTTGATAGAATTTATAGTTCTTATATGCAACATGAGAAATAAATAACCTTACATCTTCAATTTTGGAAATAGGGGCAAAAGTTTCTTCAAAATTAGTACCTTCCATTTGTGACTACCCTTTACATACGAGTCTTGCATTATTCTAGACTACTTCACCTTGTTCATTCAGCTTATTCTGAAAGACCCATTTAGTACCAACCACATTTTTATCTTTAGGTCTAGGAAAAAGTATCCATATATCATTCTTTTCAATCTACATTAGTTATTCCTTCATGGCTTCCATCTAGTGTTCATCATTGCAAGCTTCATTGACATCTTTAGACTCAATCTTGGAAATTAGGCAATACTCTTCTGCAATTTTTCTTCTAGTTTGCACACCTTTATTCTTGTCTCCTATAGAATGATTTACCTTTACATACCTCGAAGTTTTAGGATTCTCTCAAACTTTTGGTTCTTTTGTTCTTTCTTTTGCACTTGCACTTGTCTCTCCTTCATGACTAACTTGATTTACCAAAACAAATGGAAGTTGTTTTATTGAAACATATCGCACAATTTGAAGTTGGTTCTGTGTCTGAGCATTCTTCCCTTTGTTTGTACTATCTTCCTAGTCATCTAAATCATATCCACCATATCTAGATGATTTAGAAGAATCCTCATCAACTCTGAAATTGGCACTCTCAACCATTTTTCTTAATCTTTTGTTATAGCACCGGTAGGCCTTTCTTTTAGTAGAGTAACCTAGAAAGATTCCTTCATCGTTTCTTGCATCAAACTTTCCTATGTCCTCATCTCTCTTGATGTAACACTTGCTTCTAAAGATCTTGAAATATTTAATAGTAGGCTTATAACCAAACCATAGTTCAAAAGGAGTCTTACCAGAATTACCATTTACATTTACCTGGTTCAAAGTGTAGCATTGCTTACAGCTTCACTCCAATAGATGTAAGACACATTTCCTTCAATCATCATTGTTCTAGAAGCATCTAGAATTGTTTTGTTCTTCCTCTCTACAACTCCATTTTGTTGAGGGGTTCAGGGAGCAAATAATTCTCTTCTGATTCCATGCTCTTCACAGAAATAATTAAGCTTCCTGGAGGTGAACTCACCACCTCTGTCTGACCTTAAGCATTTTATTTTTAGACCTTTCTCATTCTCTACGATAGCTAAGTTGAAAATTTTGAACTTTTCTAATGCTTCACAGTTTTCTCTTAACAAAGCAACCCATATCATTATAGAGTAATCATCAATAAGCAGCATAAAGTACCTTTCTCCATGAAGACTTCTAACTCTGGAGGGACCACATAGATTATTATGTACCAACTCTTGTAATCCATTTGAATGATTTTTTTTCTTTGAAAAGAAACTCTAGTCTATTTTCCCATCTAACACTCCTTGCAAATTGTGTCAGTAGGCTTCAGTAGCTTAGGTAGATCTCTTATTGCTTGAGTGGAACTTACTTTGACAATGTTATCAAAATTCACATGACACAACCTTCTATCCAATAACTAGCTTTCATCTACTTGAGCGATTAAACAACTTTCACTAGCAGCAACATTCAAGGTAGAAAAGGAAATTACCTTTAAATATTTTGTTTACCTAAGTAATTACATTTCAAAAACTTTAAAATATCCTTGCATCTTCATGTATTTGAATTGAGATCACCAACCCTTATCCACCATCTTTCCAACACTCAACAAGTTGTACTTCAAGTATTATTCCAACATAAGAACATCGTAGTGCACCATCCAAGACTAAATGGATCCTGCATACAAATATTACATGAATTGTATCTCCAAATATTACAACACCACCATCATACTTCTCTAGACTTAAAATTTTTCTTTTGTTACCAATCATATGATGTGAACATCCACTTTCAATAACCCATTCATCCTTTTCTTCAATTTGAACTACAAGAGCTTTCTCAAATTTAGTAGATTCAGTATCCTCGGGACTATTGTCCTTGATAGAAATGAAGACCCAACCATCTTCATTTCCATTTTCTTTTGCTCAGGACTTTTCATCATCCCAGTCCACACCTTGCTTTGGAAAAATAATTTCTTTTGAAATCTAGATTTGTAAGGCTTAGACCTAGGAACTCTTTTAGGACACCTTGATGCAAAATGACCTATTTGACTACAAGAAAAACATTTAATAGGAAACTTTCCTTTACACTTACCTTGTCCTTTGCCTTCTTTCTTTTACAATCTATTTGCTTCCAACTCTTCTACCTCTCTTTTCTTCATCTTT